>OY728157.1:1456608915-1457858915 GCA_963277665.1 Viscum album | reverse complement strand
AGATCAAGGAATGTGGAATAAATGCACGTAAGTACTAAATAAATAAGTATATGTTCATAAATGTGAATATCGTTGATAGTGTAATGGGTATGGTATTCACTATATGATGATTTTGGCATGGAAAATCATGGTGCAATTTCGGAAGCATAACGGCGTCATATAGAAATTCATAAAATGGGTTGATGAGAAAGAAAAGGGTATCTCATAATTTATAAATTAAATTGACAGTAAGGGAATTATGGGACATAATATCCCAACATATTACATGTAATTTAAGATGAATAATATAAAATAAATTCTTGAATGTAAATGAGAAGAGAGAAATTCCTTACGGAATTTTGGCATGGTAACGGGTGTACACAAGAGGGATTAATGAGACATAAAGGGGTATATAATCATTAAAACATAATAAGTTCGGTATGGGGGAGGTTTGAAAACATACCCCATAATTTTCAATTGGAAATACAAGGTTGTAACAATATAAGGAAACTTGGATAAAAATGAGAAAGGAAGGAACCCTTACAGAATTTTGGCATAGTAATGGGTGGGCTTAAAAAATCATAGGGGGGCTTAATGGGAGTGAAAATAAGATACTATCATTTATAAATAAAATTTAAAGTAATGAGGTATGGTAGAACATATCTCAAATCAATAAAATTGAAATTAAAAGGCATGACATAAAAGAGGTGCTCGAAGAAAAAGGCGAGAGGTAGATTCCTTACTTGGATTTGTGATCCCAAAGTATTGGGAGAGGCTAATTAGGAGATTGGGTAGCCTTGGGAGGACTATAATAAGTATAGAGAATAGTTTTAATGAGCATTAGGGAATTTTAGTGAATATAAATGGGTGATTGTGTGGTTTTATTTAGAAAAGGTGGGGGAATTATTTATTATTTTGGTTTTGGACACTACACATTAAAATATTCAAAACCAAAAACCATCTCATGGTTTCTTTCATTGGTTTTTGACCAATAGGAGTGTAAAATAATATTTTATAAGTTTAAGGGAATAAGATATTAAAATATTATCCTTGATTATGTGGATGTGAGTCACACTCTCAAGTAAATTATTTTAAAATCTTAAAATATTTAATAAGTCTTGGAGGATTCACTAAATCATTATAAAATAAAACAAACGAATATAAATTCAAATTATTTTAAAGTTAAAACATATATTTGGATGAATTTATCTTTTATAGTATTTTATTACATCACTATTGGTTCATTATGATGTCATAAAACACATTATATATTTATATGGTATTTAATTTTTACCCAAAAATTCAATTGTCTTAGAAAATTATGAAAAATTCATTGTTAGAATATTTAGATGGCCTGATTCCAAAAATAATATTCATTTTATCTAAGTAATTTTCTAAATATTTTAATTTTTTACTTTTAAAATAAAAACTGACATTTATTAAAAATATATGGGTTTTGGAAAAAAATAGTTTTCAAACCTTAATACAAGTTAATTTTGACTTCATAAAATTTATATGATCATTAATATTTAATAAATTTAATTTAATAATAATATTTTATTAAAATATTATTTATTTCAAAAATACCTTAATTCATAAAAATAGATTCCTTAATTGAATTCGAATATTAATCAAAAATACAATTTGTTCTTTAGAAAATCATTTACAATTAACAGTAATAGAATGAAAGTATATTCATTATTCTACACAAAAATAATCATAATTCTAGGGTATTGATACATATCCCTTTATTACATCATAATATTCTCTAAGAGTAAGGTTTGTGATGGTGGGGCTTTCTTGGGGCCATTCGGTGAACATGGTTTGGGTCATGACCTCAATGAGCTTGAACTTCTTCCATAAATGGTTTCTTTTATACTTAAGTTGTTGGATCTTAGCTTGGGTCTGGTATAGGGAAAATCTTATAAATGTTATCTCCCTCAGAATCTCTAATAAATGGAATTCATAGGGTACGATCCGACTAGGTGAGTCCATCACTTCTTTTCTCTATGCCAAAAGGGTTCATTAAAACTCTATATTTATACTAGTCATGTGATCATTTTTCAATGACTACATTATCAATGTTAAGGATACTTAATGGTCATTTAAATCCAATTGGATATAATAATAAAAATAAGTGCATGTGTTTTATATATCCATAATACATTTAATTAAATAAAGGTAAATTTATTTATAAATATTAAGGTTGTTACAACTACTAATCTTATGTGATCTCCCCAAGACACCAAAGGCTAGAAATAAATTCCAAGGTATTTATTAAAACATGGGGGACATTTTTTCTTTAAAGAAAAACCAACCTTCAATAGACAATAAAATAAAATAATCATGATGTTATATGATGAATGTGAATTAAACCAACAACTCAAAATCCAAGACACAAAAATAAATTGTAGTAGTAGTAAAAATAAAAGGTATAAAATGTTTAAATACCAAAAATACATCCTGATGCGGTGATACCAACATGGTACCAATCCAAACATCCAACCTGAAAAATCTATAAGCACCACCCACCATCAATTAGACCATATCATCACGATTCTCTACTAGATAAATATGAAATTTTCCCTTTACCTATGTCATTAAAAACAGTGTATGCATACACACTAAGGTGCATATATTGAGGGTGGGTATATCGACTCAGAAAGTAATCTGCTAGAATATTTCTATACATTCCACTAAGACTGGAATAAGTTATCATAATTTATATAAAATAATAAGTATTATGAAAAAAGTTATCAATATAATTTCATATAAAATGAGGAAAGAGTAATATCAAAATAGTTTATATCAAAAACATAATATATCAACCATTACATTATCAAAAAAAATCATATAATAATCATTTTTATAAGAAGTGTTTCCATTCTATCCTCTTTTCACAAATATTATAGATACTCACACACACATGCATGCATCCAAGATGATATTCCCAATACTAATAAGTAGTAACTCATCTTCCATACTATGTCCTCATTTATTCATGCACCTGAATTCCACAGTTTTCATAGGCATCTAAATATGAATATAATAAGGCCCCTCATAATGAAAATCATGAACATGTGTTAACCCATGTATGCCAAGGTCTCTTTAAAAAATAATTCAAACCATTTTTATTTTAATCATTTAAGAAAATATGTTTTGATAATATTTCTAAAACCATGATTTTAAAACCATACAATAAGATAGATTTCTAGTAATCCTTCATCAAGGGTTTTTCTAGTTAAAAAATAAGAAAGAGTTTTATAAGTCCAAATACTTCAAGTTCCAGAATAAGTTAAGAGAGAGATAGAGATAATAAGCCTACCTCACAAAAGAAATCATCAATAGGTAAATAAAAAAAAATAACATACAAATATCTATTGAAATCAACTCTGGATTAAAGAGAATTGATAAAAAATCATATAAGAGTACTTTGGTTTGAGATCCTTGGAAAACAAAGGAATAAAAAAATTAGGGAATTTTTTGGTCTAAAAATCTAATTTTTAGATTTAATTAGTTGTGTCAAATGTTTATGAAGCATGGTTTAACAAATCATGTGTCAACTGTGTCAGATCCACTCTACCAAAACTCCAAACATACATGGTTTTCTCATATAGTTTAGTAAACCATGTGCCTACCATGAGAAATTCCTTTCTATCATTTCACTAGGTTTCCTAGGGAATATTCTCAATTTATTCTAACCATGTACCAATATTGTGCCTCATCTTATACTTCATCATCTGGTTGCATGGTTATCTAAGGAATTATCATGGTTCCCCCTAATTGTGCGCCAATTGTGTTCCTTTTAAACTCCTTCTAAAACTCACCAAAATATTCCAGAAACTTCTTTATACCATGTCAAAACAAACCATAGATCAAAGAAACATAAAATAGTGGTATATACCTCAAATATAGGGTGTTAAATTCTCCGTAATGTTAGGTTTTTCTTCCTCTAAAAACTAGATACTAGTAGTGATTTAGAATAGTTTTGGACATTGCTCCAGCATGAAGTACTATCATTCCCACATCTCCTCCTAAATTTGACTATGCTACCATAATACCCACACTAAATGAATACATTTTTTATGACTTATCATCTCTTATATATCTAGAATACATATCAGTGCATGGACAAATTTAGCATCCATCCCAAGATCAACATGATCCCATTGAATCACATAGTCAGTGTTAGGATTGTATTTATTCAGTTGAGATACATGAAATAGATTATGAACCAAACTGAACCTTGGAAGTAAATACAATTGATAAGCCACATCAAAAATCAATTAAAGTATCTCAAGAGGTATAATATACTGAGGATTCAACTTCTATTTTTTACCCAAATGATAATCTACCGAACTTGGAGAGACCCTTAATAAAACATTTCCCCCCACTGCAAACAATAACAATATAGAGATATGATCCACATAAGATTTATGATATCTCTAAGTCATTGAAATTATTTTATTGATCATATTAATATTCTCATTAATCTCATGCACAAGGCTAAGTTCATTTATTTAAGTTTCTCCTATCTCTACCTAATAAAGTGGAGGGAGATAAGAAAAGATATACAATTCTTCTAATGAATCCATGTGTATCTTGGTTTGATAATTTTTTTTATAAAAGAACTCCACTAAAGGTAAATGATCCTCCCATGAGATACCAAAATCCATAACATAATCTCTAATAATTTCTTCCAAAGTCTAGATCATCTGTTTTAACTTCCCATCTTTTTTTTGATGATATGTTGTGCCCATGGTCAACTGGGTTCTAAGGGATTGTTGTATGAATCACCAAAAGTGAGGGGTAAACCTCAAGTCTTAGTCAGATATGATTGATATTGGTACAAAATTCATCTTTACTACATCCCAAATATAAATATTTTTATTTTATCTATCATATTGGATTCATGTATCATAATAAAGTGGGATGAATTTGTGAGTTAGTACATAATCACTCATATAGAATCATGCTTCTTAATCATTCTCAATAAACCCGTGAAAAAATTAATAGTGATTTTATCAAACTTCTATACCAGTATAGGTAAGAATTGAAACATACCAACTAGTCTTTGATTTTTATCCTTGACTTATTGAAAAGTGATTCATTTCAAAACATAATCATACACTCTTTGCTTCATACCCACCAACCAAAAATGGGTCCTCAATGCCTTGTATATCTTTTGGATGCTTAGATGAATAGCCTAATTTTAATAGTGATAAGAATAAAGAATTTTTTCTACATAATATGGATGAACTACTCTATTATCTCAAAAAAAGGACTGAGTTTCCATATTTCATCCATATATTGATGTGCTCCCCACTATTGAATTTTTACCTCATGGTTAGAAAATTAGGATCAAATCATTAAGAATCATTATCCAACTCAACCAAATTAGGATCAAGAGTTACCTGAAAGAAAACTACAACACTATCCTATTCAATTTAATCTAGTTTCATATCTATAATATTTTTCATTAATTACCACTAACCATAATATTTTTTAGATAGCATATTATATTACTTTTGAATTAATTCATCAGCCACCAAAATCCCTTTATGTAGTGTATAAACTATATAAAGGTCAAACATTTAAAGATATTTCATCCATAACTATTTCATGAGGTTTAAATCACTTTGTTAAAATATGTGTTTCAAGCTTTTATGATCGATAAACATAGTGAACTTTTCATCAAATAGATAAGGATTCCATGTATTAAAATAATGGACTACTATAGCAAGTTCTAGATCATTCATCAGGTAATTATTTTCATGTACCAATAACTATCATGACATATAAGCTACAAAAAAAAATCTTTCATGATAAGACAGCCCAAATTAGATCTAGATGCATCATAGTATACCAAAAACCCTTTCCTTGGTTCTAAAAAGGTAAGGGTAGGTACCTAAAGTGATTCTGGATTTAGGATTTTAAAAATATATTAACATTAATGAATCCATTGTAATAGAATACCTTTCCTTGTTAAAGCTATTGTCTAAGAGGAAGGGTGTGAAAAGTAACAAAAAAGTGATGTTAATAGCCTACTAAGCTGAGAAAGTTGTGTATGTCAAAGATATTCTTGGGATTTTTTCAAGAGATAATAGGTTCTATATTCTCAAGATATACTGATACATCGTTTCTATAAATCACACAGTCACGGAAGCATACTTCTTGTATCCATAAGTCACACCTATATAATTTAGAATAAATCTTATTTTCCTATAAGTTTATTAATACAATCCACAATTGTTCTTCATGGTCACTTTTAGTTCAACAATACACCAGGATATCATTAAAAAGTACCAAAAAAAAGGAGTCATGGTACCTCTGAAAGATAAAATTCATCAATTCCATGAACATTTTTGTGCTTTAATAAGATCAAAGGGAATAGAAAGGTATTCATAATAATCATTACTACTTTTAAAATATATCTTCAGAATATAATATTTCCTAATCTGAAGTTGGTGATACCCCAATCATAAATCAATTTTAGAGAACCATTTGGATCCCTTCAATTGATCAAACAGATCATCAATTCAAGGATACTAATTCTATATTATAACCTGATTTAGCTTATGATAATCAATGTAAAGATGGAGGGAACCATAAGCCTTATTCAAAAATATAACTGGAGAATCCCAAGGTAATGTACTAGGTATTATGAAAATTTTACTTTCTATTAATTCCAATGGGACATTTAATTCTCTAATTTCTATTGTTGTTATTCTATAATATGGAAGTGAAATAGGATTTCTACATGTAATATGATCAATTAAAAATTCCATTTCCCTTTCTGATGTAAATCCATATAACGTTTTGTGGAAAATGTTAGGATATAAATATATGATTGCTGTAAAATTTATTTTCTTGGTTTTATAAACAATTTCTAAATTTAATTCTACAAATTGATATGATATAGTCTTGACTATTGGTATAAAAGGTAATGATATACCTATATTTATATCTCAATCTCCCTTAAAGAGATGTACCACTCCATAAGAATATATAAAATGAACTTTTCAATCATAAAAATTGATGTGGTATTTAAAATCTATAAACCAATCCATTTCTAGAATTAGATCAAATATGTTTATCTCAAAAAAATCCCACAAAAACTAGACCCATTCAATAGTTATAGGTCATGTTACACATTTCAACCCTATATACTCTTGTTACATGATATGTGTCTGAATATTCATAATTTATGGCATCATTTCCACATAAAGTCCCATATAAATTAAGATATGAGAAGTAATAAAATCATGGGAAGATACTATATCAAACAAAACTTGTATAAGAGTTGAGTTTAGATGGATGGTACCTCACACTATTGAAGGGTTATATTGGTCCTAAATAACTATTTTATTCACACCATACAACTTATTAATAGGTACTCTTGAATATTATGTTATTCCCTATGGTTGTGGAATCATTTTTGATGTTGAGTTGTTCCTATAATCATTTTAACTCATATGGTTCTAGGGATGAGAACTATTCTGATGAGACTGTCATGTCTTAATAGAAGAGGTTTGTGAAACATTGGATCTATTTCCATATTTTTTACTTGGGGTTCTATTACAATAACATATGAGGTTTTCCATTTAACCAAAATTATGAAAACTATAAGGTGGTTCCATGCAATCCCTTTTTATATACTACAATGATCCACATTGAAAATAGCCTATTATGGTTCCACAACGCAGAGTAAAAGAAACTAATTTGGTCAATTGTATCTTCAGTATCATTCCTCCTTGAGAATAGGTTTCTATTTTACACTTATTTCTAACAATGTTTTTCACACTTATACAGATATAGGTAAAACTGTTCCCCCCATAATAGCTTCTTGTGATGTCTTTATCCACAATATTCTCTCTATTAACTATCTATATATAATCATTTATGTAGAATATGACCATTTTCAAGGAGATTTTTTGTCACATCCTTACCTCAAAGATTCATTTTTTCAGTAGTAGTGACCTATGGAGAAAAGAGAACTATATTCATAAAATTATTTGCATACTCCATGTTAGATGGATTCTTTTTTTTAGAGTAAAGAAATATTTCATCCCTGTGATCTTGAAGATATATAGGAATAATTTTTTATTTAAAAATTCATCAATCCTTTTCCAATTAAGGCCTTGGTCTTATTTAGTTTTAATAATTATATCCCATCATTACCTTGTGTGGTCTTTAAGAATGTAAACTGTTATATTTACTTTAATATTAGTTAGGGTTCCCAAAATATCAAATATTCTACTCGTCTGACCAATCCATGCCTCAGTGTTTTCCCATCCTGAATCCCCCTAAAATACTAGTGGATTACACTTCTAAAATTCTAATGATGGATTCATATGGTATGGTTCTTAAATTTTATTTCTTATATCAATGGATTATAATTCTTGAAACATAATCTAGACAATTTATTTATCCATCTATGTTTTGGGTTGAATATTACTCTCAACCTAATCCTTATTTTGATTTCTTCATCATTGAAATAGTGTCATTTATCTATAATCATATCCAATTTCCACTTATTAACCACATTACAACTAAACTAAAGGCTAATGATACTCAAAATCATAACAAGTAAAATCATCATAAAAAATTCCCAACATTCATCAAATACAAAATGGATAATGAAATCTTAGTGGAAAGTCTCTCTACAAATGTATGATACTCTACCCTCATTAGCTAAACCCATGATGATTAGGTGACAACACTCTTATAGGTGTGTAAGAACACTTTTTGTATCCAAACCACCCTATTAACTTTAAGTTCAGTATAAAGTGGTTAGATATGATTTTTATACTCTATATTTCATGTTTTAGCATGTTATATCTATATAACTAACATCTCGATAGATAGAACATAACCATATAATACCATTTGTAACATTTCACACCTAACCCATCATATTGGGAAAAGGAAGAGGTTATACAAACCTTATGTGATATCCACTATATACCAAAGGATGGAAATAAATTCCAATGGATTTTCTAAAATGTGGGTTAGGATGTTTTCCCCTTAAATAAAAACCAACCTGCATTAGATAAAAAAATAAACAAAACCATGATACTATATGATGCATGTGAATAAATTCAACAACTCAAAATCCAATACACAAATATAAATCATATTAACAACATAAATAATAGTAAAAATTGTATAAAGACCAAAAAGAAATATTATTGTAGTGACGCCAATGTGGAATAACTCCAAACAACCAACCTAAATATGTCCAAGATCCACCCACTATCAATGAGACTATATCATCACGGTGGTATTCTATAGAAATATAGAATATTTCCTTAATATGTGTCATGGAAAATAGTGGTTACATATGCACCAAATTTCATATGTAGGGTTGAGTATATTCACTTGTTATGAAATATACTAGAAGCTTCCCACACATGCCACTAAGACTAGAATAAGTTTTCTCAATTTGTATAAAATAGGTAGCATTATAAAAATAGTTATCAAGATAATTTCATATAAAAGTGAGAAAGGGGGATATATAAATAATTTATATCAAAAACACACTCTATAAATCATTCCATTATCAAATAGATTCATAAAATAAGAATTTTTATAAGCATCATATATTTTATTTCCTCTTTGCATCACACATGCATGCGTTCATCCTAGATGACAATCTTAATACTCATGAGAGTTAACTCGTCTTCTATACCATGTCTTCACTAAGATATTCACCTGCATGTCCCATTTTTCATAAGAATCTAAGTCTAAATCAAACAAGGTCCCCCATAATGAAAACCATGAACACATTTCAAACCATGTATTCCATGGTCTCTTCAATAAATGATTTCTTTAAAAAATCCTTTTAAGAATTTAAGATAATGCATTGTGTGCATATTTCTAAAACCATGGATTTAATACCATATAGTAAGAGATAATTATAATAATATTTCATCAATGGTTTTTCCAATGTAAACATAAACAATAATTTTATAAATCCAAATCCTTTGTGTTTTAGAAGAATTCGAGAGAGATAGAATCCACCTACCTCACAATAGAAATCATCACTGAAAAAACACAAAAAAAATAAATTAGATCTAGTATTTTTACCTCCTTACCTTTAATCATTCCTAAAAACACATTAGAACATGTACTAACCCATAGATCTAGGTATAAAAATTCATATCTAGGGTTCTTCCCATGATTAAATGAAGAGATCTAGAATGAGAAGGAGAAACTAGTGGCATACCTTGATTCTCTAGATCTAACATACCAAGATCTATTGAAATTGGATCTGGATTAAAGAGAATCGCCAAAAATTCCTAGAGGAGTATTCTGGTGGAGAAACTAATAAAACAAAAGAAAGATGATAATTTTAATGGATTTTTAAGGTTAAAAATACAATATTATATTTAATTAATTATTTCACTTAGTTAGGACACATTATTTAACAAATTCTGTGCCAACCATGTGGGTACCACTATCTCAAAACTCATAGCTCGCATGGTTTGGCCACACAGTTTGGAAAACCATTCATCAACCTTATGAAACACCTTTATCCAAATAATATGATTTCCAAGGGAATTCACATGGTTTCTCCTGAAATTGCACCAGCTATGCACCTCCTCCTATACTTCCTCAACCATCCATGAGATAACATAGGGAATTCACATGGTTTCACCTAACTATGTGTCAGTTTTAAACCTCCTAAAATCCTTCCAAAACTCACCAAAATATCCTAGAAACTTTCCAAGACCAAACACAATCAAACTATATCTCAAAAATACATATAAGAGTAGTAAATACCTCAAAATAAGGGTTTTAAAGTGGGTAAAACATCATATATATCAAACCATAGGACCCATGGCATATTGAAATGCATGCCCACATAACCCCCTAACCTCACACACCATGTGGGTTGGTGGGCATACTATGGGTTTTTGTGGAAAAACTGAGTATTCCCTGGCGATACATTCCTGTAAAATAAAAACGTCCCACATGTAATGTAACATGATTGATAATACCATCTAGGTTGACCCTACAAAACAATACAATGCTGGTAAATTCTTGGATATCTCTCAAGGCTCACACACCATGAACAGAGGATTATAGGTTATGTATTGGATAGTTTATGGTATTTTCCAAATCTTCTCACCTGAGATTTAGAATTGGACATGCATGTAGTCCATTCTGTGGGTTTTTCTACATAGAACATAATGGTTCATATTTATTCATCATAAATAAACATCCTCATGTTTTTTGTGGGAATTTTTTGTTCCATATATTCATAGAGATTATGGGGTATGGGTGAGATATTTAGGGCAATCATAGGGCTGGTAAACCCCTTAAAAACAAATTGAAACTAGGGTGAAGGTCCTTTGTACACTTATTAGAGTTGGAAACCCCATTTATGACAGAGTGTGGGTCCTCTGTATATGGAATATATAACCCCCTTGGTTGATTGACAAAACACTCAATTAGGTGTGGGCCCTTCATAAGGGTCAATACCCACATGATTGGCATGCACTCCTCATAAAGGTGTGGGTACCCCACTATAATGACAGAGATGTGATATCAAAGTTGTGGGAGTTGGTTTTTATGGATACTTCAAATTATTTAGGTATTTTGGTGTTCAAAGTATTCTAGGTTCCCTTTGTATAAAAATTCCCTATAGTTGAGTTGTGAAGACTAGACAGGGAATCACTTTTATTCTTGGTCAACTATAAAAAACTAGCTTAGGATACCACTAAACCAATACATGATATGATCCTCTACAAGGCCTAAAACACATTCTTGATTTCCATTTGTTGGAAATGAGTTCTAGGGAATCAGGATAAACAAATGATATGAATGATTTCACCCCTAGATAACAATTATAAAGAAGTAAAAACTACTAATAATATATACTGACATATCTATACATTGAATATACACATACAATAAATAAACTATTTAAATTAAATAAACAAGACACACATGGTATAAACTATCAAGGACATCCAATAATACATAATAAATAAATTTTATTACTCTCATCCAAGAGTAAACACAATAATAAACAACCAAAATTATTTCATAACATAAAACAAAAGTAGTTACAACAAGAATAAATATATAGAATACACCTGTACAAATCAAATGATACATAAACTTCCCCAAAATAAAATAAATAAACTACTATAGATACCAAAAAACATCTCCATGTGAACTATAGTAACTCAGTATATCCATACCATCCATTAACATATCCAAAATAAACATCGCAACTTATATAATAAGTAGATTACTTTAAGAAAAACATAAGGGGTTACATACCCACATGTACCGGCATGTATGATGGGTGTGAGATAAATAGGAATGGTAGGATTTCACAAAAGAGTCTATAAAATTTATTTTATAAATAATTTTATAAATTATAGTTTAAATAGAATTTAGAAAAATATTTTTTTCTAAATGTAAAGTATAATGAAAATAAATATAATTAAATTACCATTTTCAAAAAAAACAATAAAGGTTTACCCCTTTTTTGGTAAAAAAATACTTATCGGATTGAAAAATAATATCTAAAACCTAAGAAAATAAATAAAAAATTCCCTTAAAATATTTTTTTTTCAATACCCCTTTTTATCTAAAGGGGTATAATTCATAATTAAAATTGAAAATACTATAAAATATTTAAAATGTAGAATTACTAGCTTTCGAGAAATAAACATAGACCATTTTATTTCTTTCAAAGTCTTTTACATATCCCTTTTTCAAACAAGATAAAAATTAAACTATACCATAAAGGAATTAAGTCAATAAAAAAGAACTATTGTTTAAAGTGAATATGATATAAAAATGATAACAATAGAAAGAGTTCCACATAATCAAGATAAAAAAGACATGATACAGACAAAGTGTTCAATGAAAATACCCAAGGTAATAACATAAATCAAAGAATGAGTATCATGGGAAAATCCCTAGATCCTGATAGGATATTTTATAAGCATACTCAAGAAAATAAATATGTCATTAAGCTCCCATAGTCTTATCAGTTCATGTTGATCAACTCCCGTAGACTGATCACATCATGTTGATCAGATCCTATATTCTGATCGAGTCATGTCGATTAGATTCCATAGTATGATTAGGTCAAAAATATTAGTATGGCCTAAAATGAATCCCTTAATTATCTAATTAGCTTCCCATGACATGTAAAGTTGTTTAGTAGTAAAATTATAAGAATTATCAACTCATACCTCAAGATGCATAAAAAATAAACCTCATATCACCTCCAATTCCCTCATATGAAACATCCCTTTTCATTAATCTAGAATCACTTAATAATAATAAATCCACATCACATAAAATGGGTAAATCCTAAATAAGTAATAATAATAATGGGATCATAATGAGGGCTTAAAATAATCTAATGAAATCATTTTAAAAAGTTCCAATCAAGACTTTAAATACCAACATAGAAATAATATTACAAAACCATCCTTTGAAAACCAACAATAAAAATTACTTCAAAAACATCACTTTAATCCATTATGAGTCATTTGAAAACCAAACATATCTTTATTTGAAAATAAAACCTCTAACATGGGTTATTCCCTTTTAAAATAAAAATAGATTCACTACCCTCATTTTTTACATTAAATTCTTTTAAAAGAGATTCTATAGCATTCCCAAAAACACTTTGTATGTACATACATTTTAGTTCTAAATGAACATCAAAAATTCATTGAAAACCCACCATTAAAAGTATAGAAAATCATTTATAATATTTATAAATCTATCATGGGGGTCACATATGGTTATAAGTTGATGATAAAATATTTTAGAAATCTTAACAATTTCAAGACATATATTATAAAGGAAATATAGAAAAACACCTACCTCAATCAATAAAAATTAAGTTTCATTGAATCTCATTTGATGTAGAAGGCCCAACCAAGAAAATATACATCCCCTACAAGCCCTAAGAATCCAAAATCCAAAATTAGAACCACCCCATGCACTAATTTTTTCCAACATAGTTGTTAGGGTTTATGGGAGGACACTAAAATAAATTTTAATTTTTTTACGGGATATGATATGGTAAGAACAATAGAAAAAAAGGATATTACCTTATAAATTCAATTAAAATCAATGGATAAGTGTATCAAAATGAAGGATAAGGGAGGGGGTATACAGGTTACACTCTAAGATCATCCAAACGAAAGGGGGAGAAAAGAGGGCCAAACCCATTTTTAATTCTAATAGGGGTATATTTAGAAATTCAAAAAAAAAATAAAACTGGAAATAATCACCTCACAGCATAGGTCTGAGAACCACAGTGAAACACACTTCCCTAAGTGACCCTATGGGATAGTATTCTGGCTTGTGGTGTGAACCATATCATTTGATTTGGACCATAGACCCCAATACTTGGGCCTATATGATGTTCCCTTTCTCCTCCACAATTCAAACCACCACTCAACTCCCTCACCATGGAATAGCACACCCATCTACGATGTGGTAACCCTTCCTTTTTAAAATTTTATAAAGGAAAATAAGATTCCCTAACTTGAAAATAAAAACCCTCCACACTAAAAACACACAAGATGTGGCATGGTTCATCACTAGCACCACCACAATGGTAGAGTCACACCCTCTATTTTGTGGTCCTACCTAAATCCTGAAAAAAATGAAAAGGCATCAAAATTATTTCACTAAAAAATAACCACCTTCCACGCTACAAATCATTTGGATATAGTGTGGTCTTTTATAGATCAAAACTACATATCTCCAAAAATTTCAAAAAGACTCCCAATTTCGATGCACTCTTATATTTTCAAAATAACCCCAAAATTTTACATTATAAAATACCATAGTGACATTGAGTTTTTATAATTCTCTCCAGCATGCCACTTTCTTCTCCCAAAAATTCATGTAAAAATTAGAGAAAAATTAGAATCACTCCTTAACACCAAAAATAAGAGGTGGAAGGGTTAGGGAAAGTCTCCATAGGCCTAGTGACAAATAATACCAAAAAAACACACAATTCCTAAAAATCAGCAGAGAAAAACCTCAAACATAACCAGCATCAACAAGTATAATCTAAACCATTATTTAAGAAATATAAATCCCACAGGATATAAAGAATTTTAATAGGTCTCCTCTCCATTTATAATTTATATAAAATTGTTATATATAAATATATTAGAAACCCTATAAAAAGGATATCTCCACAAAAAAAATGTTTCCTAAAAATAATATAATAGAAACAATATTCAGCTCTTTGCCACAACCAAATATTAAAGAAATAACCTAAATATCAAAAACTAAAAATGAAACCCAAATAATAACTAAAAATAAAAAAATCAAGGTCAACTAATCTATACACACTCCCAAAAAAATAAAAATGGAAGGATACATATATCCAAAAACATGATTTAACAATAAATAACATGGTATCTAACCTTGGGTCTCAAAGAAAAAGGGTATGTAACCTAGGACTTGGCTCATGTAAAATCCTCTCCTAGTGAAATTTATAGATAACCAAACCCAGTAACATTCTCATTTTAACCATCAATAATATCCTAGTATTACTAATAGTATCACCTAGGGGTACTTATCCCAATTACCCTAGAAATCACCCAAGGCTTCACATGAATAACCCATCCCAAACTAGGGCTCAGCACATAACTAACATCAAATAAAAACCTCAAAATTCATAACAACAAATGAATAATGATCATGAAAAAATAAATAAACACCAATCCAAAACAAAGATAGAGGAAATTCTCAAAGGGAATATACCAATTAATAACATCCTAAAAAACTCATCCCGCTCTAAACTCATAAAACATTAATCCCAAAAATAGATAATCACTTCTATCTTTGATACGCCCTAGTATCCCTCTCAATCACTTAATAATAAAACAACCGGTTTAATTATACCCACTTTATCAACCCATGTGGAACTTAATCACTGTGGAAAATAATAAAAACTAGTTCAATAAATTCATTAAAAATTTGGAACTCAAATCCACTACTCTATTTAGAGTCTTCATAGAATCAACAACTAGAATAAATACATTCAAATGAATATAGACATCACTCTAGGGATCATCCTAAGATAAATACTCTCTAATTTCCATTAAGATGATTTTGGGGAACATTTTAAATATCATAGTGCATGGGTATAAATCATACATTCCTTGAATCTCTAAAACAACATCCCATTTAAACCAAAGGGATTAAACCCAAAACCCCATTTTACCAAAGAATATCACACTACAAAATTCCTTTTCAAAATAACACATTTGAAAATATTCCAAAAATGATTTTCTAAAAACAATTCAAAATTTTGAAAAATATTCACTTCCTTTTAAAAACTACAGAAATCTACTTGAAAGATTAAAATATATAATGAAATCAATCACATTTAATTGAACTTAAAATATCAAAAATTCTTTAAAATAACTCATAGAACCTAGTTTTAAATACAAAAAATCCATAAATTTATTTTTAAATAAACTACCAAAACTTGTTCTAAAAAATGTTTCATGAGATTCCTTTTCACACAAATAAAACCCTTCACAAATCCTCATAAAACTAGACATAACATGGAACATCAAACAAAATCCACTCAAAAAACATCAGAATTACATAAAAACTCTATTTGATCTATCTCTAATAATTGGAAACCACTTTGGGAGCCATTGGACACCAAAAAAGTTAAAAGAAAACAAATACATAGGGATATAATTTTCTATATGAATGGGTCACATGGTCTGACTAACCTTGTTCCAATTGTGTTGAATTCTCTAAGAAGCTTCCAGGACCATTTTTACAAGATCCACAGAGCTTTCCAAACCATGTGAGAAAATGATGAAACTCGGGATCCCTTAAAATTTCATCCCGAACTCAAGGAAAATACTAATGTATTTGATTTAACTCAATGGGGATCAAACACTTCCAAAAATTGTCAAGAAATAAATCCAAACTCAAAAATAAAATCCCAACTACACATGGAATCTCATGTCTCATCATGAAATTTGGTGATAAGTCTCCTACTCATGACCTACCTCTTAGTTTCTGACAATACTAGTATAATTACAACCAATACATTCCCTAAATAACAAGAGGAAACTATGATATCATTTTTTAATGAACTATCTCAAGATACCACTACACCAGTACCCAAGATAATCTATCACATGCCCTAAAGCGCATTACCGATAACCATGAGATGGAAACTAGTGTTAGGGAATTAGAAAAATAGTGTGAATTTTTTTTCCATTGGAAAACAATAATAAAGTATTTGAAACTATAAGGAATTAATCATAACCTATCCACATATTGAACATTCATACACATTAGATAAATAGTTTAAATTTAATGAAAAAACCCAACATGGAGTAAACTAAAAAGGAAAAATAATGAGACCTAATAAATAAAAGTGATTAATCTCATCTATGAGATATATAATAATAGATATCCAATATTATTTTATAATATACAGTGAAGAAAATATAATAAGAATCAAAGTACAGAATACACTAAACTAAAATAGCTGATACAGAAACATCCTCAAAATAAAATAAATAAACCACTTGATATACTATAATACATATACTTATAACCCAAATTCACTCATTGTATTCATACCATCCATAAAAAACCCAAAAATTAACAACCCAATTGAGATTACATGTCGGGAACCTAAAAGAAAACATAAGGGGCTATATACACACATGCACCAGTGTGTATGCACGGTGTGAGATAAACAAGCCTAGTAGGATTTCACTAAAGATTATAAATAATTTATTTAATAAAAAATTTCATAAATTTTAGTTTTAAAATCATTTATAGAAATAAATATTTCTAAATTTAAAGCATAATGAAAAATATATCATGTTGTTAACATATTTCCAAAAAAAATAGTTAGCCTCTTTTGGAAACAAATCACTAACTATTTTGAAAACCAATATTTTAAACATAAGTAAATAAATCAAAAATTCCATTGAATTTTTTTTTTTGAAACCCCTTTTTATCCCAAAGGATGGAATCCAAAACTTAAAACAAAAAAATTAAAACATTTAAAAGGTAGACTTCCAATCTTTCAAGAAGATAAACTAAACCATTTTACTTCTTTCAAATTATTTCAAAAACCCCATTTTTAAAAAAGTTGAAAAGTCAACTATACCATAAAGGAAATAATTCACTAAACAATGGGGGACATTATTTCAAGAGAACATAATATAAATAAATAAAAACAATTGAAATGGTTTCATGCAATCAAGATAAACGATAGGGGATACAAAAAAATATTTAATGAAAATCCCTATAGTAATACCATTAGTTAAAGAATAAGTTTCATGGGAAAATCCCTTGGTCCTAACATGAGATGTTGTTATAAATATTCAAGAAGATCAATTTTTTTGGTAAGTTTCCATGGTCTTATCAACTCATGTTGATCAAGTTATATCGATTAGCTCTTATATTATAATCAGGTCAAAAAATTAGTATGGCCTAAAATTAATCTCGCACTTAGCTACCCAGATCCCCATGAAATTTCAAATAGAGGTTAGTATTCATACATGTGTAATGATCAACATATACATCAAGATGAATAAACAAAAAAATAATTTATCTCACCTATAACATCCTCACATGAAACATCCACATTTTGATCAATCAAGCATCAAATAATAGTAATAAATCCATATCCCATAAAGGGGTTAAATCCAAGACAAGGCATAATGATAATGGGCTCACACTGATGGAGTAAAATTATCCAACGGTCTCATTATACAAAATTTCAACTAGAACTTTAAATATCAACTTGGAAATCATGATATAAAATTTTTATTTTAAAACCAACCAAGAAAATTACTCAAAAATATCAATTTCTTCCCTTAGGATTCAATTTAAAATCATACATATCTTTATTTTAAATCAAAACCTTTAACATTTTTTACTCCCTTTGGAAATCAAAATAGGTCCAATTACCTCCTTTTTAACTTTAAATTCGTTTAAAAGAGCCTAGTAATAATTTTCATAAACATTTGGTATAAATAGGAATTTTAGTTCAAAATGAACATAAAAAATTCATTGAAAACCCACCATGGATTATAAATTTATGGGAAATGGTTTTAGAAAACCCAATAATTTCATGACATGTAGTAAAAAATAATTATAGATAACCACTTTCCTAAATAAGAAGAATCAAGTCACAATGTGTCTCTATCATAAACCAACCTCCCTAAGCCATGAACCTAATCATTTAACCCCATGGGTCTCTTGTAATAACTTAGTTTCTTTCCCAACAGACCACATCCTATTACCCATCGGGGTTACTTATCAGTCTAATGAATGTCCCCACAGGCCAATACATGTTCTTCCAGTTTGTTTTTTCCTCACACACACACATCCCAACAAACTTCCAAGTAGGTTACTCGTTATAACACTACTATAGTCTAATCATGATTAACTATGGATTTCTAATTAGGTAGGATCTCAAAAAAGTTCACCTTTTCGACATGGGTAGTAACATTTAGTCTTTTAAGTCTCACTTTTTTAGGGGTGTTACACTCCCCACCCCCAACCCTCCCACATACACACACACCTTAAATCACAATGACCTCATTGTGGAACACACACCTCAAACCCTAGTGGTGACTCAGAACTTCAAGCTTGCTATTTATTATAATGCCTTTTTTCACGACCCAACCACCCCGGTCCATGAACTCGATCATCTAACCCGAATGGGTCTCTTGAAATAATTTGGTTTCTCTATTAGTACACCATAAAATATTACACATTGGGTCACTTATTAGACTAATGAATGTATCGAGAAATAAATATTATTAAACTGTTATTTTTCCTCACTCGCACACACCCTGATGACTTCCTTGGAGGTCACCAATTCTTATACTATTTCAATCCAAGCACGCTTAACTATGGTGTTCTAATTAGGTGGGATCCCGAAAAAAATAGGTGAACCATATTAACATGGGTAATAACATTTATTCTTTTAATTATCACATTTATAGGGGTTTTATAGTATCCTTTAATGTATAAGGCCCAACCAAGAAAAGATACATCCCCTACATGCCCTAAACTATAACACCCTGAGATTTTGAAAGAAGAAAATTATATTCGATGGCATAAAGGACACGCAACACTAAGTTTATCTTGAATTAAAAACAACACAATGTTCATATTGTGTTTCATACAGCACTTATTTTGCCTTGTCTTACATGAAACCCTGAGATTTTTATGTTTGATATCATATTCAACACGCAATACTAAACTTTGATGACCCATGATATATATTACCATTATAACCTGACTGTTAAATTGATGAATATAAATAGTATTAAATACTTTATGAAATGTATATATATATATATGATTGTGTGTATGTATATATATAAATATTTTTAATCAATATAAATTAATTATATTTTTTTATAAAATAATCAATCAATTTTTAGTAAAGTAATTTTATTCTTCAAAAATGTGTTTTCTTCATTAATGATTTTTATTGATTTTCATGAAAAAAAATATCATAAATTTTTTTGAAAATTTTAGAAAATTTATTTGATAAAAATAAATTCATTTTTGAAATCATAATATCAAAATTTACTTTTGGTGAAATTTTTGGATTTTTTTAAAAATATTTATTTTTCAGCGGATAGTAAAAAATACTGTTTTTTTAAGTATTTTCTTTTTAATAAATTAAGTAATTTAAAAGTATAAATATGGTTTGAATATGATTTCAAGTAACCTAATTATTATTCAGTTATATTTAATCCACTTAATTATTTTTTAATCATCCATATATTGGTTTTTATTATAAGTTTTTTTTTGTTTAAAAATGGGTTTTCCTAAAACTGTTTTGAAATGTATAATGTTTATCCTTTTTAATTAATAAAAATAATACCTAATTGGGAATTTTTTAAATGAAATTTAGATACTATATATCATTAGATATTAATTTATTTTCATATAATGATCATTATTAGTCATAGAGTTAATATAGAATCATCGCTTTCTCAAAAATACTCATCTTAAAGAATTGATGCCTCACTACATCTATGGGATTAATATTAAATTAAATTTCTACACTTATTTGAATTGAATTTTGAAAAATTGATTAAATATTTTTATTCATAATAATTTATAATATATAATAATTACAACTTAATTTTTTCTATAATGATTAGTGAAACAGTTAAAATTGTTCACAGCGATTAAGGTAAAAATGAGTTTACCAAGGGATCAAACTTTAAACATAAAGGGGTAAAATGACATATAAACTTGTTAAAAACCCATTTTATATACATATGTAGACCTTTATGACCTTATGAACTATATTTATGAGTTTCTGGTACACTTTTCCTTAAAATTTTCCAATATAATAAGTTAAGTCAAGAAAAAGGAAAAAAAGAAACCTTTTTTCCTTTTAATTTATATAAAACTTTGGGATAGGGAAAAAAATAACATAAGTTTGGTTATAAATATTTTTTAAAAATATAAAATATTTTTTTATATCATGATAATTTATTTTAATTTTTTATATAATAATTAATTACTTTAAATACTTAAGAAAAGTCAACGTGGTAATTATTTAGTTAATAATTAACTAAAATAAATAGTACTAAAAATTTTAAAATTGAGTAAATTTAATGAATTGTTGTCTTCAATTAATTTAATATATGAATATATCATATTACACATGTTTTATAATAATATATTCCAATTAAATAATTTTATTTATATTTTTTAAATTCAAATTAAATGAATAGTGTCAAAATTGACATTAATGTTATTTTATAATAAATTATATTTTATTAAATGATTTAAAATTAATAAAAAAACATATATTATACCAAGTGATTTATAAATTTTAATAAATATAAAATATTTCCCATTAATTGATAAATTTTTCTTTTATAATGAATATATTGACCCATAATTAGTAAAAAAAATTGTTAGTACGGTTAAGGTTAAAGTTGTGTTTTTGCAAGTTACTTGTGCTTGTGTTAAAATTAATTTTCAAAACACATAATATTTTTATTTGATAAATTTGACTTCATATTTACATTTAGTGGATATAAAGTTTCTATTAATTATCACTTTAATTTTGTTACATAAGTTATAAAACTAGTTACCATAATGAAAAACCAAAATGAAAAAAATAAGGAAACTTAGGAGTTATGGAAAAAAAGTTTAAAAACTGTGTTTTATTGTGTTTTGGAAGTTTTTATAAGCCATATAATCACTAAAACCCATTAATTATCAATATTTTATACATTTGAGGTAATATTTTCTTCCCAATAGTGAATAATTTTTATTTTTTACAAGAATTATACTCCTCCTCAACTATAAAAGGGAACTCACTCATATTACTTCTTCACACCTATAAAGTCATTTAGATCATCAAAACCCTACCCAAATAAATTTTCAAATTCCCTCACCTTATAATAGAAACCTTATTTTAGTTATGAATTCTACCTTTCAAGGTATTATTGAAAAGCTAAGGAGGATAACCGAAAAATAATTAATGTTCTTCAACGAGCGTCTTTATTTTATTTATTTATCCAAAAACTTCAGTTCTTATTATACCATGATGATATAATAAAGTTTGTATCTTACATATAATTAGATTTTTCTATGTTAATTATATGACCTAAAATCATACACACTTCAATTAAATGGGCTATGAAATCACCATTCATGTGTACGACGGACTACCACCTCGTGAAACGATATCATTTGTTCTTCCATTACCTCCTCTCATAGTTGGTTATGATGATGGATGTATAGTTTATATATTATATTTATTACATAAATATATATATATATATATTAATTATATCATATATATATATATATACCTTTTTAAATTCTATACCATATGAGATATGATAATGTTTCACATGTGTACGGTGGACTACCGCCTCACAAAGCGATGTGATTCATTTTTCACTAATGTGCTACATGGAAGGTAATAAGCATAAATATAATAAATATATGTGATATATGTGAAATATTTATTATATTAATTTCATATTTATCATTATGTAAATATAATATATCATTTTTCTTTTTACCTTTTCACTCACTGAAAAAAAGGATAACATCGCCCATGGACGTGTGGACTACCGCCTCCTCGAAGCGATGTGATTCCTTTTTTTATCACCGCATCACAAGAATTATATATATAAGTATATATAATTAAATAATATTATATTTATTATATTATTATAATTCCTTAAAGATAAATGTTACTTACATTCTTTTCATAATGATCAATGAAAAATAAAAATGTTACTCATGAGTACGCAATGGCCTACTGTCTCCATGATCGTAACATTGGTTCATTTTTCATAACCATATTTCATGATGGGTTTAAAAAGTATAATTTATGAATAAATATGAAAATTATTTCATTATTATTATTCTATATATTTTCACATAATGACTACTTTGACTATTTTCATCCCACCTGAGTCATTTTTGACGCACAAGCCTAATATAGTCAAAACATCTGACGTAAACTTAATCAAAAAATTAATTGTATATAACATGTTAATAAGTGAAATAAAAGTAATAATAAGATTTAAAATGGTTATAAAAAAATTAAATAATTAACATAAGTTTATTATTCATAAAGATAAAGACACATGTGACAAGTCAGACACAAGGTAAGGGTTTTTCTCATCTCAATTTTATTTTTGTGGGATATATGCCATATTCACCACTTATTTTTATTGTGTAGTGTACATACTTCAAATTAATGTATTTTATGATTATTATAATTACATATATGGGGATTTATATAATTATTTTATGATCTCTATTTCATGGGGTTTACGGTTTCAAAGTTACCATAGATGTAAGGGAGTTTTGTCTCACTTTTTCTTCTTCGAGATGTTTGTTATGTTATACACCTATCTTATTTTATGAGGTATATATATTAAAAATTTTAAATTTTATATCATTAATATCCTTATTTTCATGATATTATAAGTTTCATTTAAGTTTATTATTTCAAGAGGATTATGATTCAAATCTACCAAAGTGGTAATAGTTCTATGTTACAATATCATCATTTATCGTCATTGTTTATGATTATGCTTCCAATAATGAAATATTATTATTTATATCTCAAGAAACTCATGAATTTTTTTCTCATATGTTTATGTCATTAGAATAAATATTTTCCCTTCATTTTACTCTCTTTATCTACTCAAGATTTTAAAATAATTTTTTTATTAAAAACAACTTTTCCGTCAAAAACTCTTCTTCTTCCAAAACCATGTTTTCTTAAAATAGTTTTCAAAATGTTTTAAAAAGTGCTTTACAATGGTTAAAGAATATTTTCATAAATAAAATTTTAAATTATTTTTAATACATCCTTTATATATTTCCAAGGTTTTTTTCAAAGAAAATGTTTTTCAGAATTTTTTATGTTTTAAATACTCGTTTTCAAAATAAAATTGGTATTTTCCTAAAAATTAATTTAATGATATTTTAGTGGTATTTAAATTAATCAATGTTAAAAACCCTTATTTTTTACTTATCCTCTACTGGGAATATTTTGTATTGATACCATCATCATTATTTATTAGGATATATTATGATTATTTCAAAGATATTGTTATGGAACTTGTTTCTTTTCCATGGGTTAATCACATTTCAAAGTGATTGTTATAGAACCAATTTATTTTCCAAGGGTTAATCATGTTTCAAAGTGATTGTTATGTAACCTGTTTATTTTCCACGGTTTAATCATTTTTCAAAGATATTTTTATGTAACCTATTTCTTTTCCACGAGTTAATCATGTTTTGAAAAGAATAAGAAATGTTTCAATGAGTTATGATGAAATGAATTCTTTATGTGATTTATTCACTATTAGGTTCTTGAACATTATATATGATGTGTTCACCCATATAGAATTGGGTGATCCCATTATATATTAAATGATGGGTGTGTCCAAATATCACTCCAATATATTTATTAATGATTATGTTCTCTATATAATTATATTGGAAGTGGGCCATATGGTTATTCCAATTATAAGGGTTCTATAAGGGTTATATAAGGGTTCTATAAGTATTATATGAATATTATGTTCCATGATACCAACTCGTTTTGTTTTTCTTTCTATGGGTTTATAATGTTTCTTATGATCAATGTTGATTTCACATGGATCGTTACAATTTATTTTGATGACTATTTTGTTTTAAATGTTTTTATATTTGATGATCCAGGTATTATGGGTATGAGTTATTTTATGATTCACTCATGCACACTAATTATGTGTTCATACCCTTATGCAATTATTATACTCTTTGATGACATTCAATTTCTAATGCTTATGTTTACCCTTACTAAGAATTTGATCTCACCCTTTTTTATGTTTCCTTTATCCCAGATTATAAATAAATATATTTAATTAATTATGGATATAAGGGATTTCACAGGGATGATGATGATGGCCTAATGTGAAATAATAAAATCTAGTTCAAGTGTGAAAAATGTTCTTTTGACAACATGGGTATTGTTTATCTAGGAGTTTTTTCTGATTCTCTAAAACTCTAAACCTAAAATTTACTTGATAATGTAAGTGATCAAATTTTTCCTTTTGATATTGTATGGATTAGATGGAAAAAATGGGTCACAATTATTGGAATCAAATCTAGAAATGTAAAGTTTACAATTTCAACACTAGATCTAAGTATAAGGACTAGGCCTTAAACATTACTTAATATTGAATTAAATTATTAATTCACATTGAGGATCTTTTCAGGTTTAGAGTTTTAGAGAATTAGGACATAACTATTACATCTCAAAAGATTACAAATAGACACTTCTACATAGTTTCATTTTTTTTTTACAAAACATGAACTCTTAAAAAAAATATTCATGTATTGTTCCATGTTTAAGACAGCATGACTTTTCTTTAATCCCATCCTTGACCCTATTCCACATTATGTCCTGTGAAAAACATTTCAAAAAAACATGGGGTGAGCATAAAAATCTCATTAAGGGATACACAAAGAAGGAAAACTGTTAGTTTTTCAAAACAACAAGTAAACCGTGAATACTTTATCAAAGTAATAATTTTCACCTTTAAGAAGTAGTAAATACTCTTTACTGAATAAAAGATCATTACTTACCCTTTTTTAACCAAAATATTATCATAAAACCTATATAAAGAACACATAACATATAAAGGTAACTTGGGACATAAACATACTTAAATGGAATAACCATACGGTCGACTTCCACACATATCACTACATGGAATATCCATACGAACAACTTCTATACCCAATGCATTGGAGGTTATAACGTAACCACCCATCCTGGTATTCACGGCACCACCCGTCATATGGTTTATCACATAACCACCTGTCAAATGTCCAAGTACAATTATAAAATCATAACACATAAAACAATTATAAAGGAAAGAAAACATTTCCACATTTCAATCACAATATATCACTTAAATATATTTACATAACAAATTCATTATCAAAACCATTTTCAGTACCAAAATACATAAAAGAGTATATGGTATTTATTTAATTTTGAAAACATAACAGCTTGTTGAGGAAGCCAAAGATCAAATAATACTCGCGGCGGTGGAAAGGTCGTTGTCACCGCGTATGTTAAAAAGAAACATACTTTTTGTCTTTTAGTAAAACGCTTCTTATAGAAAATATTCCTTTTGAATAAAAGTAAAATTCAAAGGGGTTTATACAGCATATAAAAGAAAGTCTTGTATTAGAACAAAATATGCCTCAATGAAAGGAGATTGAGACGAAGTCCCTTACCTCGTGTCCGACTTGACTTGATCGCTCTTTAATCTCCTAAATAATCAACTAAAGTTAATTAATACTTTCTTAATAACATTTTTCAAGTTTATTATTACTTTTATATAACTTTTTTCCATGTTATAATCATTATGTAATCATTTAAGTTAATAACGGTCATTTTGTCGATATTTGGTACTTGAGTCAAAAATGGACTTCTTACAATTACATGTTGTTCATGGGGTCAAAGGTTCATTATATCCAGAATGATATTCATGATTTGGATATCATATATATCATATATATCCAGAATATACATGTATTTATAATAGTATATAACATTTAGAGGTAAGAAATGAAATGCACCGTTCGTGGAGACGGTAAGCCGTACGTACGCATGAACACCACTTTCATTCCTATTTCATATTAAACGAATTAAAACTAAATGAGACAAATATATATCATAATTATATTATAATATATATGTTATATAGTTATCATAAGTTCATTAATTACATTCTTTATAAAATCCATGTTTGGCATGAACAAGTCACATCACTTGAGGGGGCGGTAGTCTACACTTCCTCAAATGAAATTATCGCATTTGCACAACATGAAAAGCATAAAGGTTTGATTTAAATATAAAATACTGAATCATATAGAGGGAATAAATATATTATATATCATATTTAAATACATTGATATCATAATGGCCACCATGAAAGGTGTCAAGAGAAGATTGAACAATCATCGTTTTGTGAGGCAGTAATTTGCCATCTACAGAAATAGTATGTTTTTTAACCATTAGACGGAGGTGTGTGTAAGTGTAAATCAAATCCTTCTCATAAAAAAATTATATTATATTAAAGATACTGGTGTTGTTAAAAAATAAAGGAATAAAAAGAGTTTAGGGGGTTGGAGAAGCAAAATAAAACAAAAGGATATAAGAGAAGACATTACCTTTAAATCGGGTAACTCCCTTTTGTTTGAACCAAAATGGTTTCTTGAAGAGATTTCTTCTTAAGTTAAGGCTTCTAGGATTATGAGAGGGATGTGGAGAGATAAAATGAGCATATTTTGGTCGAGACAAAGTCTTTAGAGGTGTGGGTAAGGGGGTAGAGGTGGGGGAATTTTATAAGAGGGAGGAGGGGCACTCTTGGAAAGTCTTAAAAAGTTACTTTATTATAAAATTATTTTCAGATGTTAAAGATCCCACAATTATATATTTAGAGGATAAGGTGATAAGGGTTAGAAATCCACACATCCAGTAGGTTTTAGACAAGTGTCAGTCTTATATTTTACCTTATCTTTTTATTTTATTTAAATCGTTCATTACTGAGGTAATGGTTGCATCATCATGGTGTCATAAATGAATTTATTTATTTAATGTCTAAAAATTATAAAAAAAATATCATGATATAGGAAATATTTTTATATTTCTAATGAATATTTATAGTCAAAAATATGATTGTATAACCCAATGTGAAAATTGTTTTAGTAAAACAATACATGTTTGTGACATCTTTATTTTAACTTTAAATAAAAAGTTATTAATATCATTTTATTATCCAAGTGGCTCCATGGGGTCCCCAAGTTGACCCATGGATTGTCTTGGTTTTCCATGACTCATCCAATAAGGGTAGAACATGTGTCAAGGTAATTTCATATTATTATAACATTATTTTTACCTTAAATTACACTAATTACCTTTAATCGCGATTAATAAAACTTAAAAGTTACTATTCACCAAAAAATTATTTTCATCCCATTGAACCACATTTTACTTAATAATGAAAACCATTTATATCGGATTTTTGAAATTCAATTCATAGAAGTGGTAAAGTTTCATTTAAATGAAAAATCAGTTTTTTAACTACCACTTAGTGGTTTCACTATTCATCAAAAATTGAAGTTTTTCAGAAAAATACCAAAAATTCACCCTAAGATATATTTGATATTACAAATTCAAAAATGGTGTCTATTTTAAAAAATTTAAAACATATAATTTTCATTAATCAATTTAATAATTAATTCCCGTTGTCAAAACAAATAGCATGTTTTTAAGAAACAAAATATATCAAAAGATTGACACTAGTTTAAGTCCAATTTCAAAGTGAAATTAATTCCAATGACCACCATTGGATTAAATGGTAAAAATATATTCTAATTGATCTTTAAAACTAATTCAAAATATAACATAATCGTATAAATAAATTTTATTAAAATGAGTTTTTGAATTAAAATACAACATTTTTCACTTATTCATTAAAAATGAACTTTATCGGAAAAATAACAAAAACATACACAAAGTAAATTTTGATGTCCCAATTCTAAAGAAGGATTTTATTTGGTCCAATATAATTTATAAGAGTGACCAAAACTATTTTTAAAGAGGGTTCGCCATCAAAAGGCGATAAATCTACTTTTATTGATTATTAGAGTATTTATGCTTAAAATTGAATTATTTTATTATTTTAAGCCTTTATCTTTTATTGGATAAATGTAAAAACATTTAACAAACATATATAATCATATTTTAGTTATTTGTATTCATTCTTTCTAATACAATGGCTACGTGTTAACTACCATTTTAAATAATATTATTATATTATTAGTGTGCAAAGTAAGATTTCAAAAAACTCGTTGTTGTGTATCGGGTATGCTATCGAAAATAGAAACCCATTTAAAGTAAAATTAATATTTAATACACAAATATTAATAAATATGAAAATGTCTTATTATTTATTTACCTGGGATTTTACATCCTTCCCCCCTTTTGGGAATTGTGTCCTCGCAATTTTATTTACTTGTCAAAATAAGTGGGGGAATTTATCCCTCATAGCATTTTCAGATTCCCACGTTGCCTCTTCGACCATATGGTTTTTCCATAAAACCTTCACCTGATAAATTACCTTATTTCAAAAAACTTGCTCTCTTTGGTCAAGAATTTGGACCGGTTGTTCTTCATAAGAGAGATTCTCTTCCAACTGAACTACCTCTGGGCTCAAAACATGAGATGGATCTGGCATATACTTTCTCAACATCAAAACATGAAAAACATTGTGTACCTGGGACAAACTTATAGGTAATTCCACTCTGTATGCAACTGATCCAACTTTCTCCAGGATTTCATAAGGTCCAATAAACCTCAGACTCAACTTTACCTTATTACCAAAACGCATCATACTTTTCCATGGAGAAACTTTGATAAAAACATGATCACCTACCTCGAAAGATAGATCCTTCCTCTGTTTATCTGCATAACTGTTCTGCCTGCTTTGAGATGTTCTCATGTACTTCTGAATCAACTGAACTTTTTCTGGCATCTCTTCTACCAATTCTGGTCCCATCAGCTTCCTTTCCCCTACTTCATCCCAAAAAGCTGGAGTTCAACACCATTTTCCAAATAATGCCTCAAATAGAGCCATTTGTATACTGGAATGAAAACTATTGTTATAAGAAAATTCAAAAAAAGAAATATGTTGGTCCTAACTTCCCTATAAATCCATCGTGCAAGCACGTAACATATCTTCCATGGTCTAAATTGTTTTTTCTAACTGCCCATCTGATTGCAGATGAAAAGTTGTACTAAAATTTAATTCAGTACCCAACGACTTCTGAAGGCCTTTCCAAAAGTTAGAAGTAAACCAAGGATCACGATCAGATAAAATAGAGAGGGGAACTCCATAAAACTTGACTATCTCTTTAATATAAAATCGATAAAGTTGATCTAGAGAGAATGTATCTTGAATAGGAAGGAAATGAGTAGATTTAGTCAATCGATCAATAATAACCCAGATTGTATTATTACCTCAATATGTCTTTGGTAATCCCACAACGAAGTACATGGATATATTTTCTCATTTACACTCTGGAACCGGTAATGACTGAAGCATCCCTTTCAGTAACTTCCGCTCTGCTTTAACCTACTGACAAGTCAAACACTTCACAGTAAAATCAGCAATATCTCTTTTCATTCCATCCCACCAGTAATACTCCCGCAGATCTCTGTACATCTTAGTACTGCCAGGATGAACTGAAAATGGGGAACTATGAGCCCCACATAACAACTCATTCTTCAAATGTGAATCACAAGGCATGCATAATCTCTTCCAAAACCCCAAAACACAATCATTGTCAATGTTAAATTTAGGAAACTTACCCTTCTGAACTAGCTCTACCTTTTTCTGCAACCCACTGTCTTTCTTCTGCGCTTGCTTAATTCTGTCTGATATAGATGATCTCACTCACACCTGAAACAAAACAAAATAACTTCCTACACCAACAAATTCTATGACAATGTTCATAAAATCAAAAACCAAAGCATCTCATTCCAAACGTAGCATGGTTAATGAAGCATTACTTTTTCGACTCAAATCATCAGCCACTTTATTTTCTTTTCCCGGATGGTAATGAATTGTACAATTGTAATCCTTGATTAATTCCAGCCATCTCCTCTATCTCATGTTCAATTATTTCTAAGTGAATATATACTTTAAACTTTTGTGATCGGTATATATTTCACACTTTACTCCATACAAATGATGTCTCCAAATTTTTAGAGCAAAAACAACAGCATCTAATTCCAAATCATGTGTAGCATAATTTAACTCATGAGTTTTCAACTGACGTGAAGCATAAGCAATTACCTGATCATTCTTCATAATGACACAACCAAGTACCTTCAATAAAGCATCACTATAGATAACAAACTCACCATTTCTGTAAGGAAGTGCCAAAACCAGATCATTCACCAATCTTGTTTTCAATTCTTGAAAACAATCATCACATTATTTTGTCCAGATGAACTTAACACCTTTTTGAGTTAACTTAGTCATTGGAATATATAAACGTGAAAAAATTTCAACAACCCTTCGGTAGTAACCTGAAAAACCAAGAAAACTATGGATCTCAGTTATATTTTTAGGTCTTGGCCACTCTTCAACAACTTTTATTTTAGCAGGATCAACAGTTATGCCATTTTTTGAAACAATGTGACCAAGGAAAGAAATTTGTTGTAACCAAAACTCACACTTGATGAATTTTCCATACGGCTTCTTTTCTTTTAAGGTTTTCAAGATAACCCTTAAATGACTTTCATGCTCCTCTTTACTTTTAGAAAACACCAAAATATCATCAATGAAAACAACCACAAACTTATCCAAGAACTCATGGAAAATTCTATTCATAAGGTCCATGAATACAGCAGGTGCATTGGTTAACCCAAAAGGCATAACTAAAAATTCATAATGGCCATATCTAGTATGAAATGCAGTCTTCAGAACGTCTTATTCTTTTACTTTCAACTGATGGTACCCCGACCTCAATTCAATCTTCGAAAAATACTAAGCTCCCTGAAGATGATCAAACAAATCATCGATATGAGGCAAAGGATACTTGTTCTTAACAGTGATGTTATTCAATGCTCTATAATCAATGCAAAGTCTCATTGAACCATCTTTCTTTTTAACAAACCAGATAGGAGCATCCCATGGCGATGTGCTATGTCGAATGAAACCTTTATCTAATAAATCTTGCATATGTTTCTTTAACTCTAAAAGTTCAACTTGAGTCATTCGATAAGGGTGTTTTGAAATTGGATTAGAATCCAGAACTAATTAAATAGTAAATTCATCTTCTCGGTCATGTATAATACCAAGAAACTCATTAGGAAAAACATCAAGATACTCATTTACCACTGGCACATCATTAATCTAAACAGTTCCTTTTTTCAACAATATGTGCAAGGTAACATTCATTTCTATATTTTACCAGTTTCTCAACTTCCTGATATGTTATCAAATGTAAGGGTTCATTCTTGTACACAAACTAAAAATATTTTTGAAAAGAAACCATTTTAGATATGCAGTAAATCTTAGCATGATAAACAGAAAGTCAATCCATGCCCAAAATAACATCAAACTCTACTAGAGGCAAAACAATAAGGTTTGCAGGTAGGTGCTTTCCGCACACAAGGATAGGAAGGTTCTTATAATTTCTTTTTGTCTCAATGTTTCCTCTGGGTGTTTTTACCATAATTTCAGGATTCATATCTTGATATGGAATTCCCAATTTACTAGAAAACTTCTCAGGAATGAAAGAATTTGTAGTCCCTAAATCAAACAAAACATTGTCATAATCTTCTTGTAGTATGGATTCTTTCCCTCAGTTGAGTTCTTCGTTAGACACTCATTTTCATAATGAACCATTTTATTACACTTAAAACATCTTACCATTGGCTTTTAATTGCCTGCTTGATCATCTTTCTTACAGTTACGATCAATATGACCAGACTTACCACACTGAAAGCACTTTCCAAACTTGGATAAACATTCTCCAGGATTCATTTTACCACACTTCTCACAGGATGGATATTTGGTTTTCTTACCTCCTGGCTTCTTTGATGAATTCTTTCCCTTTTCCTGCCAACTGGACCTCTTATTATGTTGTTTGTCAAATAACACCTAATCATCGGCAAACTCCATTTCCACCTTCTCCGCACATCGAACAAGTTTTTCATAGCTTTTGAACTCACGAGAAGCTAAAGACCTTGGATACTTTGGCTTTAACCCTGAGTAAAAATGGTTGATTTTACTATCAATATCTCATATGAAATTTGGAGCATACCTTTCCATTCGAGTGAACTTTGCTTCATAAGCAGCCACTGAGTCATCCTCCTACCTCAATTCTTGGAATTGTTTTTCCATCCTAAGACGAACCACCTTAGAAAAATATTTCTCAAGAAACATACCTTTGAATTTATCCCAGTGAAGATCATCAATCTCATCACTATCCCAGATATTTTTCACCATCGACCACCACTGATCAGCTTCACCTTCAAAACGGTAAATAGAAAGACTAACCTTTTGATGTTATGAACACCCCATGACATAAAAAATCTTCTCCGATGCTTTAATCCACTCTACTGCTAGCACAGGGTCAGATGATCCTCTGAATGATGGGGGATTTTGCCTCATTAAATGTTCCACCACTGACATGTTCCTCTGTGGTTGATCTGACTGATCTCGTATATGGATACCACCACTATTTATAGCCTGAGTCAATTGTTCCATCACTACAACAAACTGTTCAGTTCCGATTCCGACCATCTCAGGTTACTGATTTGGAAAGTTGTCTTCCTCCTGATGTCGTCCCAACATAGCTACCCTGTTTTCTCTATGGAAAACCATTATAAACACAGAAATATCTTAGGAAAATCAACATGGTAATCTTTAAATGCTATATCATTTCATTCATACCATAAATTAATTTAGGGACATAAAATTTAACAATTTTTCAAACTCATAAAGTTTTCTAAACCGACCTCTAATACCAACTATAAGGACCCGTCCTCAAACCTTACTTAATATTGAATTAAATGAATAATTCACATTGAGGATCTTTTCAGGTTTACAGTTTTAGAGAATTAGTACATAACTATTACATCTCAAAAGATTACAAAGTAGACACTTCTACATAGTTTCCTTTTTCTTACAAAACATGAACTCTTAAAAAAAAGAGTCATGTCTGGTTCCATGTTTAAGACATCCTGACTTTTCCTTGATCCCATCCTAGACCCTATTCCACATTATGTCCTATGAAAAACATTTCAAAAAAATGGGTTGAGCATAAAAATCTTAGTAAGGGATACACAAAGAAGGAAAACTGTTTGTTTTTCAAAACAACAAGTAAACCATGAATACTTTATCAAAGTAATAACTTTCACCTTTAAGAAGTAGTAAATACTTTTCACTGAATAAAAGATCATTACATACCCTTTTGTAACCAAAATATTACCATAAAACCCATATAAATAACACATAACATATAAAGGTATCTTGGGACATAAACATACTTAAATGGAATAACCATACGGCCGACCTCCACACATATAACTACATGGAATAGCCATACGGCCGACTTCCATACCCAATGCATTGGAGGTTATAACGTAACCACCCATCCTGGTATTCACGGCACCACCCGTCATATGGTTTATCATGTAACCACCCATCAAATTTCCAAGTACCATTATAAAATCATAACACATAAAACAATTATAAAGGAAAGAAAACATTTCCACATTTCAATAAAAATATATCACTTAAATATATTGACATAAAAAATACATTATCAAAACCATTTTCAATACCAAAATACATAAAAGAGTATATGTTATTTATTTACTTTTAAAAGCATTACGGCTTGTTGAGGAAGCCAAAGATCAAATAATACTCGCGGCGGCGGAAAGGTCATTGTCACCGCGTACGTTAAAAAGAAACATAATTTTTTTCATTTAGTAAAACGCTTCGTATAGAAAAGATTCCTTTTGAATAAAAGTAAAACTCAAAGGGGTTTATACAGCGTATAAAATAAAGTCTTGTATTAGAACAAAATATGCCTCAATGAAAGGAGATTGAGACAAAGTCCCTTACCTCGTGTCTGAATTGACTCGATCACTCTTTAATCTCCTGAATAATAAACTAAAGTTAATTTATACTTGCTTAAAAACCTTTTTCAAGTTTATTATTACTTTTATATAACTTATTTCCATGTTATATACATTATGTAATCATTTAAGTTAATAACGGTGCTTTTGTTGATATTTGGTACTTGAGTCAAAAATGGACTTCTTACAATTACATGTTGTTCATGGGGTCAAAGGTTCATTATATAGAAAATGATATTCATGATTTTGATATCATATATATCATATATATTCAGAATATACATGTATTTATAATAGTATATAACATTTAGAGGTAATAAATGAAATGCACCGTTCACGGAGATGGTAAGTTGTACGTACGCATGAACGCTACTTTCATTCCTATTTTGTATTAAAGGAATTAAAAATAAATGAGACAAATATATAACATAATTCCAGTATAATATATATTTTATATATTTATCATAATTTTATTAATTACATTATTTATGAAACCCATTTTTTTCATGAACGAGTCACATCACTTGAGGGGGCGGTAGTCCACACTTCCTCAGATGAAATTATCGCATTTGCACAACATGCAAAGAATAAAGGTTTGTTTTAAATATAAAATACATAATCATAGAGAGGGAATAAATATATTATATATCATATATAAATACATTGACATCATAATTTCCACCATGAAAGTTGTTAAGAGAAGATTGAACAATCATCATTCCGTGAGGCAGTAATTCGTCATCCACAGAAACAGTTTGTTCTTTAACCATTAGAAGGAGGTGTTTGTAAGTGTAAATCAAATACTTCTCATAAAAACATCATAGTAAATTTAATATACTGTTTTTGTTACAAAATAAAGTAATAAAAAGAGTTTATGGGGTTGGAGAAGCAAAATAAAACAAAAGGATATAAGAGAAGACATTACCTTTAAGTCGGGTAACTCCTTTTGGTTTGAACCAAAAGGGTTTCTTGAACAGCTTTATTTTTAAGGTAAGGCTTATAGGATGAGGAGAGGAATGTGTAGAGATAAAATGATCCATTTTTGGTCGAGTCAAAGTCTTGAGAGGTGTGGGTAAGGGGGTAGAGGTGGGGGCCTTTTATGAGAGGGAGGAGGGGCACTCTTGGAAAGTCTTGAAAAGTTACTTTATTATAAAATGATTTTCAGATATTAAAGATCCCAAAATTATATATTTCTAGGATAAGGTGATATGGGTTCTAAATCCACCAATACAATAGGTTTTGGACAAGTGTAAGTCTTACATTTTACCTTATCTTTTCATTTTATTTAAATCGTTTATTAATGAGGTAATCGCTGCATCATCATGGTGTTATAAATAAATTTATTTATTTAATGTCAAAAAATTATAAAAAAATATCATTATTTAGGAAATCATTTTATCTTTGTAATTAATATTTATAGTCAAAAATATTACTTGTATAACCCCATGTAAAAATTGTTTTAGTAAAAAAATACATGTTTGTGACATTTTTATTTTAACTTTAAATAAAAAGTTATTAATGTCATTTTCTTACCCAAGTGACTCCATGGGGTCCCCAAGTTGACCCATGGATTGTCTTGGTCGGCCATGACTCATCCAATAAGGTTAGGACATGTATCAAGGTAATTTCATATTACTATAACATTATTTTTACCTTAAATTACACTAATTACCTTTAATCACGATTAATAAAACTTAAAAGTTACTATTCATAAAAAAAATGTTTTCATCCCATTGAACCACATTTTAATTACTAATGAAAACCATGTATGTAGAATTTTTTAAATTAAATTCACAGAAGTGGTAATGTTTCATTTAAACAAAAAATCAGTTTTTTAACTACCACTTAGTGGTTTCACTATTCATCAAAAATTGAAGTTTTTCAAAAAAATACCAAAAATTCATCCTAAGCTATATTTGATATTTCGAATTCAAAAATGATTTCTATTTTAAAAAATTCAAAACATATAAGTTTCATTAATCAATTTAATAATTAATTCCCGTTGTTAAAACAAATAGCGTGTTTTTAAGAAACAAAATATATCAAAAGATTGACACTAGTTTAAGTCCAATTTCAAAGTGAAATTAATTCCAATGAACACCATTGGATTAAATGGTAAAAATATATTATAATTTAACTTTAAAAATAATTCAAAATATAATATAATCATATAAATAAATTAGATTAAAATGAGGTTTTTAATTAAAATACAACATTTTTCACTTATTCATTAAAAATGAACTTTATCGGAAAAATAACAAAAACATACACAAAGTAAATTTTGATGTCCCGATTCTAAAGAAGTATTTTATTTGGTCCAATAGAATGTATAAGAGTGACCAAAACTATTTTTAAAAAGGGTTCACCATCAAAAGGTGATAAATCAACCTTTTAGTGAATATTAGAGTATTTATGCTTAAAATTGAATTCTTTTCTTATTTTAAGCCTTTATCTTTTATTGGATAAATGTAAAAACATTTAACAAACATATATAATCATATTTTAGTTATTTCTATTCATTCCCGCCAATACAACGGCTACGTGTTAACTACGATTTGAAATAATATTATTATATTATTTGTGTGCAACGTAAGATTTCAAAGAAAATCGTTGTTGCGTATCGGGTACGCTATCGAACATAGAAACCATTTTAAAGTAAAATTAATATTTAATTCATAAATATTAATAAATATGAAAATGTATTATTCTTTATTTACCTGGGATGCCACACTAAGAGTACTGGTTATGGGTTGTTATAGTGTGTATCAGAGGTTGGTTTGGATAACTTTGGATATTATTATGTTATCATGTGAGGTTGTCATAACAGCTATGGATACCATATTAGGTTTATAATATTAAGGTTATTCATAAGTTAAAAATTATATATAGCCCTTTGAGTTAAGCGATTAGATCTTAAAGTGATTAATTTAATTTTTTGAGATTTCTTAATGGGATGAAGTATTTGTTTTAACATGAAGTATGCATTTAAATTTTGTGTAAATGAGATTTAAGGTATTTATAACCTTTAGGGTTTATATGATCTTGGATATTGAGAACACAATTTTTATTATATAGATATCTATAGAATTGACAAGTTATTTATTGAATGAGTTATTAGTGTTACTTCAAAATAAGATTTTATATTTTTGGGATTAAAATATGAAAGGTGTGAGATATCATTTGAGGTTAAAACACTCTTTAATTTTTAGGTTTTTGAGGTTGTTTTGTATATAGGTTTATGGAATGATTTAGTTTGAACATTGGGTATTGCAATTGAATTTTTAAGATTAATGTATCATATGATGGTTTAATCATTTTGGGAATTATATTAACATGTTTCAACCATTATGGTTTTTATTAATGTCTAAATACAGGATAGATATCTTATCATGATTTTAGGTATTATGTGGTCCTTTAAAAATTTTAGTGATTCAGGCATTAAAAATTCATCTTGAATATGAATCATTGGGATAAAAAGATGATATTGTGGTAGAAATTGATTAATGGATGAGATTATACTCATAAATTAAGTATATTTCCATATTCTATTTGTTTATATGGTAATATAATTCCTCAATTCTAGGAAAAGGATCTTGAAATAGAAAAATTATCCTATTATTATCACCTCTGGTAATATTAATGCCCTTTTTCACACCTCTTGGTTTTATGTTTTTGTGATTGTTAAATTTATCTTGATAATTAAATTTCTCTTAATCAATGATCCATGTCACTCTATATCCATATTTGGGCTTTATTTTTTTCTTCCATGTCCAAATCATCAATTTCCACCTATGTTCTCCTATTTGGAAACCCGGTATGTGTTATTCTAGATGACCCTCTTACTTCCCTTTCTCTCTTATTAAGAGGAAGTTTTTTAAACCTTTTTAAGATGTGGGTTTACAAAAAAAGTTTTTAAAAATTTACAACCACTGATTTCTGAGATATATTTCAAATTGCAAGGATGCAATTTATTTATGAGGGATGTAACACCCTGATATTTTAAAAGATAAAAATTATATTCAATAGTGTAAAGGGCATGCAACACTGAGTTTATCTTGTGTTACACACAACAAAATGTTCAGATTGAATTAGACACAACACTAGATTTAGCTTTCATTACACACAACCCCAATATTGTTATGTTCGATAATGTGTTCAACACACAACACTGAACCTAAACGACCCAAGATATATATTACCATTATAACCTAATTGTTAAATTGATAGATATAAATAGTATTAAATACTTTATAAAATATATAAATATATATATGTATGTATATACATATTTATTACTAAATATAAATTATTGATTAATTTTTAGTAAATAATCAATCAATTTATTGTAAAGTGATTTTATTCTTCAATAATATCTTTTCTTCAAAAATTATTTTTATTTCTTTTCATGAAAAAAAATATCATAATAAATTTTAAAAAAAATAGAAAATTAATTTCATAAAATTAAATTAAATTTTTTAATCATGAAATCAAAATTTTATTTGGGTAAAATTTTGGGATTTTTCTGAAAATATTGATTTTCTAGTGAATAGTGAAAAATACCAATTTTTGTAAAAAGTCTTTTGTTTTTAATAAATTATGAAATTTAAAAGTATCAATATGGTTTTAAAATTATTCAAGTTAACTTTTTTATTATTTAAGTATATTTAATCCACTTAATTACATTTTAATAAACCTTATATTGGTTTCTAGTATTGGTTTGTTTTGGGGTTTAAAAATAGGTTTTTCTTAAAATTGATTTTAAAATGCATAAAGTGTATCCTTTTTAATTAATCAAAATAATACCTAATTGGGAATGTTTTAAATGAAATATATAGATTATATATCAGTAAATTTTAATTTATTTTCATATAATTATTATTTTTAGTCATAGAGTTAATATATAATCATATTTTTTCTCAAAAAATACTCATCTAAAAAACTCGTGATCTCTCCACTCTACGGGATTAATATAAAATTAAAATTTTCAACTTAAGGTAATTGAAATTTAAAAAAATGATTCCATAATTGTAATAAAAATAATATATAATTTCTAATAAGTACAACTTAATTTTTGACCATAATGATTAGTGAAAACAATTAAAATTAATCATAGTGATTAAGGTAAAAACGACTTTACCAAGAGATTAAACTTTAAACTTGAGGTAAAAATGACATATTCACTTATCCAAAACCCATTTTATGGAAATATGTATACCCTTATGACCTTAGAACTTATTTTTATGAGTTTTTTGGATAATTTTCCATAAAAGTGACCAATATAATAAGTTATGTAAAGAAAAAGACAAAAAGAACCCTTTTTTCTTTTAATTTCTATAAAGCATTGGGATAGAGACAAAACAATATAGGTTCAGTTAAAAATATTATTTTGAAATATAAATGATTTTTTTATATCATGATAATATATTTTAATTTTTTGGAGATGAATTAATTACTTTAAACACTTAAGAAATGTCAACTTAGTAATTATTTAGTTAATAATTAACTAAAATTAATGATACTAAAAAAAATTAAAATTTAATTAAATTGAATTAATAATTGTATTCCATTATTATTATTATTATTTTGATTAATATATCATATTACACGTTTTTTAGCATAATATATTATAATTCCATCATTGTATTGATATTTTCTAAATTCAATTTAATTGAATAATGTCAAAATTAACATTAATGTTATTTTATAGTAAATTATATTTTATTAAATGATTTAAAATTACTAAAAAACTTATCTTATGCAATTTGATTTATAAATTATAATAAATATAAAATATTTCATATTAATGGACCAATTTTTATTTTATAATCAATATATTAACCCCTAATTAGTAAGAATTGTGGTAGTGCGGTTAAGGTTAAAGCGGTGTTTTTGTACGTTATTTGTGCTTGTGTTAATGCTAATTTTTAATACATAAAATTTTTTCATTTAATAAATTGGATTTCATATTTATAATCAATGGGTCTAAATTTTATAATAATTTTCACTTTAATTTAATCGTAAAGGATAAATTACTTAGGTTAGAAAACTAGTTACCATAATGAAAAACTAAAATGAAAAATTTAAGGAAACTTAAGAGTTAAGGAACAAAATGTTTAAAACATGTGTTTTATTGTGTTTTGGAGGTTTGGTTCGATCATATCATCCCTAAAACCCATTAATTATCAATATTGGAACCACTTGCGGTAATATCGACCTCCCATTAGTGAATACTTTTCAGTATTTACAAGAATTTCACTCCTCCTCAACTATAAAAGGGCACTCACTCCCCTCACTTCGTCACACCTATCAAGCCATTTGGCTCATTCAAACCATGACCAAATCACTTCCCAAATTACCTCACTTCATCCTAGAAGCCTAATTTTTGGAATAAATCTAACCTTTCAAGTCATTAGTGAAAACCTAAGGAGGATACCCAAAGAAGATGTAATGTTCTTCAATGAGCATCTTTATTTTAGTTATTTCTCCACCTCCTTAAATTATTTTATACCATTATGATATAATAAAAACTATATATTCAATAAAATTAGACGTTTTTATGTTAATTATATGAACTAAAATCACACAAACTACCATAAAATGGCATATGAAATCATCATTTATGTGTATGGTGAACTACCACCTCATGAAACGATGTCATTTGTTCTTCCATTACCACCTCTTGTGGTTGGGTATGATGATTTATATAAATTTTATATATGATATTTATAAAAAATTTATACCTTTTGATTAATTATATCATATATATACCTTTTAAAATTACATACCATAGGGGATATGATAACATCTCTCGTGTGTATGGCGGACTACCGCCTCACAAAGTGATGTGATTCATTTTTCACTAATCTGTTACATGGAAGGTAATAAAGGTAAATAGAATAAATATACGTTATATAAATGACATATTTATTATATTAATGTAATATTTATCATTATGGAAATATAATATATCATATTTTTGTTTACCTTTTCACTCACTGAAAAAAATGACAACATTGTTCATAGACGTGTGGCCTACTGCCTCCACAAAGTGATGTGATTCCTTTTTTCATCACCAAATAAAAATAATGATATATATAAGTACATATAATTAAATAATATTTTATTTATGATATAATTATCATTATTTAAAGATAAATGTTTTTTACCTTCTTTCCATGATGATCATTGAAAAATGGAAATGTTACTCATGCGTACTTAGTGGCCTACCATCTTAATGATCATGACGTTAGTTCATTTTTCATAACCATAATTAATTATGGGTTTAAAAAGTATAATTTATGTATATATATTATAATTATTTCATTATTATTTTTCTATAAATGTTTAAATAATGAACCCTTTGACCATAGTCATCCCACCTAAGTCATTTTTGACGCACAATCCAAAATGGTCAAAACATCCGACGTAAATTTAATCAATTAAGTAATTGTATATAAAATTTTAATAAGTAAAATAAAATTAATAATAAAAGTGAAAAAAAATCAATAAATTAAATAATTAAAATAATTTTATTATTCAGGAAGATAAATACACATTTGATAAGTCATACTCAAGGTAAGGGTTTTTCTCATCTCACTTTTATTTCAGTGAGATATATGCCATATTTACCACTTATTTTTTCTTTTATGAAGTATATAATGAACATGAATGTATTTTATGATTCTTATAATTAAATGTATGTGTATTTATATTTCCATTTGAGTATATCTATTTCATGGGGTTTACGGTTTCAAAGTTACCAAATCTGTAAGGGGTTTTTGCTTCAATTTGCCTTATTTGAGACATTTGTTATGTTATACACCTATATTATTTTATGAAGTGTATATAATGAACCTTTTACATATTATACCATGAATATTATTATTTTAATTATATAATATGTTTTATTTAATGTTATTATTTCATGGGGATTACGATTCAAAGTTACCAAAGTGGTAAGATTTTTATATTGCAATCTCATTGTTTATCAGGATTTTTTATGATTATGCTTCCAATGATGAAATATTATGATATATCTTTAAATAAACTCGTGAATTTCATTATAATATGTTTATTTAATGATAATAAATGTTTTATGTATTGAACCAAACATTTATAAATAAAATTCCCCTTGTGATTTAAAATAAATGTCTTATTATGTATTATGGTTATATAAAACACATGCACTTATTTGGTTATATTATATCCTATCAGATTTAAAAGACCATTAAGAATTATTACCATTGATAATATATTTTTTTAATATTGATCACATTATTAGTATAAATATAGGGTTTTAACAAATCTAATTGACACGGTCAAAAGAAGTGATGGTCTCAACCAGTAGGATCATACCCTATGAATCTCATTTATCAGATCTTTTGAGGGAGGTAGAATATATCTTATTTTACCTTGAACAAGTAAAATCTTATATCCAATAACTTAAACATGATAAAAACCATTTATGGGATATTTTAAATCTCATCGAGATCATAGACCAAACCATGTATGTCAAACCACCCCATCAAAGTCTCATCATCGTGCAACTTACCCTTAGGGCATTTGTGAGTGTATTAAAGGGATATGTATCAAGACCATAGAAATATGAGTATTTAAATTATTTTAAATATAATAATTTTTATATTTAATTATTATTATTTTTACTTTATAAATGTTTTTTATTTTTATAAAACAAAACCCAAATTGTATTTTTAATTAGTATTCAATTTCAATTAAAATGATTATTTTAATTAATTAATGAAATTTTAAAATAAATAAAATTTTAACAAAATATTATGATTAAATAATATTTATTAAATATAAATGATCATATAATTTTTATTAAATATAAGTGATTATGTAATTTTTATGAAGTAAAATGTAATTTTTATAAGGGTTCGAAAACTTTTATTGGCAAAAAAACCTACATTTCTCAATAAATGTTGATTCTAATTTTAAAAGTGAAAATACACATATTTAGAAAATTATTTTTATAAAATTATTATTATTATTTTAATTCTAACATCAAAATTATCCAATAGGTAATTTTTCATAATTTTCTGAGATAGTCTAATTTTCGGGTAAAAATTAAATATCGTACAAATATATGGTGCATATTATGACATCATAATGACAAAAAGGTGATGTAATATATACTATAAAGGATACCCATGCACAAATATATTCTTTCCCTTTAAAATAATGTGATTTTATGTTTATTTGATTATTTTTATAAAAGTTTTATGAATCCTACAAAACTATTAATATATTTTAAGGTTTTAAAATCATTTATTTATGAATATGACTCATTTCCATATAACCATGGGTATTATTTTATTAATTTTACACCTTAGACTTACAAAATAATAAAAACCACTCCCCTTTGTTAGAAACTATGGTTAAAAACTATGGGTAGGTTTGTGTTTTTGGTTATTTTGTTATATAGAGTCCAAAACCTAAGTTTGGGAAATGATAAAGAATTCCCCACTCATTTCCTATATAAACCCACTAAATCTCTCATTTATCTTTGATAAAAATTATTTGAGAACATCCTTACTCTTCCCTATCCTCTCTATAGTCCTCCAATATTTCCCTCAATCTTTCAAGAAGTTCCCCCCAATCATTTGGAGTCACGCTCTCAAGGTAAGGGATCCTTTCCTTCCCTCCTTTATTTAAGTTTTTTAATTTTCTTATTCCTTATATTTCTAATTACTAATATTGGGATATGTTTATAAATGTACATATTACTTTAAATTTTATTTTTAAATTATTTGATATCCCTTTTTCTCTCATTAACTTATTTTATAAATTTTTAAGTAACATCGTTACGCAGTCGAAATTTCACCACAATTTTCTTTTCCAAACAAATGTGTAATGAATACCCATAATATTTTTCCTGTCAAGGGTGTTTACCTTTATACAATTATACTTATTTTATTGGGGAAATACATTTATTTATTCCACACTCATTTATTATGGAATAAAAGTTGATTAAAATGATTCCATGTTTTGTGATCTATGTGGCACGCTTAAGCATGAGATTGAAATGAAAGTGATGGGTGTGCACAGAATTATATAGTAGTCTAATGAATTGGGTGATGTTTTAGTCTCATGAGATTCCATTAAAGGGATTAGGGACTGAAACTAAAACATAATGGGACTTTTTCCATCATGATTTCTTAGAAGTTACCATTGACCTATGTTTATAATGAAGTGTTTAAAGTTGTTGCAACATTTACCATGTTTCCTTTATGATTATCATGTTATATCATGTCTCATTGTTCATTTTTATGATTATCACTCCTTTTATGCCCCGTTGATATTCCTATTGTCTAAAATGTATTACTTTATTCATGTTATGCCATTTTTATTCCCTTAATAAGTTTTATATCTCACCTCTTTCTTATATATGTCCCCAGGTTATCCCATGCAGTTTTAAGGTATGAGCATGTTAAAGAACTTTCCAATAAAGATGATGTATTTTCTATATTAAGTTATTATGTAATGTACCTAATTTCATAAAACACTATACTTCTTAATATTATGGGTTATTTTATGTATAATATTATAAAATATATCATGAATTAATGTGTAATAAAGACTAGGGTTTTCACAATTGGTATCAAAGAAAAAGTTCAATTATTTTTGGGATTATGATTAGAAAACTCTAGAAAAAAACTTATGGATAATACAGAGTATAATAAAAAAATCCTTAAATTTTGGTATATCACAAACCAATACGGGTCTCCATATGTCCTGGAAACTGACCCAGTCTGCGAAAAAGCTCGAAGGGCATTACTGGTCCCCATGGGCTGGAAACTAGTTCCAGGCATCCAAATGAAGCATTTGGAAATGATTTAGCCTAGAAAAGATAGATAAATAAAAGAAAATAAACTGAACAAACTGGAAATGAGAATAAAAATTTACTAAGTAGAGAAACATACCTCAAGTGACCTCATGGGTCACCATGGAACACAAAACCACACTCATTCCAAGACAAACTAAACTAGAGAAACTTGAAATAGAAAAATAGAGTAGGCGTAAGCACTAAGATACTCAATAGGAATGATAAGGATAAAAAATTCCATATTACATTGTCCTTAAAAACAAACCCAATCATGATAGTTTTAAAATAATACATATTAAAATAATTTTTTTCTTTTTTTTTAATTCAATTAACAAGTTTCCATTTTCAAGAAAATCATTTTTGGTCCATGATATTTTCAAAATAGATTCCAAGCCTGAATTAACACTTAAAAATGAAAGGAAAGAAATTTATATTAAAATATGGTTTTCAAAAAAGATTTCCAAATATATAAAAATCACTAAACATGTGGGGGCCCTATAGGTACTAGAAAGTAATTGGGCCTTATAACCTCACGTCTCGGTGAAAAGTGGTATAGAAACCATGAAAACCTGCATTATCATTCATGAGCCCTTAATAGAAGACATCCCTGTAACCCCTACGGTATCTAATCACCATACATACATTTATTTAGTGTTGTATTCATCAATATCGATAAGTGATACTGGGATGAAGCCACCTCGAATCACTATCACACTAGTCCTAGTCTTTCCACCTAGTTACCCAGGGTTTCTGATGTGCTCTATTTCAATGGTGGTGAGGTTTTATCAAGAAAAAACATAAAAACATAACATTTTATTTATCCAAATCCCATTCAAAATCTCACCATAATTTTCCCTCCTTAAGCACATTCCCCTCTTTTATGTCACACAACAATATAGAAGCCTCAACACTAGTCACATATCACAAATCACATATTAACACCAACATTACATCTCTCAAACTAGGGTAATGTCTCAAGATGGGTTTTCCACTTTCACAAACCATTGTCAAAATTCCAAATGGGCTTAATTACTTACAAAAAGCACTTTTCATTTTAGAAAACATAACCACCCAACACTTTTAAGTTTCCAAAACCGTTTGAAAGTTCAACCAAACAACTATGGTACTATATATTTTAAAACAAGAATAAAACCATTCTTATAATGAAACAATCCTTTTTAAGAATGAAAAATCACCCTTTGATATCATTTTCATACCAAAACCCATTTTGGAAATCGCTTTGGAACTCTAGAAAAATAAGCATAGAATTACACTTTGATAACCAAATCGGCTGAAAGGCCACACGTCTTTGGAAATACCCATTTCACATTCAAAATATCTAAGAGACCACTTTTCAAGAACCTTGACCATATATATATATACACATTTATATATATATATAGCATGTGCATTTCATATAAAAGCAGAAGACACACATTTAAAGAACACCAATAAATAATGGAAATTCTAATTTAGGATCAAGGAATAGGTAACCTACCTCAAACATGTTTCTCTTTGATGGAGACCACCCGAACCGACACTTCACACTAACACACACATGAATTTATACATACATACATACATATATATATATATACTCATAGATACATTGCACATATTCTCCAAATCCTGAGGGAATATGTAAAAAGAGGGAATTTATGTATATATGCCTCACCTTATTCATGTACATGTAGGCTTTATGGACACTTGTAACTCAAAACTGCATCATCAAGACCCAATTCACTCTATAAAAATTATTAACAACTCAAAAATCACCAAACTCCTAATTAAAATTAATCTGTAATAAATAAATTGAAAACCCTTTACCCAAAAACCAGGGAGAATCCACTTCCCATGATGGTGATGGATAGAACTGGCCTCGACAGGAACCAATAAACCCTAATCATGGAGATTAAACCAAAATACTCAAGATCAAACCCCTAAAATGGAACCCTAGCTACTAAATAAGGAAACCCCTGACTAATAGGGGAAATAAACTACCAAAGGGAGAGGGTACATCGGTGGGGTCATGCAAGGGGGTTGGTGGGTTTGTGGTCACTAGAGGAGGAGGCCAGCGAGTTCACAGTGCATCGGAGGAGGGAGGTCGGCGGGTTCGGTGCGCCGCGTAAGGAGAAGAGAGGCTGACCAAAAGCAGGTCATGCAAGGGAGGAGGGGTGTCAGAAGTGGGTTCTTCAGAATGGATTTGGCCAAGGGGAGGGGTGGTGTGTGCACAACGGGTAGAGGGGTGGGGTGGCGCAATGGGTTAGGAGGTGAGGGAGGGGTGGGGCATGTTGGGTTGGGGGTGGAAACACAAAAAAAATAAACAACAAATAAAAATAAAAAGAAACAAGATAAAAAGAAATAATAATAATAATTTTAATAATTATAATAATAAGGTTAATAATTTTAATAATATTATTAATATTATTAATATTATTAATATTATTAATATTATTAATACCAAAAATAATAACAATATTGAAAATAATTATTTTCATAATAGTAATAATAATAATATGATTAATAATATTAATATTCTAACACTAATAATAATGATGATGATAAAAATAATATTCTCAATACTGATATTATTATTATTATTAAAACATTTCTTTAACTTTTTATTTTACCTCTTATTATTTTATTTCATTTTTATTTTATGTTTATTTTATTATTAATTTAATTTATTATTTATTTCTAATACTGATGATGTTACATGGTGACCCAGGCAAAGTTGTACGGTTTCTAAACCATACTATGCTTGTGCATCATATTCTACCAAGCCTATAAATACTCATTTTTCAGTAAAAACACAAAAATTCCAACCCAGATTCAACCCAAACCCTGAAAAAATAATCCAAAGACAATAAAATAATTAAATGAAATAAATACCAGGTTTGAGTGTTGAAATTCTCCCCACTATAACACTTTTCACCCCCAAAAATCCACGATATGGTCTAGACCAAAAACAAAAATTGATGTTCCTTCATAGTTCGAGGAGATCCCCAATGAAAGATGAGAAAGATGAGGTAAGAATACTATAAAAAAGGAAGGGACTTATAAATTAAACTCAGCAGAATCAAAATGGAATCCTCATTGTATGTCACCTACCCCCAATAGTTTAAACTCCTCCATCTGGCCAATCGAAAAAGAAAGAATTTTCACAACGCATAATCAATCCTCTTAATTCAAACACCTCATACATCACTAAATGAGACTTACGCCGCTAGCCTGAAATTGAGACAATAATCTAACCATAACTGATGAACATTTTCATAACCTTAATTTAAGGAGACTGTTGGGTGTGCTACAATCCCAACGTTTACTTTAGAAGGGAGCTTGGGGTTAGATGGTTTGAATGAGACCACCCACTACCAATCCAATCACCAAGAATAAAACTGAATTACTAACATCGGGAGGTCCAAGTGGAATTCCCTCCATAAGAAACAACTTAATCCCCAAGATAGAATTGGGACACCAATAGGGGGAGGCTCAAATGGGCTCCCCTCTATAAGGGATAGACTACATCAATTTATTTCCATGGAATTCTAGAGAGACCCACAGAGGATCTCCCCACCATAACGACCAACTAGCTTAATTGATTAGAATAGACTAACATGGAAAGCCTAACAAGAGATAACATGGGATCTTCCCACACAACCTAATACCCCACCAAGAAATAGATTCCTCGTAATCCCTCCATCCAACAGAACTATTGGTCGGAGTAGAGTACTCAAGAGGGGGGTGAATTGAGTATCTATTAAAAATTTCTATTAAACAATTTTCTTAAAAATGTTTCCCAATAAAAATGAATACAGCCCAGTTAATCAAGTTAATACTGTTATAAAGGTTTGAATGTTCAAATAACCTCTCATAATATTGATTAATTCTTAGTAATGTCAATATGAATTATTGATACTACTTTTGAAGCTATTATAATAAGGAAAAAAATTATAACTTCTATCCAACACTAACTATCAAAGTAAAATCTAGTGTTTTATGAAATATATAGTAAAGAAAAGAAAAACTAAATTTAATAACACAATGGATAAAACAAGTGTTTCATTCTCAAGATGAGACATAATCCACTCCACTTGGTGATCACCTGCCACCAAGCAGTTTATATTAATAAACTTGATCCACAACCTGGATTGGGGTAAACAACAGTGCACAAGAATATTTAGGTCACATGACCTCTTCCACTGTTATTCATGGGTATAAACCACCAGGTCACACGAGAACCTCTTTTATACATATCCTTGGGAGTAAACAAATGAAAAAATATATGAGAAAAAGGATATCTTTTATCCTTCAGTTTAGTAAATGAGATAGTGTGTGTGTTTTAAATCAAACATACACACACTTCTTGAAAGATAAAAATAGTACACAATAGAGAAAAATGATAAGAAAATTTTATAAGTACTCTAAGTGTTATTCTATGAAGCTCTGGACTTGTAGGATAAAGTAGATTCAAGTATCGAGTCCTCTGTGAAAAACTGAGTATCGCAAGTCTGCAGATTCGAAGGTGTAAGCTCTCTAACTTGTGTTCTTCTTGAAAGTGGTACTGCGAAGATGTTTTTGGATTTGATCTACGATAGTATAGCCTTTAGATCGAGAGTGATTTGTGTGTTATTCAGTTGTTTATTGTTGCATGTATCATTTATCTCTTCAAAATGATCACACATCTGTTTCTCTACTTCTCGTCTCTTGTTCCAGTACCACGCTTTCCTTTTTATTTTGGAATGCATGTGTTGGAGTCAACAGGATGCATGTATTCTGCACCTTTTACCTTTTATTTCCAAGTGATATGTATACAAAGAAATATTAATCATGTCAATTCATTTAAATGAATCAAATATGACCATTAGAAATTAAATTGAAAACAAAAAAATAGATTAAAGAATGGTGTCACATTCTGTCCAGAAATAGTATCACTTGGAAACAGTGTCACCACGAAATGGTATCTTTTTCTTGGCCTTTTAATGGTGATTCAGTCATGAATTCATATTTTTATTAAGATTAGGAACCAGTAGCACAGATGCGGTGTTATAATCATGGTCTCTGGTGCTTTTCCAAACTTTAAATGGTGTCCTGGTGATGGTAGCATGGAACCGGTGTCACAGACTTCATGAGATCTGAAACTGGTCATGGTGTATGGGTCACAGTGTCTGAGTTATGTTGTTTGGGTCACGGTGTCTGGGTTACAGTGTCTGGGTCATGGTGTCTAGGTTACGATGTCTGGGTGATGGTGTTTGGGTTGCGGTGTCTCGGTCATGGTGTATGGGTCACGGTGTCTGAATCCTTTGCCAAAAAACCAAAACCTGTGAAAAAATCACAGTTTATCATAATTAAACAAATATTTGTATACAAAATCAAGGAGTAATATTTACAGAATTAATTATAATTAATCATTCATAAAATAAATCACTATAGAACAAATTAAATATAGTTTACAATAATCAAACATGATTTAGGATTAACAAGATTTAGTGGATGTTTATTTCAATCATAAAGAAACCAACCATATCTACACATGATTTGTAATAGATTAAATAGGATTAATAATATTTATAGGTTTTATAAGATTTTTTCATTAAACACGATTAAAATATGAGGAGTCCAACAATCTCCCCCTCTTTGATGATTACAAATCATATGAATTAGATATCAGTTCTTAGTGTATTGTTCTAGTGCCTTAGTGTGTTGTTCTCCCTTAGGGCCTTTTAGTGTGATTTCTCCCCCTTTTGGGATTATCAAAAAGAGTATAAGAATAAAAGAGAATAAATGAAAGTAATTAACATAATTGACAATAACACGTCACTTTGCATTAGATGGAAAAAGATGTGACATTACAAATAGTAGGCAATACAAAATATCCCTATCAAAATATGGTTTTCACTTTTCTTCAGCACTAGTCTTCTCTTTTCCCTAGGCAGTAGCATTAGAAGGAGAAACAAGAGAAAAAAGTATAATTTGAATAAGGGAGTAAGCCAACTGTCAGATAAGCAAGAGGGATTCCTTCAAAACAGAAGGTGACAAAGTAGGTTTGGTGGAAGACTGAGGCATGTTTTAGTCAATGATAACAGGTCTGTTCTGACTTAGAGCCTGATATAAAGACATTAAGGTAGAGGAAAAGTCAATTTATTAGGAATGAGGTAAACTAGACCACAAGGGTGTAGCTGTAGGAGCCATAATAGCAGTGCTCTGTATATAAAGATAAGGCTTCAACAACTGAATGAAGTCAGTAAAAACCTCACCACCATACTGCATTACTTTCTCAAAATCATCTTTGTTCTCTATGAATTTTTCCAACAGATGAGTGAAATCTTTCAAATTTTGAACATGAGTCTTAAAGGATTGAGTGAAAGGAGTAATTTTCAAATTCTCTACATGATACTTGAAGTGATTGGTAATATCATGCTTATAGAAAATCCTATTAAAGTAGAAATCCACTTTCTTAGTAATTTCTTCCAAAGTATCATTTTCAATATTTGAATGAATCCTCACAAAAATCAAGTACTCTATCACTATTCATGAAAACTGTAGATAAACTATCCTTTTGAAATCCACTTAGCACTGATTGAAGTTCCTCCTTAACAACAGTTCTGAGAAAATCACTATCAAAGGGTTGAGATGACTGTCCAAAGGCACTGGAGGATGTAACAGCTAAAGTGAGGGACTTGAGCTGATTGAGAACTTTTTTTATACATCCCTTGTACTCATCATTCAGTTTGATGATACCAATAACAAGATCAATAATCTCTTGGACTATCTATTTTTTATCTCAACCACTTTGTTAGCTAATGAATTCAAGTTCAGTTGAATCAGAGAGGCAACTTCCTATGGAATCTAACCCCTAACATCCTCAACATGATGAGCAATAGGATCTTGTCCTGATTTCAAAAATTTCTTCATATCTTCAACCATATATCTGAGAGACTTTACTTCATCACTTAGTTGTTTGTTCTCAATTCTACCCACTTGAATTTCATGAATATTTTTTGGATTAATCTTCCATATGATCTTCTCTAACAGTAAGGTAGCATCTCTTTTACTTATGTTTTTGATAGGAGTAGGTTGGGTTTCATAATATTTTCAACTCCAGCCAATAAAGTAGCTCTAAAGGCTTTCAAATAACTCTAACTCACAAAAGTAGGAGGTTCTTGTGAAGGTTCAAGAATAAGATCTGAGATAGGCTCAAGTTCCTTTGCAAAGATTACTTCTAGAGAATAAACTAGTTTCAATTGAAACGCAATAAACAGGTCTATGACTTTAACCAAGGATTCCTAAGTATCATCCATGTCAAAGTATCTAGATAAATTATACTAAGTATCCACATTGCTTTTATCAATAGTATTAGGAACCTCAACACTTTCTAGATTAGGGTGTTTCTCTCCTTCAACAAGTGCAACTCCCACAGGACTAAGAGATTCAATTCCTTGAACTAGTTCTAAAAGATCATCTCCAATACTCTCACTCATTTCTTTTCTATCCAACTGGAAGGCTTATTCCATTATTTCCTCAAAAGATAGGATAACATCAGTATTAGCTTGTTCTTCCAAATGTTGTTCAACCGCAGCTTCTTTCTCAAGAGAAATTTCTTTTTCTAGATGCTCCTTAGGAGCAGCCTTTTCTCTTATATTAACAATATATTCTCTTCCATAAGCAGGTTATTATTCCAAATAAAAACTTATTTTAGTAACAAGTGCTTTGTTCTCAACTAAGTCTTGTGGAACAGGTCCATTGTCTTTCTTATCCAAGACAGTTTCTTCTAGAGGAGCAACAATGGCCTCTTCTTCCTCTTCAATAGGATAGTCAACCATTTTATCTGGTTCCAAACCAAGATCAGGTATGTTATTAGTTCTTTAAGGATGATCAGTCAGATTAAAATTTCCATATAACCATTCATTATCCTCTACCCAAGCCTTTTTCCATAGATTCCAAATAATTTTCATCCTTTTGACTATAACCTTTGAGATACATAATTCACAGTCTTTGATGACTTCTTCATTTGGTCTAACCATTCCTTTAGCATATAGCATAGTAGAGATTAACCTTGATTAGAACAAGGAGGTAGACATTGAGGTTGTCTTAATCAACTCACACATATGAAGTATAACATACTTCTATAGGTTAATCTTGTTTATATTATTCATAAGATGTATCAAGAATAAAACTTGATATTTTAGGGTAGAAAAATCTCCTTTTCTTGGACTAATCAGATTCTAGATAAAGTTAAACAGCGATCTGGTTTCACCATCTAACTCAGCAGAAATTTCTCTTCTCTTCCTTTTATCACTAGTCAAGCTTCTCAAGGCCTCTTCTAAGACAAAAATATCATTAGGAGGAGGAGGACCTCTCTGGTAGTCCTAAAAAATTCCTTCATGGGGTATCCCTAGGAAATCATCCCATAATCCTGATGAAAATGTGCATCTTTGTCCATTGATCCATATCGTCACAACAAAACTATCTTCAGCATTGAAAGAAAACTAAACAAACTGATAGAACTAAGAAATAAGCTTTTGATAAATCATCATTTTATCTTTTGTGAACCAATTCATCCATCCCTTCTCTTTTAGTACTTTCAGAACTAAAGACTTACTTGACAGCAACCACTTAGGATAGATTTCCTTTTCTGGTACCATTATTCTATCAACAAGATTCGGGTTCAACGGTCCTTCAAGCGCTACCTTCGATTCTCTTTTCACTTTATTATTAGATCTACGCTTCTCAGGAGTTGATGAAGATGGGTTCTTTATCATGGGCATTCAATGAGGGGTTTTATAGAGAGAGAGATAGGTATGTAGGAGGTCTTATAGTTTGAGAGAGAAGGATTTCATTTTTGAGAAAAGAGAGCTTGAGTGAAGAAAATAGTGAAAGACATTTGATTTTTATCATTTAGGGATTTCAAGTGTTGAAAATTCAAAAGTGTGGGATGAATATAATAAAATACTCAACACAGCGATACAGGTAATAAAATACAAATAAAATGAAAAGGTGTCATTATGAGGAGACCAGAATAGGTTTTCACGGTGATATAGGACCAGGTTCTCACAGTGTCATTTTTACGGTGTGTCTCCACATGGTGTGACCGTATTATTTGAGACAGTAAGTGAAAGACGGTAACCAAGATACAGTAACTATGAGTCATAAACATGAAAAAGAAAATTCAAGATAGTAATCTATAGAACTGTGAGAGAGAGACTGTAATATTAAGATAGTGACTTGTGAAACTGTAAACTATGAAATAGTAAGCTGTGAAATAGTATGTTATGAAATAGTAAGTTGTGAAACAATAAGTTTTTAAACAGTAAGTTGTGAAACCATATGTTTTGAAATAGTATGTTGTGAAATAGTAAGTTTTGAAATAGTAAGTTGTGAAATAGTAAGTTTTGAAACAATACACTTTCTACTTAAGATTTATCATTCCTATTTCATGTATGATGTAATTTATCCTTTCAGAATTTAAGGGTTTGGTGAATATACCAGCAAGCTAATATTCAGTTCTAATTAATTACAAAGTGATATCATTTTTTTGATAATGGTCTCTTTAAATGTGATTTATTACATCAATATATTTTGTCTTGGAGTGTGAAATGGGATTTTTTTGAGATGTTAATAGAACTTGTATTGTCACAGTTTATAGGTACATGCCTGAATTGATATCCATAATCTAGTAATATGTGTTTCATCCACAAAATTTTTGCACAACAACTACCAGCAGCTATGTATTCAACTTAGGTAGTAGATAATTCAATAGATTTTTGTTTCTTACAACACCATGATACTAGAGACTTGCCTAAAAAGTGACATGTTCCAGAGGTTCTTTTTATTTCTAACTTACAACCACTTAAATTAGCATCATAATAGCTAACTAACTCAAATTATTGTCCTCGAGGGTAGAACGCTACTAGATTGGGTGTATGCTTTAGGTATTTGAAAATAATTTTTACAACATTTAAATTATATTCCTTAGGGTTTTATTGAAAATAAGAACACATACAAACACTAAACATAATGTCAATTTAGATAGTAGTTAATTAGAGTAAGCTTCCAATCATTCCTCTGTAAGTGGTTTGATCAATAGATTTTACATCTTCATCAAGATCTAACTTACAAGTAGTACTCATTGGAGTATCACTACTTTTAGTGCTATCGAAGCCAAAATGTTTTAGAATATATTTAGTATATTTTCTTTGATTTAAAATAATACCATATTTAGTTTTAAAGATTTGAAATCCAAGAAATAATTTTAGTTCACCCATTAAACTCATTTCAAATTCATTTTTCATCATTTTAGAAAATTCAATACATAAATAATTTTTTGAAGATCCAAAAATAATATCATCTATATAAATTTTAACTACAAAAACATCATTGGAAAAAAAATTTATAAAAAGGGTAGGATCAGTTATACCTTTTGTAAAACCTTTGGAAATTAGAAAAGTACTTAGTCTATCATACCAAGCTCTTGGATCTTGTTTTAAACCATACAAATATTTTGATAATTTGAAAAAATGATTTGTAAAGTATGGATTTGTGAAACTATGGGGTTGTTCAACAAATACATCCTCATCTATATACCCATTTAGGAATGCACTCTTGACATCCAATTAATATAGTTTTAAATTCATATGTGCAGCACAAGAAAGTAGGATTCTGATGGCTTCAATTATAGCTACTGTTTCAAAGGTCTCCTCATATTCAATTCCTTCCTCTTGATTATAGCATTGTGCAACCAATCTAGCCTTATTTCTAACTATATTACCAGCTTCATCTACCTTATTTCTAAACACCCACTTACTGCCTATGGTAAATATGTATTTGGGTCTATAAACAAGTTTTGAAACATTGTTTATTTCAAACTGATTAAGTTCTTCTTGCATAACCATCACCCAAAATTCATTATTGATAGCATCCTTAATGTTTTTAGGTTCAAGTTATGACAAGAAAACTTGATGATCAACCTAATTTCTAAGAGAACCTCTAGTTTGAGTTCCTTTTTCTAAATCTCCTACAACATCATATAAATGATGGTTCTTAAGGGTTATAAAAACTCTAGAAAAAGAGGGTCTAGAGATTTTATATTCTTCAACAGGTTCGGGTTCATTATGACTTGAATCTGGAGAATTTATAGAACTATGAGTTTTTACAGATTCCTCTATAGGATGGTTAGAGGATTTAGCATTGATGTCCATATTTGACATATCATCCTCAAGATTATCTAGAGAGGTCTTAGGCTCATTTGGATCTATCTCTTCAAACTTGACATGGATAGATTCTTCCAAAAATTTAGTTCTTTTGTTAAACACTATATAAGATTTAATAGAGATTGAATATCCTAGAAAAAATCCTTCATCACTCTTGGATTCAAACTTGTTAAGATTTTACTTAGTATTAAGGATATAGACTTTACAAACAAAAACTTTTAAGTAACTTACTTTGGGTTTTCTATTGTTCCATAACTCATATGGAGTTATTTTAAGAATGGATCTAATCAACACTCTATTAATAATATAGCATGTTGTATCTTCAGCCCAAAAATAAATAGGTAAGTCATATTCACTAAGAATGGTTCTAGAAATCTCTTACAAGGTTCTATTTCTTCTTTCTACAACTCCATTTTTTTGAGGTGTTCTATGGGTATATAAATTATGATTGTATCCATTTTGTGAGAAAAATGATACAAACTCTTTATTTTCAAACTCATTACTATAATCAATTCTTAAGGATTTAATTCTAATTATATTGATATTTTCTACAGTTTTAGAATATTTGGTAAAATGAGAGCAGGCTTTACTTTTGTGAGCCAAAAATAAGGTCCAAGTATATCTAGAAAATTCATCTACAAGAACATAAACATAGTGCTTCCCATTTAAACTAGAAACTCTATATAGTTCAAACAAATCCATGTGAACCAACTTGAGAGGTTGAGAAGTTGAAACTTCTTTCATTGGTTTTCCGGAAATTTTGTGTTGCGTTCCCTTTTGACAAGGATTACACACTTTAGCATTTGGAAAATCAAGTTTGGGTAGGTCTTTGACTAAACTTTTTCTAGTAAGATTTCTAAGGGAGTGAATATTACAGTGTCCTAGTCTTCTATGCCAAAGACAAGACTCTTTGTGAAATACACTTAAACATGAAGCATTTTGAGAAACTAAAGAATCTAAGTTAACAGAGTATACATTTTCATTTCTCAATGCAAAAAATACTAATTCACTTTTAGAATTAAAAACATTGCAAGCATCATTTTTTAATTTAACATGAAATCCATCATCACATAGTTCTGAAATACTAATCAGATTATATTTCAGTCCATCAACAAAAAGTACTTTGGAAATTAAAACTGAGTTAGAGTTATAGATTTGGCCAAGGATAATGATTTTTCCTCTAGCATTGTCACTAAAAGTGACATATATGCCATCAATTTTTATTAAGTTCTTGAAGTATGAATAATCTCCTATCATTTGTCTTGAACACCCATTGTCCAAGTACCATAAGCTTTTGCAGGATCTCTTTAAACAAGTTTCATACAAGATAGTAAAATTAAAATAGACTTTGGTACCCATATTTTTTTGGGTCCAGTGATATTAGTAACTAGTGCTTTAGGAACCCATATCTACCTCATAAGTTTTCTATAAGGATTATGTAAAGTACTTGAAAAAATAAACTCTATTTGGTCCAAAAAATATTGAAACAGTAGAGAGTGTATCATAATTTGAATTAGAAGAATGTTTTTTTGAACTAGGAGTAAATTTGTATGTTCTAGATTTAGAAACAAAATTGGTTTTTCCAAAATTTATTTTACCAAGTTAATATCCAATACCAGTAGTGTATTTAGGGGAAATCTGTTTACCTAGAATTTGTATCAATGTATATTTTCTATTAGTAAACCTTTCAATGTCCTTTTTTAATTGCTCATTAGATAGATTTAATTCATTGTTTTTTTTTTTGATTAATTAAACATGTTTCTCTCTTTCTACAATAATTTTATATTTAAAAATTGAGGTAAGAGCATATTGTTTCTTTAAATACTTGTATTTATCTTTTATTTCATTACATGTCTCTTCAAGAATATTGCAGTACTCAAACATTTCTTCTTTATACATATTTTCAGAATCATTTTCATCACCACAATACTAGGAATTTTGTATAGGAGATTCCAGTGTTACCTCAGATGTGTTTGTCATAAAACACATATTTGATTTGTTAGCCTATTCATCATGTGAAGATTTTGAGTCACTTGAAATTCCATAAAATCAATCTACATTACTTTCATTTCCTTTTTATACTTTCTATCTTTGTCCTCATATTTCTTTTTATACTTGATCTTGGGACAATCAGCCTTTACATGTCCATTTTTCTTACATTCATAACATACTATATCATTAGACTTGTCATTACTTTTCCAATCTTTCTTCCAACTTACCTTTTGATCATATATTCCTTTGAAGTTAGGCTTTCTAAAAAATTTCTTCCTTTTATAAAATTTCTTAAACCTTATGGCTAATTTAGCCATCTCCTCATCACTATTAGGTAATGATTGTTCACTACTAGAGATTTATACAGAGACTTGCAATTTCTTCTTTTATTTGTGTTTCGAGGTGGTGGTCTTGAATGCCATATATTTTCTTTTAGGTTTATCCTCCTATTCCTTCTTGAATTTCAACTCCTCTTCATACATCATTAGTTTCCCAATGAGTTGTTTGACATAAAATTTGTTGATGTCACATGACTCTCTAAAAGAGACAGGGGTTCCTCTCTATCTATCAGTTATGCATATGATAATACTTATGATTTTTTATTTGGTAGTAACTTCTCTTACAATAGAAATCATTGTGTTGAAAATTTCGTTAAACCTGAGATACATGTCAGAAATAGGTTCATCAAGCTTAATTTTAAAGTTATCATATTTAATAGTATAAGTATTGAGTCTCATTTCTTTTTCACTAGAAGTTCCCTCATGTGACACAAACAAGGTATCCCAAATTTCATGGGACATGCAGATATTCTGTTAAATTCCTCACCTCCTAAAGAGTAATATAAAGAATTCATAGCTTTGAAATTATTATAGTAAGCAGTATTGGTTGGGTCATCCCAGGTAATTCTATTAGTATCAGGAATTTTATACTCACCTATAATTGAAGACCAAATTTCAAATATCATACTTTCTAAATGCATTTTCATTTTAATTTTCCATTGGGCATAATTAGTTCCATTAAAAAATAGTGGTATGTTTGTTGCATCACCTTCTAGTCTATTATCCATACTAAATAAATACTTTTAAATATATAGAAATTTAGAATTAACAGAAATTTATAGATCTTTAAAGTACAACTAAAATCATAGTTTAATAGGTTTTAAAAACATATTCCTAACTATAATAAAGACTCATCTCATACCAAATTTTTGTCAAAGTAGAGTACTCAAGAGGGGGGTGAATTGAGTTTCTATTAAAAAATTATATTAAAATGTTTTCTTAAAAAGGTTTCCCAATAAAAATTAATACAACCCAGTTAATCAAGGTAATATGGTTATAAAGGTTTGACTATTCAAATAACCTCTTGAAAGATTTATTAATTCTTAGTAATGTCAATATAAATTATTGATACTAATTTTGAAGCTATTCTAATAAGGAAAAACAATTATAACTTCTATCCAATACTAACTATAAAAGTAAAATCTAGTGTTTTCTGAAATATACAGTAAAGCAGATAAAAGATAAATTGAATAACATAGTGGATAAAACAAGTGGTTCAATCTCAAGCTGAGACCTAATCCACTCCACTTGGTGATCACATACCACTAAACAGTTTATATTAATAAACTTTATCCACACCTTGGATTGGTGTAAACAACAATACACAGGACTATCCAAGTCACACGACCTCTTCCACTATTCTTTGTGGGTATAAACTACCAGGTCACACAATGACCTCTTCCACACTTTTCTGTGGGAGTAAACAAATGAAAAAAGATTTGAGAGGAAGGATATCTTGTATCCTTTAGTTTAGTGTAGGAGACAGTGTGTGTTTTAATACAAACATATGCACATTGCTTGAAAGCTAAAAATAGTACACAACAGATCAAAGATGATGAGAAAAGGTTAGAAGTGCTCTTAGTGTTATTCTATGAAACTCTGGACTTGTAAGATAAAGAGAATGCAAGTATCAAGTCATCTTGTGAAAAACAGAGTATCGCAAGTCTGTAGGTTCAAAAGTGTAAGTTTTCTAGATCATTTTCTTCTTGAAGGTGGTACTATGAAGTTGTTTTTGTATCTGATATATGGTAGTCCATCCTTTGGATCGAGATTTCTTTGTGTGTTCTTTAGTTATTTATTATTTCATGTATCAGTTATCTCTTCATAATATCCACATGTCTACTTCTCTAGTTCTCATCTCTTGTTCCAGTGCCACTCTTTCCTTTTTATTTGGGAGTGCATGTGTTGGAGCTGATATGATGCATGTTTTCTTCACCTCATACCTCATAATTTTAGGTGATGTGTCTAAAAATAAATATTAATTATGTCATTTAATTTAATGGAATCAAATATGACCATTAGAAATTAAATTAAAAATAACAAAATAAATTAAAGAACGGTGTCACAGTCTGTCCAGAAATGGTATCACTTGGAAATGGTGTCACCTCAAAATGGTGTCTTCTTATTTTCCTTTGAGCGGTGAGATAGTCATGATGGAATAGTTGTATTGAGATCATGAACTGGTAGCACATATTCGGTGTTAGAATCATGGTGTTTGGTGCTTTTCCAAACTTCAAATGGTGTCATGGTGATGGTAGCATGGGACCGGTGTCACAGACTTCATGAGATCTGAAACTGGTCATGGTTTCTGGGTCACGGTGTCTGAGTCATGGTGTCTGGGTTACGGTGTTTGGGTCATGGTGTCTGGGTTACAGTGTCTGGGTCACGGTGTCTGGGATACGGTGTCTGGGTCACATTTTCTAGGTCACGGTGTCTGGGTCCTTTTCCATAAAACCAAAACCGGTAGAAAACTCACGGTTTCTTAGACTTAGCCAAATATCTTTATACATACATAAGCAGTAAAATTTACATAATTAATTAGAATTAATCATTCATAAAATAAATAATTATAGAACAAATTAAATATAGTTTATAATAATCAAACATGATTTCAGATTAATAGGATTTAGTGCAAGTTTATTTAAAGCATAAAGAACCAAACCATAACTACACATGATTTGAGATAGATTAAATATTATTAACAAGATTTAAAAGATTTAAAAGATTTTTTGTCATTAAAAAATGATTAAAACATGAGGAGTCCAACAGGAACCATTCAGAATAGAATAGATACACAGAAAGCTTAAACTATCTCCATTTCCCAAACTAAAAAGAGACATTGGACCGAGGACCCTTACAACCCCAGAGGTTTATGAACATGTTCCATATTCACTCTGATATCTATGGATGGAGTTCTAAAGATTGAAGCATCTCCTACCTCACAGTCAAACACTAAAAACCCCTTATCAAAACTTCTTCTTCTTTTAACCTAGGCAACCTACTTTTCCTCAACATGTAATTTCACCACGAAAAGAACTTTTAAGATTCCCATGCATTGTTCCATTCCCCTCAATCAAGGATACAAAAAAACAAGAACACACATAACATGTTTCCATTCCAATGGGAAACAATTTATAATTCCAGAAAGAGAACATGTTTCTATTAAAATAGAAGTTCTTAGAAAATTTCACAACATCCACCCTTGAAATGTAATGAAAACACGACATTTAAAAAAGTTACTTAATGTGACCACTATAAAATAAGAGTCCTTACAAAGAAAAGTAATTTAAACCAAGTCACAAACAACACACGACTCCTTTAAACAGCCATAACGGCCTCTTACAACCACATTCTCCACACGGGTGGCCTAATATGATCTATTACTTAGGATGAAACCAATGAAAGATCCAGAGACCTTTTTAGATTAGTGGCTGACACCAACAACCCAGATTTCTTTCTTCCTTCCCCACTAGATTTTCCCTTAACCACTTCCAGGAGGGACCTTTAAACTTATTGTTTCCAAACATCACCTTCGACCATCAAACGACTCAAGAGAACCAAAAAATTCTTCAAACTCCTCTCGTATCCACTCCCTAGTTGTGAGAGGATTCACTTGTCCAAAGAAAAAGAGGGTTATATTAAACCCTAAACTCAAGAATAAAGTTCTTACTTTGATCAACTAGAGGATCTGAAAATGATGAATCACCCATGGCCACACTTTAGTTGTACATTAACTCTTTATGGGGGTGTACACTAGCCAGTGAGAAAAAATCCCAAGGACCCAATCAAACTGGTCCATTGGACCAAACATTACAAAAACCAAAACCAAACACATGAGGGGATCCATTGTAAAGGCTTCCCAAAACAATTCTCAAAAGGAGACATAATACACTATTTCAAACCAACTTATCTATGATACAAAAACCAAAAACATCATTAAAACAAAGGGGTTTTAAACTCAATATTCCTTGCAAGAAAAATCTAAAATCATAAAGAAATACACCACACAACCATAGATTATTCAACATCCCATATTTTCTTTTTGAAAAACACCATTGAAAATAAAACAAGGTGGGTGGGTTGAACATTCACCAATGGTACCTCATGGGCCTCACACATGCATGTTCTCGTGCCACCCCAGACACTCATCCACTTTTACTCACATAATCCATGTATGCGGTCACCTATGAGAATGCCCGGGTTTCAAACAAAACCTCTCCATCTTACAAAAAAACAATCAGCTCACACCTACTCTTATTTAAACCACTAGCCACACTACTAAACCCATTTTGAATCTTTGGAAACTTTTCTAGAAATACACCGATCATTCAAAAAAAATCATTTTAAACCCTCACGCATCAATTTTAAATCACTTTAAAACACTCTCAGTTTTACATCAAACTTCATTTCATCAAAATACATTTACTTAAAATCTCATTCACCCTTATTTAGAATAAGTTTCCATAAATTCATGAAACTTTATAAAATAAATCTACTTAAAAAATAAAAATTCATTTTAAAATCCCACGCATGAATCCCAAAACATTTCATCTCATTCAAACTATTCTTAAAATTCCAATTTATCACATTCAAAATACATTTCAATAGTCTAAAAAATCCCATATAAATCACTTTTGGTCACAAAACAAACCCCATTTTTTCACCTTCTGAAAATCATAACACCTCCTCTTTTAAATCCAATTCCACAATTTTTCAAAAAAGGGTTTTCAAAAATAATTCTCAAAACCCAAGGAGACACAAGATGATTCAAGTGGAAACTAGTATTGATGGTAGACTCGGACATATGGTTGGAGGGAATACGCCAGCCACACCACCATCATGGGGAGTTCTCTAGGGTAATGTCCCTGGATCCATATGGTTTCTAGGCCCTACAATCTCACTGACACTATTAACCCAACTCCCTTTTCATTTCCCCAAGAAAAGAGAAACCTCAAGGGCTAAAAGACTTAGATAAAACCCGACTTCCCCTGGTAACCTGAGTCCTATCATGAGGTATGTTGGGTAGGAACCTTACTTGTAACCATAACATCAAGTTCTGAAAATCATAAATCTAGTCTATCAAGACTATTTCCCAAGGAACAAGATTCAAAAGTGAATAACCTGCTCTAATACCATTTTTTTACGAGCCAAGTCGGGTCGCCATCCGACCTGGCGCCCAACCCAATTCAAGGGAAATCTTGAAGGGAATTCTTGATCCCCACGGGTTTGAATATAGTGTTGGGAATCCAAATGAAGTAGTTGGGAATGATTTATCCTAGAGAATAAAGATAAATAAAAGAGAAAAAAACTAAACAACCTATCATTACGAATAAAAATAAACTAATTAGTGAAATTTACCTCAAGTGACCTTGTGGTTCACAACAAAACAAAAAACCAAACTCACTCCAAGAGTGACCCAAACTAGAGAAACCTGAAACTATAAAATATAGTAGGCATGAGCACTGGGATACTCAATAGTAATTCTAAGGATAAACAACGTCACATTCCCTTTCCTTTAAAAAGAAACACAATCATCCTAGTTTGAAAATAATACACACTAAAATAATTTTTTTCTGCATTTTAAATTCAAGTAACAAGTTTCCATTTTCATGAAAAGAATTTATGGTCCACTAAATTTTCATAATAGATTCCAAGCATGCATTTAAACTTCAAAATGAAAGGAAATAAATTTAAATTAAAATATATTTTTCACAAAAGAGTTCCAAATATCCAAATAGAACTAAACATGGGAGGGGACCTATTGGTACTAGCAAGTAATGGGACCCTAGAACCTTGCATATTAGAGAAAAGGGGTATATAAACCACGACAACCAGCATTCTCATGCACGAGCCACTAGTAGGGGACATCCTCATAACCCTAGTGGTCTCCAATCATCATCCATATATTTAGTTAATGTTGTAGTTGATAATCCCTCTAAGTGATATTGGGTCGAATCCACCTAGAATCACTAGCACGTTAGTCCTAGTCTACCCACCTAGTTACCTAGGGTTTCCCAATGCTCTATTTCAATGGTGGTGAGGTTTTATCAAGCAAGCACATACGAACATAACACCTTATTTATCCAAATACCATTCAAACTCTCACCCTTATTCTACCTCCTTAAGTGTATTCCCCTATTTTATGTCAAACAATAATGTAGAAGCCTTGACACTAGGAATATATCACAAATCACAAATTAACACCAATGTCACATTTCTCAAACTAGGGGGAATGTCTCAAGAGAGTTTTTACACTTTCACAAACCATTATTAAAATTACAAATGGGCTTAATTACTTACAAGAAATACTTTTTATTTTATAATACATAATCACCCAACACTTTTAAGTTTCTAAAACCATTTTAAAGTTCAACCAAACAACCAAGGTACTATATATTTAAAAAACGCTTAAACCCATGCTTACAATGAAACAATTCTTTTTTAGAATGAAAAATCACTCTTTGATCTCATGTTCACACCAAAACTCATTTTTGAAATTTATTAGGAACTCTATAAAAACAAGAATGGTGTTACACTTTTATAACAAAATCAGCAAAAAGGCCACACATCTTTAAAAATAATCATTTCACCTTCAAAACACCTAGGAGATCACTTTTTAATAACCATAACCATTTATGTATATACATATATATATATATAGCATGTTAATTTCATATAAAATAAGAAAAAACCCATTTAAAGAACACCAAGAAATAATGGAAATTCTAATTAAAGATCAAGGAATAGGGAACCTACCTCAAACATGCTGCTTTTTGATGGAGATCACCCAAACCGACACTTTACACTAACATAAACATGCATTTATACATATATATAAATACCCCTAACTTCATTGCACATATTCCCCACTCCATGAGGGAATATATATAAAGTAGGATTTTATGTATATATGCCTCACCTTATGCATGTACATGTAGTCATTCTTGACACCCTCAACTCGAAACTGCATCATCAAGATTCAACGTGCTCTATAAAAATTACCAAAACCTCAAAAATCACAAAATTCCTAATTAAAATTAAGCCTCAATAAAGAAATTGAAAAACCCTTACCTGAAAACCATGGTGAATCCACTGATCTTGACAGCGGTGGCTAGAACTGGCCTTGATAGGAACCAATGAACCCTAATCACAAATATTTAACTGAAATACTCAAGATTGGACCCCTAAAATAGAACCCCAGTCGATGAAGAAGGAAACCCCTAACCAAGAGGGTAAAGAAACTACCAAAGGGAGAGGTTATAGTGGTGGGGTCGCATGACGGAGGGAGGTGCGTTCGCAGTCGCTGAAGAAGGAGGCCAGTGGGTTCACAGTGCATCAGAGGAGAGATGTCGGAGGGCTCAGTGCATCATGCAGGGAGGAGGGAGGCTGGACGGTTCGTTGCACTGCACAGGGAGAAGGGAGGCCGACCAAAAGTAGGTCGTGTGAGGGAGGAAGGGCACCGAAAGTGGGTTCTTCAGAAGGGATTCAGCCAAGGGGAGGGGTGGTGTGCGCACAGCGGGTAGAGGGTAGGGGTGGCAGGATGGGTTTAGGGGTGAGGGAGGGGTTAGGCAAGTTGGGTGGGGGTGCAAACCTTAACAACAATAAAAAACAAAAACAAATAATAATAAAAATAAACAACCTAAAAAATAAATAATTATTATTATTATAAGGTTATTAATATTAATAATAATATTAATATTATTAATACCAACAATAATAAAAAGATTAATAATAATTATGTTCTTAATAATAAAAATAATAATAAGATTAATAAGATTAATAATATTTACAATAATATTAATCTTCCAACACTAATAATAATAATGATAATAATAATATTATCAATACTAATATTATTATTATTATTAAAACAATTATTTAAATTTTTATTTTACCTCTTCTTATTTTATTTCATTTTTTTTTAACTTTGTTTTAATATTCATTTAATTTATTATTTATTTCGAATACCAGGCATGTTGCACAGTGACTCGGGCAAAGCTACACGATTCACAAACTGTGCTCTACCCAAGCGTCGAATGCTTCCAAGCCAATAAAAACTAACTTTTTAGTAAAAATACAAAAAATACAACCATTATTCAACCCGAACCCCGGTAAAATCATCTAAATCCAATAAAATAATTCAATAAAATAAATACTAGGGTCAGGTGTGACATGGTAAGTATAGAGTAAGTGGATTGTCAATCAAATACATCCATGTTTGGATACTACAAGTGGATGTGGCTCTGGAATAGATGTTCATAGGAGTAAAACCCAAAAACACCACATTAAGATAGACTCAACCAGAAACTCATGCATGACAGTGGGCCTTGCTACACACCTGGTCTGACACTTCTAGGGGATATTATTTGATAAATTCATAAGATCATTAAAAACCATTATTAAGGGAACAAAAAATACCCATAATAATATATGTTAGGAAATAGATCATGTATAACATATATTGAAGCCTATATATTCATAATTTAAGTAATAAATGTCATTTTTAAATTATCTATTTGATGACATTGGATTCCCATTTATGTGTTTAATAGTTTAAAAATACTCATCTCTAATTTTATCTTTATTCTAGCCAATGGCTGATGATATGAGAATTTTTTTCTTGAAATCATCAATCAATAATTGCATCCCCTAAAGAAATTCAATATAGCAGTCCCTAGATTTTCACTCGAGGAGGTTTCAATTTGAGTTGCAAGACTGTCACTTTTATTTTCTTTATTTTTCCAAGAAGAGAAATTTTTGGGAATTGATTAAAAATTTTAAAATATAATATAAATATAAACTAAATTGAAAAAAAATAAAGTTAAAGAAAAAAAAATGATATAAAATAAAGTGTGTTTGAAATTAGAATCAAAATAATAGTCGTGTACAAGCTTCAACCTCTTGGACACTCCCTTCTTCCTAGTTTAAAATATTTCTCAAATGAATTTTAAAATTCCCCCCTAAGGACCCATAGGTGAACACTCAAATTTAGATATATATCATATAAATACCTCAATATGATTTTTTCCCTCCTATATAATTGATTCAATTACTTTAATACTTCTAATTAAACAAACCTAATTGAAATCACTATGCTCAACGGCAATACCTCACTGAAGAAATTTAAATAGTGAAATCAATTAATTTAATTAATAGATTGAATAACCATCCAAATAATTTTTATAAAATTAAATTCAATAAATAAAATAAATCCATTAATTCAAAAATATATTTCCAAAAGGAATTAAAAAAGATATTACACAATAAGAATGAAACTTGGAAGAGAGTGTATGTCGGGTGTCGCCGTCCACAACCACTTAGTGATCAGCCTATCATAACTTGAGAAGCCTTATTCTTCTCTATTATAGAATCAATTCATGTAATATTCATCAAGATATCAATCTCCAACTTTCACTTGATCTCTCAAGCTTACTCCCTTGAAATTTTATATATTCTAAAATGGGAAAAGCGACACATATTTATAGGCGAATGGGTGAATAATTCTCGCTCAAAATATTTACTCTGAATGTTTATGAATTTAGGTCCCATTAAATTTCATAATTTTTAATAGTTTTATTCACAAAAGTTTTTCAAAAATATTTTTTAAATATATCCTAATAAATTTACATTTATTGGACATATTTAGAGGAAGTTATGAATTAAATACTAAGAATGACATTTTATGGACGAGAATTCCATAATTCTTCCTCCAATGTATAACATTAAATTAACTCCTTAATTAGTGAAAACCACCATCAAATTAATTTCATAAGTGATTATATTTGTCCTATTTCGAATAAAGTTTTAATCACCTAAATTGGAGTTGTTTAGCCTGATTTATGATTCAGTTATGGAGGTGAGGTCCACATTGTCCGCCTGAAAAATTGTTCAAATTGATTGATTTTTTTGGGACTCATGTGTTTATAATCAGTTCTTGTTCTAAAAGGAAATTTTAAGGAAATAAATCAAGGAATCCAAAAATAATAATCACTCAAATTGGAATGATATTTTCAAATTTATTACCAAAATACCATTGTGATTAAAATCTGTTAAAATTCCAAAATTAAGCAATTTTCACTTTTTATCCCAAAACACACTATAGATACATAGTTGACACAAATAAGCTCAAATTGTTAAATTGGTGGGGTTTAAATCATTTAAATAGACATAAAAATAGTGTAAATATTAGCTTTATCAATTCCCTCATACTTATAACTTGGACTCATGAAAAAGTGAGCACCAAAATCAAATCCATGAAAATTCAAAACATGTTAATGAAAATATCAAGATCAAAATAAAGGATTAAAACTTTTCAGGCCACTTTATTAGATTTGATTCAAAATTATTAATTATTTCCATTCATTATATTCCCATTTCATTCATTCCTCCATGCACAAGTATGCCTACCTCACTTTTTTTTCTTAGCACGTGATTTTTTATTTTGAGAAAAGATTTTTGCATACAAATAATTGAAAGGGTCACCATAAGATTGAAGAATTTATAAATATCCACCCAATTAATTTAAATAATTGTATCTATCATGTGGACTTATAAAGGGTTGTTCTAAGGTTGAGGGTTGCAAGATTTTCAAATGTGAAAAATTTTAAGGTAGAAAGAGATGGCTTGGATCTTTTATGAAGTAAGATTGTATGATTTCATTTTCCAATTAATAATGGTCTTATTAAATTTATTCATTCAATAAAAACATAAAAATTTCTTTCATGGAGATTACACATCTTATTTATATCATCAGTAACAGAATAAAACTTTTTTCTCAAAATTTCATAATGTTTTTTTAGCTTCAGAAAGGTACAGATATTTCTTTGGGAGCTCTAAAACGGCACAAATCATTTTTCCTTGAATGGTATAGATTGAAACAGATTTTAGTAAAGTTATTTCATCATCAAAACATCTCTTCAGAATAATAATTTCCACTCAACATATCACCAAATGATTTAGCACACTAAAAAAATCTCCCCCACACTTAATCTTTACTAAAATCATGAAATGTACTTCAAGAGTGGGTTAGAAAGGGAAACTGTCTTATAATGTGCCTATATAATAGGTAATACATGGCTACTAAGGGATCAAGAAAGATCAAATGTATGTGATGGGATAGAATGTAAAAGGATTCTCATGAAAAGGGGTATTTCAATCGTAAACACATTACCTCAATCATTTTTAACACAACTTATTTAAAGATCATAGGTTTTGACATAAAAAAGGAAAGTTCTAGTTAAAACAAGCATTATTTGGTTCACTCGAGAAGTGGGGTAAATTTGAAGAAGATGAAAAAATGGTTCAGAATCCTCACTGGATAATGATTTTCAAAATTTGACAGCATTCATGGAATGGAATTTATAATTCAATGGTCCTTTCATAAATTTACACAATTTGAATTCAGAACAAAGAACATTTTAGAAATCATTTAGGTTCAGTTCCATGAATCAAGTTGGTTCTTTCCATTGACAAAAATTTTAATTCACAAAGGATATTATTTTGAAGATCATAAGTTTTTTTTACAAACATCTTTAAATAAAACACACAAAATTTTAAATAAAAACTAAAAATATACATTTGAAATGTGAACACTAAAAATTAAAAACACCCAAAATCCTAATCTACACAGCATGTTCCTTCCACCACACTTATTTTTTGAAATTTCCTCATTGTGAAAAAAAATTATGTGAGAATGAAATTCAAGAAATTAAATATATAATAACAAAATAATTAAGAAGGAAAGGCAGAAATTGGCTTCAATTGTATTCATATTCATGAATATGGGTCTCCTCCCCTATAGGATCTTGAACATTATATCTAAAAAGCTTCAACCTATTCCCATTGATGGTTAATGGTGTCCATTTTTTCTATACATTTATCTGTATTGCACCAAAAGGAAAAACATGAGTAACAATGAAAGGTCTATACCATTTGGAACAAATTTTACCTAGGAACAGCTTTAATCTAGAATCAAACAGCAATACTTTTCCTCCTTCCTTGAAGTTTTTGTTGAGAATCATCCCAACATTAAAGGATTTAGTTATTTCCTTGTATAGCCTAGAGATTTTATATGAATTGTTTATGATCTCCTCCAGCTCCAACAAACAAAATTTTATTTATTTTCTAGTAGAAAATAGATTCATGTTACATGTTTTGATAGCCCAAAAATATTTGTGTTCAAACTCTATCGGCAGGTGAAAATATTTCCCATGTACTAATATAAATGGTGACTTACTTATTAGGGTTTTGAATGTAGTTCTATAGGACCATAGTGAATAATCATGTCTCAAACTACAATCCTTTCTATTTGGGTTCACATTTTTCTCTATAATTTGTTTGATTTCTTTATTGTAAAACTCATCCATTGCATTTTTTTGAGGGTGATAGGGTGTAGAGACCCTATTATGAACTCTATATTTCTTAAAAAGAGATTCCAAATTCCTATTAAAAAAATGGTTACCTTGATCCGTAATCAAAAACTTTGGAAATCCAAACATTGAAATCAAATTTCTTTTCAAAAATTTGGACACAGTTTTGGCATCATCAACTCTCGTGGGAATAGACTCTACCCACTTGCAGACATAATAAACGGAAAGTAGGATGTAAAGATATACAAAATAATTTAGAAAAGGCCCCATAAAATCCATACCCCGTACATAAAATACATAACAAAACAAAAGAGGTTGTTGTGTCATTTCATTCCTTTTGGCAATGCTCCCTTGAAATTGAAAATTTTTACAGGTTATAAAAAATTCAAAAGAATCTCTAAAAATGGTGGCCCAATACATACCATAATCAAGAAATTTACTTGAATTTGTTTGTGGACCAAAGTGTCCTCCATAGATCAAAGTGTGACAAAAATGTAAGATGGATTTAAATTTATAATTTGGAATGCATCTCCTAATCAATTGATCACTACCAACATGCCACAAGTAAGGATCATCCCAAATATAATTATTTGAATCACTCACAAGTTCAGAAATTTGTTGGTTAGAAAACTAGTGAAGAACTTCATCATTATCCAAATAATTCACAATATTTTCAAACTATGGTATTTCACTTTTACAAGAAAACAACTCCTCATCTGGAAAGGTTTATTTAATTGGTGGGAAGATCTAAATTTTCTCATTCAAAAAAATGGTATCATGCTCAAATGATTAGAAATAAGGTTCTCACTTCCTTTACAATACTTTATTTCAATATCAAACTTTTGTAATAGCAAGATCCATCACAAAAGTCTTGGTTTTTCATCATGTTTCTTCATCAAAAAATTTATTGCAGAATGATCTTTGAAAATAATCACCGTAGAGCCTAGAATATAACATCTAAATTTTTTAAAACCAAATACAATAGCCAATAGTTACTTATCATTTATTATGTAGTTTTATTAGGCCTGATCTAAATTTATGGAGGCATAGGCAATCACGTGAGATTTATTTTCTAGACTTTGACTTAAAACTACCCAGAGAGAAAATCCAGATGCATCAGTCATGATTTCAAAGGGTAATTCCTATTTGGAAGGTTGAACAATGGGAGAGGTTATCGGTTTTTGTTTCAATTCATGAAAGTCCTATTTACAATTCTCATCAAAGATAAATGTATTATCTTTTAGAACAATCTAAATAATGGAATTGTAACCTTAATAAAATCCTTTATGAATCTCCTATAAAAACCAGCATGATCAAGGAAGGATCTCACATATCTCAAAGTTTTGGGGTATGTAAATAAATAAATTACCACAAATTTGGATTGATAAACTTGAATTCCATCGAGGGACACAACATGTCCAAGTAAAATCCCCTCTCCCACCATAAAATGGAATTTTTTATAATTAAGAACAAGATTCTTATTAATGTAAGTTTTAGGAACATCAATCAAAATTTTCAAAGAACATTAAAATGATGATCCATAAACAGTGAAGTCATCCATAAAACCATCTATGAAGATTTATAGAAATTCAGAGAAAATGCTCATCATACATCTTTGAAAAGTTCCAGGATCATTACACAAACCGAAGGGCATCCTCCTATAAGCAAAGGTTTTAGAGGGGAATGTGCAAGTGGTTTTATCATGATCCTCTAGTGAAATGTGAATTTGGAAGTAACCAGAGAATGCATCAAGAAAAGAATAGTGGGTTCTTCTAGTTAGTCTTTCAAGAACTTGATCAAGGAATGAGAATGGGAAGTGGTCATTCCTTGTAACAAAATTGAGTTTCTTGTAATCAATGCACATTCTCTATTTATTTGGAAGCCTAATAGGGACAAGCTCACCAAATTCATTCCTTGAGATTGTAAAAACTCTTTTTTTTTGGAACAACATGGATTGGACTCACCCATTGACTATCAGATATTGGAACAATAATTCCACCATCCAATAGGGTGGTGACTTCTTTCTTGACAACCTTCAAAAGTGTTGTATTCAATCTCCTTTGAAATTTTCTCACTAGTTTAGCATTTTTCTCCAACAAAATTCTATGCATTCACACTAAGGGATTGATTCTAGTTAAATTAGATAGAGTCTATCCTATGTATTTATTGTAGATTTTTAGGACTCTTAACAGTTTTTTCTCCTAGTCCCTTGAAAAAAAATTAAAATAATGATAGGTGATTTCTCATTCTCACCTAAGAAAGTATACTTGAGGTTCTTAGGAAGTGTCTTAAACTCTAACTCAGGTGGGGTATTTTCATTTATCAAAGGACACTGATCATAGGTGTGATTGTTTTGTGAAGATCCAAATTTTAAAGGATATTCATTTGAAGGTCTTGAGCACAGCAAAAGCTCATGGGTGGATGTGGCCACTTGACTTTTTTTCATTATCAATGATCAATCCAGGATCAATATGAAGATAAATTCCAGACTCCATGGATCGAATAATAGAAATCGACAAAGAAAAGGAATAGTCTCAGAACCACAAAGGAGGATCATCACAGGTTGATTATAATTAATTTAATTAATTGACAAGAAGTGCATTTTATGGTGTTTATTTTTCGTTGATATTTATGATCACATTCTGATGTGATTCTTCATTGTGTTGCAGAAGCCAAGTGTAGACTTTTTCTAGTCATGATCCACACATGCACTACGTATCTCTGGACATCGTCAAAGGAATCTTTGGGTGCTAGCATGGAGAAGCCTTTGCTTGTGTTTTCCACCTTAGATTGACTTGATCTAATGTAGGAGGATCTCTCTCAGTATTGAGATCATTCTTGGAGGAAGGAGTTCTTTCATCCTTGAGAGAATTCTCCAGAATTATTGTGCACATCGATTAGGGAAAATTGTTGGGGTTGTGAGGATATTTATAATTAGGTTTGAGGTTATAAAGTTATGACAATAAATAGACACATTATGTGTTTTATTTATTTTATTAACTCTTATTGAAAACCCCCATGTCGAATCATTAATTACTTGAAATGTGCCCATGCTGATTATAATAAATATCATTTAATAAAACAATATTATTTCCTTAAAATACCAACTGGAAAAACTACACGGCATGTAATCATTAATACATGGCGTGTACTTGTTTTTCATTTCCTTTCCAAAATAAAAACTACATGGAGTGTATATTCAATGTAAATAGCGTTTATATCTTTTTTTCATTTTATTCTTCCTCTAAAATTAAAACTATTTAGGATTCCTTGAATAATTATTAAACCACATATGAGAATAATCTTTATTCTACTTGAGATACTTGGATGCACTTAGTGTATGACCCTCTAGGCCTCTTTCTCATTGGCATTAGGCGGGCTTTCCTAAAGTCCAAGATTACTGTCTAGCAATGGGTCAAGGCACCCAAGAGAAAGAAGTTGACGTCGCATTGACATGTCACCTCATATGAACACTTACCATGTAATTTAATCCATTTGTCTCAATATCTCATCAAGAAGGTTTCATGGCAGTGTCATAAACCTATATTCTTGATCTTCCATTCTTTGAATTCCAGAAATAAACTCATCGTGACACCATGGCCATGGAATTTGGGTAACAGTTCTATTTCAATCAAAGGTCCCAAGATATATACTTCTATAAATATGGAAGGGAAAAATCCTTCCTCAACTTATCCATTAACAACATGTCATTCGTGATGCACCCAACATACCCTACTTTCCACCAACTGTCTTCGTGATGGTTTTTGTCATCAAATCTAAGTGCGCGAGTCATGACATGAGTTAATAATAATCTTCCAATCTAAGGACCATTACACACACTCGTAGATAGAAATTTCTGATGACACCAAGACATGCAGAATTACTACTGGCAGGTCTGTTCTCATAATCTCCCATCTTGGAGATTACCAAGTGCGAACTCCATGAAAGAGAGTCTCGTCTTATTATGAGTACTCTCACATGACGGTCTGTATACTATGTGTCCTATCATAGTATGTCATCCAACCGTATAACTTTATTTAAGAATATTTTTATAGCATTTCAAGGTTCTCATCATAGTGGGGATCTTCCATGACCTTTTTAATGCAACAAATATTCCAGGACATTATTATATTATTGTCATGCAGAACAATGAACAATATATAATAAGTGTACATTCATGTAATAAAAGTATAAACAGTTGGTTCTTAGGAAACCAACTCTAATAAACTACCACTTGGACTAGAGCCAACTGCCTACGAATTTCAGTCAACTAGACCTCACATGATGATCATGTTTCTTCTGAGTCAAATCTTTAGTAAAGGGGTCCTCCACATTGTCTTCTGTAGAAATACTGCTCACTGTAACTTCACCTCTCTGAGAAAAATCCCTCAATAGAGTGTGATAGGATCTTTACTGCTAGGTACTACATCCAACTCTTGGAAAAATCTTCACATCCATACTGCTTCTTTAGCTTCCTCAAAAGCTGTGATATACTCAGACTCTACTGTAGAATCTACGACCACACCTTACTTTGAGATCTTCTAGCTCACTACACCTCCATTCAAACTGAATATGTATCCAATCGACGACATCATGTCATCTGGATCATTCTGGAAACTAGAATCTACATGTCCTCTGATGACAGGTTCCTCATCTCCTCCATAAACGAAGAACATATTCTTAGTACGCCTTAGATACTTAAGGATAGTCTTAACTACCATCCAATGTCGGTCTCCTGGATTATCTTAATATCTACCTACCGCACTTAATGCGTAATCAACATCTATCCTTGTATATAGAATAGCATACATAACTGACCCAATTGCAAATGCGTAAGGGATCCTTTCCATTTTATTTCTTTCCTCATGTGTCTGAGGACACATTTTCTTAGAAAGATGAATGCCATGTGACACTAGAAACAATCCCCTCTTGGAATATTCCATACTGAATCTCTTCAGTATCTTATCAATGTATGTACTTTGACTCATGCCCCGTATTCTCTTGGATCTATCACGATGGATCTTGATCCCAAGAATATATGTTGCCTCACCCAAGTCTTTCATAGAGAAGCATTTATCCAACCATGCCTTAACTAACTATAAGACAGTTACTTCGTTTCTAATTAGTAATATGTCATCAACATATACTATTATGAAAACGACTGCACTTCCTCTAAACCTTTTGTAGACATAAGGATCATATTCATTCTTAATAAATCCAAATTAATTTATGGTTTTATCAAAACTAATGTTCCATGACCTTGATTCTTGCTTTAATCCATAAATGGATTTCTGCAACTTGCATACCTTGTTGGAATCCTTTGGAGTCACAAACCCTTCAGGTTGTGTCATGTAGACATCTTCTTGGAGGTTCCCATTAAGGAATTCTGTTTTGACATCCATTTTCTAAATTTCATAGTCATGGTAAGAGGCAATGGACAATAGTATTATGATGGATTTCATCATCACAAATGGGGAAAAGGTTTCATTATAGTTAATTCCTTGACGCTGTCTAAAACCTTTTGCAACCAATCGTGCCTTATAGGTGATGACTTATCCCTCTATGTCCAGTTTCTTCTTGAATACCCATTTATTACCAACAGGCTTTACATCAACTGGAGGATCTACCAAAATCCAAACTTGGTTTTGGTACATAGAATCCATTTTAGAATTCATGGCTTATTGCCACTTGGCAACGTCTGTTCCTTCAACTGCTTCCTTGTAGGTAATAGGATCATCATTATCAATCAATAATGAGTCACTATCCTCAGTGACAAGAAAACCATATTGTTCTGATTCTCTCACCTCTCTTGTGCTCCTACACAGTTCTTGTGTCTCTATAACATATTGTTCTTCCATGGGGATTTGTGGAATTTGTTCTTGTACCAACTCATGTGTATCTTGAGCCTCAACTTCATCGAAGTCTACCTCGCTCCCACTATCTCTTTTGGAGATGTACTCCCTCTCAAGGAATAGGGCATGTCTTGCCACTGTAACCTTTTTATCTGAGGGGTTGTATAGGTAATATCCCCTAGTTTCCTTGGGATATCCTATAAAGGTACACTTTGTGCCTCGGGGTGCAAGTTTGTTACCTGAAGTGGAATTAACAAATGCTTCACTACCCCACACATGTAAATTTGATAACATGGCTTTGTATCCACTCCATAACTCGTATGGAATACCATTTATCGATTTATTTGGTACTTCGTTTAGTATGTGTGTTGTTGTTTGTAATGTATATCCCCAAAAGGATAATGGAAGACTCGCATGACTCATTATTGATCTAACCATGTACAACAGGGTGTGGTTCCTCCTTTCACTTACACCATTCCACTGAGGCATCTAAGGAGGAGTGAGTTGAGATAGAATCCCAAACTCTCGTAAGAAATCAATGAATTCCTGATTAAGATATTCTCCTCCTCTATCTGAGCGGAGTTTCTTAATCTACTTACCAAGATGGTTCTCAACTTCATTATTGTATTCTTTGAACCGATCAAAAGAATATGACTTATACCTAATTAAGTAAATATATCCATATCTACTAAAATCATCAGTAAAAGTTATGAAGTACAAGAACCCACCCCTTGCTTCAACTAGAAATGGTCCACACACATCTGTGTGAACTAATTCTAGAATCTCTTTAGCCCTTTCACATTTCCCACTAAATGGGTCTTTGGTCATTTTTCCTTGTAGACACTCATGACATACACCAAGTGGTTTTAGGTCAAAAGAATCTAAATACCCATATTGGTGTAATTTTGTCAAATGTTTCTCATTGAAATGACCTAGACGGTGATGCCAAAGTTGGGTGTGGTATGAGTCATGTGAATTAAATTTGTCATCGATTTCCATTACTTGTTTTGTGTAGTCTAACACATAAATATCTTTATATAAATGTTCCATACCAAAACAAATTATATCTTTATAAAAGTAGCAACATTCATTTCCAAACTTGAAGATAAATCCATTATTATATAATCTGGATACTGAAATAATGTTTTTGGTTACATAGGGTACATAATAACATCCTTTTAATACCAAGACTATCCCAGTAGGAAATGTGAGGTGGTAGTCTCTGATGGCTATAGTAGCAAGACTGGATCCATTGGCTGCTCACAGATCCACCTCACCTTGGTCAATCTTTTTGAATCTACTTGGTTCCTATATTTGGATACAAATGTGAGCACCACAAGCAGTATCTAATACCCAATTGGTAAAAATAGATAGATTGCATTTGATAACAAATTCACTTGAAGCTTTCCCTTGCTTCCTTGGCTGGGTGCAGTTTTTATTCTAGTGGCCCTTCTTGCCACATGTGAAACAAACAGCCTCCTGTTCTCTTGCCTCCCATTTGATATTCCTTTTCTTAGAAGGCCTTGAAGAATCTTTTGGCTTAAATCTATTCTTCGTCCCTTTCCTTTTATTCACCATAAGGACAGAAGGCTTTTCATGCTTCATATCATTGTCCACTTGGAAAATGAGGATAAGAAGATCAGATAGAGGGTTCTCAGTGTTGTTCATGTTGAAATTTACAACAAAGTTAGAGAAGCTCTGGGGGAGTGATGCAAGAATTAGATCAGTACCCAGTTCTTCGGGGACTTTAAACCCTAGAACCTCCAAGTGCTCAATGTATCCAATGAGGTTGACTACATGAGGCCCAGCTGAGGCACCCTCTCCAAGCTTGCTCTAAAATAGAGCCTTGGAGATCTCAAACCTTTCCTGTCTTTCTCTCTCCTGGTATAGACCACAGAGGTGCTCGATCATGCTATAGGTATCCGTGTCTTCATGAGACTTCATGAGCTCACTAGAAATTGATGACAGCATCAAACATTGAATGTCGAGTGAATCGTTCAAATGTTGATCATAGATTAGGAAATCTTCATCACTCACCCCTTGGGTAGGCGAATTAGGAAGTGAGGACTCCAGCACGTAAAACTTTTGTTCATGGCGCAGGGTAACCTGAAGGTGCCTAAACCATTCCTGAAAGTTACTATCGGTGAGGATATTGTCTTTATCCATAATTGATCGCCGAGAAAATTTGGTTGAAGAGTTTTTCATATTGATTCTAAAAATTAAAAGAGAATATTTATCAGTTCCTTTTGATTGCATTTTATGAAAAATAATAAATGAATTTATTAATTCTCCCACTATTTTATCATGTCCCAACAGCCCCCACCATTGAACTTGGAATGCCTAGTTGTTATGACATTCTAGTGGCAAGGATCCATATTCCCCTTCGCATAACCCCAAAAAGGGTTGATCAAGATATTTAAAGTTATTTAGGTAGGTAGGTCTTTGCCAACTGTGAGCTTATAGTTCCTTGATCTATTGAGTGGACTCCCTAATCCTGAAATCCTAACTTGGATTTCCTCAATACTTGCCTCCATTTTACAAAAATTCTATCAAGGGCTACTCCTCTTGATGTAAAATGTTTAAGTCAACCCAAAAATTTCATAAGATCTTCCTTTATAAAAGTAAGTGTCCCAACAAGGGTTGGTTAAACACATAGTTTTATTGAGTCTTGACCTTAATCAAGTAATGGAAGGTTTGGTCTGACTTAATATGGTATTTGAAGTATTTCAATCCTTTATGTGTAGTTTTGCATTATCACATTCTTTTTAATATTAATTGATGCTGCTTTAGTGATTAACCATGTTCTGATAATGTTTACTCATAGTCTGGTTTTTTATTTTATTCCATATTTTCATGCTTGTTTATTTCATTAACTATGTGATCGCGACAACACATACATAATAAATAATCCATGAAATCAGAAAAAAAAATATGGCATGATCATGATCTTCTATTGGTTATCTTATCTAACGGTTTTGATAACCTAACCCTGACCTAGGTAAAAACACCTTGAACCTGATGGTTCGTGTTTTGAATCTCTCACCTATCCACCTTTGTATCTTCTTGGGTTGGTTTCGCCTCAGCTTTGGATTTTGAACCATCTCCTCTATCTTGGGAGATCCTCCATTACATGGGGCTTAGATTAAAGAAACCATGGGCACGTAGACCCTACATTTTATTGGAATAAGGATCACAGTCCAAAAAAATTAAATTAAATAAATTTAAATGAAACCATGCACAAAAAAAGGGTCTTTAGTCTAGCTCATGATCATCTATAGCATGCAATGACATTTACGCATATTTAGTATTCAAATTATTTTAATCATTCTTTTATTAAAGATAAGTTGTGCTTAAATTCAATTAATTATGATCTTATAATTAATCAATTCTTTATCTTAAATTCCTTTCTGAATTACCTTGAGATTCTTCTCATCCATATTCCTTGTACGGGTCTTTGTACTTTGGAGGAAACCTGGTGAAATTCCATTTCTGAAAAGTACACAATGTGTAGGCAATATTACACGATATGTATTTGTTTTCACCCTTTATCCAAAGTACACGCCTGGGGATTTGGCGTGTTTTCTGTACTTTGGAAATTTTGGAGTACACGGCGTGTAGATTAATCTAACACGGCATGTACTTTCTTGTTACGTGGTTACCAACCTGGAAATCCTGTGTATGTGGTTACACGGCTTCTAACTATTGGAATGTAGATTTTTCCTAATGGTATTATACCAACGGTTTAAAGAAACTGTTGGTATAGTGTATAGAAGGTAACCTTGGCCAACGGTTTGTTCAAACCGTTGGAAATGTGTAAACTAATTTCATACTTACCAACGGTTTTCCAAAACCGTTGGGAAATCATGATTTTATTTAACATATACTAATGGTTTAACAAAACCGTTGGTAAATATAGTCTTTCCCAACAGTTTTTAACAGCCATTGGGAAAGATTTCCCCCAAATACAGAACACCCGAGCCCCCACTCCGCCCGATTGCAGACAGACCCTAATCGATCTCCTCCTGAATTCTTCTCGTCCACGAGACTCCTTCCAGCCAAGATCCATCTTCAATCAAACAAAATTTTATTTCACACTTCAAATTAGTAAGTGTTACCTTATTTTTAGCGTTATTCCTCTTTTTTTATGTTTGATGTTTTGATTTAGGCTAAATTAGGGTTGATGTCTATGGAACCCTTGGATTTGTTTTCTGTTTTTTGTTCTACACTTCAAACACGGTAAAGGGTTTGTTTAGTGGGGTGATATGGTACTTTTGGTGGAATTTAGTTTAGTTGAAAATTGGATTTGATTTTTGACGTAGGGGTGTCCAAAGGGGTGGGGGTGTCCGGGGGGATAGGGGTGTCCAAGGGGGTGTCCAGGGGGTGGGCGGGGCTGTCCAGGTGGGGTGGGCGGGGCTGTCCAGGGGGGTACGGGGGTGGGTGGGTTGTCCACGAGGGTGGAAGGGCTGTCCACGGGGGTGGTCGGGCTATCCATGAGGGGTGGGCGGGCTGGCCAGGGGGGTGGGCGGGCTGGCACATGGGGTAGGGGTGTCCAGAGGGTGGGTGGGCTATCCATGGGGGTGGGGGGCTATCCACAGGGGGAGGGGTGTCGAGGGGGGTGGGTGGGCTATCCACGGGGGTGGTCAGGCTGTCCAGGGGGGTCAGGGGTGTCAATGGAGGGTGGGCGGGTTATCCACGGGGCTGGGAAAGCCTGTCCACGGGGGTGGGTGGGGATGTCCAGGGGTGGGTGGGGCTATCTAGGGGGGTGGACAGGCTGTCCATGGGGGTGGTCGGGCTGTCTAGGGGGTGTGGGCTATCCAGGGGGTTAGGGTGGGGTGTCCTGGTGGGGGAGGGGTGTGTAGGGTGTCTAGGGAGGGGGGTGGTCTGTCTAGGTGGGGGGCTATCCGGGTGGCGGGTGGGGGGATATCCAGGTGGGGGGTATGGTTTATCCAAGGAGGGGGGGATGTCCAGTGGGGGGTGGGTGGAATCACCATTTTACATATGCATGACTACTCACATGACATAGGATGGAGCATGTAGCATATGATTGGGTTGTATCTCAATAATCTAGGTCGAATTTTAGAATTTATTGAGCCTCTTGTATAGTACTACTTCCTACTAGTTGTAACTATGTTTTTCTTCTTGATACATGACATACATTACCATCATTCGGTTTATGATTCTGTTATTATTTGGTATTACTAATTTGGTTATTTTCATCCATTTCCAATATTTTCCCATTGTTATTTTTCTTCCACTTTTTAACTGATAATATTAAAATTGTGAAACTTAGGTAATGAGAGAATAGTCTCCCCCCAGACACACCAAAGTCTCTCACTATTAGTCAATAACATTTGGAATTTTGGTATATGTGCTTGAGGCCATGTAGCCATCTGGGTTTGGGTCACTAATAAGTGGCATCCTGGTTTGGGAGGTCACAATTCCTGGATATCCTTTTTATAGGTGTTTCTAATCAAATCTATACCTATAACTATTGAAGGTCCCTCTCCAAAATCAATTGGGACATGATTCAATAAATACACCCTACCAAACTATGATCTATGGCCCCAAACCTAGGATCATTTAATCCATGGTTAAGGTGAAACTTGATGAGGCCATAACTACTTTTGATATGATACTCATCCTACTCCTCATCCTGATCTCCCTGAAGAAGTTAAAGTATAAAACTTGTACTCCCAAAGAGACCCTTAAGGATTATGTATTCCTTGATCCACTTCGAATATCTTACTGGGAAATCCTTGAATATAGGTATTATAAATTCGGTATCTTATTTTCTTATATACACTGTATTTTTTTGTATTTCTTAATATGATTCTCATATAGAGTAATGTGTCAGTTATGCTTTTATTTATACTAAAATATTGTCATTTACCTAAATATTTTTTTGATTGAACTTCAATATTATTGAATTGATTTTAAATGACTTATTGCAATTTTTTTACAGAATGGATAGAATTTGGATGTACGAAACTGATCATATTTCAACATATTTTCAAAATAATTTGAATAGCTTTCTAGATTTTGAATTTGACAAGGCTTCAGATAGTGGTCGCATGCACTTCCCATGTTCTAATTGTGTTGGAAGACCTTGGTTGAGTCGTGAAGCAGTTATATATCATATAACCAAATACGGTTTCCAAAAAAACTATTATGTGTGGTATCACAATGGAGAGAAAATGGAATCTCAAAATGTTGATGATCCAAATGATAGGACTGAATTGAAGAGTTTGATATATGATCGGTTTCCATTTATTTGGCATCATGAGAAGGAAAGGATGTCCAGCCAAAAATATTTCTATACAATCACACATGATGTGTCCAATGAAAATAATGATGTTGATAGGGTGAAAAAATTGAATGATGATGTGACAAGTCCAGTATATTGGCAATGTGGTAAAATGAAAAAGTTGGAATTTTTAATCCGGTTGTTTCATGGGAAAACTATGTATGAGATTTCAAATAATTCAATTGATTACATTCTTACCTTCTTGAAGGACTTAATTCCAAATGATGCAGATATTCCCTCAAACCACTATATGGCATGGAAGTTAGTTTAAGAACTTGGATTCTCAAAAAAAATCATGCTTTCCTGAATGATTGCAGCTTATTTTGGGAGGAAACTGCTGAAAGAAATGATTGTATCAAATGTGGAACCTCCCGATAGAAGCTAAAAGATGATGGAACACCATCTCGTGTGCCAAAAAAAGTAATGTGGCACTTTACATTGATCCCTAGATTACAGAACCTTTTCATTTCTGATGAAATATCAGTAAAAATGTGATGGCATGACACTAAGAGAAAAAAGAATAATGAAGAGTTGGTTCACCCTGCAGATGGATTTTCATGGAAGAGATTTGATGCTCAATATCTTTAATTTGCATCTGACGTGTTTAATGTGAGACTGGGTCTTTCATGTGACGGTTTTAATCCATTTGGGTAGATTCTTACTTCGCACAGCACATGGCCAGTTTTCATACACATTTATAACATTCCCCCATGGTTGTGTATAAAAAGGCCTTACACTTTCTTGAGTATACTAATATCTATCCCTTCTAATCCAAGCAATGATATAGATGTATACATGCAACCTTTAATAAAAGATTTGAAACTTCTTTGGGATGTGGGTGTTCCCACATATGATGCATGTTCGAAAGACATATTTCAGATGTGTGATGCGCTTATGTGGACGATCAATGATTTTTCTTCTTATGAAATAATGTTTGGATGGAGCATAAAAGGAAAATTTTCATGTCCTATTTGTATGAAGAATACTCGATTGAGAAGACTGAAATATCGTCATAGTTTTATTTTTATGGGACATAGACAATTCTTTCCAATGAACCATCCATATAGAAACAATCGTCGAAGATTTGACAATACCATGGAGACTGACGATCCACATCAGCGTATGTCTGGAACTGATGTGCTTAATGAATTGAAAGATTTAAGTTATTCATTTGGGAAGTGTGTAATGAAATCTAGAAAGAGGAAAAATGTTTCCAATGATACCTTTTACAATTAGAAGAAGAAGAGTATATTATTTGATTTTCCATATTGGTCAACCAACTTGTTACATCATTGATTAGAAGTGATGCATATTCAAAAGAATATATGTGAAATGTTGCTTTCGATTCTTCTAAATGTCAAAGGGAAGACAAAAGATGATTTACGATCTCGGCATGACTTGGTAGATTGGGGGATCAGACCAGAATTGCATCCTGTCTGTATCAGTGAAAATAAATGGCAAGTTCCATGTGCTTCTTATGTGATAACACCTGCTGAAAAAAATCAATTTTTGGAAGTGCTAGAGACTATTATAGTTCCTGATGGATATTCAAGCAATATATCAAAATGGGTCAACAGAAAAGAGTTGAAGTTGAAATCTTTGAAGACTCATGATTATCACGTCCTTTTTCATGAGTTGATTCCAATAGAAATTCGTCATCTCTTTTCCAATAATGTAAGAGTCTCAGTTATTCGGTTGTGCTATTTGTTTAGAGATCTTTGTGCTAAAAGGTTTTCCAAATCCTTCTTACAAAAAATGTTGGCAGAGACACCATTAATTTTGTGTGAGTTAGAGAAAATATTCCCTCTATCGTTTTTTACATGCATGTTGCATCTGACTGTCCATATTCCAACCAAAATACTTCTTGGAGGACCCGTTGATTTCTGTTGGATGTATCCAACTGAAAGAAACATGTGCACATTGAAATCATATGTTCGAAACATGAATTATCCCGAAGGTTCTATTGTGAATGGTTACTTGGCTCAAGAATGTATGGATTTCTGCTCAATGTATTTGTTTGATCTTACTATGAGAATAAACAGACCAATGAGAAATAAAGAAGAACAGTATGGGAAAATTAAACCCATTTTTCCATCACTTCCTCAGACAGGAGGAATTCTGGGATCATATACATTAACGACATTAATCCTTGAATAGTGAGAGATGGCACATCACACAGTGTTGTTCAATTGTGATTTTTTCGATGAGTATATCAAGTAAGTAAATTTTACATGTATCTCTTATCTTATATCTTGTAATTTTAAATATTTGTTAAACTATTATTATTTTTATCTTCAGGGAACATAAAGAATTGATATATAGAAAGCATTGTTCTTTATATTTGAGATGGAAAGAGACTTTTCATAGAAAAGGGTTTTCTTCTTGGTTGAAATTGAAGGTAAAAATATTTTTGTAATAACTAAATAAAAATAATATTTAATTAATTTTACTATTTGTTTATATTTCAGGTATTGAGTTTTCCTACAGACTCTATTTCTGAGGAAATAAGAGCTTTGGCTTTTGGTCCTAATACCATGGTTTGTGCTTGTAAATCACTTGTGATCAATGGATACAAATTTATTATCACTGAACGAGCAAGAAACATGAGAACACAACATGATGGTGTTATGCTAACTGCCACAACAGACTGTTATGCCAGTTCATCAGATAATAGACCATGTTCTGAAAATGTATCTTATTATGGAGTCGTGGAGAAAATAATAATTTTGGATTATTACTCACATGGTCGAGTCACGATGATGAAATGTCAATGGTTTGATTGAATGATGATGCAAGGAACCTTTATTGATGAATGTGGATTTCGAGTTATTGACATTACTCGCACTCTTTCTACTGATGAACCATATTTATTGGAATCAATGGTGAAACAAGTTTTTTATGTCAAAGATCATCATCATCCTAAATTCGGTGTAATTATTGAAGTAAATCCCAGACATGTTTTTGATGATGGTGATGATGAATTTGACATTATCCCTACTGCAATTGGAAGCAATCTGTTTATTACTTATGATGACTCCAATAGATCAATTGTTAGAGTTGATTGTGAACCCGAAGTTGTGGTGGGAAATATATAGAATCATATAGTCGTGTTCTCACCTATATGTTTAACATACATCATTCAGAGTGTGTATCCTAGTACTTACCTTCAACCCACCATAAATCTTCTGTTTATTTATGTTTTTTTATCAGAATGGTATTTCTATATTTTGTTTTTTGGATTACACATTAGTTATCTGTTTCTAATTACTTTCATATTTGTTTTCATTGCAGGAAATGACACCCATTGAAGAGAGGTGGTGGAAAAAGATGATAGAAAATAATCGTCACATGACACAGATGGGTATTCCTCCACTCATCCCTATAGTGATTATTTTATTTCAAATATATATTTCAATAACTTATAATATCATGTGTTTACTTTTGTGTTAAACTTTTTTTCAGGATCCACCCCCTAGACAAGAGATATCTGACGAGGAGCCTGATATTGCTCCCAGTACAGAGGCTGGTGGTAGGAGGGGGTGGTGTCAGAGTTAGACGACCATCTGGTGGTCCCGGTACTGAGGCCGGTGGTATGAGGTCTCATGGTGAGAGAGTTAGACGATCCACTGGTCGTACCTGATTGGATCATGCCCCTACCACAGACGTATCTTCTACGCCCCATTTTGATCCGGGTGTGTCTTTAGGGATACACTGGATATTTAGGCCTCTGATGTTTACACTACCAGTTGGCCAGACGTCTGTGCCATCATCTTTTGCTTCTGGTTCATTATCTTAGGGCTATAATATTCCACCTTATTCAACTCCTACTCAAACATAGTATGTGGCTGAGGAGCGTACACTAAGGAACACTCCACTTTTAAAGGATATTCCTTCGGATTCTGCACATCCAGTGATTCCCATTGATCCGACTACCACAGGTATATTTATATAACTCTAACAAATTTTTATACCAAAATTTATTTTTATTATAAATTGTACTGATATTTTTTTTCTTTAATAACATATTCATCTACTGGTAGGAGGAGGGGGAGGGGGTATACTTGCTTGCGTGCAGTATGGAACTGCTAGACATAGTTGATGGTTGAATACAATGATGATGGACAGATGATTGAGAAATATGGGCAGGAATGTCGGGGTTTTTTGGCGACCCTAGCCAAATACTCTGATATCATTCTGGTCAGCCCTCTCTCTTGGAGACATCTGCCACACAAAGTTAAGGATAACGCATGGGCACAAATATGGGTAAAAATTCTATTAGATTTAATGTAGTATTTTTTTTGTATTTATATGAACTAATCTATTGGGTATCAGCTTCGGTTTAACTTCCCTTATAGCGAAGGTGCACGGCCAGTGCGTTTAAAGGAGCTAGGAGAGATTTAGAGAGCTTATAAGCATGAGTTGTATGTTGGTCGGTGTGATAGAGTGGGAACGTAGTTGGAGACATTACCTATCGTGGATGACTGGCCGATAGAGCAATATCACCAAATGATTACCCATTGGGTGACTTCCAAATTTAAGGTAATAATCCATTTGAGGTATTCAAATGACAGTTTTCATCTTTTTCATTAATATTATCTTATTTATTATTAAACATTATTTAGGAATATTATGAAAAAAAACAAAAAAACATTGATTCAAAGCAATACCTCCACACTTTGGGGCGCACAACTATGTCAGATCATGAGAGGCAGCTGGTACGATATAGTTGTTTATAATTTTTCTTTAGGACTTGCCCTTTTTATTATTTCCTAATTAAATTATGTGATTTATTGAATATTGAATATATGATTATACTTTCACTTTATATTGTTTTAATGTTATTAAAAAAGCACAAATTGAATATTGAAGGACGTATCCCTCGCGCAAAATTGTTTTACTCGAGTAAAAGGAAAAAAGAAGGAACTGTGGTTAATAAACGAACACAAGAAAATATTTTAAGTTTTAATTTGTTTATTTCAAAGTTTAATATCTATTTTGAAATTTAATAATCTATTAATATTTTTAACAGGCTTCTTAGAGGCACTTGATGCCCAGGAGCCTAACAATTTTGGGCCACACGATCATTTATATCAGGTTTTGGGACATGAGCACTCTGGTCGAGTATGCTGCCGACCTGGTAAGAATATAGTACCAACGAGGTATTGGTCCCTCTCCAGGTATCCATTCTAGTACCACTGAGTTGGAACAGGTCAAGGATCATGCAAGAAGTCTGATAAAAGGGTCATAGAGTTTGAAGAACAGGTTCAAATGAGGGAGAAAGAATTTATGAAACTAATCGAAGCTTTATCTTCATCACTTCCACCAGAGGCCAGCGCGGTTTTTCAGACATATATGTCGTCGATGGGTTCATTATCCAATGCACCAGGTGTCAGTTCTAGTGGTGGTGGAGATGATTACGTTCTTGTTGATGATGAGGATGCTGAAGAGGACGAGGGAGAGGATGAGGATGAGGACGAGGGCGAGGATGGGGCCGAGGGAAAGGATGGGGCCAAGGGCGAGGATGGGGTCGACGATGAGTGTGGGGATGAGGAGGAGGACCGAGATGGTGGTGAGGATGAGGCTGATGGTGATGGTGATCAGGGGAAGATTGATCCATTCCATTTTTGAATTCTGTATAACTATTTATTTTTAACCTGGTTTTTCACTCTAGTATGGATATTTTGAATTTAGTATAACTCTTTATTTTTGACAAAATATGGAAGCCTAATGATGTTATAATGGTTTGGAGGTGAGTGATGCTATATGAGATTTTATGGGTTATTATGAGGAGTTTCTTTCCCTTTAATTGATTGGTTCATAAAACATAAGTTGTTTTTGGACCCCCACCCTCCTCCCTGGACCCCGGAGAGCCCCCCGAACAGCCCCCCCCCCCCCCACCCTCCTCCCTGGACCCCGGACAGCGCCCCCCGAACAGCCCCCGTACACCCCCCCAACCTCCTCCCTGGACCCCGGACACCCCCCCCCCCCACCCTCCTCCCTAGACCTCGGACAGCCCCCCGGACAGCCCCCCACCCTCCTCCCTAGACCCCGGAAATCCCCCCAAACAGCCCCCCCCCCCCGGACAGCCCCCCCCCCCCCCTCCTCCCTGGACCCCGGGCAGCCCCCCAAAAAGCCCCTTGAACAGCCCCCCAAAGAGCCCCCCGAATAGCCCCCGGATAGCCCCCCCCCCCCCCCCACACACACACACACCCTCATCCCTGGACCCTGGACAGTCCCTCGAACACCCCCCCCCCCCCCCCGGACAGCCCCCCAGATAGCACCCCCCCCCCCCACCCTCCTCCCTGGACCCCGGACAGCCCCCTGTATAGCCCCTCGAACAGTCCCCCCACCCTCCTCCCTGGACCCCGGACACCCCCCCAGACAGCCCCCCACCCTCCTCCCTAGACCCCAGACAGCCCCCCGAACAGCCCCCCAGACAGTTCCCCCACCCTCCTCCCTAGACCCCGGACAACCCCCTGGACATCCCCCCACCCTCCTCCCTGGACCCCGGACAGCCCCCCCACCCTCCTCCCTAGACCCCAGACAGCCCCCTGAACAGCCCCCCGAACAGCCCCCCACCCTCCTCCTTCAACCCCGAACAGCCCCCTGTATAGCCCCCCCCCCCACCCTCTTCCCTAAACCGCGAACAACCCTTGATCCATTTTTCATCTAATTTAATAGAGTAACTTCATATCAATCTTGTTTATTCTTATAATACTGCATAGAAACACCAACATTGATCTAATCAGGTAGATTAGCATCTAGAAAAATATAAAGATGATATATTGAACATGATAAAATAATAGGATTAAAATAAAACACCAGTCATATTTTGGCCTTTTCCCACTCCTCAATATATCATTCTAGAGATTTTGATGGCAGATTGTATACATGAAAACCACTTAAACATGGGGAAAACACTTCATCATCTGAAGTAAAATACATTACCTTATGGAAAATTCCCAAGTCATGTCAAGGTAATAGAAGGTTTATAGTTCCATATTGAATTGGTATATCTCTTCTATTCTCAACAACAATATATTGAGAAGAAATGGAAATCCTTTTAACGTTCATGACTCAATACATTAATGAGGTTTTGAAAATTGATCACAGATACCCCTCCTTGTGTTCGCATTAGAAGATGGGGTGTGCATGGAGAGGATTAGACTCACCCAGATCTTAAATCCACACTTTACGGCACTCAAAACACCCAAGTGATGTGTACGAGTCAACCTTATCTCAATATGATGCGTGGTGTGGCTGACACCACTCAAAGTGTCTCACTTTTCTTTGAAATGGACAACATTTTAAGTGAAAACAACAACTAGCATACAGAAAACCGACCAAATGCATTCGGATTCTATTGATAATTTAGGACAAGGATCCATGGGTCATATGTGACGTGTAAGAGTCAAATTTGCCTCAATCCAAGGCATGTTGTGGCCGGTATCTCTCGAAGTGTCTCACTTTTATTTGAAATGGATAGGATTTTAAGTGAAAACAATAACTGACATACGGAAAACCAACCAAATGCATTCAGATTGTGTTGAAACTTTAGTAAAACGATCCATGGGTAATATGTGACATGTACGAGTCAACCTTGCCTCAATATGAGGGCCGGTGTGTCCGGAACCACTCTAAATTTCTCACTTTTATTTGAAATGGACCGGATTTTAAGTGAAAACAACAATTGACATACGAAAAACTGACCAAACGCATTCAGATTGTGTTGATACTGCAACACAAAGATCCATGGGTCATTTTTGACATGTACGATTCAACCATACCTCAATTCGAGGCACGGTGTGGCCGGCACCACTCAAAGTGTCTCTCTTTTGTTTCAAAAGGACATTATTTTAAGTGAATACAACAACTGACATACGAAAAACTAACCAAAGGCATTCGGATTTTGTTGAAACTTTAGGAAAACGATTCATGGGTCATATGTGACATGTAAGAGTCAACACCACCTCAATCTGAGGGCCGGTGTGGCTGGTACCATTCAAAGTGTTTTTCTTTTGTTTGAAATGGACAAGATTTTAAGTGAAAACAACAAATGGCAAACTTAAAACCAACCAAACACATTTGAATTGTGTTTATATTTTATAAAAACGGTCTATGGGTCATTTTTTATGGGTAAGAGTCAACCCCGCCTCAATCTGAAGTGCGGTGTGGCTGGCACCACTCAAAGTGTCTCTCTTTTGTTTCAAAAAGACGTCATTTTAAGTGAATACAACAACTGACATACGGAAAACTGACCAAATCCATTTGGATTCTATTGAAACTTTAGGAAAACGATCCATGGGTCATATGTGATGTGTATGAGCCAACCCCACATCAATACGAGGGCCAGTGTGGCTAGAACCATTCAAAGTGTTTCTCTTTTGTTTGACATGGACAAGATTTTAAGTGAAAACAACAACTGGAATACTTAAAACTGACCAAACGCATTTGTATTGTGTTGATATTTTAGGAAAATGATCCATGGGTCATTTGTGAAGTGTACGAGTCTACCCCGACTCAATCCGAGGCGCGGTGTGGCCAGCACCACTCAAAGTGTCTCTCTTTTGTTTCAAAAGGACATCATTTTAAGTGAATACAACAATTGACAATACATAAAACTGACCAAAGGCATTAAAATTCTATTGAAACTTTAGGAAAAATATCCATGGGTCATATGTGACGTGTAAAAGTCAACCCCACCTCAATCCGAGGCATGGTGTGGCCGGTATCACTCGAAGTGTCTCACTTTTATTTGAAATGGATAGGATTTTAAGTTAAAACAACAACTGGCATACGGAAAACCAACCAAACACATTAGGATTCTATTGAAACTTTAGGAAAACGATTCATGGTCCATATTTGACGTTTATTATTCAACCCCGCCTCAATCTGAGTTTCAATGTGGACAGTACCACTCAAAGTGTCTTTCTTTTGTTTAAAATGGATATGCTTTTAAGTAAAAATAACCGACATACGGAAAACCAACCAAACGCATTTGGATTGTGTTTATACTTACGTAAAACAATCCATTGGTCATTTTTTATGTGTACGATTCAACCCCTCATCAATTCGAGGCACATTGTGGCCAGAACCACTCAATGTGTCTCTCTTTTGTTTCAAAAGGACATCATTTTAAGTGAATAAAACAACTGACATATGGAAAATAGACCAAAGGCATTTGGATTCTGATGAAACTTTAGGAAAACTATTCATGGGTCATATGTGACATGTAAGAGTCAACCCTTCCTCAATCCGAGGGCCGGTGTGGCCGGAACCACTCAAATTTTTTCTCTTTTGTTTGAAATGGACAAGATTTTAAGTGAAAACAACAACTGGCATACTTAAAACTGACCAAACGCATTCGGATTGTGTTGATATTTTAGGACAACAATCCATGGGTCATTTCTGATGGGTACGAGTCAACCCCACCACAATCCAAGGCGCGGTGTGGCTGACACCACTCAAATTGTATCTCTTTTGTTTCAAAAGGACATCGTTTTAAGTGAATACAACAGCTGAAATATGGAAAACTGACCAAAGACATTTGGATTCTATTGAAACTTTATGAAAACGATCCATGGGTCATATGTGATGTGTAAGAGTCAACCCCACCTCAATCTAAGGGCTGGTGTGGCCGGAACCACTCAAAGTGTTTCTCTTTTGTTTGAAATGGACAAGATTTTAAGTGAAAACAACAACTAGCATACTTAAAACCAACCAAACGCATTCGTATTGTGTTGATATTTTAGGACAACGATCCATGGGTCATTTTTGACGTGTAAGAGTCAACCCTGCCTCAATATGAGGCGCGGTGTGGCTGGAACCACTCAAAGTGTCTCTCTTTTGTTTCAAAAGGACATCATTTTAAGTGAATACAACAACTGACAATACGTAAAACTGACCAAAGGAATTATAATTCTGTTGAAACTTTAGGAAAAATATCAATGGGTCATATGTGACATGTAAGAGTCAACCCTGCCTAAATCCGAGGCATGTTGTGGCTGGTATCACTCAAAGTGTCTCACTTTTATTTGAAATGGATAGGATTTTAGGTGAAAACAACAACTGGCATACAGAAAACCAACCAAACACATTCAGATTCTATTGAAACTTTAGGAAAACGATCCATGGGTCATATGTGACATGTACGAGTCAACCTCGCCTCAATCCAAGAGCCGGTGTGTCCGGTACCACTCAAAGTGTCTCTCTTTTGTTTAAAATGGATACGCTTTTAAGTAAAAACAATCGACATATGGAAAACTGACCAAAATAATTCATATTGTGTTGATACTTTAGTAAAAAGATACATGGTTCATTTATGACGTGTACGAGTCAACCTCGTCTCAATCTGAGGTGCGGTGTGGCCGACACCACTCAAAGTGTCTCTCTTTTATTTCAAAAAGGACATCATTTTATGTGAATACAACAACTAACATACATAAAACTGACCAAAGGCATTCAGATTCTATTGAAACTTTAGAAAAACAATTCATGGGTCATATGTGACGTGTATGAGTCAACCCCACCTCAATCTGAAAGCCTTTGTGGGTGTAACCACTCAAAGTGTTTCTCTTTTGTTTGAAATGGACAAGATTTTAAGTGAAAACAACAACTGGCATACTTAAAACCGACCAAACGCATTTATATTGTGTTGATATTTTAGGAAAACAATCCATGGGTCATTTTAGACGTGTAAGAGTCAACCCCGCCTCAATCTGAGGTGCGGTGTGGCCGAAACCACTCAAATTTTCTCTCTTTTTTTTAAAATGGACATCATTTTAAGTGAAAACAACAACTAACATACGGAAAACTAACCAAATGAATTAGGATTCTATTGAAACATTATGAAAATGATACATGGGTCATTTTTGACATGTACAAGTCAACCCCGCCTCAGTACAAGGCACAGTGTGGCCAAAACCACTCAAAGTGTCTCACTTTTCTTTGAAATGGACAACATTTTAAGTGAAAACAACAACTGACATACAGAAAACATACCAAATGCATTCGAATTATGTTGATACATTAGGAAAAGGATCCATGGGTCATTTTTTATGTGTATGAGTCAACCTCGCCTCAATATGAGGAATGGTGTGGCTGGTACCACTCAAAGTGTCTTTCTTTTGTTTAAAATGGATACGCTTTTAAGTAAAAACAATCGGCATACGGAAAACCAACCAAACACATTCATATTATGTTGATACTTTAGGAAAATGATCCATGGGTAATTTGTGATGTGTAAGAGTCTACCCTGCCTCAATTCAAGGCATGGTGTGGACATCACCACTCAAATTCTCTCTTTTGTTTCAAAAGGACATCATTTTAAGTGAATACAACTGAAATTTACACTCATCAACGATAGTTGCAAACTCTTTTTCATGATTTGGGTAGTTTCACTCATGGGGTCATAAGTGACAAGACTCCTAATAAAATAACTTTTCACCATATATTATAAAAAATACAATTTCAATGAAAAATTCATCACAAATCATTACATACCTAAATCTAGGATCAGAAAAAATGGGATTTGAGCCAATTTCAAACTCTTATTCAACTCTAATAGGTATTTCTCAGACTATTCTACCTATTAGAATTTGATGGGGAGGTGGGGGGCTGTTCTGGTTGGGGGTTTGTGTAGGGGTGATGAGAATTACTACTAGATGATTGTTGTCATATGAAGATTGAAATAGGTAATTGTAGTACATGACATGGTTGGAAGAGTTTGATGGTTTTATGTGTTTTTTTGTGCTATTTTAGGTGTTTTTTATACTATTTTAAGTATTTATGTTGTTTTTGTGATATTTTTATACAGGTGTATAGTGGAGGGGCTACTGGAGGGCTATTGTGTAGTAGTTCTGGAAAAACACAATACCAACGGTTTTAAACCATTGGTATAAGAGTTCTAGAAAAACACAATACCAACAGTTTTAAACCATTGGTATAAGAGTTCTGGAAAAACACAATACCAATAGTTTTAAACCGTTGGTATAATAGTTCTGTAAAAACATAATACCAACGGTTTTAAACCTTTGGTATACATTGAGAGAAATTTAAAAATTCAATATATACCAACGATTTCTGGAAACCATTGGTAAAAATGTTATACAAACATATACCAACAGTTATCCTACAACCATTGGAATATCAATAAATACAGTGAGATATACCAACAGTTTAGATCAAACCATTGGTATAGGTATTTCCTCACAGCTTACTACCCTACGGTTTGAAAAACCGTTGGTATAGGCTATACCAATGGTTTATCAGACTATACCAATGGTTTTAAACCGTTGGTATAACCTTCTTTTCTAGTATTGTCTCCTTATACATGGTTTTACCTGGGCCGGATTGGACTACATAGTGTGTTGATTCAATATACACATTGTGTATTCTGGTTTCCACGTGTCGTTCGGCTCTAGTCAATACAGTTTATTAAAACAACTTAGGTATTCTCAATTCACACGGCATGGTTTGGCGGACCAGTACCGGTTCATTGAACCTAAGTACATGGCGTGTAGATTTCACTACATGTCGTGTATTCCTATGTTGTACAGACAGAATGAGTGGCTCCTCCATATGAGTTCCTCATTTTTATTTTAATGAAAATTAAAATTAAAAGGTCATTTCTGTGATGTGAATTGAGAAATGAAGGAGGAAGAACAGATCTCGTTCCTTCAGTTTAATAGAACGATTTATCTTGAATTGAATCAAATATAAATGCGTAAATTATCAACAAAAATTAAATAACTATAATCAACATTGTGACCGCTCTGATACCACTTGATGGTCCCAGGCGCAGCGGAATCTTGTGGGTGGATGTTCCCACTTGAATTTTATTCATTAGTAATGATCAATCTGGGATCAATACGACGATAAATGCCAGACTCCATGGATCGAATCATAGAAATAGACAAATAAGAAGAATAGTCCCAGAACCACAAAGGAGGATCATCACAGGTTGATTATAATTAATTTAATTAATTGACAAGAAGTACCTTTTATGGCATTCTTTCTTCATTGATATTTCTGATCATGTTCCAATGTGGTTCTTTATTGCGTCATAGAATCCAAGTTTATAATTCCTCTAGTGGTGATCCACACATGCACCATGTATCTCTGAACGTCACCAAAGGAATCTCTGGGTGCTAGCATGGAGAAGACTTTGCTTACGTTGTTCACCTTAGATTGCCTTGATCAGATGTAGGAGGATCTCTCTCGGTCTTGAGAGCATTCTTGGAGGAAGGAGTTCTTTCGGCCTTGAGAGAATTCTCCAGAATTGTTGTGCACAAGGATTATGGAAAAGTGTTGAGATTGTGAGGATATTTATAATCGTGTTTGAGGTTATATATTTATGATAATAAATAAACACGTTACATGTTTTATTTATTTCATTAACTCTTATTGAAAACCCCCATGTTGAATCATTAATTTTTTGACATGCACCCATGCTAATTATAATAAATATCATTTAATAAAATGATTTTTACTTCCTCAAAATCCCAACTGGAAAAACTACATGGCATGTATTCATTAATACATGGCATGTACTCATTTTTCATTTCCTTTCCAAAATGAAAACTACACAGCGTGTACATTCAATGTACACGGCGTGTATATCTTGTTTTAATTTTATTCTTCCTCCAACATTAAAACAATTTATAATTCCTTGAATAATTATTAAACCACATATGGGAATAATCTTTATTGTACTTGAGATACTTGGATACACTTAGTGTGTGACCCTCTAGGCCTCTTTCTCGTTGGCATTAGGCGGGCTTGCCTAAAGTCCAAGATTACTGTCTACCAATGGGTCAAGGCACCCAAGAGAAAGAATTTGATGCTACATTGATGTGTCACCACATATAAATTCTTACCATGTAATTTAATCCCTTTTTCTCAATATCTCATCAAGAAAGTTTCATGGAAGTTTCATAAACCTATATGCTTGATTCATCATTCTTTGACTTCTAGAAATAAACTCATCGTGACACCATGGCCATGGAATTTGGGCGACAGTTCTATTTCAATCAAAGGGCCCGAGATATCAACTTCCATAAATATGGAAGGAACAAATCCTTCCTCAACTTATCCATTAACAACATGTCATTCGTGACACACCCAACATACCCTAATTCCTGCCAGCTGTCTTCATGATGGTTTTCGTCAGTAAATCTAAGTGCACGAGTCATGACATTAGTTAATGATAATATTCTAGTCTATGGACCATTACACACACTCATAGATAGCAATGTCCAATGACACCAAGACATGCGGAATTACTACTGGTGGGTCAGTTCTCATAATCTCCCATCTTGGAGATTACCAAGTGCGAACTCTATTAGAGAGAGTCTCATCTTATTACGAGTAATCGCACATGACGGTCTGTATACTATGTGTCCTATCATAGTATGTCATCCAACCGTAGAACTTTATTTAAGAATATTGTTATAGAATTTCAAGGTTCTCATCATAGTGGGGGTCTTCCATGACCTTATTAATGCAACAAATATTCCAAGACATTATTATATTATAGTCATGCAGAATAATGAACAATATATAATAAGTGTACATTCATGTAATCAAAGTATAAACAGTTGGTTATCAGGACACAAACTCTAACATCATCATGATGATCATTTTCCATTTTATCAATAATTTTTTCATGTGAAAAAATGGAAACTTTGTTAGAGAGACCACTAGCAAGTTCAAGGGTTTCCAAAAATTCATGTTCATCAATGTTGAGATAAAAAAAATCATGTAAATCAGTTTCAACATTCCAAGACTCATCACAAGATTCACTTTTCCTATCTTGTCGATCAATTTCTAAAATAAACAAATTTTTATCTTTTTAAATCATTAGTTGGTTTTTCATCAAAGAAAAAATCAGGGAACATCTCAGTGGAAAATCAATCTATAATTTTTAATTGGGGGATGAATGGTTCTCAATTGGGTGTTTTATGGAATTAAAAATATTTAAATGAACAACATATCCTATAAAATCCAGTGAAATTTTTACTTTGTGAACATTGATGATTTATTTTGTATTATGGGTACTAAACTAGTCATCTTTCAAGTTGAATGATAATTCCAGAGGTTTTCATTTATTTAACCTGAATATATGAGTAAAAAAAATGTGGCATAACATTGATGGAGGCCCCTAAATCAATTATGACATCTGTGAATTCACATTTCTCAATGGTGTAGGTAATGGTAAAGGTTATTGGGTATTTACATTTTTCAGAAAAATCATTTTTAATCATGGATGAAACATTCCTCCCTAATTTTACTTTTTCACATCCTTTGAATTTCCTCTTGTGAGTACACATCTCTTTAAAAAACTTAGCATACCTTAGAATTTGTTTCATAGCATAAAGAAAAGGTAGGTTGAATTGAACTTTCTTAAAAGTTTCCAAAACCTCATTTTCCAACTCTTTTTCAGCACTTGACTTCACTAGTGGTTAACTACTACTGTAATAAAGTGGTGGTTTGAATGTTTCTGATCTATTATGAGTACTATTTGGGGAAACATAAATACCAGACATCCTCTTCCAATCATTATTTGTTCTTTCAAACAAAATTTTTTCTCTTGACTTTGTGTTTACATTCAAATCAACTTAAAAATTTCTAGCTTTTCCATCAGTTGTGGGATTCTCATTAACAGTGTTGTCAATAGGTTTTAGTTTCTCATATCAAGGGTTATTCAATATTTTTCACTCCAAAGTTCAATTTCAATCATATTTTACTTCACTTTATCTCTAGGATTCACTTGAGGTTGTGATGGTAAACCACCATTCAATTGATTTTTCATGTAATTAAAATTATAGTAAAGTCAACCCATTTAATTCATAAGGTATTCAAAAGGTTTTATTTTTGTTTTATTTCTTCTTCAAGGTTTCTCTGTTATTTTTGAGTCGGAGGAGCAGGCTGAAATTTTCATCTAGAATGAGAATTAGATTTTTCATTGAAATATCTTGGTTAATAATTATTTTATTGTCCTTAGAAGAATCTTCTAGGTTGTTCAGGCTTCCAAAATCTTTCATTTTAGTGTTTGTTCTATCCCATATTGAAATTTTGTTTGGTTTTAAATGGCCATTTTTGGTTTGATTAAAAGGGGTTTCCAAAAAAACAACATTGTAGTTCTCAAAAGGTTCTTGCATTTGTGGGAATTGATCACTAAAATGTTCATTAAAAGAACAAATTCCACAGTGGACGTGCATTTAAAATGATGCTTCAGGTTTTGGTTGTATTGGTGAGTTGTTGGAAAACATCATTGACCTCTCCATGGTGGTAAGATCAGGAATTTGACTCATAATAATTTTTTTTCAGTATTCTCATTGTAGAATTATTGGGTATATTTCACATGAAAAAGGCCTCTACTTCCAAAGTATTGAGAATTTTGGGCCATGTTTTCAATTAATGTCCTAGCAGCAGCTGTTGTTTTTTCAACTAAATCCCCTCCCATTGTAGCATCAATCATGCTTCTATCCTTAAGTCACAATCCCTTATAAAAATATTTAATAAATAGTTGGTTATTGATTTTATGGTGGGGGAAGTTAAAATATAGTCTTTCAAATCATTCCTAGTACTCATACAATGTTTCACCTTGAGTTTACCTAATTCCAAAAATCTCTTTTTGAATGGAATATGTTCTTGAGGTAGGGAAAAAATTCAAGGAAAAATTATTTAATTAATTCCAATCTCTAATAAATGATGAATGTTAATAGAAGAAATATTATTTGCAAGTCCTTCTAAATAAAAGGGAAATGACCTCAATTTCATTTGTTTTGAATTAACTTCTTGAGGTTTCATATTGACACAAAGATAACTGAATTATTGAAAGTTTTTTTGTGGGTCTTCACCTAGAAACCCATTAAATTTTTGAATTTTTTGGATGAAACTATATTTAATTTCAAACCCTGCAGGTGCATTGGGATATTCCATAGGATTTTCTTGATTTTCATCATATCATGAAACAAATTATTTCAAGGTTTTATTTTCATCCATTATAATTTTAGTTTCAAAAAAGTTTCCTATAAGTATACTAGTGGATTATTAATAACTCAAGAAATGGGAATTTCTATAATCTTTAATCATAGTGTAAAATGTTCCATCAATTTTAGAATCTAAAGCTAACAAGTTTGGGTCATAATTTCGGGTAATGAAAAAATAATTTCTATAAAATAAACTCAGGAAACCTCTCCAAAAATAGTGTCAATTTGATGTGGGGGGGTTCATAAAAACCTAAATCTATAATTTTATCCCCTAGAGAAATTCAATATAGTATTACATGGATTTTCTCTTTAGGAAGTTGCAATTTGAGTTGCAAGACTGTCACTTTTGTTTTGTTTATTTTTGCAAGAAGAGAAATTTGGGGATCTGATTAAAATTTTGAAAACATAATATAAATATAAAATAAATTGAAATAAATTTAAAGGTAAATATAGAAAAATTTATAAAAAAATAAAGTGGGTTTTAAATCCTAATCAAAACAGTATTTTTGGACAAGATTCAACCTCTTGGACACTCCCCTCTTCCTAGTTTAAAAATATTTCTCAATTAAATTTCAAAATGCCCCCCAAGGACCCACAAGTGAACATATAAAATTTAGATAGATATTATATAAATACCTAAATGTGATTGTCTTCCCTCCCATATAAGTGATTCAATTACTTGAAGACCTCTAAGTAATCAAACCTAATTGAAATCACTATGCTCAATAGAAAAACCTCATCGAAGAAATTTAAATAGTGAAATCAATTAATTTACTTCATAGATTGAATAACTATAAAAATAAATTTTATAAAAATATATTCAATAAATAAAAAAATTGATTCATTCAAAAATATATTTTCAAAATAAAATCAAAAATAGATTACACAATAAGAATGAAACTCAGAAGAAAGTGTATGTCAGGTGTCGTCAACCACAATTACTTAGTGCTTAGCCTCACATCACATAAGAAGAATCCATCTTCTATATTATAGAATCAATGAATATAATATTCATTAAGATATCAATATATGTCTTTTTCTTTCTCTATCAATCCAACTCCCTTGAAATTGGATATATTCTGAAATGGGAGAAGATACACATATTTATAGGTGAATGGGTGAGGAATTATCGCTAAAAATATTTACTCTAAAATTTTACGCATTTAGGTCCCATTAAATGTAATAATTTGTAATATTTGTATTCACAAAATTTGTTCTAAAATATTTTTTTAATCGTTCCTCAAATTTTATATTGATTTAACACGTTTAGAGGAAGTTATGGATTAAATACTGAGAATGACTTTTTCTAGCCTAGAATTCCAGAATTCTTCCTCAAATGTATAACATCCAATTACCCACTTAATTAGTAAAAACTTATATAAAATTAATTTCATAATTGATTATATGTGTCCTACTTCAAATAAATTTTTAATCACCTCAATTGGAGTTGTTTATTCTAGTTTATTCAACTTGATTGATTTTTTAGGGACTCATGTGTTTAGATCCAGATATTGGTCTAGAAGACAAAGTTTAGGTAAATAAATTAAGTAATCCAAAAAAATAACTCAAATTGAAATTATATTTTAAAATTTATGACCAAAATTCCCTTGTGATTAAAATCTGTTGAAATTCTAGAATTAATCATTTTTTATTTTTTATTCCAAAACACACTATAAATCCATAGTTTATAAAAATAATCTCAATTTGTTAAATTTTTGCGGTTTAAATCATTTAAATAGGAATAAAAAATAGTGTAAATATTAGCTTTATCAGCAAAAAATAGGGGGAATCCGGTAAACAACCAATGTGGCAGGAAATGTGATGACTGCCCTAATGAAATACCCAACCTGATGGGAGTGGGAATTGAAAACTTTGTGATGATACTCTCTCATATAACTTGGGTTCTAAATATAAATATGGATCTTTAGAAGATCCCAAATCCCCATAAGAAATAACAAGCTGTAATGAATACCTTTATGCGATAAAGTCCTCCGACTTTCAATGGATCTTATGATCCCTTAATCACAGAATAATGGGTCAACACCATTGAGAAAATCTTCTCAATACTTAAATGTTCCAAGAAAGAGAAGGTTCTGCTAAATATTTATCATATGGAGGGATAAACTGAGCAGTGGTGTACATTGATCAAGAATATGAATCCTGATGAAGAGACCAAAGTGATGGGGTGGAAGGAATTCCAAAAAATGTTTTTCGATAAATATTTTCCTCACACTCTCTGACTTAAAATAGAAAGGGATTTCCTTACCCTCAAGAAAAATAATGATGAATCTATCAGGGTGTATAAGGAAAACCTCACAATACTTGCATGATACACCTTCGTATTTGTCATTACCCCCAAAATATAAATTTGGTCACTTCTTTGGTGGGCAAAATACTAGTATATGAAAAGCCATGGAAATCCAAGACTTTAATAGCTATGAGAGAATTGTCCGATGTGCCCTAAAATTCGAAATAGAGATCAGTGAATCTCAAGCGTATCACGGGGATAAGAAGTGTAAAATGAAGTTTAATTCTAGTATTCTGATAGAAAAATCTAACAGTGCTAATAAATTTTAACATTCCACTTGTCAAAGGTTCATAAAGAAGCACCATAGAAATTTCCTAAGGGGGTGAGGAAATGATTTAGGTGTGGGAAGTAAATATACATAGCTAGTAATTTTCATCAATAAAAACCCACTAATGTGATGGATTAAAGGAATGATTTGGTCAAACCTCAGTTCATTGTTCATTGTTTCAACTACATGGAACCAGGGCACTTTGCATACCAATGCACTAAGAAAAGGGTTTTTGAAGACAACCAACAACCTCTAAGGAATAAAGGGTGATCTTTTTTCATCATAACCATTGAGGTGGATCCTGAAAAACAAATTGGTGACAATTACTCTAGTTATTCATTAAATAATAGTGAACATAATTTTTTATTATGGTTCTATGAATTCCTTTATATCATGAATTCTTAGTAGAACTATTCAAACACCACCACAAATCATGTAAGTAGTGTTTTCAATGAAAATGGAAAATGGGGTAATTATTTTATCCCAAGTATATAACTCCTACCTTATCAAAATTTTTGGTCTAAAATTTCCAAAAAACCTTGTGATACTCCCTTTAGTGGAATTTTATGCAATTCTGGGTGTGGATTGGATTTCCCTATATAGAGCCAACATAAATTTCCATGATAAGGAAATAACTATCTGTATTGAGAATCTTCCTTTGATTTTATACAAGTTCAAGGAGGAGGATGAATCTTTTCTAGAACCAACATCTCAAACATGGATATTATTACCCTAAGAGCAAGTGTATCAATCTCAAATGATTGATTCTAAGGAAAATATCATCCTTGAAGACATGCTTATTGTAAGAGAATATGCTGATGTATTTCCTGAGGAATTACCTGATCTTCATATTAGCTGAGTGATTGGATTTTTAATTAATATTATACTCAGGGAATTGTTATTATACTAGACTCTATATAGGATGGCTATTATGAAACTTGAGGAGATAAAGAAACAACTACATTAGAATCTAGATAAAAGGGTTCATACACCCAAGTGCTTCACTGGGGGGTGCACCGGTCCTCTTTATTAAGAAGGAGGATGGGTTAATGTGCCTTTTCATTGATTATTGTGATATCAAAAAGATCATGATAAAGAACAATTATCCTCTATCATGGGTTGATGAATTGTTCGATCAGCTACATGGAGCACAATACTTCTCCAAGTTGGATCTATGGTTGGGATATTTTCAAGTTAGGGTAAAGAAGGAGGATATCCCCAAGAATGATTTTCATACAAGGTATGGGAACTATGAGTTCGTAGTAATTCCATTTAGACTGACTAATGATCCAGAAATATTCTTGGAATTGATAAATATATTCTTTAGATATTAACTCAACAAATTTTTGGTAGTATTTACAAATGATACTCTAATATTCTCCAAAACCAAGGAGTCATATGAGGATCATCTTAGAACTGTGCTAAAGACCTTTTTAAAGGATAATAATTATTAAAAGTACAGTAAATGTAATTTCTGGTTGAATAAAGTCTCATTATTGGGGCATATTAAAACAATAAATGGGATATCTATGGACCCTTCAAAGATATAAGATTTAAGGATGGACAAGGCCAAGATCTATGACAAATATTCATAGTTTCCTTGTATTATCTAGGTATTATCGTCATTTTGTGAGAAATTTTTCATGATTATCAAACCCTCTAACCAAGATGACTCGGAAGGGAGTCAAGTTTTCTTGGAATAATGAATGTGAATATATCTTTAAGGAGTTGAAAAGAAGGCTTATAACTACACCTGGACTCACACTACGCATAAGTGGATAACTTTTTGTAGTATTCAGCGATTCTTCAAAGAAGGGTTTGGGCTGTGTGTTAATGAAAAATGAAAAGGTGATAGCTTGTGCTTCAAGGCAGTTGAAATTTCCTGAATAGAACTACCCAATGCATGATCTATAGTTGTTTGTAGTGATATTTTCTTTGAAAATATGGTGGAAATATCTCTTTGGGGAGAATTTTAAAATATATACGAATCAAAAAGACTCAAGTATATATTCACATGGAAATATCTGAATATACGCCAATGAAGATGGTTAGAGCTGATCAAGGACTATGACTTCTCAATTCGCTACCATCCTGGGAAAGTGAATAAAGTAGAAGATTCTCTAAGTAGAAAGGATGTAGTAATTTTATCATTTATTAGAATTGAGAGGGATCTAATCTTATTATATTTGAAAAGGACGGACATAGGAGTCATAAAGGAAGGAATATCATTAATCCTTTCATAAATGATTTCTCAACCATCCCTTCTAGAGAGGATAAAGGATTCTTAAAGAGACGATGTGAGAATTCATAAAAAAGTGTAAGATATAAGAAAAGATAAATCCTCATAATTAAATGTTAATAATGAAGGAGTTGTAAGATTTGTTTCAAGAAATTGTATACCATCAAATATTGAATTAAAGAAGGAGTTATTGGATGATGAAACTATCTTGACCTTCTCTATCCATCTTAGAAGCACAAAGATGTATCAAGATCTCTAAGAGAACTATTGGTGGGAAAATATAAAGGAGGAGATCGTGGAATGTACATCAAGATGTCTTGTATATCATCAAGTGAAGGAAGAAATGAAGAAATATAAGGGGATTATGCAACCATTACTCATACATACATAGAAATGGGAAAACATCACCATGGAATTTGTCAATAGTCTTTTAAATACATCAAGAGTAAATAATGTTATATGGGTTGTAGTGGATCGTCTTATGAAGACTAATCACTTAATTGAAATTCAAGAGGACTTCTCACTCGATCCACTTATAAGGATATACATTAGAGAAGTGGTGAGGCTGCATGGAAAACCACTATCGGTTGTATCTGATCAAGATCCTATAATTACCTCTAAGTTCTGGAAGAGTCTCCAAAATACTCTGGATATAGAGTCGAACTTCAGTACAACTTATCACCCTCAAACCGATGTCCAATATGAGAAAACTATCTATTCACTTGAGGAAATTTTGAGAGTATTCTCAATTGACTTCAAAGGAGTATGGGATCAACATATTCCTCTATTTGAGTTCTCATACAATAACAGTTTCCACTCAAGAATCCAAATGGCCCCCTACAAAGCCCTTTGTGGGAAGAGGTGTAGAACACCTTCATGTTTGGATGAATTTGGGGAATGAAAATTTCTAGGTCCTGAAATGGTCGAGGAAATTGTGAAAAATTTCAAGACCATTCAGTATCACATCAATTCTACTCTGAGTTGAAAAAGGAGTTGTGATCAAAACCATTGACAAGACCTAGAGTTTAAAGTTGGAAGCATGGTATTCCTTCGCATATCTCCATGGAAAAAATTCATGATATTTGGGAAGAAATAAAATCTTATTCAAAGATACATCAGTTCCTTTGATATCCTTGATCGTATTGGAGTGGTGGATTATCACCTAGAACTTCCACCTAACCTATCTCAAGTACATGATGTATTCCATGTATCCCTCTTGAGGGAGTACATACCAGACTCCTCACATGTACTCAATCAAGAGGTGGTACTATTGCAGAATGATCTCTCGTATGAGGAGTAGTTGGTGAAGATCTTATATTGTAGAGACAAAGTTCTAATAAATAATACAATTCACTTGGTCAAAGTGTTTTGGAGAAACCATAAGTGTGAAGAAATTATGTGGGAACTGGTGGATGTGATGAAACAGAATCACCCTCATCTATTCTGTTGTGTGAAATAAAAATTTAGAGTGCAAAATTTTTGAAGGGGGAGATTGTAATGACCCAAACATTTATAAATAAAATTCCCCTTATGATTTAAATTAAATTTCTTATTATGTATTATAGTTATAGAAAACACATGCACTTATTTGGTTTTATTATATTCTATCATCTTTAAAATACAATTAAGAATCATTACCATTGATAATATAGTCACTGAATAGTGATCACATGATTAGTATAAATATAGGATTCTAACAAATCCAATTGACACAGAAAAAAGAAGTGGTGGAATCAACCAGTGGGATCATACCCTATGAAGCCCATTTATCAGAGCTTCTAAGGGAGATATCATCTCTAGAATTTTTTCTTGACCAAGACCAAGATAAGATCCAACAACTTAAGCATGATCAAAACTGATTATGGTATAATTTCAAGTTCATCAAGATCACGACCCAAACAATGTATGCCAAACCACCCCATGAAAGTATCACTGTCACACACCTTACCCTTATGGAATTTGTGGGTGTATTGAAGGGATTTGTATCAAGGCCCTAGAATGATGAGCCTATACTTTATTTTTAATAGAATAATGGTTATATTTACTTCTTATTATTATTACTTTATAAATGATTTTTATTTTTATACAATAAAACACAAATTATATTTTTAATTAGTATTCAATTTCAATTGAGACATTTATTTTAATTAATTAATGGATTTTTGAAATAAATAATATTTTAATAACATATTATTATTAAATAATTTATATTAAATATAAATTATCATATAATTTTTATAAATTCATATGTAATTTTTATAAGGGTTTGAAAACTGTTATTGTCAGAAAAAACCCAATATTTCTCAATAAATATCAATTTTTATTTTAAAAGTGAAAATAAAACTATTTAGAAAATTATTTTGATAAAATTAATATTATTTTTTGTATCATAACATCAAAATTATCTGATGGTGAATCATTCATAATTTTTTGAGACAATCAAATTTTTGGGTAAAAATTAAATATCGTATAAATATACGGTGTGTATTATGACATCGTAATGACCAAAAATTGATGTAATAAATACTATAAAGGGTATCCAAAACAAGATATATTTTTTCCCTTTACAATAATTTTATTTTATATTTATTTGATTAATTTTATAAATCCTTTCTAAATCCTCCAAAACCATTAATATATTTTAATGTTTTAAAATCATTTCTATAAAAGTATGACTCACTTCCACATTAGAAAGGGTATTTTTTTATTAAATATAGACTTTTTTGTAACACCCCAATAATTTGTCTAGTTATGAAAAATAATAATTTAAAATTAAGTGTTTTAATTAATAATAATAATACTTAAAAATAATTATATTTATAAATTTCTGCTTTCAAATTAATTAATATTCTAAAAAATACTATTTTTTAGTATTTTTTTGTGTAAAAGAATATTTTAATATGAATATATATAATTATTTTATTAAAAAATTCATTTTTATCAAAATATTACTTAATATTTTAAATGAATTAGAAAAATATATATATTGGCTATTATAATTATTTTTAATAATACTAAATCATGCTACGAATATAATCACTATTAATAGGACACACCAAATTTAATATAGAATGCATGAAATACTGAGTCCCTAAAAAACAAAACTTTTTTATAACCTAACCAATAAACATAATTTTTCTTCTTCTGTGATTTGAATTTTGAAAAACGAACATGCTCGGTTGTGTTCAGGATGATATTTGGAGTCTGATAGGATCAACTTAAATTTTTTTTGAATAGTAACTTACCCTTATAAATAGTAATGTACCCTTGTGAATAGTAATATACCCTTATGAATGGAAAATTGACCAAATGAGTATTAACCTTACCCATGAATGTATAAATAAAATTTAGACATCTTATAAATAAAATTATGATATAATTATATCATAGTATAAATAAATAAATGTTTTAGAAATTATTAATTAAATAATTAATATAATTATTCAAAAGAAAATTTATTTTCTTAAAATATAATCTTAAGTTGATATTTTTATGTCTTACGATTATAATATAATTTTATAAGACCTTAGTTAATTTTTCAATGTGTCATAAAACCAGTTTTAATTTTTAAAATTGTTTTTTTTATAAATGGTAATTTTAATTAAAAATTAAATTACTTATATTTAGAAAATTATTTTCATAAAATGGATATCTTTTTTGGATTTTACACATTAAAAAATGGTTAGATTTAATTTTTGGGATTTTTCTGAAATACTTAAATTTTTGGTGGATAGTAAAATACGGTATTTACGGTATAAATACGTTATAAGATAAATACATTATTACTTGCATCATTAATAATGTAAGAGACCATTAGTTATAACTCACATGCACTAGTTACTATTTTTATTCACAATAATCAAGACTATTCATAGTCTTGAGGCAAAATAATAAACTAATGACTAAAATCATGCAAAACCCCCCCTCTACTCCACTATATGAACCACCCCTCGCCCCCTCTTCCTCTCACGCCTCAAAAGCTTTGAGTATTTCCTATGTTTTTCCAAATACTCTTTCTAAGCCCTCCCCCCATGTCCAAGACTTTATGGTCTCACCAAAAGGCCAAAAAAAAGGCCTTAAGAAGATTCTCAAGGAGGAGTACTCAAGAGGTAAATCTCTCTTCCTTTTTCTTTCAATTTCTTCTACAAGTTCTATTCTATTGTTTCACTCTCCTCACCTCCCATCATCCAAATGATATGATAATTCCAATACCTTAAATTTACGGTAATTTTATTATTATAATGTAATATTTCATCATCATATCTCTTTCCCCCTCCTCTTATAAAAAAAATGAAAACATCATCAAAGATGTGTTAATTTATCACATTCAAGGATGATGGGTTTTAAATTTCTATTACCATCTTAAAATATGGTCATGAAACCATTTTTATTTTTGAAAAAGATTCTAAAATATGTATTATATATTATTTAATGATTCTGGAACCATAATTGATATATCATATTAAATAATAGAACAAAACTAGTTTGTTGTAATTGGAAACCCGCTAAAATCAAGCTAAACGATTATCATTAACATGTTATCTAATGATTCATCCCAATACAATATAAAAAATTATATTTATAACCATTTAAACTTTTTTATTCTCATTAATAACATGTAATTAAAATTCTGTATAATTATACCCATTTTACAAGAACTCAATTACTCATAGTCAAGAAAACTAATCATGAAAATTAAGTAAACGAACACTCCGAAACGATAGAACTCAATCTTATAACTTATAAATAAGACCATAAATTAACATAATAAAACTATAATTAATCAAATAAATGTTTATAAGGTTATTAATTAATTAACTAATATTTTTAATTTGACTATCTAGGGCATTAAGATCAAAGGAAGAACACATTCGGGCATAAGGTAAGGGGTTTCTCATCTCACTTTTATTTTCGTGATATTTCCATTGTTTTCCAATTATTTCTTATATGTGGTGTATGTGTAATAAATTTGATATATAATATAATTACTCTATTTATATTCATGTTATTAAATGATTCATTTGATGATTATTAATTTTTGGTCATACGATTCAATTGGTTACAATGTGGTAAGGGACTTTGTCTCAATTTTCATTTCATTGAGATTTACTTTTCATTTAATTCTTATGTGGTGTATCTAATTACCATTTGAGATAATTTTTCATTTAAAATTTTAATTATATTATATATCCATATTCTTGTTTCATGTATATGATTATTGTCTAAGTCGTATACCATTTTACATACGGTGGTTATTTTGAATGTTATGATGAATATGTATCCTCTAATCAATATGGATATTGAAAAGGCATATTGTTCTTGTATTAAATCCTTGTATGAAGAATGATTTGGACTTGAAGTGATGGGTGGGGACCTCTATATCCCCTCGATGCATCAACAGGTCTCATGAGACAAAACAGTTGGCGATAAACCCTTTGAGTTTGTTTCCAAAACATAATCAGATGAGTATCTACCCATAGACTTAAACCGTCCTGATAGTATTATGGTTCATGTTCCAGATACATAACATCCAAATAATACTCATTCTATTTATTAATTATATAGTTATTACTTTCCATGATTTTTTTACTATGACAAAATCTATGGATGCATTATCATTCTTAGTTTATTCATGGCATGTGTTTTTCACTTATTTACCATGCCATATTTATTATATAAAATTTATTATGATTCACTTATTATTTATTCATGATTCCTCTATATGTAACCCTTACTGAGCATTTGATCTCACCCCTTTCATTTTTTTTCTTCTATAAGTTATGAAGAATTTATTATTTATTGAGTTTTCATTGATGCATTTTATTATCTCTTATTATGTATTATGTTTTCTTTTCTTTTACTAATGAAAAATGGGATCCACGTATGTATCTAATTTCTCCAAGTATACTAAACTGATCAGTCCTTCAGGATTTTATTCCTTGTAATCATGCCAATATAATAAAGTAATACACTGGATCTGGGCTATAGGGGTCAAGGTGTTACATTTTTCCTTATAAAATAATGAAAACCACTCCCCTTTGGAAGAAACCATGGCCAAAAACCATGGTAAGGTTTATGGGTTTGGTTATTTTATTATATAGAGTCCAAAATCTATATTTGAGTAATGATAAAGAATTTACCCACTAATTTCCTATATAAACCCACCCAAGATCCCATTTCTCTCCACTCAAAATCCTTGTAGCATGTTCTTACTCTATCCTCCTCTATTTATATTCTTCCTAAGGTTCCCAAAAACTCTTAAGAAGATCCTACCAAGCATTTTGAGTCACACTCTCAAGGTAAGGGATCCTTTCCTTCTCTCCTTTATTCAAGTTTCTTCATTTTATTATTCCTTCTATTTCCAATTCCTAATGTTGGGATATGTTTTTCCATGTCCCTGTTACTATCCATTTTATTTCTAAATGATGATATACCCCTTTATCTCTCATCAACCCATTTTATAAATTTTAAATTAAAGTTTTTATGCTGCCAAAAATTCATCATGATTTTCCATGCCAAAAGAATGTTTAATGAATACCCATACTATTTTTCCTATCAAAGTTGTTCACCTTTATTCACTTAAACTTCTTTGATTAGGTACTTAAATATATATATTCCACACTCTTTGATCATATAATAAAAATTGATGAAAATGATTCAATGTTTTATGATCTATGTGTCACACTTTAGCATGAGAATTAAATGAAAGTTGTGGATTCACCTAAAATTATATATCACTCCAATGCATTGGGTAATATTTTAGTCTCACGAGATTTCATACAAGGGATTAGGGGGTGAACATAATCCATCACATGAATTTTTCTATCATTATGTCTTGGCATTTATCCTTGACCTATGTTTATGATGTAGTGCTTTAATTTATTTCCACATTTCCTATGTTTCCTTTATTATTATCATTCTATATCATGTCTCATTATTCTTTTTTATGATTCTCACTCCTTTTATGCCCCATTAATATGACTATTGTTTAACATGTATTTCTTTCTTCATGTTATTACATGTTTATTCCATTACTATGCTTTATAGATCACCCCTTTCTTATATATGTCCCCAAGTTATCCCATGCAATTTTAAGTATGATCATGTTAAGATGGTTTTCAATAAATATGATGTATGTCTTATTTTAAGTTGTTATGTAATGTATCTAGTCCCAAAAGACACTAGACTTCTCAATCTTCCGAGTTATGGCATGTGTAATCTTATGTAATAGATCATGAATTAACGTGTAATAATGACAAGGGTTGTCATATTTTCCATTTATTTTACTCTCTTGAAGTAATCAAGAGTTCAAAAGAAATTTTTATTAAAAAAACGTATTTTCCATCAAAAGAACTTTTTCTTCAAAAACTATGTTTTCTATCAAAAATTCAAAAAAAATTAAAAAAAAATTCCAATTCTGAAAGGATATTTTCCTCAAGAAATGTTTTAAATTATTTTTAAAACTTCATTTATATATTTCCAAGGTTTTTTTAAAAGAAAATTATTTTCATAATGTTTTATGTTTTAAAAATTTAATTTCAAAATGAAAAGGTTATTTTCCTCAAAATGTATTTAATGATATTTTAATGGTATTTTCATTCATCAGCATCAAAACCCCTTTATGTTACTTATCCTCCACTAGGAATATTTTTTAGTGATGTCATCCTCATTATTTATCTAGATTTATTATGATTGTTTCAAAGATATTTTTATTGAAATAACTTCTTTTCCATAGGTTAATCATGTTTTAAAGTGATTATTATGGAACCTATTTCTTTTCCATAGATTAATCTTATTTCAAAGTGATTTTTATGGAACATTTTTATGTTGTACGGATTAATTATGTTTCAAATAGATTTTTAGGGAACCTATTTATTTTCCATGGGTTAATCATTTTCTAAAAATAATAAGGGTTTTTTCAATGAGTTTTGATGAAATTAATTATCTACATACTTTATTCATTATTTGGTTCTTAGAAATTATATATGATGGGTGCACCCATATAGCATTGGGTGATCCCATTATAGATTAAACTATGGCCACACCCAAATAGAACTCAAATGAATTAGGTAATTATTATGTTATCCATATAATTATACTAGAATTCATCCATATGGTTATTCCAATTGTAAGGGTTCAATAAGGGTTCTGTAAGTTTTTTATGAAGATTATGTTCCTAGATACCAACACATTTTTCTATGATTACTATGGGTTTATAATGTTTCTTATGATCAAGATTGATTTCAGATGGATCATGACTATTGATTCTAATTACTCTTTTCTTTACCATGTTTTCATATTTTATGATATAGGTATTGATGGGTATGATTTATTTTATGATTCACTCATGCATTCTGATTATGTCATCATACCCTTATACAATTCTTATGCTCATTGATGACATTAAATTTCTAATGTTTATGTTTACCCTTACTGAGCATTTGAGATCACACTTTCTTATATTTCCTTTTCCTTGGGTTATAAATAAAGTATTTTAATCAATTATGTCTAGAATAGATTTTATATGGATGATGATTATGACTTAATTTGAAATAATAAAAGCTAGGATAAGTGGGAGAAAAAAAATTGATGACATGGGTATTGTTTATGTAGGAGTTTTTTCTAATTCTATAAAACTCTCAATATAAAAGGTCCTTGATCCAATATTTCATTTTTATTTTGTAAGGTTTCGATAGAAAAAAATGGGTCAAATTTATCATCATCAAAGCTGTAAATGTAAAATTTATAATTTCAGCACCAGATCCGAGAGTGTGGGTTCTAGGATGTTATATAAACACCAAAATTGGAACCAACATAGATCTTAAACTCATCTAACACATCCCCTAGGGTTTATTATAGAATACCAAACTGAATTAAAATGGGTGTAGATCATATTAGAGGGGAAGAACAAAAGAAAAGAGGGAGTTTACCTTAGAAATCAACTTTAAATCAGTGAAGAAGTGTGTCAAAAATAATAGTGAAGGGAGAGTGATATACCTAGGTCATACACCATGATCAGTCAAATGAAAGGAGGATAAAATAGATCCAACGCCATTTTAAGTCAAAGAGGTATTTATTTTAAAATTCACACAATTTTAAACTATCCATAAGCACCCAATAGTGTATCCCTTAGAACCACAACACATTGCACTTTATTATGTGACCCTGTGGTGTAGTATTATGGCTTGTGATATGGGGAATATCCTCAAAGAGATACTATAGACCTCGATCCCTGTGACTCTATAGCATGTCCCTTATCCTCCATGGCATGGAGTTCCACTCAGCACCCTCACAATGGTGCAGTGAACCTTATTGCGGTGTGGTCACCCTTTTTGAAATTTCATAAAGATCTAAGAGAATACCTTACTAAAAAATAACAACCCTCCATGGTTTTAACCTCATGCTATGGTGTGGTCCTTCCCTATCATCATCACCATTGCACAGTCACACCCTCCACATCATTATTGTACCAAAAATCTGAAGAAAAAAAAGGTGTGGAAATGCATTAACTAGAAAATAACCACTTTCCATGCTATGAGGCCTTTGCCTATGGTATGGTATACTGCAGCTTAAAATTAAAGGTTTTCAAAACTGTACAAAAAAATTACAATTTCCAAGAACTCATAACTTTTCAAAATAACCCCAAAATTATACAATATAAATACTATGATAAATTGAGAGTTTCACATTGGCTTACTCCCTAAAGAATATTTGGATCTTACTTCTGTTTTATCCAAGATGTAACCTTGTTCAACTTATGTGTTATTAGAGAATCCTACTAGGTATGTTTATACTCACCCTTTCATGGGCATTGTTCTCACACATGTTGTGACTTTAAAAATGACACACATTTTAGAGGTAATTGCAGTGGATATGGTTCTAGTGGATCTAGATCTTGGTGTCACTTAGTGGTGATGCTTTTTAATAGTGTGTGTGTCTAGTGTTGGTATGTTATAGAGTCCTCTCTATCTAGTTTTTTAGGTTTCTCTTTATTTCTAGTTGTTGATCCCTCATATTTTCCCCTACTTATTGATGATTAATTCATCATAAATTATGGATATTTAGTGTGTGTTTCTAGAATTTATATTAAAATTGATGGTTATGTTAGTTTCACATTATTATTTACTTTTTTTTATATTTTTTTGTGTGAAAGTTTATTAGGATAAGGCCTTCCATGTGTTAGATATGCCTATTAGAGGTGCGCTTCGGGTGGAACACTCAACTTACTACCGGCCTAGATGGGGTCCTGGTGGGTTGGTACATGTTAGTTGTTCCAAAATATGGTCAAGTCAAGAAAATTTATAGATTCAAATTTCTTCTTAAAAGGGTGAAATTAGATAATTAAATAAGATGCATTGAATTGTATTTAAAGACATAATTTGACAAATTTTCCCATGATCAATCAAGGAAGAAGTAACTTGATGAAAGGGGATGATGTGTTTTTCTCTTGAGTTAGAAAAAGGAAACTTTGTAGATATGTTGATATATAAAATATATCAAAGAGAAAAATTATAAAAATATTAAAAAGAAGGGATTTTTGTGAGTCGAAATTGATAGTTCAAGGATTTAAGTACAATAAAGTGATAAAATAATAGAGTATTTTCACTTATTGAGAAATATTTCCAAAGAAGAAGAGTGAGTTATTTCATAGACATGTATTAAAGAACTTTTTAAGGAAGGTGAAACTAATATTGTGATAATTTTTTAACTTTTCTTATATAGGATTATAAACCCAAGTAAATCAAGTATCACCCATCCATATTTTTTGTAATAACAACAATGGTGATATTATTCAATACTTGTATAGGTTATGTGCTATGTTATGTTCCTTTCTTGAGAAGTGAGCCTAAACAGAGGAAATATGGGGTAGACCTTTGGAGGTAGTGCACCATCTCTAATATGTTGTAAAGGGAGTGACCCATGGATCAAAGTGACCTTTACTAATTCCACCACTGAAAGTTATTTATGGGATTTTGATACACTTACACATCTCCATGTGTATGCTCCTTAGATATAGTTAAGTGCAGATGAACCTAGAAAATTCTTGTGTCTTGTGTGTATGATCTGCATATTCCTTATAGGACATAAATTCATGTGTGAGTTAAGTAATTATTAAATAAATTGGATTAAGGAAAGGATAAAGTTAACATTAATCAAACCATTAATTTCATGACCCGTCCCCTTGGGCTCGTTCCGTGACTACCCTAAGCCCGCCTTCCATAGGCCAGGAGCTGGTGACTAGCACCGGAAAGGCATATCCCAGAAAGGAAAGGCATTCCATTTAAACTTGTACACACACACATGGTATACTACATAAAGAAAACCACAAAAGAAATAAAACAGTACAACCATTAAAAAGTACCACCACTGAGATTAAATTGTGTAAACTAAAAGTAAAGGGTCTAGAATACAAGCCCAACTGAAAGGAAATTACATCAAAGGAAGTACAAGATTTAGAGGTCGTCCACCAAGGATCCTACCTAAAGGGTAGGTACAGCTCTCTATCAGATGTCACTGCAGCACACCATGTCCATCGATCCACCTCTGAGCATCGTCTAGCCATGGCTCCCCAAAGTCTCAGTCAAATTTTTCCATCGTCTGCACAAGATACAATAGGTGTGAGCGAAGCCCGTGTAGGGGTGAGTATAAAAATATTCAGTAGGGACCCCGAGACCCCCGAAGGTCTCTCATAAATACACAAAGTAAAATACCACAAAGGAAATACCACAGAGGTAATACCACCAAGAAATGTCTCAATTACATAGCACAAAGTAAAAGATATCTCACACTATGTATAAATTAAGTACAGAACTAAAGATGATTAGTCATAAAGCTGGATCATCTTATTCTGTTGAGAGGCTCTACTGTTGATCCACATAGGGTCTCTAGGTGCTGATCCACACAGGGTTGCTAGTGTGATGATCCACATAGGGTTTCTAGTATGTTGATCCACATAGGGTTGTTATTATGTTGATCCACACAAGTCTCTAGTATGTTGATCTACAAAGGGTTTCTAGTATGCTAATCCACACAGTGTCACTATTATATTGATCCACATAGGGTCACAAGTATGCTGATCCACATAGGGTTGCTAGTATGTTGATCCGCACAGGGCCTCTATTATGTTGATCCACACAGGGTCTCTAGTATGTTGATCTACACAGGTTCACTAGTATGTTGATCCACATAGGGTTGCTATTATGTTGATTCACACAGGGTCGCTAGCCATTATTCACGTCGCATCCAGTCACTAGATTCTCATACTTAGCATGCTTGATTCTGGGAGGATCCTCTACTCAAGACATCAGTTGTACCTCAACTTCCATGAAGTCCCACATAGAGTAACCCAAAGGACCATCTCATCATATGGGTCCCAACGCAATAGACTACACACTGAATAGACTCTCGGTCTGTAAGATATAGTCATTTTTTGTAAAAAGGGATCGGCTGGATTTGAGTCTAATCCATCCTGGTTGTACACCAACCTCTGCCAAAAACTACGTAGAGTATCTCAAAAGGACCTCCTTGTCGTAAGGGTCCTAATTACACTAATGGTGCGTTAATCGGATGCTCGGTTTGAGAGATACAATCATTTTAGTGAAACGGGGGTTGGTTGGGTATGGGTCCAGCCCGACCTGGGCTAACCGACCCAACCCCAACCCGATCCGGGTTGACCCAACCCGACCTGGATTTGAACAGGCCTGGGTTCATCCCATTGGGTCATGGGTCTGGCCTGGTAGGGTGGGTCTAACCTGGTAGGGCGTGTCAAGCCTGGTAGGGCGGGTCCGACCCTATAGGGGGGGTCCGACCCAGTAGGGTGGGTCTGAACCGGTAGTATGGGTCCATCCCTCCATTGTGGGTCTGACCCACTGGGGTGGGTCCAGCCCACCAGTGCGGGTTCGGCCCGCTGTAGTGGGTCGACTCCTCCATCCGGATGCGGCACAGTCGTGTCCCGTCTTCACCACGCATGACTGGTGAAATCAACTGCACTCTCCACATCACCCATGGACTGAGTCCATGGTTTTCCCATTCAACTTGGCACTAGCGTGGTGCCACAGGTTGACCATTCAACATGGCACCAGTATGGCACCGCAGGTCACCAGTTCCACAACTGCAGTGGTCGCGGCCTCCGTCGCTCACCCGGGCAGCCTGGACATGGGCCGCCACCTCCACGCGGTGTCAGTCGGTGATGCACCTCCATGTCATTGCGACTGTTGGATATAACCCTTTTCTGACACGGTGTGCCGACAGGAGTTCCACCTCCCTCTAATCGCATCCACCGCCAACCGTTGTCAACGTCGGCACACCGACGTACCATCGGTTTCTTCTACGGGCCACCGGAGTTTCTCTAGTGGTCTATTTCTCAATCCATCTATGCCTATGGGATTGTAAGGCTTCCACATTCACTACGACGTCCTCGAACTTTCCTTGTCATCATTTTGAGAATTCATCCATGAAAAACGCACATGTGAAGGGACTCAGGGATTGTTTGTGTCGGTATGCGCCCTCTGTGTTATAAGTTTAAAAAACATGGGGAGGTCCAGGGATTTTGGTTCAATCAACACAAGTGATGATTTAATCCTAGATAGAGAAATTCCAAAAGAAGTCACCCTCCCACAAGAACACACGATCCTTGGATAAACTTGTTTGTGGGTTTATCCACGTTCATCATTTTCAGAAAAGAACGGTGAAACTTTAAATAGTTCAAACCCCTATCTCGTTTGACGTTTGTTGTTATATCGTTCCGTCCTCGAGGGTTCAAGAGGTCAATGTCATTCATCTCTTTTCAAATTCGTTCTTCAGGGTACGTCAGAGTCGATGATTTTCCCCTAGTGTTCTTCGTTCTTCTTTGGAGAGGAATATCACAAGGGGATAATCATATAATCGCTTTTGGTTTAATTCTCAACTCTCCAACTCATTTTTTTAATAAAAAGAAACATGTCGCAGTGTTTCTGTTGCATTCCAACGTTGTTCTGTTATACTGTTTCATTTATGAAACAACATAGTGGTTACATTTGAAAAATTATTCATTAAGGATCCTCATTTAATGTGCCTCATCGTCGCCTCATCGCCACACCGCAGCGCCACCGTTCGTCGCTCAATGGTGAGAAAATAAAATAAAATAACTTCTCAAGCTAATTTATTATTTTTCGAAAAGTTTAAAAATTAACTTTTCTATCCTACCCTTGATGGTCGAAGTTATGTCCTTTCTAGGTGAATCCCAACATTATGAGTTCAATGGTTCCCTTGGATTTTTGATCTGAGCACAGGTTCAAAACTTATAAAATCCCTCTCACGCATTTACTGAGCGTGCCTTAAAAAAGTTCAAAATTCCATTTCGGGCTCACTGGGCCTCGGAATCACATGTCATCAAAGCATGCAGTCTCAAAATAATTCCATATAATTAAAAAAACATTACATGAAAATTTAGGGTCATTACATTCTCCCCACCTTAGGGATTTACATCCTCAAAATCCAAAACAAAGGATAATCAAACAAAAGGGTGTACTGAGCATGAATCTGGGCCTCCTACTCCCATGTTCTCTCTTGGAGGTTCCCATGCTACCATCGAATGTTCACCAGAGGAATCGATCATCCACAAAGGACCCACTCCTATCGATCCTCTATCTCTACTGGGAACTCCTCAAACATCACCCCATCATAAATTTCCATATCGCCCAAGTAGATAATGTGTGATGGATCATGCATGTACCTCCTCAGCTGCTACACATGAAAAACATCATGCACCCAGTACATATAGGGGGAAGATCTAGGTGGTACTCCACCTTTCATACTCTGCTGAGAATCTGTAAAGGTTCGATGAACCTTAGAGATAACTTTTCACCCTAGCCAAATCTCTACAATCCTCATCGGGGAGAGACCCGAAGGAAAACATGGTCTCCCTCCTTGAACTCCAATTATATTTGTCTCCAATCGGTATACGATTTCTATTTGCTCTGTACAGTCTTCATCCACTCATGTATGATCTATACCTTCTCAGCGGTAGCCTGTACCAACTCTGGACCCATGAGTGCTGACTCCCTTGGGTCTTTCTATCATAGAGTTGATCTGCATGGCCACCCGTACAAGGCCTCAAACAGTACCATGCCAATGGTGGAGTGATAACTATTGTTGTATGAAAACTCCACCAGTGGTAGGTAGTCCTCCCAACTACGACCAAAATTTAGGATACAAGCACGATGAATGTCCTACAAGGTCAGTATGGTCCGCTCCGTCTGACTATCCATCTGAGGTTGAAAGGTGGTGCTCAAGCGCAGCTGAGTCCAAAACGCCTCCTATAATCCCTTCCATAACCAAGATATAAAGGGTGAATCATGGTCTGAGATGATCGTCGAAGTCACCCCATGAAGACACATTATCTTCTGGACATAGAGGCGCCCCAAGACCTCTACCGATCCCTAATCCCATATGATTAGGAAGTGAGACGGCTTGGTAAGTCAGTCAACAATCACCCAGATATAGTCATGGACCTTATATGTTCATGGTAACCCCGTTACGAATTCCATGGAGATACCATCCCATTTCCACTCTGGTACCCCAAGTGGTTGCATCAAGCATGCTAGGACCTAATACTTGGCCTTCACTTACTGAAAAGTGAGTTTTGGAACCATGTTCGTTCTATGCATGAATTGGAGTATGGTTTGTGTTTGTTGTCAATCCTCAGTGGAAGTTCAGAATGTGTTTCAGTAAAGTGATCATACAGTTCAAGCAGACAATAGTATTGAAGGTGGCGTTGTTCTCCAGTGTTTGCCAAATTTTGGGACATAAAAATCGGAAAATTAAGACATAGGTTGTTGGCAAGAGGAGGTGCATGAAAAACGGAAGTGGTGCACGAAATAAGAGAGGCGTTCATGAAAAACAGCGGTGTGCACGAAAAATAATGGCATGTGCGAAAAATAGCAGCGTGTGTGAAAAACAGTGGCGTGTGCGAAAAATATCATGGTGTGTGAAATAGTGGAGAGATATTTTTCGCGCAAGAGGTATTTTGGAATCAGAAATTCATAAAATGGAAAAGGCATGGGTTTCATGAAAAACATGGAGTGATGTGCGAAAAATGGTACGTGCGCGAAATATTATGCGCCAATTGAGAGGTTTTTCGCGCCACAAGGGGTTTTGTGTGTGGGGGTCTGAGAAACCTATAAATAAGAGGTGACCCCCCTCATTCTGTATGGTTGAAGACTTAGATAAGATTCAAGGTCTATTGTACGTAAAAGGTTCGCATAAAGGGTGTTGTGTGAAAAAGTTTGAGTTGTGCGAAAAGGGTTCAACTGCGTGAAAACGCAGACATTGCGCGAAAAATTTGAGGTTGCGTGAAAAACTCCGAGCTGCGTGAAAACGGTGTGGCGCGTAAATCTTCACGTAAAGGAGGTTGTTGCGTGAAATATTTTCCATGCAAAAAATCAAGTATTTCGTGTCAAAGTCAGATATTTCGTGCAAAGGGTGGGAGTTGCGCGAAATCTTCAGTATAACCTGTTTGTGCATTTCTGATTATCCGGTTCAGTGGTTCAGTGCATTCAAGTGCATCATTTCTGGACTTCGATGCAAGTAGAGTCTCATGCTAAAAAGAGGCAATGACTTAAATGCAAATCTATTGAAGATACCTTCACGTCTATAAACTGAATGGCACTTCACCAAAGGTAGTGAGCCAGGGGGAGTCAACGGGAGTGACTGGAGGGACGTAGTGAGCTATCCCTGAACTTTTGTAAAGGCAGTGTGCTTGGGATAGAGTGACTGTACCTAAACATTGTAATCCATAGCTAGTGAAGTTTAGTGAAATTAGGTACGGCCAATAACCTGTCAGCATATTCTCCTTAGACGTAGCACTTTGTGGTGAACCAAGTAAAATTATTGTGTCAACTTCCGGATTTCTTTTGTTTGATAGGTTTAACAAGTTCCTACCAATGTGGGAACAATATCCACAACTTTAAAAATAAAAAGTTTACACCATGATTCGCCCCTCCCCTCTTAGGGTGTTCTGGGGTCCTTCGGTGAGGCATCGTGAAATGAACTCTATCGCCACTTTCTTCATCTATGGACATGAGTAATGACATTGGAGGTCATGTTACATCTTCGCCGCACCAAGATGTACCGACAAAGGGGACGTATAAAAATCCCTCAACACCTCCTCCCATAACTTCACTGGTATCATGGTGCGTCCTCTGAAAAGGATGAGGTGCTCCCCACCTATCAAAAGTCCATCAGGATCTTGTTCTGAGGATATCTGAGCATGATAGGCCTCAAAGTCAACATCCATAAGTTGTTCCTCCCTAAATCGCTGTTAGAGTAGAGGAGTGATATTCATTGAATTAAGGTAGGCTACTTAATTACTATCCATGAAGGATATCTGCATCGTGGCTAGATACTCCATCGCCTCACTCAAAAGTTGTAAACCAGACCTCCTGCTGAGTGCATCTTCCGCCATGTTCCCCTTCCTAGGAGTATAGACTATATCAAATTCATAGTCCTGGAAGAAATCTAGATATCACTGTTGTCTCAAGTTAAGGTCCTTCTGTGAGAAGATATACCTGGGAATCTTGTGGTCGGAGTAGACAGTAAATCGTTCACCCATCAAGTAGTGTCTCCACATCTTCAAGGCAAAGACCACAACTGCTAACTTTGGGTCATGGGTCACATAGTTCTTCTCATACTTCCTCAATTTTCATGATTCATAGGTGATCACTGGTTGCTCATGCATCAGGACACAACCTAGTGTAGTCCCTGATGCATCTTACAAGACTACATACCCAACACCCTCTTATGGTAGTACCAGGATGAGGGTACTCATAAACCTCCACCTTGGTTCCTAGAAGCTCTGCTGACATTTCTCTGACCACACGAAGGGTTTTTCCTTCTTTTTCAAAGCTTTAATAGGTTCTGCTACTCTGTAGAAGTTGGGCATGAACCTCTAGTAGTACCCATCCAACCCTAATAAAATCTGCACATTGGTCACGGTTCTAGGTGGTTCCCAAGAAATCACTGCCTCTATCTTCGTCGGATCCACTGCAACTCTATCCTCTGAGATGACATTTCCTAGAAAGTGGACCTCCCGAATCCAGAACTCGCACTTCGAGAGCTTACCATAAATTTGGTTCTCTCATAGTGCATCTAGGACTATCCGCAGGTGTGTAGCCTACTCCTCCTATAACGCTTAGTACACCAAGATTCCATTAATGAATACCACCATGAAATGATTTAGGTAAGGCTAGAAGATCATGTTCATGAGTCCCATGAACACTAATGGGGAAATGGTCACGCTGAAGGGCATCACCAAAAACTCATAGTGGTCGTACTGACATCTAAAGTATGTCTTTGGTACGTCCTTAGGAAAGACATCCTCATATTCATCCACCAATATAGGAAAACTCATACTCCTCTTGTCCATCGTATCGAGGGTGTGGCTAGCCAACTGGTGAGTGATCGGTTTCACCCTCCTCTGAGAAAGTCCATCCTAGGTTGCAAAGGTTATTTTCTCACCAGTGAAGGTAAAATTGGTCCCATCCTCATAGACACACTGCACTTTTCACCTAAAATATTTGATCTGAGCATGGATTGTAGATAACCAGTCCATACCCAAGATGACGTCGTCAGGTCTTGATGTTGCTACTAGAAGGTCCCAGCCGGAGCTCTAACCTCTTAGAGTAAGTTTACACTATTAGAACCGATGTTTAATCATTTAATCCCCTCCCATAGGAGTCTCTAATCATAATGATCGAGCCAAAAGCTCCATCGAAATCTCTGAGCCTCGAAATAGGTCTGTGGCAAGGAAAGAGTGATTAGAACCTGTGTCTATAAGGAATTCATATAAGGTGGAGTCGACATAGATTCTACCTCTAATAATTTCTAGAGAGTCGTGGTCGTAGGCCTCCATCACCTGAAGCTGACCTCGCCCCTATTCACTGGCTCCCTGAGCCCATGGTGGACCACCCAGGGGTGGTGGTGGTAACATCTCAAACCTTCATCCACCGCCTACCACTCGGCCTACTCCCCTACTATGTCCACCGCTCTGTGGACCTCCTCATTTGAACCTCTTCATTTGCCTTTGCAGTCCCTCAACTGTATGTTGGTCACCTGTACGGGGAGTCGAACAATCATGATCCATGTGCCTTTGTCCGCTGTAGGAGTAAAAAACTCTAGCCCTTGTATGACCTCCTATGCCTCACAATCTCCTCACCTCTGACCCTGTATCCGGGGGTCATCCTCTGGAAGGTCTAGCCCATTTGGGCCTCTGTGTTGTATTCCTACTACCTATTGTAGATGACTTGTCCACATGTTGTCCAGTAGTGGCTCTCACCATCGGTGTCTGGTTGACTAGGAATCTCTCCACCAATAGATCTCTCTTTAGTACTCTAACCTGTGTCGGGATGCTGAGAAAAACCATTGATACTATGATCTTTTGTTGGAGTCCCTGCTCAAAGGTCCAGACCCTGAAGAAAGGGTCTCGTACCATGTCGGTAGAATAATGGTAGAGGTCGGTAAACCTAATCGAGTGCTGGGCCACAGTCAGGCTTCCCTACTGTAGGTGTGGTATCTTCTGAATATGCACTGAGTGTAGTGTTTCTAGTATGAACTCCACCCCGAAGAGTCTCTTGAAGTCTAACTAGGAAAGGGTTGTGTAATTTTATCCAAACAATCCTCAACTACCTGAGGATCTGTCTCACCTCAAAACCTCATAGGCCTCTATCGCTGGAACTCATACAGTGCACTCAGTCAGCATGCACTGTCCACTTGTGGGGCTGGTAGAAACTGCTTCTCTCTGGGTGGTGGTGCTGTTGGTACACCACCTGAAGGTGCTATCGTTGTAATTGTTCCCTATACCAATGCCTCATCACTCGGTGGGCCATCATCATGATCACTTACTGGAATCCTGGCTAGATGTCTTCGTGGAGGCATCCTGTAGGGAAAAATATGTGCCACAGTCAATAATTTTTACTTGTTGAGTTGACCCAAAAGAGATCTAGAGAAAAACATTTCCAAAACACATGCAACCAGTGTTTTCGTGTACAAAGTCAGAAAATAGAATCCATGGTCCTGGTGTATGGATACGTCAGCCACCGCACCAACACTAGCCTCCTCGAACTGAAAGCTGAACTCAAGAAACTTAAAACTATTACCCCCATGGAAAAATATAGACTATTAGTTCTTCTAGTAGAATCGACCGCCCTTTGATACCATTTTATCATGACCCGTCCCCTGGGGCCTATGTCATGACTAACCCAAGCCCTCCTTCCATAGTTTAGGGGATGGTGATTAGCACTGGAAAAGAATATCCCAGAAAGGGAAGGAATTTCCTTTAAACCTGTACAAACACAGATAGGGTATACTACACAAAGAAAACCACAAAGGAAAGAAAATAGTACAACCACCACAAAGTACCACCACTGACATTAAAATGTGTAAAGTTAAATTAAAGGGTCCAAAATACAAGTCCAACTGAAAGGAAAGTACAACAAAGGAAGTGCAAGCTCTAGAGGTTGTCCACCAAGGATCCTACCTGAAGGTTAGGTACAACTCTCTGTTAGATGTCACTGTAGCACACCACATCTATTGATCCACCTCCAAGCACCATTTAGCCCTGGCTCCCCAAAGTCCAAGTTAAATTTTTCTATCATCTGCACAAGACACAATAGGTGCAGGGAAAGCCTGTACAGGGGTGAGTATAACAATAATCAGTAGGGACCCTAAGACCCCCAAAGGTCTCTCAGAAATACACAAAGGAAAATACCACAATTGAAAATATCACAAAGTAAATACCACCAAGAAAGATTTCATTTACATAGTACAAAGTAAAAGATAGCTCACACCAGGTATAACTTCAGTATAGAAGTAAAGATAATTAGTTGTAAATCTAGATCATCTTATTTTGTTCATAGGATCTGCTAATGATCCACATAGGGTTGCTAAGTTTTGATCCACATAGGGTCTCTAGTGTGTTGATCCACATAGGGTTGTTGTTCTACTGATCCACACAGGGTCACTAGTCTGTTGATCCACACATGGTCTCTAGTATGTTGATCCACACAGGGATGCTAGTATGCGGATCCACATAGGGTCGTTATTATGTTGATCCAAACAGGGTCTCTAGTATGCTGATAAACACAGGGTCTCTAGTATGCTAATCTATACAGGTTCTCTAGTATATTGATCCACACAAGGTCTCTATTATTTTTATCCACATAGGGTCGCTAGTCGTTCTTCACGTCACAACCAGCCACTGGATTCCCACACTGAGAACGCTTGATTCTGATAGGATTTGATCCCCAATACATAGGTCATAACTCAACCACTAATAATTCCTACATTGAGTAACCTAAATGAACATCTCATCATAAGGGTCCTAAGGCAAGAGACGGCGCGTCGAACGGACGCTCGGTCTGTAAGATATGGGCATTTTTGTAAAAAGGACCTGGTTGGATTTGAGTCTGATCCATCCCCTCTATATTCCAACCTCCACCAAAACCCACATAGAGTATCTCATAAGTACCTATTCATCAAAAGGGTCTCAATTCCACTGACGGTGCGTTAATCGGATGCTCTATTTGAGAGATACGGTCATTTTAGTGAAATGGGGATCGGTTGGGTCCGGGTCCAGGCCGGCCCGGGTGGACCGACCCCAACCCGAACCGGTCCTGGATGACCTGACTCGACCCAGATCTGTATCGGTCCGTTGGGCCATGGGTCCATCCTGGTAGGGCTGGTTTGGCCCGCAGGTTTTTCTCAACCCACCATAGAGGGCGGGCTCCTCCATTTGGGCGCGGCACAACCGCATCCTGTATTTAGCACACATGGCCGGTGAAACCAGTTGCACCCTCCATGTCACCTACGGACTGAGTCCATGGGTTGACCATTCAATGTAGCACTAGAATGTCATCGCGGGTCTCCAGCGGTGCAGTCGTGGTGGTCGTGGCCTCCGTCGCTCGCTTGGGTGGCTCAGACGTGGGCCGCTACTTCCACGCGGTGCACCGACAGGCATACCGCCTCCCTTCTCCCACAACAGCTACCATGGGCCATCGCTGGTCACTGTTGACCGCCGCCAGTTTTTTCTATGGGCCACCAAAGTTTCTCCGGTGGTCTGTTTCTTGATCTATCTATGCCATTGAAATCTTAAGGTTGCCACCTTCACTATGACGACCTCAAACTTTCCTTGTCGTCATTTCAAGAATTCATCCATGAAGAACGCACACGTGGAGGGGATCGAGCCTTGTTCATGTCAGCCCACACCCTCCACATTAGAAGTTTAAAAATCATGGGAAGGTCCGGGGATTGTATTTCAATCAACAAAAGTGCTCATTTAATCCCAAATAGAGAAATCCCAAAAGAAGTCACCCTCCCATAAGAATGCATGATCCACGGATCAACCTGTTCATGGGTTGATCCGCATTTTTCATTTTCAAAAAAGAACAAAGAAACTTTAAATAGTTCAAACCCCTACCTCATTTGACATTTGTTTCCATAGAGTTCCTTCCTAGAGGGTTCAAGAGGTCAACATTGTTCTTCGCTTTCCGGCTTTGTTCTTCAGGGTACATTGGAGTCGATGACATTCTTTTGGAGTTCTTCATTCTTTGTTGGAGAGGAATATCACTAGAGGTTCGTCAGAGAATTGCCCGTGGTTTAATTATCAACTCTCCAATGTGTTTGTTTAATAAAAAGAAACATGTCACGATGTTTTTGTTATGCTGCAACGTTGCGTCGTTACGCTGTTTCATTTATGAAACAGCGTAGAAATTACCCATGCAAAACAGGCCATTAAGGATGATCATTTAATGTGCCTCTTTATCGCCCCGTCGTTCCATCGTAGCACCATCGTCCACCACTCAACAGTGATAAAATAAAATAAAATAACTTCTTAGGATATTTTATTATTTTCCGAAAAGTCTGAAAATTAACTTTTCCATCTGACCCTTGTTGGTCGAAGTTATGCCCTTTCTAGGTGAATCACGGTGTTCCGAGTTCAATGGTTCCCTCATATTTTTGATCTATGCCCTGATTCAAAATTAAGAAAATCCCGCTCACACGTTTACTGGACGTACCTTAAAAAAAGTTCAAAATTCTATTTTGGGCTCACCAAGCCTCGAAATCTAGTGTCGTCAAAGCGTGCGGTCTCAAAATAATTTCATATAATTTTAAAAAAATACATGGAAATTTCGAGACATTACAATTAACTTAAATGTAGTATATATGTGACACTACTAATCGTGAGGTCAATATATTTTAGATTATTGAGAGTTTGAGGGATTTAGTGGTTTAATTTGGAATGAGTTTTGATACATTGATTCACCCCCCCCCCCCCCCCACCACCACCACACACACACTCACATGATATCTCTCATTAAATACTCTTCATTAGGTACAATAACAAGGATAATATTTCATTTAAGATAAATTAAAAAAAGACCTCACTCGTTGATATGATTTTAACTGAGAAGTGAGTTTAATGATAATCGATAAGTGACAACCAACAAGTTTTTGTCTACTCAGTTGATCTGTAGACTATGGAATCAAGAAAAAAACACCCTTTTAGGATTTCAATCTTTAAACATAGTGTATTAGCATCTATAATGTATTGGTAAAGATAAATAAGAGAGAGTTTAAATTTTGAGCAAGAAATATCAATGGATGTTATTTCTTTGAGTTTATTCCTTTATATAACCCTCCATTCAATGAATGGGTTTTTTGGAGTCAAAGAGTTCAATAAATCTTGGATAATTTTTTGTCACATTTAAGTCATGTGTTATAATATATGACCACAATTACAGATCCTTTAATTTATAGAATGGTTCTAGAATTAATGCACCGCATTCAGATTACATTATCGTATGATGTAAAAGTCGACACATGATAGTGATGTAGATACAAAAAAAAGGCATTAGCGATGGTATTTTCATAAACTGGAGGTAGTTTAAACATCCACCTAATAATATAGTGGTGGTTACCAAAACCACCATTCATTGCATAGTCACTAATCATTTAGCGATGCTTTCTTTAATTTCACAGTGGTTTTGTTATGTGTCATTTTTTGGAGCATTTAATGGAAGTTTATTTGTTTATTTAGTGGTGGTTTTTATAAAAAAATAACCATGGGGAATAAATAAAATGAAACTAACTACCCCTGAACATATTAGCAATGGTTTTTTTTAGCAGTGGTTAAGCATAACCATTACTAAACATATTTTAATTAATGTACTTAGCAGTAGCTACAAAAAACTACCTCTAAACCATTTTTTGTAAAATATTTAATAAAAAACTGTAAATATAAAAAAAATACATGCAATAAAACAAAACATAAATGTATGATAAATTCATCATACATAGGTCATACATCCACAGTCATATATACAAACTTCCACAATCATCATAACCTCAGTCTCAGTCAACTCATACATCAGTCAATCAATACCTCAGTCATCAATATATACATATAAAATATATCCAACAATAACCACACACAATATAATTCCACACCACGACCTCTAATGCATCCATATACCTCCACATCATTTCATAAATTAAAACTAACCATGTCATCTCATCAAATGTAACAAAAAAGAAAATAGAAATTAAAACTAAGCATAGTAAATCAAAATTACTTTAGAATAATTGATAAAATTTTAATAAACCATGGAAACTGAGAACCATCATGACTACCTTCTAAATAATTCCATGGATCATAATGGTCAACCTCTTACCTACTGTTGGCATATGTCACCAACAATGAAAACCAGAACATTTAAGAAAACAAAATGCGAAAGAAAAAATATACAAAATATATTCAGAATGTTTCACATAAAATTTGTTTTTTTGTTAATCAAACTGAATATATTTTAATATAAAAAAATAATATGTAATGAAAAAAACTTTTAAAACATGAACTTAAATATTTAAGATAAGATTCAACACTTGAAATTGAAAAGGGATAAGTAAATATTCTAATTATTTATTAAATTGACGTGTGGTGTGCTTGAAATTTACTTAACAAACAAAATTTAAAGAATTTGAAATAAAATCATGTCTTATATTTAAAAAATAACTCATAGGTTCTTTTCCCATGATTTCACATCAATCTAAGGTCGTTTTCTATGGTTTTCACCATTCCACGCATGTTTTAGTGTTTTAAAACACTAAAAATGTCTTTACAACCATCCGAGGAAAACTATAATTAATAATAATGTGTCATGAGTTCCTGCATTTTTCATTTCAATCCATGGTATTTATCCTATTATTTTAGGGAAATTTTACATCCTTTTCATGATTTTGACCCCAACACATGTTTTTTAAGGCTTTTATACCTTTAAGAAGTGTTTACCAAGTCATTCCAACCACACCACATGTTATATTGACATGTTGTCTATGCGTACACATCAAAAATAACTCATCGATGGTTTTAACATTATTCCACATCAATATGTAGTCATTTTCTTTGGTTTTTACCGTTCCACACATGTTATAGTGTTTTAAAACACTAAAAACATGATTATGGTCATCCTAGGAAAACTGTAATTTGGAATGATGTTTCATCGATTCCTACATTTCATAATTAAATATACGGTCATTTTTCTCTAATTTCATGGTAATATGATGTCATTTTCTTAGTTTTGACCGCCCCCGACACATGTTTTTAAAGGCTTGTATGCCTTTAAGAAGTGTTTACCGAGTCATTCTGACCACACCTCATGTCGGATTGACATGTTGTCTCCACTTACACCTAAAAAATAACTCATAGATGGTTTTACCATTATTCTACATCAATATGAGGTCATTTTATATGGTTTTGACCATTCCACGCACATTTTAGTGTTTTAAAATGCTAAAAATGCATTTACAGTCATCCTCTGTAAACCATAATTCAAAATGATGTGTCATCGGTTCCTACATTTCACAATTCAATCTACGGTCATTTCCCTCTAATTTTAGGATAACCCTACATCATTTTCTTGGTTTTAACCCCCCCCCCGATACATGTTTTAAAGGATTTTTTATCTTTAAGAAGTGTTTACCAAGTCATTCTGAGCACAATACACATCAGATTGATGTGTTGTCTACGTGTACATATAAAAAATAACTCATATGTGGTTTTCAAATGATTCCATAACAATTTGAGGTCACTTTCTATGGTTTTGATCATTCCATGCATGTTATAGTGTTTTAAAACACTTAAATCACGTTTACAGCCATCCTAGGAAACCCGTAATTCAGAATGACGTGTTATCAGTTCCTATATTTCAAATTCAATCTATGGTTTTTTTCCTATGATTTTAGGGAATTCTGAAATCATTTTTCTAATTAACCCCCTGATACATGTTTTTAAAGGCTTTTTTACCTTTAAGAAGTGTTTATCGTGTCATTCTGACCACACCGCATGTCAGATTGATGTGTTGTCTGCACATACACATCAAAAATAACTCAAAGATGATTTTCCCTTGATTATACATCAATATGAGTTTGTTTTCTATGGTTTTCACCATTCCACACACGTTTTAGTGTTTTAAAACTCTAATAAGGCATTTATATCCATACCATGAAAACTGTAATTCAAAATGACATGTCTTTGGTTCCTATATTTCACAATTTAATCTACAATCATTTTCTTATGATTTTAGGTAAATCTGACATTTTTTTCCTGTTTTTGACCCCCCCCCCAAAACATGTTTTTAAAGGATTTTGTACCTTTAAGAAGTGTTTACCAAGTCATTCCAACCACACCACACATTTTATAGACATTTTTTCTACACATATACATCAAAAATAAATCATAGGTGGTTTCCCCATGATTCCACGTTAATCTGAGATCATTTTCTATGGTTTAGATCCTTCCACACACACTATAGTGTTTTAAAACACTAAAAAAAATTAAGGTCTTCTTGGGAAAGTCGTAATTTTAAATGATGTTCCATCAATTCATACATTTAAAAATTTAGTCTAAAGTCATTTTTCTCTAATTTCAAGGAAATCTGACATCATTTTCCTAGTTTTGACCCCCCCCCCCCAACACATGTTTTTAAAGGCTTTTATACCTTTAAGAAGTGTCTACCAAGTCATTCTAACCACACCGCACATCAGATTGTTGTGTTGTCTATGCATACATGTCAAAAATAACTCATCAGTGGTTTCTTCATGATTCCACTTCAATATGAGGTCTTTTTATATGGTTTTGACCATTCCACACACGTTTTAGTATTTTAAAACACTAAAAGCACATTTATAGTCATCCTTAGAAAACTGTAAATAATAATGGAGTAAAATTGGTTCCTAAATTTCAAAATCCAATCTACAGTCATTTTCCTCTAATTTCAAGATAATTTGACATTATTTTCCTAGTTTTTACCCCCCGGTACATGTTTTTAAAGGCTTTTGTACCTTTAAAAAGTGTTTACCAAGTCATTATAACAACACTGCACATCAGATTGATGTGTTTTATATGCATACATGTAAAAAATAACTCACCAGTGGTTCTCTCATGATTCCATATCAATATGATTTCGTTTTCTATGGTTTTCACCATTCCATAGATGTTTTAGTGTTTTAAAACACTAAAAATGTGTTTACAGTCATATTGGGAAAACCATAATTTGAAATGACATTACATTGGTTACTATATTTTACAATTCAATCTATGGTCATTTTCCTCTAATTTCAGAAAAATCAAACATAATTTTTTTTAATTTTGACCCCCCCCCCTCCTGACACATGTTTTTAAAGGCTTTTGTACCTTCAAAAAGTGTCTACTGAGTCATTTCAACCACACCACATATAGGATTGAAATTTTTTCTACACATACACAAAAAAAAATAACTCAACAGAGGTTTTACCAGGATTCAAATCAATATAAGTTCATTTTCTATGGTTTTGACCGTTCCACGCAAGTTATAGTGTTTTAAAACACTAAAAACTCATTTACAGTCATCCCAGGAAAACTGTAATTTGGAATGATGTGTCGTCAGTTCTTACATTTCAAATTTCAATATATGGTTGTTTTCCTATGATTTCAGGGCAATCCAACATCATTTTTTCTAATTTTGACCCCCCAACACATGTTTTTAAAAGATTTTATACCTTTAAGAAGTGTTTACCAAGTCATTCTGACCACACCACACATTGATTTAATGTTTTGTATGCATGTACACATAAAAAATAAGTCAATGGTATTTTTACCATGATTCCACATCAATATGAGGTCGTTTTCTATGGTTTTCACCATTCCATGCACATTTTAGTATTTTAAAACACTAAAAATGTGTTTACGGGAATCCTGGGAAAACTGTACTTCATAATGATGCGTCGTCAGTTCCTACATTTCACATTTCAATATTTGGTTATTATAATCTGATTTCAGGGAAATCTGATGTCTTTTTCTTGATTTTGATCCCCTGATACATGTTTTTAAAGGCATGTGTACCTTTAAGAAGTGTTTATCGAGTCATTATAACCACATTGTGTGCCATATTGATGTTTCGTCTGTGCGTACAAATCCAAAAAATAACTCAGTGATGGTTTTCCAATGATTCCGTATCAATATGGGTTAATTTTATATGTTTTTCTCTATTCCACACACATTTTAGTGTTTTAAAATACTAAAAATGCGTTTATGGTCATCCTAGGAAAACCATACTTTGGAATGATGTATCGTCAGTTCCTACATTTTTCATTTCAATCTATGAATTTTTTCTCTATTTCAGGGTTATCCAACATCTTTTTTTTTGGTTTTGAACCCTCGAAACATGTTTTTAAAGTCTTTTATACATTTAAAAAAATTGCCAAGACATTTCGATCACATTGCATGTCGGATTGATGTGTTGTCTGCGTGTACATGTCAAAAAAACTCAGTGGTGGTTTTCTCATGATTCTACATCAATCTAAGTTTGTTTTCTATGGTTTTCACTATTCTATGCATGTTTTAGTGTTTTAAAACACTAAAAACTCATTTACGACCATCTCAAGAAAACTGTAACTTGGAATGATGTTCCATCAGTTTTTACATTTCAAAATTCAATCTACAGTCATTTTCCTCTGATTTTAGGGAAATTCGACATCGTTTTCCTAGTTTTGACCCCCCCCCCCCCACACACACACATACAACACATTTTAAAGTTTATTGTACCATTAAGAAGTGTTTACCGAGTCAAAACCAAGAAAACAAGATCGGATTGTTTTTAAACTTATGGATAATGATATATAATTCATTTTTTGACATGTAGGAATCAACCACATGTCAATCCAGCAAAAGATGTGGTTGGTATGACTCGAAATGTGTGTTTTCTATATAAAAGTGTCATTTTATTTTTATTTATGGATGTTGTATATGTTATTTGGAAATGTGTGAATGATCTATGGAATTTAGAATTTACGTAAGTGGGAGGAGCTATAATGTTGGAAATTTCATTAGGGATCATGCCAGTCATCCGCTGAAATACAAAAACTAAATCACTTTCAATTTTTGAACGCCACTAATCATGTGTTTTCCTATAAGAGTCATGTTATTGTACTTTTTCTTTCAATATTGCAATTTCACTTTCTGATTCCTAATCAACGACACTAATAGAACCCACACCGAGTGTAACAGTGACAGATAACACCGCCCTACCAAAAAAATATAATATATTATGCCCATAACTCATCCCCCATAGACGTCTGGGATGATCCTTCTACAAAATGATTCCAACTGCATCATTCTGGGAAACCGATGATGATTGTGAATGGTTCACATCCTAGAATTCTTGAATTTTAACCTATTAATACAAAAATATTAGCAGTGATTTTTTAAAATATTTGAACTTCATAACATTATCTAATTAATAAATTTTCCATTAATATTTATTTTTATTTCATTACAATAAAAACATAATAATGAAAATTATATTATAAAAATAAACAAGCCTTGAACCCAATTAATTGGGGTTGGATAAATGTATCAAACGATGCCAAATTGGCATCGTTTGATCCATGTAGCTGGCCCCATTTAATTGTATTTAAGTATTGCTTGTTGTTATAATATATTTTTCATTATTATATTTTTATAGTAATGAAAAAAATATGAAATGGTAATGAAAATTACTTACTCTAACATCTTTGGTAGGTTCATTTACAAAACTGTCACTGGGTTTCCAATGTACTTTAAACCACATCTCTGTTCGGCCAACAGAATGACCTAATTCATTAGCCTTTATAAAAAAATATAAACATGTTAGAAAAAATCTTGAGTTATAATAAAATGATATAAATAATAATGAATAAAATAAAAACCAAATATTTCTTTTTCTCAAAAAAACTCTGAGACATAGCGATGTGAGGAATAACTTGCTTCTCACGATTCACAATATTTTTTAGATAATTACTACAAAAAACAGAAACATTAATAAAAATTATAATTTTATTGTGTTTATGTTATTAATATACTATAAAATATACAATTACATTGTGAGATGCATCTCTTTTGACAACAAAAAATATCTTTCATTGATCACGATAAATGCCTTCATGTACTTTCTCATACATATTTCATGAGCTCAAAAAAGTGTCATTAAACTCATGTCATAATCTCTATTTAAAATCTCTCCATTTCTTACCCAAAATTTTCAAACTCCATAGGTGTGAAATGGAGTGAGGGACATCAAAATTAAAAAATATCTAGAAATAAAAAATATAACACTTTATAAGTATATACAAAAATTACTCATGTCTTTTAAATTAGTTACCAAGGAATGTTAAATTAATATTACCTTTAATTGAGTATCAAAGACCTCATTTTTCCAAGCTATAGTAATATGCCTCCAATCTTTATAATTAATGAGAAATCTCACCATCTCGCAAGCAAGATGCCCAAGAATCTGCCCATAGATTCCAGCAGCGTCACCAGTAAGCACCTTGAACTCATAAAATGGAATGATAATATTTAATTCCTTTAGGTCCCATACCTTTTTTGTGTTCATATTTTCTTCCCTTCTGTGGTTTTCTTTATCATTTTTACAAATACAATAAACAATTAATAAAATATATAGTTTTTTTTGAAAAATTACATACATACCAATAACAGTAACTCTCCAATATCCCCTAGATAGAGGGGTGACCAAATTCTTTATCTCCATAGGTGAATTAGTTGGTGGGATACCAATGACATCTGGGGAAATGGATAGATCGCTAGTAGTATTGGGTACAACATAATCACTAGGATCTATAGAAGATGACGGTAATGGTGGTGTGCTCTGAGATACTGATTGACTAGGATTCTAAATTTTTTTTATTCTCAGTATTCCTACATTTCAAATGGTTAACATATATTAAATTTATAACAAATGAAAAACTAAAAGATTTTTACAAACAAAAAACTAGAACAATGTATATATGTATGAAACACTTATTAATGAGAAATTGTAATATATTTTTATTACCAATTTATACATTAAATTATCTTTATATTCATTATTTTCATTGTTATCAACCTCTATTACGATGAGTCATTCATTTTCACCCTCTCTTACAAGTTCTACTATTTCGATATTGTCAAGAAAAAGTTGTTCAATGTTTTTTGGTTGATGAGGTTCACTTTCACAAAGAATCAATTGATCTTCATCTCCCATATCATATAAGTATCTTTGATTTAAGTGTAAAATAATACTCCAACCTTCATGTATTTTATCATCCACATAATAAACCATCTTCTCTTGTGAAGCCAATGTAAATGGATCATGCTCTGAATGCTCACCGATATCCATAAATCAAGAGAAGTTGACAGAAGTAAAATATAATGAATATTTCATTATATGCCTATCCATGTTGACCCTCTTTCATTTGAATAAGACAACTAAAAACCGGACATTATAGTTTAATTTAATTATATCATTCATCTTCCCATAATATCCCACATCTACAAGTGTAAATACACCACTATTTTGATTTTTCAAGTCTTCTTCATGAAAAATTGTATGAAACCTGAATCCATGAATATTATAGGCATCGAATCTCTTAGCCTACCTTAGAGGACCTCGAGCTAAAAACATCAAATCATTTGATATTTCAGCTCGATTGTCAATATTCAATATCTTGAAAAAAAAAGATATAAGGTGTTACTTTTAACATAAATAAAATAACTACATGTCAATCATATGAATATGAGTATATACTTACATGACATGCGAACCACTTGAAAATATCTTTATTCACACCTTTTTTTAATTCCAGCTCATTTCATGCTCTAACCCTTAGTTGCCTCTTTGTTTTCAGTCAAAATTATTCAATAAATGGATTTTTAATAACAATATTGAGTATCACATATCTATGTGCTTATAGAAACTCCAATTCAGTCAGTGTGAAATTTAACCCCTTTTCCAATTGGTTGTCCAATAGTTAGAAATATCGATGACTGGTTTTCAGAATGAGAATTAGTGGACATGTCATCAACATGTCCATTACTATTGAACATAGTCTCAATTCCATCCAAATACCTAAAATATAAATTCAAGGACTCTTCAGTTATGTAACCTTCAGCAATAGAGCCTTCTGGTTGATTTTATTCCTCACATATGATTTCAAATGACCTAATCACCTGATGAAATAAAATGAGAAACATATTACAAAAATTTATGAAATGATTTGATAAAATCGAATTCACTAATGAAAATAAAAATAATATCAATGTACCTCTCAATTGGATACATCCATCGATAGTGTACCAGTCTGCCAAGTTTAACTTCTTCAACCAAATGAATGGTCAAATAAATCATGATTGTGAAGAATGAAGGGGGAAATAACATCTCCAAATGACAAATTTTCAAAACAATTATTTCTTGAAGTTTATCAAGCTCAGTTGGATTTAGAGTTTTAATAAAAATCTAACATAAAAATGGTACAAAACTCAACTAGAACCATAGTTACTTTTTTAGGTAACATATTACGTAATGCTAATGACAAAAACTACTCCATCAAAATATGTGAGTTTTGACTTTTCAATCAATGTAACTTTCTATGTTTTAAGTCAACGTACATTGATATGTTACTTGAATATCCATCTGGCACATTTACATTCTTTAAAGTTTGAAGGAATATGTCTTTCTTATGATTTTTCATTATAAAAATAGCTGAAGGATACTTGTCATTCTCATTTTCCCTCAAACCATGCTTTATATTCATTGACTCCAAATCCTTACGAGCATTAAGGTGATCCTTCGATTTACCCTACTCATTAAGAAATGTAAAAATTACATTATCACAAACGTTCTTCTCAATATGCATTATGTCAATATTATGACATTTCAAATTAAACTCCCAATAAAGAAGTTTGAAAAATATACTCTTTTTCTTCCATTGTTGTGTTCCAGCTACTTCGGATATTGTACCTCGTACCCTTTTCCCCCTTCTTTAAACTGATGACATTTACCAGATTCTCCAGTGACATTCATTAATTTTCCCAAGATTTCTGAACTAGATGACACCTTCAGTGACTTTCTCATTTCAATATCTTTATTGAATTGTGTATTTTTAAACTTGGATTTATGAGAAGCATCAAGAAATCAATGATGACACATAAAACACCCTTTTATACTATGAGGTAATCATTGAGGTTCAAAATCGAAGTTACAAACAGGACAAGAAAAACTAGTATGATTATTCTAACCAAATAAATTTTCTAGTCCAGGAAAGTCACTGGTTATCCATGTTAAATTAGCATGCATTTTGAATAGCTGTCTTGTTGAAGCATCATATGTTTCCATGTCATCATCTCATAATTCTTGTAATTCTTTGATTAGAGGTTGAAGGTACACATCAATTTCATTTCGATACATTTTCTTTCCAGGAATAATCATCAAAATAATGAAAGAAGTCTTCTTCATACACATCCATGCAGGTAGATTATAGAGGATCAAAACAACAGGCCAAATGCTATAATTAGTACTTAAAGTACTAAAAGGGTTAAAACCGTCAGAAGCCAATCTCAAACGTACATTCCTATGATCCGAATAAAAATATGGATATAGAGAATCAAACATATTCCATGATGTTGAATATTTTGTATGTCTCATCAAGCCATTGCTACTATCCTGAGAATGCCACTTCATGTCGTATGTAGTCTTAAACGGTGTGAATAGTCATTACAAGCGTGTCTTCAAAGGAAAGTAACGCAATACCTTTGAAGGAGTTTTGTTCTTCTATTTCTTACTGGGGTTGCATTTATTTATACTCTCATTGTTGTTCATTGACTTTCATCTTCTTGTATGACATCTTATGCATTCTTCTTTATCAGACTCTTCTCCCTAGTAAAGAATGAAATCATTAGGGCATGCATATATCTTTGTATAATCAAGTCCAAGTCAGTTGATGAATTTCTTCATCTCATAGAATGATGCAGGGATCTTAGCTTCACTGAATGAATCATGAAGAAACTCTAAAATCATGGACATTGTTTTTTTAGTAATTCTGCAGAGACACTTGATATGATACAACTTAAGTAGAAAAGAAAACTTTTAATACTTGGCACACCCTTTATATTGTTCTTGCTATTCGTCTTCAACTAATTCATGAAACTCGTTTTTTTTTTCTCACTGAAGTTATGAGTAAGATTAAGTTGTTTAGGATCAACTAAAGGTTTTGTTGATCTATTAAAATCTTGGACATTTTATTCTTCAAAACCAAATGTGCTATTTAACAAATTACAAACCGAATTCTCCTCTATCGGGTTACTTTTTGTTTCATTGACAGTATTTTCATTGTTTTAACTTTCTATAATATTTGATTCACCATGCCAAATCCAACATACATATTGAGCAAGAAAATATTTCAATATCAAATGCTCATACATTTTGTTTCTATTCAACCATCACTTGAATTTACAATCAGGACACAAACATTTTATTCTACCATCCATTGATCGGTTTTCAATTGCATAATCTAAAAATTCTTCCAAACCCTTGGCATATACCAAGATGCATTTCGAGATAAATTAATCCAACTTTTATCCATAGGTATTGGATTGTCATTGTTCTTCCTGTACATTAAGATATAAAGACACAAATGGTTAATCAAACAATTACAATAAAAATTAAACATCACCCAACTTCATCATTGACCAGGGTACGGTCTTGATTCGACATAGCAAAAAATCAACATCAAAATTATTCAAGTCAACATTAGATCTCTAACTTTTTTGCTTTTCATATTATCAGTTTTTATTTTATATTGCATAAACATGATTGTCTCTATAGATAGCTCTTACTTTGATAATTATGCAAATCAAGATTTTTTGTATCTCAAAACAAGAACTTGAAACCGTGATATCTTGTGACATAGTCTCTTTTAGTCTAGCTTGCAAATTCTTGCATTCATCAAATATAAAATATATTCATGGTAAATGTTAATTTTCAAAAATAAAGGATAAAACCCAAAGCATCACCAAGATGATCAACATTCCATTGATAAAAAAATCAAGGATAAAACCCAAAACATCACACCAATCAAGAACCACCAAAGAAACTTCATCTACTCTAGGCTCGGGAAGAATAAGACCCAAAACCAATAACCATCACTATGTTAAAATGAAACTATGCCTAGATAGAAAAAGGAATCACCCTATAGACTGTCCAAAAGTAATGACTTTCACTCTTTTTCTCAAGAACTTTATGGGGAGAAAAATCAAAATAACACAAAACATAGTCTCAAAGAAGCAATACTCCACAACTCGAATCAAATGAATCCAAATTAAACCAAGAAACATGCTTAGAAATAGAACCCACCACATTTAAAACACCATTAAAAAAATTTCTCGTTTCCCCTTAAAAGAAAAAAACTTTAAATAAAGGGCTCAAAACATATTTCATAAATGTAAATATACCATAAAACTCCACTTCCTCTATAAAATACCACTATAATTTCATTATTAAATCATCTATGGTTATTTAAAAATATTTTCAAAAATCATTCACATGAAAAACCTTTTTCAAATCCTTTTTGCAACCCAAGAAGAAACCACAATTTAATACTTAAAACACCAACCTTTAGAACCATTAATGTTTTAAAATAATTCAGGGAAATGAAACAGAATTCTATATAAAAATGCCCAAAAATGTTTTAAAACATTTAACATAACACCAAATAAATGTTTTAAAATGATTAGAGTCTTAATCAAAGTTTTTCTTAAAACAAAATTTCATTTTGGATCTATCACATATAAAATAACACTAAAGAAATTGTTAATTAAATGAAAGTTTTAATATTAATGCATTATTATAACATATTTTAATCCATAATTACTAATTATAAAATAAAATATGTAATTAAATATTAAAAAAGCAACTTATTGGTATTCTTCATAATTATAACATTATATGAATATTCATAATAATCAAACATGCAACTTAATAATATTCTTAACTATGAAACATTATTCTAATTATTAAACATTCAATTTTATTATACATATAATTTAATATTCCTAACAAATATTAACCATGCAATTTATTAATATTTTAGATAATTAAACATGAAATTTATTGATATTTCTAATAATTAAACTCGCAACATAAATAATAAATCAACTCAAAACCCTCTAGGAACCAAAATCTCAAAAATGTGAAAAATTTACCACAATGCACGATTTAGCAAGTGCAGCGATGGTTAGGGTAGCGGTCGTTAGGGCTCAGTTGAGAACAGATGCAAGGGGGGAAAGTGAGCGGCGGTGAGCACTACAAGGCAGAAAGGGAGAGTTTGGGCGCGGAGATCAGAGAGCAGCAGTGAGGGGGAAAGGGGTGTGGCGGTGAGGGCTCGAGGGAGGGGTGTGCTCGGAGGTAGCGGCCAGCAGCGAGGGGTGGTGAGGGCCGAGGGGGAGGCGATCGGCGAGGGGGTGGCGATCGATGAGGGCTCGAGGGAGAAGGGGGTGCGGCGGTGGCGCCGGGCGGCGATCAGCGAGGGATCGGGGATGGGGGGCTCATGGAGAAGAGGGAGGGGATCGAAATTAGGTTTTTCGACAACATTTAGCGGCATTTTAATAAAACGCCGCTAAATATCAAAAAAAAAAATAGCGGCGGTTTACTGTAACCGCCGCTATATTATAAAATTTTTTAAATGCGATTTATTTAGCAGCAGTTATTAAAACCATTGCGAATAAACCACCGCTAAGACCTGATTTTTTTTTTTTTTTGTAGTGTGTGGAATACATGAAAAATACGAGGGTAGTGGTAATATGATATCACATATTGTATGTTACACAACATTGCATGTCATATGTAATGATATACTAGATATCATTATTTGAAATATAGCATTTGATGCATATATCTTTTACTTGTAGTCGGGGGGACGATTGTGGTTGTTTAAATCACCCAACCAATTATCGACTATAGGTACGATCAAAACCAATTTACTACAACCATAGCCACATGTTACTACCACGACCATAACTCCCTGAAACCTATAAATAGAAGTGTTTATACCATTTTTGAGAGGTTGGAAAGTGGGGTAGGTTAAATAGTAGGGTTCTTTTTCTTTTTTCCTTTCCCCTTTCTAAAACAAGTCTTCAATTTCAGATATGCATTATAAAATAGTTCAATGGGCATGACCTTTTTCCCATACACTGATCTTTTCATGTAAATCAGCCTACCAGTAATCCCTACAAGAGCAAATCCCATCCCGGAAATGGTGAAAACGATTCACATCTCGAATAAGAATCTCCCTTTCCTTGAACTTGGATATGAACTTCGCGAAGGTATGACAGTCCTCACATAATCTCAGGTCTTTCGAGATTCGAATGGCTTCCCCTTTGCCACAGTTGATCAGGCCAAACGCAACCGCTAGCTTTTCACTGTGCCCCAAAACAGTGTCAAGGCCATGCGGAGCTTCAAGCTCATAGCCCTTCCCCTTCATCTCCTTCGACAGCTCCAATAAGGAAGCATGGAGCTGCTCCATCTCCGGGTTGAACTCATCAACCTGCCTGAAACCATAAGCTTTCTTTCCCACTTCAATCCAACTGCACCCGGTTATCCTTTGCAGCCCTTTAACTTCAAGCAGCGTTTTAACTCTCTTGACACCATCCCACAAGTTGGCCGCAGCATAGACATCAGCAAGGAGGACATAGTTCCCAGCATTGGTCGGCTCAAGCTCAAAGAGCCTTTCGCCAGCCATCTCCGCAAGCTCAACATTGCGATGGATCCTGCACGAGCCCAGGAGAGAGCCCCACACCCTGGGACCTGGTTTGATCGGCATATCATCTATAAGCCTGGCTGCTTCTTCCAGCCGATTGGCACGGCCAAGAAGATCCACCATGCAGGCGTAGTGCTCCACCCTGGGATCAATCCCGTGTTCTTTCCTCATGGATTTGAACAACTTTTTGCCTTCCTCAACAAGCCCTGAATGGCTGCAAGCTCCCAAGACACTGAGAAATGATATCGAGCTCGGCGAAATCCCATCTCCAACCATCTCATGGAAGATTTCGACTGCTTTCTGGCCAAACCCATGATCCCCATAGCCCGATAACAAAGAATTCCACATGACAACATCTCTTCGGCCCCTCTGATCGAAGACCCGCTGCCCGGATTTGAGATTGCCACACTTCGCATACATCGTCACCAGGGTGCTGCACACTGGGAGGATGGAGTCCAGACCCCTTCTGAGAATGTAGCAATGGGTGGACTTCCCGTGTTCTAAAGCGCAGAGGGCCGCACATGCTTGCAGCAGGCTAACCATGGTCACTGAGTTTGGAAGCAAGCTTGTGTTTTTCAAAACCATGTCATGGAAAAGCTCCAGCGCTTCCAGGGGTTGGTCATTTCTGGCGTAACAGCCGATCATGGCGCTCCAAGAAACCACGTTTCTAACGGGCATTGCGTCGAACACCGCTCGGGCATTCGAGGTGCGCCCAAATCTGGCATACACGTCGAGCAATGTCGTCATGGTGTGGAGATGTTCGGCGAGCCCATGCCGGAGGACGTGGGCGTGAATCTCCTTTCCCTTTTGAAGGAGCGCGTCGATGGATTCGGAGGCCACGCAGGCCTTGAGAACGTAAGTGTAAGTGAATTTATCTGAAGGGATTCTGCGGCGATTCATCCGGCGATAGAGGTTCAGCGCCACTTCCCCGTGTCCCCTCAGGGCGAGTGTTCTCAAGATGGCGTTCCAGACGAACAGCGTCTTGCTACGAATTTCGTCGAACACCCCGCGGGCACGGTCGATGCAGTCCAGCTCGCCGTACATGTCGATGAGCTTGGAGGCCAAGAAGGGGTCTTGATCGAACCCATGATCGGAGATGTGGCGGTGCACGGCCAGAGCGTCGGAGAGGGAGCTGCGATGGGCGCAGGAGAGGATGAGGAGCTCGTAGGTGTGTTGGGTAGGGCTGGGCTCGTTGGCGAGGAGTTCAAGCGCCTGCTTGGGTTTTCCATGCTTGCAGAGAGATTGGATTAACGGGTTGCTGTTTTCGGAGACGGCGGTAGCAGCGCCGGCGATGGCGGAAACAGGGCGGAGGGCGACGACGGAGCTCTGAAGCTTTGGGTAAACAGAAGATCGGCAATTTGGTAACATTGGGAGTGCTTGCGAAGGAGATTGAAACGCCCACATATTAACTGACGATCTGGGTTTCAGCCTGCCTCCTCAAGATTCATTGCCGCTGGAGCTTCGGCGGGAGGCTGGTGCGCCTGGGCTGGGTTGGGTGTCGTCTGGTAGCCATTGTGGTTCACGAAGACCTCCAAAATAAAGTAATTAATGGGGTTTTTTTTTTAATACGTTTTCTGAAAAAAATATTTTAAAAAAAACAGTCAGGTTAAAAATATTTTTCAAAATGCCCCTCAAAGGCGGCATGCGCGATGCCGCCTTTCCCCTATTTTTTTTTAAATTTTTTATTTTTATTTTTGTTTTGTTTTGTTTATATATATATATATATATAAACATAACAAAATTTTTCAGCAGAATATCTCTGCTACTAAATATCCAGCGGTACTGCCATTAAAGTAGTCTGGATTCTGACAGAAACCCTCACTCAGACCTCCCTTTTATAAGATGGCTTGCCTTGGAAATCATTCTGCATTTTCGATGTGGGATTCAGGTTCTCCCTTTCCTGCACAGTACATTCTGTATTTCTGATGTGAGATTCTGTTTCAAGTGCATGAATTTGAAAAAAAATAAAATATAAACTATAAGACCAATATAAATGAAATTTTAAATATTGATTAAACATATAAGAAATTGTTGAAAACAAAAAGAATTTCCTTAAAAATGATGATAAAAAATAATTTATAAGCTTTCAAAACCGCCTACTTGAAATTTAAAAATGTTTCAAGTACGTGAATTTGAAAGACTATAAAATATAAAATATAAAACGAATATAATTGAAACTTTAAAGATTGATTAAAGATATAATAAATAGTTGAAAACAAAAGGAATTTCCAAAAAAATGTTAATGAAAAGTAATTTATAAGCTTTCAAAACCGCTTACTTGAAATTTAAAAATGTTTCAATCACGTGAATTTGAACGACTATAAAATATAAACTATAGAATGAATATAATTGAAACTTTACACATTGATTAAACATATAAGAAATAGTTGAAAACAAAAAGAATTTCATAAAAAATGTTGATGGAAAATAATTTATAAGCTCTCAAAACCGCCTACTTGAAACTTAAAAACGCTTCAAATACGTAAATTTGAACGACTATAATTACATAAGTAATAATTAATAAGAAATAAGAAATAATTATTAATTAATAATTATAATGAATAATAATAATTACTAATTACTAATTAATTAGCAATATAATTATTAATTATATTACTAATTAACTAAATAATTATTATATATGTGATAATTAATAAGTAGTAAGTAATAATTATTAATTAATAATTATAATGAATAATAATAATAATAATTAATATTTATATTACTAATTAATAATTAATAATTAATAATTAATAATTAATAATTAATTAGTTATAATTATTAATTATATTACTAATTAAATATAAAATAATTATATATGTAATAATTAATAAGTTATAAGTAATAATTATTAATTAATAATTATAATGAATAATAATAATTAATATTTATATTACTAATTAACTAATTAATAATTACTAATTACTAATTATTAATTAATTAGTTATAATTATTAATTATATTACTAATTAACTAAATAATTATTATATATCTAATAAGTAATAAGTAATAATTATTAATTAATAACTATAATGAATAATAATAATAATTAATATTTATATTACTAATTAATAATTAACTAATTAATAATTAATAATTACTAATTACTAATTAATTAGTTATAATTATTAATTATATTACTAATTAACTATATAATTATTATATATCTAATAAGTAATAAGTAATAAGTAATAATTATTAATTATTAATTATAATGAATAATAATATTACTAATTAACTAATTAATTTTGACATAATTAATTATTAATAATTACTAATTAGTTATTATAGTGAATAATTATAATTACTAATTATATTACTAATTAACTAATTTACTATTATCTAATTAAGAATTATATTACTAATTAACTAATTAATTATTATATAATTAATAGTTATATTAATAATTAACTAAATAGTTATTATATAAGTAATAAGTAATAATTAATAATTATAATGAATAATTATAATTAATATTTATATTACTAATTAACAAATTAATTATTATATAATTAATAGTTACGTACTTGAAACATTTTTAAGTTTCAAATAGGTGGTTTTGAAAGATTATAAATTATTTATCATCAACAATTTTGATGAAATTCTTTTTGTTTTTAACTATTTATTATATGTTTAATCAATGTTTTAGGTTTCATTTATATTGGTCTTATATTTTATGTTTTATGGTCTTTGATAGTAATGTACTTGAAACATTTTTAAGTTTCAAGTTGGTGGTTTTGGAAGATTATAAATTATTTATCATCAACAATTTTGATGAAATTCTTTTTGTTTTCAACTATTTCTTATATTTTTAATTAATAATTATTACTTATTACTTATTACTTATTAGATATATAATAATTATTTAGTTAATTAGTAATATAATTAATAATTATAACTAATTAATTAGTAATTAGTAATTATTAATTATTAATTATTAATTAGTAATATAAATATTAATTATTATTATTCATTATAATTATTAATTAATAATTATTACTTATTAATTATTAATTATTACATATATAATTATTTTATATTTAATTAGTAATATAATTAATAATTATAACTAATTAATTAGTAATTAGTAATTAGTAATTATTAATTATTAATTAGTAATATAAATATTAATTATTATTATTATTCATTATAATTATTAATTAATAATTATTACTTATTACTTATTAATTATCACATATATAATAATTATTTAGTTAATTGGTAATATAATTAATAATTATATTGCGAATTAATTGGTAATTAGTAATTAGTAATTTTTAATTATTTAATTAGTAATATAAATATTAATTATTATTATTCATTATAATTATTAATTAATAATTATTTCTTATTACTTATTAATTATTACTTATGTAATTATAGTCGTTCAAATTTACGTATTTGAAGCGTTTTTAAGTTTCAAGTAGGCGGTTTTGAGAGCTTATAAATTATTTTCCATCAACATTTTTTATGAAATTCTTTTTGTTTTCAACTATTTCTTATATGTTTAATCAATGTGTAAAGTTTCAATTATATTCGTTCTATAGTTTATATTTTATAGTCGTTCAAATTCACGTGATTGAAACATTTTTAAATTTCAAGTAAGCGGTTTTGAAAGCTTATAAATTACTTTTCATTAACATTTTTTTAGAAATTCCTTTTGTTTTCAACTATTTCATATATCTTTAATCAATTTTTAAAGTTTCAATTATATTCGTTTTATATTTTTTATTTTATAGTATTTGAAATTCACGTACTTGAACCATTTTTAAATTTCAAGTAGGCGGTTTTGAAAGCTTATAAATTATTTTTCATCATCAATTTTAAGGAAATTCTTTTTGTTTTCAATAATTTCTTATATGTTTAATCAATATTTAAAATTTCATTTATATTGGTCTTATAGTTTATATTTTATTGTCTTTCAAAGTCATGCACTTGAAACAGAATCTCACATTGCAAATACAGAATGTACTGCGCAGGAAAGGGAGAACCTGAATCCCACATCGAAAATGCAGAATGATTTCCAGGACAAGCCATCTTATAAAAGGGAGGTCTGGGTGAGGGTTTCTGTCAGAATCCAGACTGCTGTAATGGCAGTACCGCTGGATATTTAGTAGCAGAAAAATTCTGCTGAAATTTTTTGTTTCGTTTATATATATATATATAAACAAAACAAAACAAAAATAAAAATTTAAAAAAAAATTAGGGGAAAGGCGGCATCGCGCATGCCGCCTTTCGCGTAAAGGCCAAAGGCGGCATCCGTGATGCCGCCTTTGCGCCGAAACACAAAGGCGGCATCGCGGATGCCGCCTTTGAGGGGCATTTTGAAAAATATTTTTAACCTGACCGTTTTTTTAAAAATATTTTAAAAAAAACGTATTTAAAAAAAAACTCTAATTAATGCCTACTTAAGACCTCCAAATTAAAATTGATCACGGAATAAACCATTACCTTTTTACAAGCATACCCTTAGCGATCCGGAAAATTAATATACCCCTAGATATTCTCAGTAATAATGGGGTACTTCTTGATAAAAAATTGGATTTGGGTGTTTATGTGGTTTGGCTTAACAAGAATATCTTTGACGGACTGAGTACCGATATTGATCTTATGGAAGATATAATTCTCAGGTTTTTCACCGATGAGGACAACTCAAATCTTATTGCTCTTGCTCTTGAATATGAGATCAAAGATTCAGTTTTTGGTCTAAATTCTGGTAGCTCCCCTGGACAGATGGTTTCACCAACTCTTTCTTTCGAACATATTGAGAGATTATTTATTGTGATGTTTGCCGATTTGTCAGTCATTTCTTCAATGGTGGCTAGTTGACATAGGGCTTTAATGCCCAGTTTCTTGCACTTATTGTAACATCCCGGGTAAATAAAGAATAATACGTTTTCACATTTATTAACATTTAAAAATTAAAAATTAATTTTACTTTGAAGTGGTTGCTACGTTCGATAGCGTATCCGATACGCAACAAAGAGTTTCTTTGAAATCTTACGTTGCACACTAGTAATAAAATAATATTATTTTGAATGGTAGTTAACACGTAGCCGTTGTATTGGCGGGAATGAATAGAAACAACTAAAATATGATTATATATGTTTGTTAAATGGTTTTACATTTATCTAATAAAAGATAAAGACTTAAAATACGAAAAGAACTCAATTTTAGGCATATATACTCTAACATTCACAAAAGGTCGACTTATCGCCTTTTGATGGCGAACCATCTATAAATATAGTTTTGGTCACTCTTATACATTCTATTGGACCAAATAAAATTTTTCTTTAGAATCGGGACATCAAAATTTACTTTGTGTAATTTTTTGGTATTTTTCCGATAAAGTTCATTTTTTAATGAATAGTAAAAAATGTTGTATTTTAATTCAAAACCTCTTTTTAATCTAATTTATTTATATGATTAGATTATCTTTTGAATTGGGTTTAAAGTGAAATTAGAATATATTTTTACCATTTAATCCAATAGTAGTCGTTGGAATTAATTTCACTTTGAAATTTGACTTAAACTAATGTCAATCTTTTGATACTTATTGTTTCATAAAAACACGCTATTTGTTTTGACAGCGGGAATTAATTATTAAATTAATTAATGCAACTTATATGTTTTGAATTTTGTAAAATAGAAATCATTTTTTAATTCGAAATATCAAATATAGCTTAAGGTGAATTTTTGGTATTTTTCTGAAAAACTTCAATTTTTGATGAATAGTGAAACCACTAAGTGGTACTTAAAAAACTGATTTTTCTTTTAAATGAAAATTTACCACCATTGTGTTTTTAATTTCAAAAATCCGACATACATGGTTGTCATTAGTAAGTAAAATGTGGTTCAATGGGATTAAAATAATTATTTGGTGAATAATAACTTTTATGTTTATTAATCGCAATTAGAGGTAATTAGTGTAGTTTAAGGTAAAGATAATGTTTTAATAATATGAAATGACCTAGACACATGTCCTGCCCTTATTGGATGTATCATGGCCGACCAAGACAATCCATGTGTCAACTTGGGGACCCCATGGAGCCACTTTGGTAGGAAAATGACATTAAAAACTTTTTATTTAATGTTAAAATTAAAATGTTACAAACATGAGTTGTTTTACTAAAACAATTTTTAAATGGGGTTATACAAATCATATTTTTGACTATAAATATTCATTAGAAAGATAAAAAGATTTCCTACATCATGATATTTTTTATAATTTTTATACATTAAATAAATTAAATTATTTATGACACCATGATGATGCAGCGATTACCTCATTATTTAACGATTTAAATAAAATGAAAAGATAATGTAAAATATAAGACCTACACATGTAAAAAACCCATTTTATTGGTGTATTTCGAAATCTTATCACATTATCCTCTAAATATATAATTTTGGGACCCTTTTTATCTGAAAATAATTTTATAATAAAGTATCTTTTCTTAACTTTCCAAGAGTGGCACTCCTCTCCTCTTAAAAAAGGCCCTCACCTCTACCTCCTTACCTACACCTCTCAAGCCTTTGGTTCAGCCAACCTCTTCTCTTTTTATCTCTCCACATCCCTCTCTTACTCCTAGAAGCCTCACTTTGGGCATAAGTCTTCCCAAGGAAGCCTTTGAGCTCAAATCAAAGAGAGTTACCCGATTTTAAGGTAATGTCTTCACTTGTGTTCTTATGTATTATTTTGCTTCTCCAACCCCCTAAACTCTTTTTATTCATTTATTTTGTAACAAATCTAGTATCTTAAATATACTAGGATGTTGTTATAAGAAGAATTCGAGCTATAATTACACACACTTTCATCTAATGGTTAAAGATCATACTATTTCCGTGGATGGCGAATTTCTGCCTCCCGAAATGATGATTGTTCAATATTCTTCTAACACCTTAAAAGGTGGCCATTAAGATGTCACTATATTTATATATGATATATAATATGTATATGTTTTCCTTAATATTCTGTATTTTTTCATTTATGGCACACCTTTATGGTTTCCATTGTGGGTAAACACGATAATTTCATTTTAGGAAGTGCGGACTATCGCCCCTCAAAGTGATTTGATTCGTTAATGCCATACGTGGGACGTATAAAGGATGAATTTAATGATATTATATATGATATTATACTGGAATTATAATATACCTTTATATCATTATGATTTCACTTCATTAAAGTATGAGATAGAAATGAAAGTAGCGTTCATGCGTACGTACGGCTTACCGTCTCCATGAACGGTGCATTTCATTTCTTATCCACAAATGTAATGTACTATTATATGTACATATATATAATGGATATATATGATGTATGTTACATCAAAGTGATGAATATAATTCTGGAATTAAAATATACATACCTCTCATTTAGTTTTAATTCCATTAATATGACATAGAAATGAAAGTAGCGTTCATGCGTACATACGACTTACCGTCTCCATGAACGGTGCATTTCATTTCTTACCTCTAAATGATTATGTAATATTATAAATACATGTATATTCTGGATATATATGATATCCAAATCATAAATATCATTCTGGATATAATGAACCTTTGACCACACGAACAACATGTAATTGTAAGAAGTCCACTTTCGACTTAAGAACCAAATATCGACAAAACAAACATTATTAACTTAAATGATTACATAATGCTTATAACATTGCAATAAGTGATATAAAAGGAATAATGAACTTGAAAAAGGTTCTTAAGCAAGTATAAATTAACTCAAGTTTATTATTCAGGACGTTAAAGAACGATCGAGTCAAGTCGGACCCAAGGTAAGGGACTTCGTCTCAATCTCCTTTCGTTGAGGCATATTTCGTTTTATACACAACTTTCTTTTATACAGTGTATAAACCCCTTTGACTTTTACTTTTATACAAAAGGAATCTTTTTCTACGAAGCTTTTTACTAAACGACAAAAAGGAATGTTTCTTTTAACGTACGCGGTGACAACGACCATTTTCGCCGGTGCGAGTATTATTTGGTCTTTGGCTTCCTCAACAAGCCGTAATGTTTTTAAAATGAAATAAATACCATATACTCTTTTATGTATTTTGGTATTTATAATGGATTTGTTATGTCAATATATTTATGTGATATATTGTGATCAAAGTGTGGAAATGTTTTCTTTCCAATATATTTGTTTTATGTCTTATGATTTTATAATGGTACTTGGACATTTGACGGGTGGTTACATGATAAACAATATGATGGGTGGTGAAGTGAATACCAAGACGAGTGGTTATGTTATAACCTCCAATGCATTGGGTATAGAAGTCGGCCGTATGGCTATTCCATTAAGTGATATGTGTAGAAGTCGACCGTATGGTTATTCCATTTAAGTATGTTTATGTCCCAAGTTACCTTTATATGTTATGTGATCTTTATATGGGTTTTATGGTAATCTTTTGGTTACAAAAGAGTAAGTAATGATCTTTTATTCAGTGAAGAGTTTTTACTACTTCATAAAGGTGAAAATTATTACTTTGATAAAGTTTACATGGTTTACTTGTTGTTTTGATAAACTAACAGTTTTCATTCTTTGTGTATCCCTTATTGAGATTTTTAAGCTCACCCCAAGTTTTTTTTGAAATGTTTTTCACTGGACTTAATGTGTAATAGGGTCAAGGATGGGATCAAGGGAAATTCATGCTATCTAAAACATGGAACTAGACATGTTTTCTTTTAAGAGTTTTTATTTTATGGAAACTTAGTAGAAGTTTCTACTTTGTAATCTTTTGAGATGTAATAGTTATGTACTAATTCTCTAAAACTATAAACCGTGAAAAGATCCTCAATGTGAATTATTCATTCAATTCAATATTAAGTAAGGTTTAAGGCTGGGGCCTTATAGTTGGTATCAGAGGTCGGTTTAGACAACTTTATGAGTTAGAAAATTGTTAAATTATAAGTTAATTTATGGTATGATTGAAATGATATAGCATTTAAAGATTACCATGTTGCTTCGACAAAGATATGTCTGTGTTAAGAATTATTTTTTATAAAGGAAATAGAGCAGCTTTTCTGGGAAGGCATACAGAGTTGAATGACTTTCCGAATCAGCAACCGGAGATGGTCGGAATCAGAATTGAGCAGTTTACTACAGTGATGACTCAGTAGAATCAGGTGATAAATGGTGGTTGTGTTTATTGATGATATTTTGGTGTTTTCTAAAAGTAAAGAGGAGCATGAAAGTCATTTAAGGGTTATCTTGCAAACCTTAAAAGAAAATAAACTGTATGAAAAGTTCAGCAAGTGTGAGTTTTGGTTACAACAAATTTCTTTCCTGGGTCACATTGTTTCAAAAGATGACATAACTATTGATCCTGCTAAAACAAAAGTTGTTAAAGAATGGCCAAGACCCACAAATGTAACCGAGATCCGTAGTTTCCTTGGTTTGGCAGGTTACTACCGAAGGTTTGTTGAAATTTTTTCACGGTTATCTAGTCCAATGACTAAGCTAACTCGGAAGGGTGTTAAGTTTATCTGGACAAAAGAATGTGATGATTTTTTTCAGGAGTTGAAAAGAAGTTTGTTGAATGCTCTAGTTTTGGAACTTCCTTCCAGGAATGGTGAGTTTGTTATCTACAGTGATACTTCATTGAAAGGACTTGGTTGTGTCCTAATGCATAATGATCAGGTAATTGCTTATGCTTCATGACAGTTGAAAACTCATGAGGTAAATTATCCTACACATGATTTGGAATTATCTGCTGTTATTTTTGCTTTAAACATTTGGAGGCATCATTTGTATGGAGTAAAGTGTGAAATATATACTGATCACAAAAGTTTAAAGTATATATTCACTCAGAAAGAGTTGAACATGATACAGAGGAGATGACTGGAATTAATCAAGGATTATGATTGTACAATTCATTACCATCCATAAAAAGAAAATAAAGTGGCTGATGCTTTGAGTCGAAAAAGTAATGCTTTATTAATAATGTTGCGTTCGGAATGTGATCCTTTGGTTAAGGATTTGATGAACTTTGGCATAGAAGTTGTTGGTGCCGGATGTCCTTCTGTTTTGTTTCAGGTATCAGTGAAATATTCTCTATCATACAAAATCAAGCAAGCACAGAAGCAAGACAGTGAGTTGCAGAAAAAGGTAGAGCTAGTTTAGAAGGGTAAGTTTCCTGAATTCAATATTGACAATGATTGTGTTTTGAGATTTGGGAAGAGATTGTTTGTGCCTTGTGATTCACAGTTGAAGAGAGAGTTGTTATGTGAAGCTCATAGTTCTCCATTTTCAGTTCATCCTGGAAGTACTAAGATGTATAAAGATCTGCGGGAGTATTACTGGTGGGATGGAATGAAAAGAGATATTGTTGATTTTAATGTGAAATGTTTGACTTGTCAGCAGGTTAAAGCAGAGCGGAAGTTACTGAAAGGGATGCTTCATCCATTACCAGTGCCAGAGTGGAAATGGGAAAATATATCCATGGACTTTGTTGTGGGATTACCGAGGGCATCTCGAGGTAATAATGCAATCCGGGTTATTATTGATCGATTGACTAAATCTGCTCATTTCCTTCCTATTCGAGATACATTCTCTCTAGATCAACTTTCTCGATTGTATCTTAAAGAGATAGTCAGGTTGAATGGAGTTCCCCTCTCCATTGTATCTGATCGTGATCCCAGGTTTACTTCTAACTTTTGGAAGGGCCTTTAGAAGTCATTGGGTACTGAATTAAATTTTAGTACATCTTTTCATCCATAATCTGTCACAAACCGAATCGATCACCACCAAAAATGGAACCAAACCCAGCCCGTGACAAGGCTCGAAGGGTGTTCCTGATCCCCACGGGCTGGAACAAGTGCCCGGGTATCATAAAATGAAAATTGGGAACGATTTACCCAAGTTTATAAACATAAAACAACAAAAGAATCCAATGAAACAAATCTGGATTTTTCAAACCAAACAATCTTTTACAAAAATTTAGAACTGAATTACAAAGCTTAAAACAACTCAAAAGGTCTATACCAAAGGTACAAAACCAAATAAGGATATCCCAAGAACCCTCATCGCAAGGGGAACCGCCCTCAAGCCACCTCTACAAGACTTCACCACCAAGGACCTGCTAGAAACCCGAACCACTGGAACAAAAAACTGTACCCAATATGTGACAACAAAAATAACCAAGTCTACTTACACCCAAGGGTGTAAGTAGGGTGTGAGAAAATTCCCAGTAGGATACCACCACTAAGATATTCCATGTGATAAACATTTAAAGATGAAAATCATGCAAGTTTTCAAAAACATGAAAAGCTAGTTACAATTTCTAAAAGATGCAACTTTGAATAAAAACAGTTTTCAAGTGGGTTATCATTAACAATCAACAATTTTAAAAATAATGTCAACACTACTGAATTTTCTAGACAAATATACTGTATGTCGATGGTAAGTACAAAGTAAATAATGAGCACAAGAAATAGGAAATAACCCCTAGGCACTAGCTAGCTGTGGGTCCCAGGTACCTCGTATCTCGGTGAGAGTAACCATCAAAAATATCCATTCTCATGCACGAGCCACCAGTAGGGAACATACCCATAACCTAGTGGTTCCCAATCATCATCATCATAGTTTAGTTAGATTTTTAAGAGTCAATCTTTCTAAGTGAAACTGAGGCCAAACCCCACGAATTCACTAGCATACTAGTGCACGTCCACCCACCTAGATACCCAGGTTTTCCCCTTGTGCTCAAACAAGTTAAACAAGTCAAGAAATATACATTGAACATGAAAATATCATTTCCACATCACAAATTCACCAAACAGACCATATGTATACCACACAAGTCACAAAAATCCATTTTTCATTCAAAATGATTTTAAAATCCGAATCACACCAAAATAGCCCACAACACATTTCACATTTCTTCAACACTTCCACAAAGCCATTAAACAATTTTATAAAACAATTATAAGATATTTAAACTCATATAATATCCCACACACATGGAAAATAACACTTCTTTCATAATCAAAAATTCAATTTTTCACATCACACTCACACAAAACACTCCACATCACTTTCACATCACTTTCACTCCTCAATATCTCCTTCAAAAAATTTAATAAAATATTTCCAAGATGATACATATCACATAACAGCCTTTTCACAAATGAAATGGACCTTTTAAAAATATACTCCTACCAAAATAGTTTGCTGATATAGTTTCACCTATTACACAACCCAATAAACCATTCAAAACTTTCATAAAACAATTATAAAGAGTATACCCAAACTTTGCACATAAAATCCATTTCAAAAACCTCTTTTCAAGACAAAAGCACATCAAGACCCTACCAAAACAGAATTGGCAGCCCAATTAACATGTAATAATCCACTTTCAAATGTTATATAATCACATTGAATAATATCACAAAAGATACCCATGAGAGCACACAAATCCATAAAACACTTTCAAGGAGTATAACAAGGTTATACAAATAAAACCATTCAAATAAACCCCCTTTTTAGTCCCACATGGAACTATATAATTACCCAAACATAATTTTAAGCCCCTTTCAACAACTAATAAATCACTTCCACATTTTACAAAACTATCACAAGAGATAACACATGAAATACATTTGAAAAATACACACTTCAAGCAAAAATGCAACTTTAAAAACAAATGCTTTATTATTGCTACCAAATATGGTTTTATCATAATTCACAGCACATAAGGAACATGTAAAATTATTTAATCAAGCAAACTAACTCATCATTAAATGGTTACCCATGGAATCACCTACCTTTTAAGTCGAAACACTCAAAACATGGTGTGAAACATAAACCGCACCACCGCCGCACCTCGAGGAATTCAAATCCAACCTAAAACCAGAAGCATTCACCCAAAAGACAAGAAATAAAACCCTAGGTTTGAACCCTAACTTCTGGAAATTAGGAACCTTATGGATAAGGTGTGAAACCCTAATCACATTGAATGTAACCCTAAGCAAATTGAAAGAAGAATGAAGAAGACCAACTTACTTGAGGGATCTTGTATAAATCGACTCGCATACACTAGTATATGAATTTGAAAACATCCAAACATTTAAGGGATGTTCTAAAAAGGACAAGTGGACCATGTAGGAATTTGAATGGGGAATAAAGAGTGAGAATTGAAGGATTTATGAAGGAAACAAATTACCATTATAAATCTGCCCGAAATGTGAGTTCTTCAAAAGTTTTGACCTAAAACATGATGCAAATGAGCTGCAAAGAGGGTGGGAGGATATTGGACGCGCGTCTGGGTTCAAGGGGTGTTTTTGGGGTTTGGAATCACTGAAAAAGCCTTAATATTGGATAATTTATTAATTAAACAAATTTTATTTTTAAAACTGGAATTGGGCTTTCGGGCAGGCCCAATCCCTTAAATAAAAACCTATATACAGCTTGTTTATGGTTTTATAAAGGCTCCAAACTATAATGGTGGTGTTTCTATGTCAGGATAGACCATTTAGGAACTTTAATGGGTGAAAAATATTAAAAAATGAAAAAGTTATAGAAGAATCAAAATTTATTTTTAAATCTGGAATTGGGCTCACGGTTTGGCCCAATTCATGAAAACTCACCCATTCCACCATAAAAACTTGAGAAACCCAAAAAAACAAAGCATAAATGAAAATTTAATGAAATTTAACTTTAAAATAAGTCATGTATGTGACAATTATCCCAACCATGAAAACTTTACGCCCCCAAAATTCACATCAAGGACAAAGCAACAACCAAACCCAACTAAGAAACCAAGAGGTACTCCTTTGCCAGGTTTCACCCCCAAAGGCCAAAACACCTCCAGTGATCAATTAAGGATTACTCTCAAAACCAAAACATATAACACTTTTCTAAAATGATCAATCACATTCATACTTTATCCCAAAAGAAAACTCCTCAAACACTATCCAAATAAGACTCAAGCAATTCACCCAAATGAACAATAACATTGAACAAGGCTACACTTACCTTACTTTAACTAATCCATTGGGTGCTCTCCAGTACCAAAGTTTACCCAAGAAAGATTTTGGTAGCTAGATAGCTCCGAAAAATACTATCTTCACCAAGACAATACCATGGATAAATGTAAGTTACTGGTACGGGGGGACACAAATACGCTCCCCACCATAAGAGACAACCAATATTTTTTTTTCCGAGACAAAAACAGGACACTAAAAGGGGGAGGCCTGAACGGACTCCCTGGTACATAGGGCAGACTTCCATTCAAAATTTATGAATAAAAATACATGCAAATCATATTGGTTCTCCCCACCATAATAACCAACCATCTTAACCGACTAGCATGTGCCGACACAAAAAAAAACCAAAAAATTTCAAGATTTAGGAAGGTCGCACGGTTAGTCCACACAGTTTGTGAAACCATGAACTAACTATGCAGATCAATATTCCTGCATGACTTCTAGGCACACAATCTCTCTTAATCGTTCACAAACCATGTGCTCAGCCTGTCTAGCCAAATTTCCAGCCATTCTCCAAATACTCAATGGAAACCAAAGGGGGAGGTAATGACATTGGGCGATGTCATGGGTATAAGGCCCTCCACCTATTTCCACCAAATGTGAAAAACATAATAAAGATAATGAAACCATAGGTTTAAACACTTCATATCTTTCACACCAAGGATATGCAATTGTACAGGGGTTTAAATGACCTAGGGATTTCCCCTAACTACGAGCCAGCTTCTCTCTGAGACCTATGGATGGAGCTCAAATGATCGAAGCATCTCCGGCCTCGCAGTTAGTCCTTGGAAACCCCTTTGACGAGAATTATTCTTTCAGTGCTACCAAAAACTACACTACAATCCCCGATATGATTGCCAAGACATAACACATTCCAAACTCACTTTATACTAACCTAATATTTCAATGAAACAAGGGCTTAGAAGATGAACACAAATCACACCTTGTTTCTTCGAGTAAGAAACAATAGAAGTAAATAACACCTATACTCACCTTCCTAAAAAAATGGATGATTTTGAAGTTATTACAAGGGATACATTCTCCCGACATAATAGAGACTCTCAAATTATTGCATGAATTTCACCTTTAGGGTCAATCGAGCACATGACATCACAAGGAGTCACCAAACATGACCATTGTGACAAATATAAGCAATTAATGGAAAGGGACTTTATACTACATCCCCAAACAATACACAATTCTAGAATGTGGCCACAATATCCTCTTGTGACTAGATTTCCCACACTGGTAGTTTATTGTGAACTCCTTCTTCAAAGAGACTATGATGGACTGAGAGGACCTCTTAGACACCATCCAGATACTCATCCATGCTAACAACCCCAAGCCACTTCCACCTTAGGAAAATATGAAAACTTAAGAAGCTATGGTCTCTTGAAACCTTCCATGATCACTCTCCCACTACAAGAGGATACAAAAACCCAGGAAAGGAAAGGGTGTAGACTCAATCTTAAAAGCTCAAGAAAAAGATTCCTTATATTGATCAACTAGAGGGTCTTCAAACGGAAAAACAATCTGGGTTGCACTTCAGTTGTGCAATAACCCTTAATGGGGTACCTTATCCAACGATTGAACCCAAGGACCCAAACAAGATGGTCCATTGGTCAAGAAAAAAAACCATAAACCAGATCCAAACACATGAAGGTAACCACCATAAAGGTGTCCCAAAACATATCTCAGAGGAGACTACTAACTGGTCCTTCTACCTAGATTACCGACCAAACATAAACCCAAAACACAGTTCAAATAAGAGGGGTTATTGGAATAAAAAAACATCCCAAAAAAACAACATTTTCAAAAACCCATAATACAAACCATCCCAAACTATTCATCAAGACATCATGTTTTTCTTTAAAACCATTTCTTTGAAAACAAATGGTTCAGCGGTTAGAGTATCCACCAATGGTACCCCATGGGCCTCACACATGCATGTTTTTGTGCCACACTAGACACCCTCCTCATATCCGTCCCAGCACTCATCCAGTTGTTCCATCAACCATCCATCATCCCATATAACCCCATGAATGTGGTCGCTAATGGAAATACCAAAGGTTAAAACAAAAATTCTTTCCACTTTTCAAAACCAAAACGGTCAACCAACACATCCTTTTTTCTCATAACCGCTAACCATGAGATCAAAATCCCAACTCACATCTTACAAATTTTTTCAGAAAGTCAAAACCATTTAGAAAATAACTCACTTTAAAGATATTCAAATCAATTTCAAAACATCTCATCCCATTAAACACACTCTGATTATTTAGAAAACTCTATTGGAAACACTTTTCAAAACCAACTTCAATATAGTTCCTGCTTTCAAAGAGATGTAAGCGCACCATATTAAATTTCAAAACAATTCTGAAAATTCAGTTCTGCCATTTCATAAACCAAACCATTCCCTCTTTATTTGAAAATCATTTCACAAAAACTTTACACTTCTTAAAACCAAAGTGCCAAGATTTCAAAACCTAAGCACAAAACAGTGTGAGAGGAAACTAGTTTTAGTGGGTGACTTGGAAATATGGTTGGCGGCCATATTACAATCACTTCACTATCACAGAGAGTGTTCTAGGGAATATACTTGGCTCCACATGACTTTACAGGCCCTGTGAGATCACTAGGACCATTAACCCAACTCTCTTTCCATTTCCCTTAATCATCATCGAACCAAGAAAACCGAAGGACTTAGATAAATCCCGAATTATCTTGGAAACTTGAATCCCATTATGAGGTGTGGTGATCAGGAACACTACCCATAACTAGAATTCTATGTCCCAACAATCCTAACTCTAGAATATCCTGACTCTTCCCCAAATAACATGACCCAAAGAGTTAACCTGAACCTCCTCTGATACCATTTTGTCACAAACTGAATCGATCACCACCAAAAATGGCACCAAACCTATCCCGTGACAAGGCCCGAAGGGCGTTCCCGATACCCACAGGCTGGAACAAGTGCCCGAGTATCATAAAATGAAAATTGGGAACAATTTACCCGAGTTTATAAACATAAAACAACAAAAGAATCCAATGAAACAAATCTGGATTTTTCAAACCAAACAATCTTTTACAAAAATTCAGAACTGAATTACATAGCTTAAAACAACTCAAAAGGTCTATACCAAAGGTACAAAACCAAATAAAAACAGCCCAAGAACCCTCATTGCAAGGGGCACCGCCCTCAAGCCACCTCCACAAGACTTCACCACCAAGGACCTGCTAGAAACTCAAACCACTGGAACAAAAAACTGTACCCAACCTGTGACAACAAAAATAACCAAGTCTAATTACACCCAAGGGTGTAAGTATGGTGTGATCCAATGCCCAGTAGGATACCACCACTAAGAGATTCCATGTGATAAACATTTAAAGATGAAAAGCATGCAAGTTTTCAAAAACATGAAAAGCTAGTTACAATTTCTAAAAGATGCAACTTTGAATAAAAATAGTTTTCAAGTGGGTTATCATTAAGAATAAAAAAATTTAAAAATAATGTCAACACTACTGAATTTTCCAGCCAAATATACCGTATGCCGATGGTAAGTACAAATTAAATAATGAGCACAAGAAATAGGAAATAACCCCTAGGTACTTGCTAGCTGTGGGTCCTAGGTACCTCGTATCTCGGTGAGAGTAACCATCACAAATATCCATTCTCGTGCACGAGCCACTAGTAGGGAACATACCCATAACCTAGTGGTCCCCAATCATCATCATCATAGTTTAGTTAGAGTTGTAAGCGTCAATCTTGCTAAGTGAAACTGAGGCCAAACCCCACGGATTCACTAGCATACTAGTACACTTCCACCCACCTAGATACCCAGGTTTTCCCCTTGTGCTCAAACAAGTTCAACAAGTCAAGAAATATACATTGAACCTGAAAATATCATTTACACATCAAAAATTCACCAAACATCCCATATGTATACCACACAAGTCACAAAAATCCATTTTTCATTCAAAATGATTTTGAAATCCGAATCACACCAAAATAGCCCACAACACATTTCACATTTCTTCAACACTTCCACTAAAACATTAAACAATTTTATAAAACAATTATAAGATATTTAAACTCATATAAAAGCCCACACAAATGGAAAATAACTCTTCTTTCATAATCAAAAATTCAATTTTTCACATCACACTCACACAAAACACTCCACATCACTTTCACATCACTTTCACTCCTCAACATCTCCTTCAAACAATTTAATAAAATATTTACAAGATGATACATATCACATAACAACATTTTCAAAAATGAAATAGACATTTTAAAAATATACTCCTACCAAAATAGTTTGCTGATATAGTTTCACCTATTACACAACCCAATAAACCATTCAAAACCTTCATAAAACAATTATAAAGAGTATACCCAAACTTTGCACATAAAATCCATTTCAAAAACCTCTTTTTAAGCCAAAAGAACACCAAGACCCTACCAAAACATAATTGGCAGCCCAATAAACATGTAATAATCCACTTTCAAATGTTATATAATTACCTTGAATAATATCACAAAAGATACCCGTGAGAGCACACAAATCCATAAAACACTTTCAAGGAGTATAACAAGGTTATACAAATAAAACCATTCAAATAAACCCCCTTTTTAGGCCCACATGGAACTATATAATTACCCAACCATAATTGGAAGCCCCTTTCAACAACTAATAAATCACTTCCACATTTTACAAAACTAACACAAGAGATAACACATGAAATACATTTGAAAAATATACACTTCAAGCAAAAATGTAACTTTAAAAACAAATGCTTTACTATTGCTACCAAAAATGGTTTTCTCATAATTAAAAACACATAAGAAACATGTAAAATTATTTAATCAAGAAAACTAACTCATCATTAAATGGTTACCCATGGAATCACCTACCTTTTAAGTTGAAACACTCAAAACATGGTGTGAAACATAAACCGCACCACCGCCGCACCTCGAGGAATTGAAATCCAACCTAAAACCAGAAGCATTCACCCAAAAGACAAGAAATAAAACCCTAGGTTTAAACCCTAACTTCTAGAAATTAGGAACCTTATGGATAAGGTGTGAAACCCTAATCACATTGAATGTAACCCTAAGAAAATTGAAAGAATAATGAAGAAGACCAACTTACTTGAGGGATCTTGTAGAAATCACCTCACATACACCAGTAGCTGAATTTTAAAACAACCAAACATTTAAGGGATGTTCAAAAAAGGATAAGGGGACCATGTAGGAATTTTAATGGGGAATAAAGAGTGAGAATTGAAGGATTTATGAAGGTAAAAAATTACCATTATAAATCTGCCCGAAATGTGAGTTCTTCAAAAGTTTTGACCTAAAACGCGATGCAAATGAGCTGAAAAGAGGGTGAGAGGATATTGGACGTGCGTCTGGGTTAAAGGGGCGTGTTTGGGGCTTGGAATCCCCGAAAAAGCCTTAATATTGGATAAGTTATTAATTAAACAAATTTTATTTTTAAAACTGGAATTGGGCTTTCAGGCAGGCCTAATCTCTTAAATAAAAACCCATATACAGCTTGTTTATGGTTTTATAAAGGCTCCAAACTATAATGGTGGTGTTTCTATGTTAGGAGAGACCATTTATGAACTTTAATTGGTGAAAAATATTAAAAAATGAAAAAGTTATAGAAGAATCAAAATTTATTTTTAAATCTGGAATTGGGCTCACGATTTGGCCCAATTCATGAAAACTCACCCATTCCACCATAAAAACTTGAGAAACCCAAAAAAACAAAGCATAAATGAAAATTTAATGAAATTTAACTTTAAAATAAGTCATGTATGTGACACAATCAGATGGGCGGTCAGAATGAACAATTCATACCTTAGAGGATATGCTACGAGCTTGCTCTATGGATTATCAGGGAAGTTGGGACCAACATATTTCTTTGGTTGAGTTTTATTATAATAACAGTTTTCATTCTAGTATACAGATTCCACCATTTGAGGCATTATATGGGAAGCGGTGTCAAACTCCAGCTTTTTGGGATGAAGTGGGTGAAAGTAAGATGATGGGACCAGAATTGGTAGAAGAGATGGCATAAAAAGTTCAGTTGATTCAGAAACACATGAGAACAGCTCAGAGCAGGCAGAAGAGTTATTCGGATAACCGGAGGAAGGATCTATCTTTCGAGGTAGATGATCATGTTTTTCTCAAAGTTTCACCATGGAAAAGTGTGATGAGATTTGGTAAGAAAGGAAAGCTGAGTCCAAGGTTCATTGGACCATATGAAATTCTGGAGAAAGTTATAAGTTGCTTATCGAGTGGATTTACCTCCGAGTTTATCTCAGGTACACAATTTTTTTCATGTTTCGATGTTGAGAAAGTATATGCCAGATCCATCTCATGTTTTGAGCCCAGAGGTAGTTCAGTTCGAAGGGAATCTCTCTTATGAAGAACAACCAGTCCAGATTCTTGACCGAAGAGAGCAAGTGTTGCGAAATAAGGTAATTCATCAAGTAAAGGTTTTGTGAAAAAACTATATGGTAGAAGAAGCAAAATGGGAATCTGAAAATGCTATGAGGGATAAATACCCCCACTTATTTTGATAAGTGAATAAAATTGCAAGGACGCAATTCCCAAAAGGGGGGAAGGATGTAACATCCCAGGTAAATAAAGAATAATACGTTTTCATATTTATTAAAATTTAAAAATTAAAAATTAATTTTACTTTAAAGGGGTTTCTATGTTCGATAGCGTACCCGATACGCAACAAAGAGTTTCTTTGAAATCTTACGTTGCACACTAGTAATAAAATAATATTATTTAGAATGGTAGTTAACACATAGCCATTGTATTGGCGGGAATGAATAGAAACAAATAAAATATGATTATATATGTTTGTTAAATGGTTTTACATTTATCCAATAAAAGATAAAGGCTTAAAATACGAAAAGAACTCAATTTTAGGCATATATACTCTAACATTCACAAAAGGTCAACTTATCACTTTTTGATGGAGAACCATCTATAAATATAGTTTTGGTCACTCTTATACATTCTATTGGACCAAATAAAATGCTTCTTTAGAATCGGGACATCAAAATTTACTTTGTGTAATTTTTTGGTATTTTTCCGATAAAGTTCATTTTTTAATGAATAATGAAAAATGTTGTATTTTAATTCAAAACCTCTTTTTAATCTAATTTATTTATATGATTATATTATCTTTTTAATTGGTTTTAAAGTGAAATTAGAATATATTTTTACCATTTAATCCAATAGCGGTCGTTGGAATTAATTTCACTTTGAAATTGGACTTAAACTAGTGTCAATCTTTTGATACTTATTGTTTCATAAAAACACGCTATTTGTTTTGACAACGGGAATTAATTATTAATTTAATTAATGAAACTTATATGTTTTTAATTTTTTAAAATAGACATCATTTTTGAATTCGGAATGTCAAATATAGCTTAGGGTGAATTTTTGGTATTTTTCTGAAAAACTTCAATTTTTGATGAATAGTGAAACCACTAAGTGGTACTTAAAAAACTGATTTTTCGTTTAAATGAAATTTTACCACCATTGTGTTTTGAATTTAAAAAATCCAACATACATAGTTGTCATTAGGAAGTAAAATGTGGTTCAATGGGATTAAAATAATTTTTTGGTGAATAGTAACTTTTATGTTTATTAATCGCAATTAGAGGTAATTACTGTAGTTTAAGGTAAAGATAATGTTTTAATAATATGAAATGACCTAGAAACATGTCCTAACCTTATTGGATGTGTCATGGCTGACTAATAAAATCCATGGGTCAACTTGGGAACCCCATGGAGCCACTTTGGTAGGAAAATGACATTAAAAACTTTTTATTTAATGTTAAAATTAAAATGTCACAAACATGAGTTGTTTTACTAAAAATTTTTTTAAGTGGGGTTATAAAAGTCATATTTTTGACTATAAATATTCATTAGAAATATAAAAATATTTCCTACATCATGATAGTTTTTTTATAATTTTTAGACATTAAATAAATTAAATTATTTATGACACCATGATGATGCAGCGATTACCTCATTATTTAACGATTTAAATAAAATGAAAAGATAATGTAAAATCTAAGACCTACACATGCAAAAAACAGATTGGATGGGTGTATTTCGAACTCTTATCACCTTATCCTCTAGATATATAATTGTGGGACCCTTTTTATCCAAAAATAATTTTATAATAAAGTATCTTTTCTTAACTTTCCAAGAGTGACACTCCTCTCCTCTTATAAAAGGCCCCCACCTATACCTCCTTACCCACACCTCTCAAGCCTTTGGTTCGGCCAATATCTGCTCTTTTTATCTCTCCACATCCCTCTCTTACTCCTAGAAGCCTTACTTTGGGCAGAAGTCTTCCTAAGGAAGCCTTTGAGCTCAAATAAAAGAGAGTTACCCGATTTTAAGGTAATGTCTTCACTTGTGTTCTTATGTTTTATTTTGCTTCCCCAACCCCCTAAAATATTTTTATTCATTTATTTTGTAACAAATCTAGTATATTAAATATAATAGGCTGTTTTTATAAGAATAATTCGAGCTACACTTACACACACCTTCATCTAATGGTTAAATAGAATACTGTTTCCGTGGATGGCGAATTTCTGCCTCATGAAATGATGATTGTTAAATATTCTTCTAACACCTTCAAAGGTGGCCATTAAGATGTAACTATATTTATATATGATATATAATATGTTTATGTTTTCCTTAAGCTTCTGTATTTTTTCATTTATGGCACACCTTTATGGTTTCCATTGTGGGTAAACACGATAATTTCATTTTAGGAAGTGCGAACTACCGCCCCCTCAAAGTGATTTGATTCGTTAATTCCATACGTGGGAGGTATAAAGGATCGATTTAATGATATTATATATGATATTATACTAGAATTATAATATACCTTTATATCATTATGATTTCACTCCATTAAAGTATGAGATAGAAATGAAAGTAGCGTTCATGCGTACGTACGACTTACCGTCTCCATGAACGGTGCATTTCATTTATTATCCACAAATGTAATGTACTATTATATGTACATATATATAATGGATATATATGATGTATGTTACATCAAAGTGATGAATATAATTCTGGAATTAAAATTATACATACCTCTCATTTAGTTTTAATTCCATTAATATGACATAGAAATGAAAGTAGCGTTCATGCGTACGTACGGCTTACCGTATCCATGAACGATGCATTTCATTTATTAACTCTAAATGATTATGTAATATTATAAATACATGTATATTCTAGATATATATGATATATATGATATCCAAATCATGAATATAATTCTGGATATAATGAACCTTTGACCACACGAACAACATGTAATTGTAAGAAGTCCACTTTCGACTTAAGAACCAAATTTCGACAAAACAAACATTATTAAATTAAATGATTACATAATGTTTATAACATTGCAATAAGTGATATAAAAGGAACAATGAACTTGAAAAAGGTTCTTAATAAAGTATAAATTAACTCAAGTTTATTATTCAGGACGTTAAAGAACGATCGAGTCAAGTCGGACCCGAGGTAAGGGACTTCGTCTCAATATCCTTTCATTGAGGCATATTTCGTTTTATACACAACTTTCTTTTATAAGGTGTATAAACCCCTTTTAATTTTACTTTTATACAAAAGGAATCTTTTTCTACGAAGCGTTTTACTAAACGACAAAAAGGAATGTTTTTTTTAATATACGCGGTGACAACGACCTTTTTCGCCCCCGCGAGTATTATTTTGTCTTTGGCTTACTCAACAAGCTATAATGTTTTTAAAATGAAATAAATACCATATACTCTTTTATGTATTTTGGTATTTATAATGGATTTGTTATGTCAATATATTTATGTGATATATTTTGATCAAATTGTGGAAATGTTTTATTTCCATTATATTTGTTTTATGTCTTATGATTTTATAATGGTACTTGGACATTTGATGGGTGGTTACGTGATAAACCATATGACGGGTGGTGCAGTGAATACCAGGATGGGTGGTTACGTTATAACCTCCAATGCATTGGGTATGGAAGTCGGCCGTATGGCTATTCCATTAAGTGATATGTGTGGAATTCGGCCGTATGGTTATTCCATTTAAGTATGTTTATATCCCAAGTTACCTTTATATGTTATGTGATCTTTATATGGGGTTTATGGTAATATTTTGGTTACAAAAGGGTAAGTAATGATCTTTTATTCAGTGAAGAGTTTTTACTACTTCATAAAGGTGAGAATTATTACTTTGATAAAGTATACATGGTTTACTTGTTGTTTTGATAAACTAACAGTTTTCATTCTTTGTGTATCCCTTACTGAGCTTTTTAAGATCACCCCAAGTTTTTTTTTGAAATGTTTTTCACAGGACTTAATGTGTAATAGGGTCAAGGATGGGATCAAGGGAAATTCATGCTATTTAAAACATGGAACTAGACATGTTTCCTTTTAAGAGTTTTTATTTTATGGAAACTTAGTATAAGTTTCTACTTTGTAATATTTTGAGATGTAATAGTTATGTCCTAATTCTCTAAAACTATAAACTGTGAAAAGATCATCAATGTTAATTATTCATTCAATTCAATATTAAGTAAGGTTTAAGGCTGGGCCCTTATACTTATCTTCAAAATAGATAGTGTGAATGAGATCCATTTATTCAGACTTGTGACCCTTGTCAATGCTATTTACAAAATTGTTGGGAAAATTATTACTGACAAGATTTCTAGTATTGTCAAAAGGATTGTGTCTCCAAACTAGTTTGGTTTCATCAAAGGTATAAATATTCAGAATTTCCTCATCACTGTTTTTGAATGTATTAAGCTTCTCAGGAAATCCACGAGAGGTGGTGACATTGCTATCAATTTTGATGTTAAACAAGCCTTTGATATGCTAGAACAGGGATTCATTTGTAAGATCTTAAGCAAATTTGGCTTTGATGACACTTTGATTAAATGGGGTTTTTACTCTTATGAGTTCAGCATATATTCTTGTGTTTATCAATGGATCCCCAAGGGATATTTCACATGCTCCAAAGGTGTATGCCAAAGTAATCCTCTCTCAGCCGTCATTTTCTCTATTACTAGAGATTATTTAAGTAGACTCTTTCTTAACATCTTAAATACCAATAAAATCAATCCCATCAGGGCTTCCAAAGGTCTTGTTGCCCCCACCCACATACTTTATGCTGATGACATCGTCCTTTTTACTCAAGGAGCCCAAAAAAACATCATGCACATAAGAAATGATCTTCTCTATTATGAAAAAGTCTCAGGGTAGGACATCAGTTGGAATAAATCATTCTTTTACTTTGGAAAAACATTCTAGTAGCTAGAAAATTTGGTATTATTAACGAGCTGGGAATCAGAGAAGGCACACTTCCGTTCACTTATCTTGGGGTCCCTATGTTTTTGGGGAAAAACCATGTGTCAAATATTTTTCTCATATTGTAGGTCAGGTCAGAAATGAGTAGGCTTCCTGGAAAGGCATCACGCTATCAATGGTAGGAAGGGTCAGCCTTGTCAAAGCAGTTATTATTTCAAAAAAAATCTACTCTTTTATGGTCTATAAATGGTCAGCTGCCCTCATTAAGAATAATTGTACTTTTATCAAAAACATTGTCTGGAGTGACAACATTCGTCATAGAAAACTTGCAGCTGTCTCATAAAAACTATGCTATCGACCAATTGATTTTGGTGGGATGGGCATTAAAAATCTCAGTAAATTCAATAAAGCTTTTCATGCTAACTTCACGTGGAGGCTTATCAATGAGAAATCAGAAGCTCATCCTTTCCTAAGATTCAGATTCTTTAACAGGCTCAAATATGAGAATTTTAATTATGTGGACTCATCCATTTGGCTTTCCCTTAAGACTTCTTTCTCCATCATTTCAATGAATTCTCACTGGCTTGCCAACATCAATTCACCCCTTAAATTCTGGTTATACAATTAGATAGGTGAGCCTCTTCTTGACTCTTTGAACTCCTCTAATCTCTCACTAGACACAAATGTGTCAATCAAAGGACAATTGGATAATTCCTTGGACATGCTTCCAGCTAACATCAAGGATTTGGTTTTGGACTAAAATTTCATTAATGGTGATGAAACTCTTGTTTGGGATCCTGCCATAAAGGAGAATCTCACTCCAAAGTCTTTCTTCCGTGAAGTAATATAGGGGCACACTACTAGATGGGCTAAGGTTATGAGTAAAGGATGGATTCCTCCTTCCATATTTACCCTTGTTTGGAGGGTCATGCATTATAGGATTCCCACTGATGATTTTTTATATGGTGTTGGTATTAGTCTTTGTTTGAGATGTGTTCTTTAAAATCAACACCAGGATAATATTGATCATCTTTTTCTAAGTTGTGTCACAACTACTGCCTTATGGACAACAGTAGCAGATTTTTTCGAAGTCAAGATCCTTTGTATAAGAAGCAACCAAGAGAACCCACTTGAGTGCACCAAACTACCATTATCTCATCAACTTTTAAATATTTTTCTGGTGGCTTGTTCTTAAATCATACGTATCCTCTATACTATTACAACAAAATGGTTCATAGTAGAACCCCTTTCTACTTGCAGTAATCCCCAGAGAGTGTCATTGTGATTGTCAAACATGAAAATGATATTCAAAATGGGTATTGTGACATCTCAATACATGATTTTCTATGCTTAAGTGCTTTAGTGTTATAGGTAACTATCATCATACCTTTGGAACCTTGGACGTTATATGGATCTCTCCACTTCGAGGTTGGATCAAATGAAATGCAGATGGAGAATCAAGAGGAAACTCGGGTCCATCTGGTTATGGTGTGATTTTCAGGCATGATTGAGGTAATGTAATAAGATGCTTCTATGGTCCTTATGGAAACAACACATCCCTTGGTTACAAAATTCTTAGTATCATTAATGCGGTGGAAATTGCAAAGTATTGAGGCTACCTCAACTTGTGGCTAGAATGTGACTCCAAAACTGTTGTGCAAACTATCAGAGGTGGAACTATTCATCTTTCATGGAATCTGACTACCAGATAGAGTAACTGTATGGATTCTCTTTCTTCCATGAACTACATCATCACACATGCATATTATGAGGTTAATTATTTGGTTGATGGGATTTCCAACAAAGGGATCACTGCTTCAGAATTGACTTGGCTCAATGATGCTCTTTAGGATATATTTTCTTTTTGAAAAAAAACTACTATAAAAACTATCTTTCAGAATTTTGTATTTTTTTTAATAAAAGAGGATTTTCCTTTTAGGAAATTTATTATTTTACCAAAAAAATGAAGAAAAAATAATTATTTCTTAGATACAAGGGACATCATATGAGTGAAACACTCACCTTCGACATTGAGCATTATGGGATTATGATGTGCATATAAGGTGCAAGTTATTAGCTTCCAACATTTCTCTATAAAATTCTATAATTTTAGTGGATATAAGGAAATAAAAAATGAATATATGAGACCTAGCTTGATTAACACCACCATAAGGACAAAATCCTCTATAGAATGACATGAGTTAATAGGATTGGAGTGTCAATATTTTTGATGTCATGATTATGGTTTAAAGTTGAGTAATGGATAATGACTAGATAATTATAAACATTCCTTGCATCAAGTTTGCATAATTGATACATGAAAAATCATTGTTAATTCACATAAGTGATCAAAATTTAGAAATTTATATGTTTTTCATTTCTTATCATTGAACAAGAAGTGTAAAAAATGGTTTAGTCTAGAGCCAATCCCACATATAGAATATGATACAATGATTGCTACTTTAATTCAATAGATAAGATGATATAATTTTTCACGACCCTTGTAACATCCTGACCCAACTAACCACTAAATTGGTAGCCAAACCGGTCATCGTATGACCTCAAGTGCACCTCCCCATACACCAAAGGTTTCTGATTAGTAGTGAGGGTCTAATGATGGTACAATGGGGAGACTATACCCTCATAATCAGAGTTGCACAATGGTATGATAGAAAGTAAATAACATTCAACAACAAAATAAGTAATCAATGAAAGACAAAGCAGTGAGAGATAAATAAAATGATTGGATACAAGTAAATGGACAACGCCAATATGCATAGTAATGCATGCACGCCCAGATGACACTACAAGATACAAGAAAGAGGTACAACAAGAAGTAAAACACAATAAAATGAATAAGATCCCAAAGGATAAATCCATGATCATCTTGAGTACTAGATCAGTCCTGTGCTCTATATCTCCCAAGTACACATCACAACAAAATAAATAAATCCTTGGACATATAAACATGTATAACTGCTCGAGTACCCCACTCCAATGGAGGGTCGAGAAGGGTGTGAGGTATAATCCTAGTAGGTCACCACTAATGGTGTATAGATCAATCGAGTTTATGCACTATAAAATGGACCATGTTACAACATATGTGAATACACGACAATAAAAAAATAAATAAATAACACTTCGGTCTGGGTTCCTAAATGGATACCCAAACGATTCTACCTGATATGGGCTAAGTTGGGTGTCTAAACCAATATAACCTTCATAAGTAATATGATTTAGATATGGCATCATATATGAAGCAACAAAAGTGATCCAAACCCAAGGTTGTGCTTTGGCTTGGTAGTCACACCCCTAGGAAATAATCCAATCATTTTGATACCATTTTGTAATCATAACAATAATAATTACACAACACATGAGCCTCAGCCCAGTTGGTGAGGACTTCTTAAGTGCATCCAAGAGTCTCGGGATCAAATCTAGGCGGAGGCTAATTTCTGGGGTACTGTAGCAGTAATGTAGCGGGAACTGTAGCAGAAACTGTTTGGAACTATAACAGCTAAGAATATTCCCCCGTTTGGGCCTTCGGGCAACTGATTTGGTCCCTGAGTCCTTTAAGGCCTTCAGGACACCCAAGCCTTCGGGTCAGTAAGGCCTTAGGGCCACCTCAAGGCCTTCAGGACACCTTTAGTGTAGATACAAACTAGACAACCTACAAGGAACAAACTTTAAAAGGAGGAGGATCAAGGAGATTTCACCACAGCATAAGCTAAACAGATAGTAAGAATGAGAGGGTATGACACCTGCCATCAGGACAAGCCTGTGCATGCATGGGAAAGCCTAGCCAAATAACCATGCGAAGGTGGAGAGCTGATTTCACGATGAAGATGCTGGGGAGGAGCAGTTTTAAGTAGTTAGTCTGGGTTGTATGTAATGTTTGAAACCTACAGGAAATGAATTCCTCTAAGGCCTACAGGCCATGTAATACTTACACCTACGAGCCTTGAAAGGGTTCCACCTCACCCCTTGAAAGGTGGATTAACAAAATCAATAAAAAATGAAGGCCTTCGGGCCATTGGATGGAACGATAATAATTACACACCACAAGTAATCCATACAATGCATTCGTAAAATCTAGTAATGGATTCCTCATCCCATCCAAGGTGATCCGTAATGGAATCCCAAGGGTCGCTACAGGATCCCTCGATATAACCAATACCATCGAGTCCGTCCAAGGTGGCCTGTAATGACATCCCTCGTATCACTCATGGAATGATAAACTATGAGTCTGTACCAGGTATATCACATAGGGGACTGAGTATCACCTGATCCATGGCGTTTCCATATTGAAAATGAGTTCATACATGGTTTACCTATTAGAGAATTGGCGTCACTCATAAGTATAAATAATATGTCCAGAGAGCCCATCTAAGGAAAGTAAAAGGATCACCCTCGACGCTTCAAGTAGTACCAAGCCAAGCATGATGAGTCTATCCACGACATCCTTAAGTCAGGACCTGTTTTATCTCCCAACCCAAAATAAGATAGGGCATATAATTACAATTACATATCATTAATGAGGAAAGTAATAATACATGATAAACAAGTTATCCCAATATTTTCATACAATCCAAGCAACGATGGCATCCTAATACAATAAGCATTAAGCCTAAGCATAAGCACAATTCTATGAGGCAATGTACACATGGCATGAAATGTAGGCATTTAAAAACATGAATAAAGTAGAAGGCACATTCATATAATGAATAAGAACATAATAATTATTAGGGGAATAAGTGATAAGCATGTGGTATATGGCATGTGATATAGGGAATAAATAATAAGTGTGAGAAATGAAGCACATGCACAAGAAAAATGATATAAGCATATCAAAAAGCATAATACATGAGCATTTATAAACTATACTAAGATCAAAGAAACATAGCATAAAGAATTAAATTAGTGTTGTTACACCTATTTAATCAATTTCATTTAATTAAAAAAATCTCAACTATGGTATGAGGCATAGGGATTATGCTTAAGGGCCTAACTCATGGACAAAAATTCACGTGAATTCAATTTATTAATGTGAGACATTTATTATGGGTGAAACACACCCAAAGTGGTGTTCAAATATTCAAGGATTAAGGGAATTTGGCCCCAAGGGAGGAACAACACCCATTGTAGTGGAAATATTCAAGGCAATTAACCAAAGGGTTGATTCGCCACTCACAAAGGTCTCACCAAATATGATGAAAGGTTCAATTTAATTTATTTGACAGAAGGAAGATTTTCCAGAAGAGTCTGGTACGTAGCACAATGACACACCATATAAAATAAAATGAAACTTAGGGAAAGAAGCTAGACCACCTACCTTATACCAAGGAAGATCCACACGTCCGATATTGAGGCCTAATTTGGTCCGGTTTGATAGAAATCTAAGAAATAGATGAAAGAACTGAAAATAAGTAGAATGAGGTTATACCATGATAACTTTATCAAGAGGGAGATAAATAGAAAAAGGTTTAAGAGGAATGTAGAGATTATCAAGAGGAATCTATAGGGACCAATGGATCTCAAATTTAACATTAGGTGGAGGAGATCGATCAAAGCCTAGGTTAGTATTGGGAGAAGCCTCATGCAAGATGGGAAGAGGAGGAGTCCACTAAATAGAAGAGAGAAGGGAGGATTAATTTAGAAAATTAGGTTTATTTAGGGAAAACATAATTTCTCCTTAAAAAGAGGGATCATATAGTTTTGCTGCACGGTTTGGCCAAACCGTGCGCCAACCATGTGTCTCATACTACTTGATAACCACACCCCACATGGTTGTCCTGCACAGCTTGACCAACCGTGTGCAAAACAGTGCACAAATACTACCTAAATGGAACTAAATGTGTAGGATAGGTGAATATTTTAGGGAACCATGTACATCTCATGTGGGTCAATTATGCTCACCTACAGAAGGCACACGGTTTTCACCGATGGGCCGTATGGTTTCAGACAAATCGTGTACCCTTACAAGTCCACCCAAACTTGAGTTTTCAGGGCCCGATGCTCACAAAACTCAACGAACCATCTGATACACCTCTCAGGATCCAAACCACAGCTAAAATCAACACATTTAAGTGTTCTAAAATTCACGATTTCACTTCAAAGCTTAGTTTACAAAACAGACTATCCACCAAACAAGAAAATTCAAATTCCTTTAGAATTTAATACTGTCTAAAAACATGGGATGCTACAATATCCCCACCTTAAAACTACTCATACCTAAGATTCCTTGGAGAAGTGAAAAGAGCATCACTCAACCTAATCGTGTCATGAAGTCTTGTTCAAATGGTTTCATTGCATTTCCAAATTCCAAATGTACCACCGAACATCACCTTAACATATGACACATAAGCTATAGAACTTCAAGCCAACACTTTATTTTTGAGACAAAAGATAGAGAAAAATTATAACAAGTCTATCTTACTCGAGACACAATCACATAATAATCTCTTTCACCATCAGGTTCCAGCATTTATATGGTCAAAGCTGAGTCACAATATTCCACCAATTTAAGAATTCCTTTAGCACTCCAATGGTGCACTTGGCATGATTCTCATATTAAATGATCAGTCGACTCCCAATCAACCTCAGAGTCCTAGTCAATCCAAATTTTCACAGAAGGTCTCAGCCAAAAATCAATGTAATTGCCTCATATTGAGAATGTTCCATTAAGTAGTTACTCATTGACCGCATACAACAAGAGAGAGGGATAACCAGTCAAATTGTCTTTGATCAAATACCCTAAAACTCAGTTTATATGGACGATGCATCTAAAAGCTATTCCCAATGCCTTTATATAGTGGAACCTCAAAATGTGATCCAATCATGCTAATTGAGGACCATAACCAACATCCAGTGATGTCTCTATCCAAAAGTCCATTTAAGCTGTCGTGCATCAGCACGACAATGGGTGAATTCTAGATCCACCCCACATGGATAACTACCCTTTAAACACATCATTCGATCTTGACTGTAATTCAGAGTAAAATCGAAATCATCAATAGGAGTTCAAGGATCTCCCTCTAGGAAAACCATACTTCAGGATTTATAAGAGAGACGTCGGTACCAAGATGAACATCCATATATCAAGATCACTACTAGAACCCATAGTGGTCAAGAAAAGAGATTAATGGTGTCTTTGAGTCCATCTAAGATATTCCTACTTAGGAACCTAGGTATCACTCAGGACTAACTATGCCTCGAAGGAAAACCGCACTTCTGGAGTGCACTCCAATAGTGGACACTCAAAAAGCTCAATAACTTTTAAATTTAGTGTGGTGTATAATAGACACTCTCTTAGTGTTCCCAGATGATGTCAATATAGGAGACATGATCATCATTTATCTGAAAGTACTCTAATAGAATTTGAACTATTTTAAAAGGGACCTGAGACAATCCCACACCCATGAGGGTGAAGTGCTTAGTATAGTTTCAAACAAACTATACACCAACCATGGAAAGAAAGAGCAGTCTAACTTTTACTGGTAGACTTCTTTAGGAAGAAGACTGGCTTCACCTGGCGATGCATCTTCATTACCCATCCACGATTCCATTACAACTAATACATCCCATGATTACTCAAGGTCAACCATCGAAATCCATCCATGAATCACAACGTCTACAAGGGTTACCCATACATCCAAGAACAACATCATCATGCCCTATTGCAAGATCTGACTTAAAAAAAGATTACAATCCACAAGGCATTTTAAATAAGACCGACCATTTACAAATGGTCTTTCCACGGTTGATATATATCTACTTAGAAGAAATTCCATGAAAACTCTAACACAATGATCCCCACCTTAGGACCATCCTAGTCATCATATCTACTGAAGAAGGGTGCTCATACCACAACACATGCTTCATCGACCACTAACCGTGATCCTAGAGGTGGCCATAATGCTTTAGCATGCGTTAAATCGAAGAGATAAGAAACCAACCACTTAAGAACACTTGATTAGACTCACATGTATATTTACACATGACCCTCCTCCTAAGTTACATTCACATGCACCACAAAATTAGGCATAAATTCCAAAATGACTAACCAACATGTCATAACACCTAATCCTTTCAGAATGTCATCCCAAACATTGGGACAAATTTTATTTCCCTAACACCCAGGTCACTCTACTCAGGAGATGACATGTGATTCAAGCATAATAGCTCAAAATCAAAGCAATTCTCACGGAACTCAACAGCTCACTACACCATTTAAACAACTCAATGGGTACCACATGTAATAACTCCTACTACCCCGAGAAAAATAAAACATCCCTGATACTATCTATAGGCCTATCATCCCTATTCATTCAAGTATCTAATGTCCCTCAGAAAATAACTAACCCAGAGTTGCATTTCCCTATATGAATATAGAACAAGATGACTGTCACACCTCAACTTTTAAATTAATTTTTATTTTATTATTTCTTAGTTTCGGGTTCTCGCACCGAGGTTCGGGTTGGGTCCCAGTTTAATTTTTTTTGGTGTTTAATGATTTTGGTGAGTTTCAGACTGGTGCAAGGTCACCACATGGTTATTGGTAACCGTGCGATCACCCCCGATGCTTGCGCGGGTGCCCAAGTGGTCTAGAATGAGGTCCGAAGCTTGCGCGCAGTTTATTAAGCTGTGCGACAAGCGCATGATGACCCAGTTTTCAGAATAATATAAATAAATGGGTTAAAATTTTAAAACGAATGTTTGATAATAATAATAATAATATTACGTTATTATTTTTATTATTGTTAAGATTATTATTAAGAGTATTAATATTATCAATGATATTATTATTATTATTATTATTATTTCTATCATTTTTTTATTATTATAATTACTATTTTTATAATTATTATTTGTTTTATTATTATAATTATTGTTATTATAATAAAAAGGAAAAAAAACAACCTAAACCCAGTGCTACCCAGCCTTCCCTCTCCTCATTCCCCCCACAGCGCAACACAGTGCACCAGCCCCCTCACCCCGCACACCTTCTCTCCGGCCTCACCCATGCCCTCTTCTCTCACCACTAGTCCGCTCCCCAGCCCTCGGCCTCGAAATTCCAGCCTCTCCTCCTTCCCCATGGCACGAGGAACCTCCTTCCAGCAGTAGGAGGCATTCCTTCCGCGACACTGCACCAGGCCTACGACCCTCTACCTCTTTCCCCCTTCAGGTCCACACCGCCTTCGTCCTTTGCCTTTGGCTCCTGACCGAACAACCTCAGCCGACTCTGGCCTCACCTCTCGCTCCATCCGTGTACCCAGTACTTCTCGCACCAGCCTCTCCACACTCTCCCTTGCCTAACTTCCGCCCAACCGCTCTAGCCGACCCTTAGTGCACGCGACCTCTTGCTTCGGTCACTTTCCATCCCTATCTTCCGGTGAACCCGAACCCCGCTATCTAGTGGTCTTTCGATGCAAATCACAGCGCCTCCACCTCCTCCCCAGCACGCGGTTTCCACCCCATTGGCGCGTCTTCCTTTTTAATGTGCGTTTATTTTCAATTTGACCTAACTTTAATCCCGAAACATGTAATTACTTCTACTTTCTTATTGTCTAGGGTGTGCATTTGGTCCGTAGGTCATTGTTATTCCTTCTATTGAAGTTCCGTTGCATCCAAAATTGTTCGAGGTAGGAAATTTCCAAATTCTTTCTCTCCTGAACATCCCACGACACTTGTGTGTTTTAGATAATTTAAAAAAATATATAATCTGCATCTCAATAAGTGGCGTAACTAATTTATTACAGTGTTTTGTGTTGGTTAAAATTGTGAAAAATAGTTTTGGAATGTGTATTTTATTATGTGTAGGTGATTCCATATATGATAATGTTATTTGATAAACTATTATACCTGTTTATCTGGTTTATCATGTTCTACAATTAAGTTTCTTAGTGTGAACTCACTTTTCAAGAAGTTTAATCCGTGTTGAACTTATTTTTGTAACACGTCATGTGATATGAAGTGTGATATTTGATGAAAAATCATAGTGTATCAGTTTATAGTGTTTTATGAACTGTTCCATTAATGTTTTCAACTATGAAATGGGTGAAAACTATGTTTTGGTGTGGCATCGATGTGCATTTAGACAAAAAAAGGGCTGAGTATGTTTTATCGTTTTAATCCCTACATTAATTCTTTAAACTGTTGAATAATTTTATATATATATAGTGGTTTGTTTAATTACGAAAATGGTTTCATTAATTGTAAAAAAGTGGATTTGGCTATGCTTGTGGTGTGGGTTAAGTTTTGAAAGGTGCGAGAGTAGTTTTCAAATGGGTTTGGTCAAGCAATGAATTGTAAAATGGAATTCGCTTGTGGAGTTGGCGTAATTGTGATGCAAGACTTGTTTGAACTTTTTTTAAATGTTTTGTTAAATGATGTTTGGATTGTGAATAATTTGTGCAAAATGTTTCGGTGTGTGTGTTTGGGTTTTGTTGAAAGGGGGTGGTAATTTTGTGAAAATGATTCTTGCTTTCTAAGTGGCCTTGGGTTCTTTGTGTGGTTTCAGAAATGGATTGAAATGAAGTTTTTGAGCATATGACCGTTTGACATTGGAAATTAAAAAGTGGGGTTTGTGTGATATTTTGGGTAATGTTTATGACTATGTAAATCCAATGGTCTATTTGGTAACACTTGTGTTTTCAAAGAAGTGATTTAATTGTTTAAGTAATGCGGTGACCCATTTGGTACCTCCAACCCAAATGATGATATTTGTACGCACTTTTAAAGAAAAAAAGTGTGCATTTTTCATTTAGAGTTTTAAATGTTTTTAGAAAAATGATTTCGATATGGATGTGACGTGACGACCCATTTGACACTTTTATCTTTAGTGTAATGCTTGTGTTGATTCTTTGAAATGACGATGTTTGGATTAATATATTTCCATCAAACAACTTTAGTATTTTGAAAAAGGTTTCAAGTATTTTTAATGTTTTTCATGGAATGACGGCCCGGTTGGAACTTTGTTAATGTGAGATGACTGAATGTGTATATGAGGTTCTCCTGTCTAGTGTAACCCTTTATGGGTGAACGTATAGGAAGCGTCCATGTTTGGGGAAGGAAAGTGCGGTGAGATGAGTCATGCGTGTGAGGGACTTCCTACCTACACAGTATTATTATAACCACCATGGGTTCATGGGAATATTTTAGATGATCGAGTGATGTTTTCTGATCAACCCCGATTAGGTGGGTTGGTACCCCCTGGATTGGTTGTTAGGCCAGGCGGGCTTTGCCACTACATTAGTCAGTTATAGGGTGGCTAGTTGGTTATAAACTTAGGAGCTTCACCATACGCCGATAGGTGGTTTTAAAACCGAGTACATACAGGGGTCTTCTAGGGATGTTTAGGATCACCCATGGTTTGTCTTTGTTTTTCTTGTTTACTTTCAGTTATACTTGTTTTCCAGCTTATAATGTCACCTATTTCTTTTATCACTGCCTTGTTTTCCTTGTTTGGATTTTGTTTTCAAAATTGTAGTTTGTTTCAGAAATGGAATGTGGTGTGTGTTGGGTTTTTTAAAATGGGAAAATGATATTGTTTTATTAAAATATATAAAACCTACTTTTATAATTGTATTTCAAACTTGTGATAGTAGATTGTTTTGGGAAAGGAGATGTTGGATTCTGTGGTTTATCTTGGAAACCCTACTGATCATTTTTAATGATCACACCTATATTTATCATTTCTGTTGTAGGTTTCCTTTGATCTAGTTCTCTTGACTAAGTTTCTCATTATTGGAGCAAGGTCGGCCTTTGGTTGGGAGGTAACCTGGAAGGTCACGTGGACGTACGTTGAGCTGTTCCGTTTATTTATTTCTTTTTCTCCTACTCAAGTTCAGTTTTTTTTTCTGTTTATTCTTGGTTATTTATTTATATTTTGGTCCAAATCATTCCCAACAATTAAACTTTGATGCCTGACACTGGTTTCCAGCCCGTGGGGATTGAGAACACCCTTCAGGTCATGTCATGGACCGGCTCAGGTGACCAGTTTAGGGTTAACCCAGGTTGGTTCGTGACAATGATGACCTACTAAGTTTTCATCCCTGAAAAGGTAGGAAAAGAAGGGTCATGTGACCTACTAAGTGGCCAACCATTCCCTTGGAATGTTTAACTAGCTAGAATTTAGAATCTCATAATGCTAAAAATCATAAAAAATGTCAAAACAACACATGAACATATGTTAAAACAAGGGATTTATTTTGAAAAATAAGATTCCTACCTAGGAAACAACACCCAAGCAGTACCACTCGTCATAAATCTCATAGAATTAAGCAAGTCTTTTAAGGATATAAGGGAACTACCTACAATGGTCTATCCCCTTACTGAAACTCAAAGAGTTGACCCAAAATGAGGTTATTACCATGAGAGGTCACTAGGATTAATAGATTATAATTTAGGTTCAAGGTATAGGAGAATATGTCCATAGATAAAGCTCACGTTCCCTTCCTAAGGTGAGTCAAGGAACACTGAACCATCCTTACATGAAGGATAAACCAAGAAAACCACTTAAGTTTCCATTTTAAGGTATTGAACCAAAACTCATTTAATTATTTAAACATTTCAAGGTATATTTTTAAAGAAAAACTAATACCAGTCATAAGGAAAAAACATCTAGATAAGACTGAGAGGAAAAACAAGAAAGTTATATTAAACTTCCTTTTAAACATTATTTATTCCACTTACATCCTATCATAATTAAGATATTTTATTTCATAACCCCATTTTAACACCATTCATTTATTTATAAGGCCTCACACAATTACATCTCAAATAACATTTAAAGGTTTTATATTAATTAAAGAAGTACTAGTAAAAAATAAATCCACCTTTAATTTATATGAAAAACTATATAGGTGGATATGGGTGCTTTGAATGACCCCCAAAACATAGCATAAACATACCCCCATGGGGTTTAAGCTCTAAGGCATACCAAAAGAAAAGGTGAACTATGAGGGTCCTGTTAATCCATCTTGGATTCAACTAAAATGACCCACTAAATTTAAACATTAATTATTTTAAACACCCTTATCGGTTCATTTCTTAGGAAATATTCCCCAAATGACATACTTGGGTCTATTTGTGCATTTAATAATTCAATTTATATGGGTCATTATGCCTAATTCATATAGGTATAAGTGTTAATAAGGCAACCCAATTATTTAAAGAGAAAAAACTTTCATGTTTACTCATCAGTCTCTAAGTAGAAGGCTTATAACAGATGGTTTGGTTACATGGGTCACCACTTATCAATTTTATAAAGCGCCCATACAATTTATAAATTGGAATTTGGATCCCCTTTAACAAAACTAGAAACTTTTCATCCCATTATAAATAAGTGTAGATGCATGGAAATTTGAATCAAAGCCCCATTAATTAGTCAACTAATATAATAAGCAATTAGACATGCTAAGTGAATCATAAGGCATGTCAAATAAGCATGGATAAATACTACATAATCATGAAAAAAAAACAAAATTCTCATCATAACACTAAAATCATGGAATCATGGAATATAAATGGTAGGGTTATAACACACAAGGCACATTATAATAAATTTCAAATAACCTAGCAATGAAATCTACATGGTATGTTAGATGCATGGAATATGAATTTCTATGAGCCTATAATGATGCATGCAATGCTTCTTCCTTATCATACCAGGCCAAGGGTAAATACTATAATCACGTCAATCAGTAAGCAACATAAAGTACTCTAATCACTCAATGTGAAATCATAATCAACTAAAACAACAAACATCATAAACAACAATCCCAGCCCTAACCACTTAGAATTTTCCCTGTACATGGGTTGATCACTCCGAGGAAATACTATTTACCAAGCGCCGAAACATTCCTAGTCACCTATCTACCTACCTAAAATAGTAAGAAAAGGAAAAAGAAAAACCTTTGACACCACTTTGTAACATCCCATACCGACTGAACACTAAACTGGTAACCAGAACAGTCACTACATGACCTCAAGCGCACCTCCCCATATGCTAGAGGTTTCCGACTAGAATTGAGGGTTTAATGATGGTACAATGGGGAGACTATACCCTCATAATCATAGTGGAACAATGGTATAATAGAAATTAAATAATAGTAAACAATGGAAGCAATAATCAATAAAATAAAAAGTAGTGGAAGATAAATACAATGACTGTATACAAGTAAATAGACAATTCCAATACACATAGTAATGAATTCATGTCCAGATGATGCTAAAAGATATAAGAAAGAGGTACACAAATAATTGAAACACAATAAAATTAATAATATTCCAAATTCTAACTCCATGAGCATCCTAATTACTAGCTCAGTCCTGTACTCCCTATCGCCCAAGTACACAACTCAACACAAGAAATAAATCTATGGACCATAAAATATGTAGAATTGCTTAGGTACCCCAGTACAATGATAACCCAATAGGGGTGTGTGATATAATCCTAGTAGACCACTATTAATGGTGTTAATATTATTCTAGTTCATTCACTATAAAATAGAAAGTATGCCAACATAGGTGAATATAAGGCGATAAATAAATAAGTAAATAACACTTCGTTCTAGGTTCTTAAATGGATACCTGACCAATTCTACCCACTAAGGTATAAGGTGGGTGTCTGAACCAAGAGAACCTACACAAGTGATATGGTTTATACATGGAATATTATATGAAGCAACAGAAGTGGGCTGGCCCCAATCTTTTTCTTTTTCTTTGTGGTCACACCCCTTGGGATATTCTCAGTGATAATAGGGCGCTTCTTGATAAAAAATTTGATTTGGGTTCTAATGTGATTTATTTTTACAAGAATCTCTTTAATAGACCCGGTGCTAGTATTTATCTTATGGAAGATATAATTCTTAGGTTTTTCAGTGATGAGGATAAATTAAATCTTATTTCTCTTCCCCTTCAATATGAGATAAAAGACTATTTTTTTTCTAAATTCTAGTAGCTCCCATGAACTAGGAAGTTTCACCAACTCTTTCTTTCAAACATATTGATAGATTATTCATTGTGATTTTTCCAACTTGTTAGTCATTTATTCAAGGGTGGTTAGTTGACATAGAGCATTAATGCTCAGTTTCTTACACTTATCCTCAAAATAGATAATGCGAATGAGATTCATCTCTTCATACCTGTTGCCCTTATTAATGATATTTCTAAAATTATTGGGTACCCTGCTACTATAACACCCAAAGTTTTTATGAATTATTATTTTTTCAAATAAATTAAAATTCTTTGACTGCTTTCATTTCACGCTACACCAAGTTAAAACTTGATTTATACATAGCACCAAGTTAACCTTGATTTATATGAAACAATGAGTTTAAATTGCATTACATAACACCAATCTTAGCTTGAGATACATGTAAAACTTAGTTATCTTTAATTGCACGCAACAATGACTTTATTTGATAGCTTGTGTTACAAGAAAGACCAAGTTTTACCGAACTACACTATACTATTAATAATATTATTATAGTTATCACATAGCTGTTGGAATGATGGGTATAAAAAGGATTAACTAAATTATGAAAATAAAATTGATGCATATTTCTAAAATTACTTCTTTGGTAACTAATTAATTATAAATTAAAGTAATAACTATTTGAAAATAAAGAAATTCCTATTCTGAAAAACTATTTTTTCTATGCAAAAATGTTTCATATTAATAAGTTAAACAAACCACTTTTGATAATTTTTTTTAATTAAATTTATATATTATAATTGTTTTTACATTAATCCAATATTTTTTATAGGCATAAGATAATAAGAAATCCAATTTTATGCATAAAATCTATATTATTTTCTAAATGCAGTTTTGTCGCCTTTTAATGATACACTTGTATTAAAACTAAATTTTGACACTTTTATAAAATTTATTTAAAAAAACAAACATGATTTTTGAAATAATAATGTCGAAATTATCTTAGGGTGAATTTTTGATATTTTTTTGAGAAGTTTAATTTTTTGATGAATAGTGAAAATACTGAATTTTAATTGAAAATTGACTTTTCATCTAAATAATTTACAATGTTAAATCATATTTTTAATTGGTTTTAAAGTATATTTAGTTAAATTATACATATATTAATCCAATTTAGGTTATTTAAATAAATTTCACAACAAAATTGGATATAAAAACATTTCAAACATTAGAATATTTTCATTTTAAAAACATATTGTCTCATACCGTCTGTGGGATTAATTTTAAATTAATTTCTGACACTTATGTTAATTTAATTTGTAAAAATGGATTCAATATTTAGAATCATAAAAATTTATAATAACTAATAATTCTAACATTATTTTTTGACCGCAATGATTAGTGAAAATAGTTAAAATTAATCATGACAATTAAGAGAAAAATGAGTTTACTAAAGAACTAAACATTAAACTTAAGGAAAATAATGACCTTAAAACTTGTCCAAATCCCCTTTCATGGCCATATTTCAACCATATACCCTATTTTATTGAATATGGTTCGTTATTGGAGGCACATTATGCAAGGGAGACATCACAATAATTTTTAGATTTTGGAATTTACAAGAATGTCACTCCTCCATTATAAAAGAGAATTCACTCTCCCCCAATATTCACACCTATCAAACCATTTTAATCATCCAAAACCTACCCAAATAAAATCCCAAAATCCCTCCCCACATATTATAAGAATTAATTTGGGTATAAATCCAACCAAGGAGGGCCTTTGGTGCAAACCAAAAGAAAATACCTGAAGAAGAGGTAACGTTCATCAATGAACATTTTTTGTTTTTATTTATTCCTCAAACCTATTCAATTATTTTTATATAATTATTATATAATAAATTTAGTATCTTAAATATACTGAGATGTTTCTATGTTAAGGTTATTACCCACAACTTTACACACTTCCATTAAATGGGATACACAATCATTGTTCGTGTGTACGGTGGGCTACCACCTCGCAAACTGATGTCGTTAGTTATTCCATTACCACATTTCAATATTGGTAATAATGATATATTTATGGTTTATATATTATTTATATTATATTTATGATGTATTTATTCTTATTGAATTATTATATAACACATAACTTCATGCTTTCCATTTTATGAGAATATTATAACATCGTTCGTGTGTATAGTGGACTACCGCCTCACAAAGTGATGTGATTCATTCATTATTTATGTGGAATATATTAAGGATGATTTAATATAAACTAGTAATTGCACGGTATCATCGATTAATGGTTTCTATTTTAATAAGAGATTAATATTTATAAAAGTTGAGAAGAAACTGTAATGTTGACTAAATTTTAATTAGAAAGTAATGGTGTATGATAATGGAATTGAAGTGCATATAATATGAAGACACCATTCAAATAGTTGACAAAGAAAAATTATTGAGTAAAATTATTTTAATTTTTAAATTTTGAGGAAGAATATTTTAATTCATTTAAAATTTCATTTACAATAACTAAAATGCGGGCACTAAAATAAAAAGTGAAAGAGAAATTAAAGATAAGAAAGTGTTTGAAATAATAAAAACGAGAAATGTGAAAATAAATGAAATAATAATAAATTGAATGAGTGGGATGTTCAGGAATTTTTTTAGTGAAACTATTCATGATGTATATGGAACAATATGGAAAAATGGACACAAAGATCACAATATATAAATGTAAGATGTTATAAAATGCATGCCTACAAGATACAGACTATTGGAGGCAAATAGTTGGATAATAAGATGTAAATATGAAATTATTTATTTACATAAAGATTCAATGTAAAATATCATAAACATAGTAGAAAATATTTAGTTGAATTAATAAGAAATACAAATTTATATTGGGAATTCGTGATGGAGAAATCAATTACATGAACGACAAAATGATTCAAATGGATAATTCAAATTATGATCATTATAATATTTAATGTTGGATTGAATGTCATGTAACTAAAAATAAAGAAATCAAAGGGCTAGACCAGAAGGCTGGGTGATGTCGAGTGAGTAAGAAGTAAATAGAGTTGAAGGGCCTAACATCACCATGAAATGGTTGGTTTATAGATAAACATTAAGGACAAAATACATAGCAAAATTAGTAATTTCTATATTTGTAGAACTGTATCAATCATTGAGTGTAAATTGAAGTCATAGGATGTAACCAAAAAATCCTTTCACATTGTACAAATATTCATTTTCAAAATCTTTGAACATAATTTTCTACATAAATGTTTAAATATAAGAACACCGTAATGAATTTTCAGAATAATAAAATTAATGTTAAAATAAAAGAAATAATTGGAAAACAAAATAAAAATATATAATTTTGTATGGTTTCTATAAACCATGTTTTACTCAGAATCCCTTTTATGTATTCTCTAATTAAATCCACTTTGTAGTGATGTGGTAACCATTATAGGAGAACCAACATGAAAACAGAACATCAACTAAAAAATCACATTTGAAAAAAATAGAAATAGGTTACAAATGCAGACTACATTTTTAGATATCGGATGTACACAATATCACCACTTTAAGCCTCTGTTATGATTGAAAAAGAACACAACCATGAAAATAGATACAATCTAAATGCTCTTGAAAATTTAACAAATCAAAACATTCAACCATTTGAATACTACCCTATTATCAATTAGCCTCATTTCAAACATAACCTACAAAATAATAAAGCTAACCAAAGAAGTGCTAATTGTAGGATCACTAAAACACCAAGAAAACATCCAGAATACACAACTGTAGAACAGAGTAGAAATGAAGGCCATGAAAAACCAGCTTAACCAAAAAAATCCATCCATGCAAGAAATATCCTTAGTTGCAATCCAGTGAATGCTTACAATAGAAACACCTACAAAAAGAAGGTAAATGTAAAATACCCAACATGTTTTTATACATTATAACAAAATAACCATTAATAAATCATATAACAACAAAACTGCGGGGATGACTTATGAAATCTATGTAACATGTTGATAGAGTGGGAGGAAATTGGAAGAATAAATGAAACGATTGGTCTTATCGACAAATGGAAACAAAGAGAAACCTGATGGTGCTATGTGTAGTTAAGATGAATAAAATACTACAAGTTGAAGTAATTCATACTAAACAACAATTAGAATGAATTCATACTATATCTAGTGCTCTTACAACTCTTAAAATCAGAATCATACATCATTCAACATTGCAGAATATGTAACAAAAATCCCTCAGGTGGCATTAGGATGAAATAAAAGGAATGGAAAAAATAATAGCAAAAGGAAATGACTAATAGACTATTATTTTTTACTATACCAAATATGGATGTAGAAATTTTGATGTTAACTCTCATCTCCACACCCTTGATTCATAAAAGGTACTGGATACTTAAAATGAGAGGTCTAGTTTCATGTACTACCTAGGGAATTTTTGCACCATGTTCTAAAATCACAAGAGAAAATTAATTTGGAAGGGACCATCCATAGTTTTAATATAAAAAATAGATTCAATATATATAAAATTTAATAAATTTTGAAAGAGTTATTACCAAAACATATAAGGGCTGTACATTTGATTTTGTAAGCACAACATTAATGCACAGTTTCCCTAAAAGTGGATAATAATCGTGTAACTCTTCCGCTTGAGAATTCTCCTCACAAACAAAATCACTTTCCATATGCAAAATGATATAGACAAGTTAAATTTATCATTTATCATTTTGGGATGATAGGGAAAAAATAGATTTAAAATATAAATGCATCCATCTAGAAAAAAAAGAGAACCCATCAATGGTTCTAAGAGAATGAAAGAAACCGTAACTCAAATGTAGAGGAAGGGCAGTGAATAGTGGTTTGCAGTCAAAATGAGAAAAAGAGATCAGATACATACCATACTCCTTCAATGGAAAACTCCACCATGTGGATACTCTCTATTTAATATATTAATGTTGATGGGAGAACTCCTACATTGATAAAAAAAATAAAAATTAGAATGATGAAAATCATAGTCAATCAAAACATACCACATAAGAAGAAATCATAGGGTGACATGAGTAGATGGAAACATCACAGAGTGGAGTGAGTAAATCTATGTAGGATGTGAGAAACCCCTAGGGAAGAGATGAAAGATTTATATGAGCTGTTATTTATATATTCTTAACTCAGAGATTTAAAATAGCACATATCTGTTATTTATATTGTTACATACACTTTTTTTCTATTTATAATGAAAAACATCACATCACACAAATATTTAAGGTGATAAAACAGATCATGGAGTTAGTTTTAGTGAAACAACACATCTATGATAAGAATAATATTATAAGCATGTGCTGTAAATGTCAATAAATAAAAATAAATTCACTTATTGAAATGTAAAACAAAACATGCTTATTATTTGTGTGACGTGCTATTTGGGTGATGTGTTGTTTTAAAAACATATTGTTGGAAGAAAATATGTAAAATAGTAGATTATAAAAAATTAAAAAAATATGTAAGAGTGTAGTATTTAATTTTTACAGCATATCATACATTTTTAACAGACCATCACAATGTGATGTGATGTTTTACATAATAATTTAAAGGTGTGATGTGAAACATCACATCCCAAACAGTATACACTCTTACTTCTCTGAACAAAAATACTCTATAAGAATGTGATGGTATTTTTTACAATTTTTTTAAAAGTATTGTTGTTTCAGATTTTTACTATTTTTGAACAATAGAACAATGTAAAACAACACAATAATACTCTATAAAAATGTATCGCTGTATTTATTATTGTTTCACATTTTATAGACATGCAAGAGTATTTTTCACAATAATAATTATGTAAAAGTTCTGTTTGAACAGAAAAAAATTGCATTTGAAAGTGAAAACAACAATACTCTATAACAACGTGAACACCAATAATCTTACAATTGTTTTTCTAACAGCACAATAATACTTTTTTTCACAATTATTTTAATATATTATGATGTGTTTGTAAGATTATTGCTCTGAAAAATCATAGAAACTAAATATGAAATCCATGAAAAATATATAATATTTGTGAACAACAGAACAATACATTGTGATGTTTTTGTGATGTGCTATTTTATATATTTTTTTAATAGAAATACTCTATAAAAATGTGTGAAGTACTATTTTAAATAATTTTTAACAGTACATACTGTTACTTATTTGATATTCGTGTTACAATGTGTGATGTTCAGAGATGGGGATGATAAAAACTTATTAATGATTTATACACACCTATAATAATGTATGGGGTTACTTGTGTCAATATCAATACATGCCAAAAAATAAATAAGTGACATCAAAATGGAAATATTATATGATCTCCTTATTTAATTACAAAAAGTATAAAAATGCAAATTATGTGCTATAGAAGAGGTAAAAACCATTCATGGAGAACAACATAGGGAAATATTAGAATCCGCGCACCTATATGGAATAAATGCTGGACATGTTTGAAAAAAATATGAACAGATTAGAAAAAAATGAACATTTTAACCATTTTATAATAAAAAAAAACATAATAAAATAGTGAAATAACTTAATCTAGAAGAGTTACATCCTCTCAGTGAAACCCATTTCCAACCAACCGCATTAATGTTCTTTATTTAGGGCGTGTAAAAGAAGTTTCAAAGAGGGAAAATGATGTGAAACATGTATGCACAGAAAAATAGAAATATTTATTGAATCAAGTAACTTATTACATACCCATAAAAGAGGTAAATAGGAGAGTAATCATGAAAATAATCTGCGTACTTGTATGGAATAAAAGATGGATCAGTTTGACAAATAATACGAACAAATTAGAAACAAATATAAATATGTTTACCCTCTTATAATAAAAAAAATATAAAATAAAATAGTGAAATACCTTAATCCAGGGGATTTATATGCTCACTCACCTATTGAAAAACTCTTTAATAACAAATCCATAGATTAATATTATAACATTAATGTTGAATCATATGTATGGTTAAAATAGTATAAAACACACTAAATGTAAAACACACTAAACGTAAAAAGCTGATATCATTTATGAATACAAATTAGTTTAGAAGTTATAATTTAGAAAAAATACATTTATGAGAAATTTTTAAACATACCTAAATATTATGCTTCTAGATGAATGAATATTAGTAAATTTTATCTTGTAATGTTTATTTTATCCCTTCTGAATCCCTATGTAAAAAAATAGAAATAGAGTAATAAAATGAGAAAATCTAGTATAGACTTTCATGAAACACATCATACAAAAATATATTTCATTGAAACATAGACATCAATTAATATTTTAATACTTGTTATGAGGTGATAAGTAGTGATAAAAAAATACCTTAAAACATTGTATGCTACAAGTTATAAAATGAAAAATGTAAAAAAATGGAAAGTATAAAAAACATGTCCAGGAGGTGGTGGAGTACATGTATATAATTTCCCCATCCCCCTCCCCTCCTACTTCCTGTCCCCTTACTAAATCCCCCACAGTTGATGGATGAAGATGGTCCATAGATGTCATCAATTAAAACAAAGGATATGGAATAAAAGAACAAAAGTTATCCCAACCAATAATAAAGTTGAAATCAACCTTGGAGTGTTATATATTATAAATAAATGATAAAATATATATTCTAATAAGATAAAAGTAAATTATCCTAGAATGATTTTAAGAAGATAAAAATAATTTCATACAACATATTCATGGATAACAATTCCATAGTAGCCATGAAATAGAAATTATGACAGATGATTTATTATTATATTCATCATTAAGGGACAGTTTTGGCACTCTTAGGAAGAGTCTAAACACGCTAAAACAATCCAAGATGAAATTGCATCAAATTATGAAGAAATCTACTATAGGAGTGGTAAAATTTTAAGTACATAAACTTTGTAAAGGCCTGATCTGGTCCAAACATCATACAAACTAAATGTCCACCAAAGAATACAAATTGTCCAGTCCTGGATGATATTAAAAAAGGTTATGGATAATATTGAGAAAAGGTAAAAATAATACAAGTGAGGGTAAAACTATCTGAGATGAAATTAATATAATTAAAGATCATACATTGAATTGAGTTATGAAACTTACATGAAAAAGAACACGAGAATTTGCATAGCTGATTTGGCCATTTGTCTAGAAAAAATTGAACACAGCCCATTCAACCACTATTTGTATAGAATAAGCATTCTAAATCATAGATAAGTTTGAACTATAGGTACTGACCTTTTTCAATGTCAACATCTTCAAATCCAAAAAGTTGGCTCTTTATGCCAATCTCCAGTGAAACAGGATTCTATTGAACATTGAATTTACAAAGCTGCAAAATGTCATTCAAATTATAATAGGATAATCTTTTACCATTTTTAAATATGCACATATACACCCTTCAACTAAACCAACTATTAACTCTCTTCAGTAATACATTGAATCCATTATTAATAGTGAAACTGTTGGTTTTAAATGTGACATAGAGCTCATGAGTGTGTCAATTTTAAAAATAAAACCATTTGTTCTCATTGGTTTATTATCCTGCGGTGGCCATGTAAAATACCTTACTTCAAATTAAATTTTCATCAAATCTAATATAAAAACCTTTGGTCTAACACCTGTATGTATATTATACAGTAACATTAAAATGAAGACTACCTTATCCATAGAAGTCATCAATCTTGAGAGAGAGTATGGTATTAAATCTTTTTTTATCCCCCAAAGAATTCTCAATTGAAATAAATACAGCTCATCTTATCCATAACTATAAAGAAAAATAGAAGAGGCACATACATACTGATTTAGGTCATATAAGTAAGAATAAAAAAATATTATTAATAATGTAAGGTAATTAGGGAAATTTTGGATCTATGCTATGTTTAAAAACATATTGAAAACTTCTTATCCTATGAGCATGAACTGTATGAAAAATTGGTGTAGGATTCAGTACCTTATACTATAAAAAATATATACTATAAGATATATGGATATAAACTTGAGCAGCATTTCAATCTAAACTATGATCCCATAAATTATGGAGAAAGAGAACCAAAACTCATTAGGTCAAAACTAAATTATACAATCAAACACATTTCCAGATCTTCTTAATGTATTCACATGCACTGAGAAAATAAATAATAAAGTTACAGTTTAAACATTAGTGAAGTGGACCAACCAAGGATATATTTACCTGAATAGTCTCACAAATGTCTATTATAGAGAGCACTAAATCACATCTTGGATAACAGTGACCTAAAGCCTGCACATAAAATGTCTTTTAGAGAAACCTTCACATTAAATGGGAAATGTCTCGCATACAATTTAAAGAGGAAGGTGTAAAACATCAAAAAAATTGAAAAAAACCTAGAAACACAAACCAGGATGTCTGTTTATGCTTCTAATAATATTATGATTCGATCTTAAATAGGTGCGTGAGGTGTTGTCCAGCTTTTTTACTGCATGAAAAACAAAATGAATGTTATTAAATAGTAAAATAACACCTTATGCATGTCATTAATACTCTAGGTGATCACATCATTCAAGGAATTGTCTTCACTCAGAATTTTAGTGTTAAAAAATGATTCAAATTGATCTACTAAGGCATTAGATATGCTCTCCTCAACATTAAAAGTCTCTTCATTCACCTTAATGTTAGAGATATGTTTTTGTAACCTTCTCTCCCTCTTCATAATGTGGAAAAATTGAGTAATTATATCACCCTATTTGAGCCATCATAAGTATAACTTCTTTTTAAGAATCCTTTACTTAGTAGGAATTAGCTTGCCAATCATATATTGTAACAGAACTTCCTCAGATGAGGGGGCATAAAGTTTACCAAAACCGTTTTTTCATTGAAAAATATCATCCTTAACTTTCTTGATTTCCTCATTCATTCTAGAGAATGTTTCCCTATCCCATCCTCTAAGAGTTGATTTGGTAGCTTTTAGATTGAACCCGAGCCTTTGAAAAACATTACCCTTAATCCACATCCATACCTACTGTATAATGTCCATGCATTCCTTAAAATGTATCCAAGATTTATTGAATGTAAAAGTGATAGGAGATCTCCTATATTCAGTGGATAAACAAAACAAAGGATGTCTATGTATTGAAAATAAGATGGCGACTTGCATGTGGGTGAGGGGGGGGGGGGGGTATAAAACACATGTTCTGTTATTTTTAAATAAGAACTTAATTGATACAAAAATAGTAATGGATTGCACCAACCAAGGAGATATTTACCTAAGTAGTCTATGAAATGTCTACTACAGATACCACTAAAGCACATCTTGGATAACATGTGACCTAAAACCTACACATTAAATGTCTTTTAGAGAAACCTGCACATTAAATGGGAAATGTATCGTATACACTTTAAATAGGAAGGTGGAAACCATCATATACATTGAAAAAAATAGAAATAGGAACTTGGATGTTTGTTTCTGCTCCCAACAACAGTATGATTCGATCTTCAATAGGTGTGTGAGGTGCTGTCCTGATTTTTTCCTACCCAGAAAACACAAAAAAATGTTTTTAAATAGTAAAATAACACTTTATTGAGTGTTGTTAGAGAAACCTACACATTAAATAGGGAATGTATTGCATACATTATTGAGTGTTGATTGTAGTTCCTCTTGAACTTCAACTTGAGTGAAGTCAATATGATGTCCATTAAGACCTCTTACCAGCTCTTCTCAGTATGAACCCCTTCACAAGCATTGAAATAATGAGAAACTAAAAAATAATAATTCAAAACACAAATATATCCTATAATAGAACTGCACATGATCATATTAAAACCCTAGAAAATAAATAAATCAACATTTCTTCCAAAATGTAGTCCCTATTTATCTTCTTAACAATGAATTTTTCATGGGATTGATAAAATATTTCATAAAAAAATCATGTAATACAATAGGAAAATAGTTTCACAAGCGCAAAATTAATGTATAAACAATTTAGTGATCAGAAATGCTAAAACATACCAACTAACATAGAAGAAAATATATGAATCAGGTTCGACTTTGGCTAGTTCGGAATGCCATGAAGCTTGGAAGAGGCCCTCCTCTCGGTAGTGTTGGTGGTGGGATTTATCCCATTCTTCAGTAGGTATCATTCAATGTCAAGCATGTCACATGGAAGCTCAATCTCACATATGAGCTACTTGATGTCATCGTCCACCTCAATGACCAGACACATGTCATTTGGATATGCGATATCTTCTTATGAATAAGTGAATTGGCTGGAGGCTTGAAGGAGTAAATTGAAAATGGTTTCAAATAAATGTTCATGGAAATAAACTAAATGTTAGGTGATCAAAAGTAAATACACATGTTGGTGAAAATCTAACTAACATAACCTACAAATTTTGCAACTAAAGTGAACCCATAGATGATATTTTATGAAATTTCTTCCTTGCCCCTTTATGTTTGATAGGGGATGAGAAACAGGGGTCATAAAACATTATAAAACAATATGTAGATAATATTTTTAATAAAAGATTCAGAAAATATTCTGATGATGATGATGAATCAGTCTTCTCATACAGAATTAAACAAAGGATTTTTATGTATTGAAAATAATATGGTGACTTTCATGTGGGTGGGGGGTACAAAACACATGTACTATTTAAATAATTAGAGAAAGGAAGTCTGCAAACAAAAATTAGCATATGAAAAATCTAAATCAGTTAGTAAACTCCCGATATTCATATAACTTTCAGATCATATACCAATCAGGTTTAGAGGGAAGATATCCTTTCTGATCATAAAATAATACAGAAGGAAACCCCAGCCACTTATGAGCACATTTAGAGTTAGTAAGACTGGCTGCAACAGAAATGTGCTTCAAATAACTAAATCAACCTGCATGAAAACAGTCTGGAAGACTATCCTGGTTGTTGAACACATATAAATCCAGTTTTGCCTATAGTAAACTGATATTCTAAGAAAAATACAGTTGAGAATTTAATCATGAATAGAATAGAAAAAATTTCATTAAATAAGTAATGCCCAACATGAAAACCATCCAGAAAATCTGAAAAACATCACAGTAAACAAAATGTCCAGCATATAACGATGTCTATAATGAATAACCAAAGGGAATCAATCTAAAGAAAAATTAAAACAATAGTTAATGAACCAGATGTATAAAGAACCGAGTTGATACCAGAAATGAAATGGAAAGCATTTTGATTTTCCAATAGGAATTTTAGATCATACCTGAAATGAAACGATGATGTGGGAGGGAATAAAAGATACATGAAGTGTTCCAAGAAGGTTTTGTGGCATCTCTTGAAATTCCAAACCCAATAATCCCTTGAGTAGCCTCCAGAAATTGCAATAAGTAGGGGGTCCGATGGGAGAGAGTTATAGCAGAATCAAGAAACTTGGAAGGGATTAACCTTTAGTGGAATGTATGGAAGGAGGGTTTTGGAGGAATAGCCTAATGTAGTGGGGTCAATTCTGAAGGGAATCATGAGATGGAAAAGCTATGGATAAATTTTCAAGTGGGATATTGAAGATGAAGAAGAGGTAAAGTAAAATTGAGAGAAGGACGACGATGGAGTACGATCACAACAGAATGTATGGAGACCAGGAGGAAGATGATGCCAGTGTCGGAAGATTATGGGAACCCAAGCACGTAAAGTGCTAAATCCCATTCGTGAGTAGAAGCAACTGTGCGGAGATTATTTTTGGAACTGAGAGAAGGAAAAATTCAAATATTACAGTAACAACCGGGAGAAGAAATACATCGGAGATGAAGGTCAAGCGAATTTGGATTGCTCTGGAATGATAGATCGAAAGAGGATGAAGTTTTAGGGTTGTATAAGTTGTGCCGTGTGTATACCTAAGTATGAGTGGGAGGGATAGGCAAAAAAATGACTACTTATCGCATGGAAGAGTGACGTGGAACGTTGGATGAGTGACATGATTAGAAAAATTGATGTGGAAAAATATTAGAGTGACACGTGTTAGTGGGGAATGCCATGATTAGTATATATAATAGATATGTGATATATGTGAAATAATAAATCTAATATAATGACAACACACACACACACACATCATTTACTTTTCTTTCTTTCAATATGACAAGAAAATAGAAATAACATTTATGTGTACGTACGACCTGCCGTTTCCATGAACGATATATTTCATTTCTTATTTCTATATTTTATAGATTATTATAAATAAATATATAATAAATATATATGATATTTATATCATGTTTTACATTTTTTAATTGAGTAAATCATGATCAAAGTAAGAGGACCAAAATAACAAGTTAGAACATATATGAAAAATAGAGTGGTTATTATCCGAAATGTAACTTTAATGTCGTGTGCTCAAAAACACATGCCGTGTACTCATGTCGATAGATGAATAGTGCAGCGGTGGAAAGGGTAGCTACCATAGGAATAGTTAAATGAGAAAAGTACACGCCATGTAGTTAATAATACACACTGTGTAGTTTGTTTTTTTTGCTTAAAATGGGAAGTAGCCAACCCTATTCACAAGATTGGCTTAGAACCGAAGGAAGCATTCGGGAGAGAGGGACAGACCTTCGAGGAGCTCCAGATCAAGCGTTGGGAACCTGTTTTCTACACCGTCAATCTCCCTAGAACCACACGGGTGAGTTCTTCCTCCTCCTTGCGTAGTTCTTGCCAATTCTTCCTCTAAGGGAAGTTATTTGCATTTGAACAAGGTTTTATTTCACGTCAGATCTAAGATGTTCTTGGACGAATCGAGGATCATCGTTCGCATATACCATTCAGGGGCGTTTAAGGTAGGTGGCTTAGTGTTTAAATTCCAACTGTTGTGCGTTTTTATGTACCGTTGTGCTACAAACCCATATTGGGGTGTCGTGTGGCTAAGGCCTTGGCTGTTTAAATACCTAGAATTGTATAGGTAATTAAATACGATAATAAACTGCTGTTTGGGATCACTGCTTGGATCCAGGACCACCTCGGGGGTGTGTTCCTCTGTTTAGCCGTTTGGCCAGGATACTCGAAGGTATTCCATGTTTATATTATGCATTACTTTTGGCTTGAGAAGAATTGTATGTAAATTGCATGTTATATGTTGGGAATGGCCTGATTACTTGTTTAGCCTGAGGGCATTGATATATTAGCCTGAGGGAATTATTGATTAGCCTGAGGGTGTAGTTCTATTAGCTTGAGGGCAATGCCTGAGGGAAAGATTCTGATTACCTGAGGGTTTCATTTCATATTGGCCTGAGGGCAAGATTCTATTTCGCCTGAGGGAAATGCCTGAGGGCAAAGTACTGTATAGCCTGAGGGAAAGCCTAAGAGCGTGGTTTTACTATATTAGCCTGAGGGTAAGATTCTGGTTGGCCTGAGGGCTTGGTTCTTTTGAGCACAGAATGTTATTAAATTAAATGGTTAAAAATGAATAATAAAATAGAAATATAACTGGTAAAGTTAGTTACTTTTGAGTACTGCTTAGTTTATTGCATTTTACCACTGCACACTTTTGTTGAATATTTTTTACACAGTTGGGCATGAGCCTTTGGTGGGTGCCTACTGGGATTTATTTCTCACACCCTGTTTGGGTCATGTCTTCTGCCCAAACAGACTATGTTGCTACAGGTGTGGATAAGGGAAAGGGTCCCTATACAGGTACATGATTATTGCTGAGGAGTAGGGGATCATGTGACCGAGCTTAGGCTCACGATGCTACCGACTATTTGTTTTGTTCTGTTGTACCTGTACTTCCTATTGCATCATATTGTAGTATTTTGTAACATGTTCTGTCTATTTTCTTAGAACTTGAGACATGTTGCATCATTATCTATATAATTGTTGGTTATCTTTTACTGCAATTGTTTATATTAAATGTGTATGGTTTGTCGCTTCTACTGTTGTTGTATGTTGTATATTTTATTCCACTACGCTACACTTTGACAAATGAGGGCATAGTTTCCCCACTATCATACCCGGGCCCTCGCTGCTAGTCTGCAGCCTCTGGCGTTTGGGGAAATGTGCTTAAGGTCACGTGGTGAACCGGGTTTGGGGCACCCAGACCCGGGACGTTACAATCTCTCTAGTTGGTATCAAAGTCAATATTTATCTAACCTTTAGAAACTAGGATGATAAAACTTTAGTGAGATCCCTAGTGATATTTCTAAGGATATTATTAGGGATGTCTCTAAGAATAAGTCTAAGGATTAGTTAATGTTTAGGAAAAGGTCCTATAATTTTGGTTAAGGATTGAGAGAGTAGTTTCCAATAAATTACACCCCTCTCTAGATACTATAAGTGGATGCGGCACTGAAAAGGATGTACATAGAGGAAATAACCCCCAAAAAAATGTATTCAACTAGACTTGATTAGAAAATGGTTCACAACAATGGGCCTTGTTACACACCTGGTTTGACCCTTCTGGGGGATATGGTTTATAAATTCAAAAAACTATTTACAAATCATCATGAAGGATTTAAATAGATGTTTACTATGAATAAACTTAGATGAACATAAGGTGTGATAGATTAAAAATGGGGTGTTATGATTTAGACATCGTATAAGTACTTTTTTTATGATTTTGTGGTTTTCCAATATGATTAGTGTTTCTCACACAATGTTTTTAGTTTTTTTAAATGGATTCAACCATAAGGAATCATGTTAACATTGAATCTAATGGAAAATTTAGTGACTATGAGTAACCAAATTAGATGATGGAGAGAGAGAAAGATATTATGATTATGCCTAATAATATATCATAATATATGATTAAGAACATGAACTTTAGTGAAATTACTAAAAAATTGAATAAAAGGAAGATTGACTTTTATGAAAGTTCATTTGGTAATGGACATAGTGGAAAGAATAATTAGATTTCTACTTATAAAGAATCTAGGAAGAAAAACCTGAAGGAATATCTCAAATGGAGGGGAAGATGTTATCTTTATAGAAAAGGGGTCATATAGTGATAAATTACTGAGGATTTCAATGCCTTATCTCTTGAGAACATGGGAATTACCCAACTCAATAAACAAAACAAATAATTTTTTATAAACCATGGAAGGACCTATTACATTATAATAATTAAAGTAGAGGGATCAGAGTATTTATGTATTTGGATTCAATAATTATGAATTGCAAAATATATAAGGATTGTTCAGTGTAAGTTTTTAATTAAGTATTAGAATAAATATGTTAAATGATGCTGATGTATTGGAAAAAGTGAATTAATGGAAAGTTGACATGTTGATTAAGGGCATATTACCCTCAATATGTTCCTAAGGATGAAAAAATAATGTTTAGTTCGGATATAAAGATGATTGATATAGATAAAGTAAATTAGATAGTAATGACCTCATAAATGAATTTTTTTTTTTAAAAAACGTGGTTTATGATATCATGGATTGAGTTTATATAATTTTTTGATTTAAGGAATATATCTAATAACATTTTTAATAATAAATCATGCATGTTTTCAATAAGGATTTATGGTAGTTTAGGTTATAACGATGTTTCAAGAGAATACATGATGAAGGTATTCACATGTTTGGTATGTGATAATTAAGAGATATTTTATGATATATTGGGGATCAAGGTTAATATGATTTTGAAAAATTTAGTGACCTTATTTATAAAGGTTTTGATTTTTATCTTTTAGAAGGGTCGAAAGGGTTAACCATTTATGAAATGGTTTATGTTTAAATTTGAATGAGGTTTTAGGGATTAATGTATTCTTTTTTCCATATGATCATTTATTCATATTGGAAAACCTGTTATAACCAATTTTATTTGATGATAATTGAAGATAGATTAAATTAATTATCATTCTACCTATGGATCATATGACCCATTAGTGCTTCGGGGATAATAAATTCACCAATATTTCTTGGAGTAAGATATGAAGTGGAAATTGATCAAGGAACAACCAAAGGGTGAGATTGTGCATATCAAATGGAATAAAATCAAGTGTATCTCCTTATGAAAATTATTAAACTTTAGGAAAATTATATTGAAGTAAAATATTGCCTTTTTTATCATCATTTTTATGATATCAAATACCTTTTCACACCTATTTAGGTTACAGTTTTTTGGTTTTTAACTTTCTCTAGATCACCTACTTTATTATGATTGTTGATATTTATCACTCTATATAATTATTTATTATTTTATTATATATCCACATATTCACTTTAATCTTATGTTATACTATGTGGAAACTTAGTTATGAGTTACTTTGGGTAACTGTTATGTTTCTAACATTCCATTTTTAAAGGAAGTTTTAGTATTCATTTTAACAATATTGGTTTCTATGAAAGGAACTTTAATGTATTAAAACTCTAATAACCAATATGAATTTAAAGGGTGAAATTTATTTTGAAAGGGGTAGAATGTAACACCTCAAGTTTTTATGAATTATTGTTTTTAAAATAAATTAAAATTCTTTGATGGATTTCATTGCACGCTGCACTAAGTTAAGGTTTCTTTATACAAAACAAAAAGTTAAGCTTGATTTATACACAACACCAAGTTTATATTAAATTACATGAAACATTGAGATTATATTTAATTATAAACAAAACTGAGTTAGATTTCATTACACGTGACAATGACTTTATTCGATAGCTTGTGTTACACACAAGACCGAGTTTCACCGAACTACAATATACTATTAATAGTATTATTAAAATATTATTATAGTTATCACCCAAATGTTGGAATTGATGGTATAAAAATTATTGAATAAATTATTAAAATATATTTTATTCATGTTTATAAAATGAATTTTTTGATAACTAATTAATTATAAATGAAAGTAAGAACTATTTGAAAATAAAGAAATTCCTTTTCAATTTGTTTTCTCTATGTACAAACACATTTTATCTAAATAAATTAAAAAACACTTTTTTTGAATGTTTTTAATGAAATTTATATATTATAAAATTTTCTTACATTATATAATATATTTTATAGGCATAAGATCAGAAGAAATCCAATTTTACGCATAAAAAATGTATTTTTTTCTAAAGGGAGTTTGGCTGTATTTTAACGGTGCACTTGTTTTAAACCTAAATTTTGACACTTTTATAAATTTTATTTGAGAAAATAAACTTTATTTTAGAATTTTTAATTTCAAAATTATCTTAGGTTGATTTTTTTGTATTTTTCTAAAAAGTTTCATTTTTTAATGAATAGTGAAAATACTGAATTTTAATTGAAAACTGACTTTTCATATAAATAATTAACAATGTTAAATTATATTTTTAATTGGGTTTAAAGTATATTTAGTTGAATTATATATATATTAATCCAATTTATATAATTGGAATCAATTTCAATTTGAAATCGGATATAAAAAGATCCAAAATTTTGAACATTTTCACTTTAAAAACTTGTTGTCTCACCCCATCCACATGATTAATTTTAAATTAATTTCTATCGATTATGTGAATTTAATTTGGAAAAATGGATTCCATATTTTGATTAATAATAATTTATAATTTCTAATAATTTTAACTTAATATTTGACCAAAATTATTAGTAAAAATAGTTAAAATTAATCACATTGTTTAAGAGAAAAACGAGTTTACTAAGGGGATAAACTTGAAAGATTAAGGGAAATATGAACTATAAATTTGTCAAAAATAAATTGGATGAAAATATTTCTACCTTATAACATTTTTTATATAAAATGGATCATTATTGGAGGCACATTATGTAAGGGAGACCTCCCAATAGTGTTTACCTTTTGGTATTTACAAGAATGCCACTCCTATATTATAAAAGGTTATTCACTCTCCCCATTTTTTATACCTCTCAATCCTTTTTTATCATAAAAAAACTAAAAATTTAAAATCCCAAAATTCCTTCCCTTATCCTAGAATCCTAAATTTGGTTAGAAATCTTACCAAGGAGGTCCTATGGTGCAAACCAAAAAGAGATACCTAAAAAAGAGGCAATGTTCATCAACTAACATTTTTGTTTTATTTATTCATCAAACCCCTTAATTTTTTTATATCATGATTATATAATAACATAATTATCTTCAATGTACTAATATTTTTTTTGTGTTAAGGGTATGACCTGTAACTTTACACACTTCCATAAAATGGGATACACAATCATCGTTCGTGTGTACGGTGGACTACCGCCTCACAAACCGATGTTTTTCGTTCTTCCATTACCATCTTTAATGGTTGGTAATAATGATGGATTTATAGTTTATATTATATATATATATATATTATATTTATGATGTATTTATACTTATATAATTATTATATAATACATACTTTTATTCTTTATATTTTTTGAGAATATGATAACATCATTCATGTGTACGGCGGACTACCGCCTCACGAAGCAATGTGATTCATTCATGTTTTTCATGGAATGTATTAAGGATGTGGTTAATATACATATGTGATATATATAAAATAATAATTTTACTAGAATTAGAATATATAAAAATATTTCATTTACTTTTCATTCTTTTAATATGACATGAAAATGGAAACAATGTTCATGTATATGTACAACCTACCATCTCCATAAACGATGTGTTTCATTTCCTATTTCTATATTTTATAGATTGTTATAAATAGATATATACTGAATATATATGATATTTATATCATGGTTTACATTCTTTAAATGATAAAATCATGATCAACGTAAAATTACCAAAAATAACAAGTCAGAATATATACGAAAAAGCGATTATTACCCAAAATGTAACTTTAACATGGAATTGTTAATAAACAAGCAATATAAAGTCATAATAAAATAATATATGATATAATATATATTAATATGGTTATGTGATAGATGTATAATAAAATTATATTTATTATACATGAGGTTTTATGTAACACCCAAAGATTTTATGGTACGTCTCTTCTTAAATAAATTCAATTTCTTCGACAACTTACGTTACATAAAACACCAAGCTTAAACTGACAATTAAATATTATTATCTAATTGTGATAGTTATCACCTTTTATTTAGAATGGTGGGAATTAATGAGATCAAATAAATTATGAAAATATAGTTTACATATTTTTATAAAATGAATTCATTGGTTACTAATTAATTAGAAATAAAATTGAGAACCAATTGAACATAAAGGACATGTTTTTATAAAAAACTATTTTTATGACTATAATGACATTTTATCTTAATAAATTGAATTAACCAATATTATTAAAATATATTAATAAAATTTATATGTTATATATTCAATAAAATGTTTTTAATTAATCCAATATGTTTTCTAGGCTTAAGATAAGAATAAATCCAATTTTAAGTATAAAAAGCTATATATTTCTAAAGGCAGTTTTGTAGCCTTTTGATGGTACTCCTATTTTAAATATAAATTTTGACACATTTATAAGTTTTATTTTAAAAAATAAATTTCATTTTTGAAATTTTAATATCAAAATTATATTAGTGTAAAATATTCATATTTTTCAGAGAAGTTTTATTTTTTGATGAATAGTGAAAAGTATTACATTTTAACTGAAAACTGCTTTTTTTATAATTTATTTATATAGTCAAATTATATTTTAAATTTGTTTTAAGGTATAATTAGTTAAATTATACACAATTGAAACCTATTTATTCCATTTTAATCAATTTAACATTGAAATTGGAAATAAAAACACTTCAAACTTTTGAACTTTTCACTTTTAAAACCCGCTTTTTCATTGTGTCTGCGAGATTAATTTTAAATATAAATTTTCCAATTATGTGAATATAATTTATTAAAATGGATTAAATATTTTGAATTATATATTCTTAATTAGGTTTTAAGTTTAATTTCATTTTTAGGTATAAAAATGTTACTGTGGTAAAAAAAATTATTTACCATAGTATAAGTGAAATAGTGACAAGGGTTAAAGTTAAAAGGTAAAAGCTTAACATACCTAAAAATTGAAAAATTTAATGGTTGGTTATGGTATTTAAAGACCTTAAAAATCCTAAAAAATTAATTAACAATATAATTAATTGAAATTAATTTTACCTCAATGTAGTTGTCCTTAATTTTAAAATAATCATTATTTTAATCACTTAAACCCACCTCTCTTGAAGTATAAATAACACCCCATTTAGAATAAAATCATTTAATATCATAAAATATATTAAAAAAAGTATACTAACCACTCTAAACATGTCCAATTTCTTATGGTTTTACCAAAAACCAAATCAAAGGTCCTCAAGGGTCTCTCAAGGAGGTGATATCCAAGAGGTAATTTTCTCAAAACACATCTCCTATTTTCATTTATTCTTCCACTTTCTCATAATCTCCTTAATAAATCAAGTAATAATAATTACATAATCATTTAAATAATTAAATTTTATTTTTATAATGTAATATATTATATCCATCCCATTTATTACCACCTCTTATTCAAATAAATAAAACTATTGTCCAAGTTATGTAGGTTAATTATCTCCGTGAATAATGATTTTGTTAGTTTTCCATTACCATATTTATGGATGGTCATAAAACTATTATTATGGTTAAATAATATTTTAATAGGTATATTATACCCTATTTAATGTTCTAAAAATAATATATACTCATAATATTAAATAAAACAAAACTAGTTCGTAATGTTCAGAAAAACTACCAAAATAAACTAATCATTTATTATTAACATTTTATCTAATGAATCATCCTCATGTAAGAAATAAAAAAGATATATAAGGCCCTTTATACTTATTTAAATTAATTAATACTATTTTATTCAACTTCTGGAGTTGTAATCCCATTTTACAATAACACCCACAATTATACTCATGAGAACCGATCATGAAACCATGAAACAAATGCACCAAAAACCATGAAAATAATGAAATATTAATAATGAATGGGTCATAAGATGTTATAAAATAATATCTTAAGGTATTATAAATATTAATATATTTCTTTAATAAGTTAATAACAATATTTAAACCATTGTAAAGGAGGATAAAGAATGATACACTAAAGGTACACGTGAGGTAAGGATTTTCTCATCTCACTTTTACTTATATGATAGATATGAATCATTCAAAAATTATTCCTTGTGTGTAGTGTATTTATTTCCCTGTTGATATATAATATCATGAATGACATTTTTTATGTTATTAAATGTCTCATTTGATAATTATTACTTTTATGGGGAATACGATACACCTAATTACAAGTGGTAAGAGATTTATTAACTCAATTTTCATTCATTTGGTAAAACTTATATTCCATTGATTATGTCATGATAAGGTTATGTAGGAATTTTTTTTGATTATCTCATTTTTTATTTCCACTTGTTTTATGTCGATTTATAGTGAAGACACATAATCGATTCATTTTTAAGTGACTTTGTCTCGATCTCCTTTCATTGAGGTATATTTCGATGTTATACACCCACCTTCTTTTATAAAGTATATATACAACCACTTTGATATATAATATCATGAATATCATTATCTTCATGGTATTAAAATGTTTCAAAGTGGTATGGGGAACTTTGATTTAAAAATATATTTTAAAATTTATTATTTGATATATAATGAATGCTTTGGACATGCAGACACAGGTGGGGCCCAGTTATAGATTTCCCCTCGATGCATTAGTAGTCTCATGAGATTAAAATGTTGGAAAAATTAAATGGTTTTTTATCCATAATTATTAAACTATATTATAAAAGGTCTTGATGGTAGAGGTACCATGATGTCTGGGATCATAGTGTCCAAATTATTCATCATTTCCTTCTTTCAGTATTCATTTATCATTATCCAGAGGATTTTCACTATGAAAAGAATCTATGGATGCATTTTCATTCTCAGTTTATTGATTACATGACACATGTGTTCAATTATTTACCTTTCCATCATGATTATCCTTTATTTATTTATGGTATCTTTCACTGTACTTAACCCTTACTGAGCCTTTTAGATCACCCATTTCTTATGTTTTATTTCCCCCTAGGCTTCCAAGAAGATTATTATGATTGATATGTAGGGTTATGCTAAGGGGAATAATGTTTTTATCAAATAAAATATTTTTTGTATTTTATGGTTAAAATTTAATTTTCATTTCAAATATGTATATATTTTTTCAAGACTAATAAACTATTGAGTCCTTTGGGATGTGTTTCCTTGTAATCATGCCAATGTAATAAAGGTACCAGCTCTGGGTTACTGGGAAAAGGTTGTTATAATTAGTCTAAGGGGAAGTTTAGTAGAAAAATTAGGAACTAGATTTAGGAAAAAATATATTAGGGAACATAACCCTATGATATAATTTGAGAACAAGAATAAAATAACATCCCAAAGATACCATGTTTATGAGTATGAGATTAATATGCATAAAATTTTCAATTTATGTTAATTATTCCACACCTCTTGGGATTATACATTACGTTTCATAATGATATGATCTAATCCATTATAGCCATTGTTTATAAATGACTCATGGAATGAATAATGATATCAATACCCATGGAAAATGTATAGATTTACCAACTGAGGGAACCAATACAACTTTTTTTGGAATGGAACAAATTATGGATATTTTAGGGTTTCTTAATCAGGTTATGAAAAATAACTCTACTTGATTAGAGAAAACTATTCAATAATGATAATCTCCTATGTTTGATTGGTTTATGAGACATAATACCCAATACTTTAATAGGAAAACTAATATAATTACAGCTAAGAAAATGATTAAGTCTTTGGAGAAGATATTTCGGTGTTGGGATGTAGTGAGAAGGAAATGGTCACACTTATAGTATATTTACTCGATGAATATGCTGACTAATGGTGACCATTTATCCAGAATACAAGGTAGAAATAAGAAATATAATTCATGAAATGGAATGATTTTAAGGATACATTCTTTGAAAAATATTTATCTCATGAGGAACAGACTAGAATAAAGAGAAAGTTCCTTATCTTAAAAAAGTGGGAAGAAAGTGTTGCAAAGTATTAAGATACATTTATAAGGTTAGCTAGGTATTGTATAAATTACATACACAACAAGGATTAAAATATTGATCATTTCTTTGAAGGGATTAAGACAAGTCTCCAAAGGTAAATTTTAAAGGCATAGAAATAATTATTTAAGTCTTATGTCTTTAAGGGAAATTAAGAGAATAAGAAGAAAGAAAAGAAAGATATGGATAAAGGGAAGAAGGGAAATATGAATTTTTTCACATGTGATAATTGTAGAAAAAAACACTCTAGAACTTGCATGAAGGGAATGAGAGTTTATTACAAGTGTGGAAAGAAATATCACTAGACTAATGATTGAAATGGAAAGAAAGAAATTGTAAATGAACAATGTTTCAACTATAAGGATATAGGGAACTACACAAATTAATTCCCAAAGTTTGAAGGGAATATTACTTAGAAGAATCTAAGGGATCAAGATCAATCTTATGAAATATATATAGATGAAATAGAATAATTATTGTGATTGTGTTTTTGGATACAATAAATATATCGTATGACATTTTAATTATAAGAATTATGAAATGTATAAGGATTTTATTGTAATAATTTTTGTTTGAGGATTTGAGAGAACATATTTAATGAAACCAATGACCCAGAAAAATGATTCATTATAAAGTTTATATTTTTAAAAACACATGTTTAAATGAAATATAACCCTTAATACATGATCTATATTGAGATAATAAATATATTTTTATGGGATAATATTGGTGACCATGAATTTTTTTAGTGATTTGATGGTTTATGGCATATTTTCTAGGTCTACTACATGTTTAAATTTATGGAATATATTAAAAAAACTAAGATTTTATTTTTTTGGGGAATTAATGTTTTTATTAAGGGTTTAAGGTGATGAGGGTATTCATATATTTGGCATGTGATAATAAGTGCTAAATTATGTTTTTTGGAAAATATAATGTTGATTTTGAAAATCCTGCATCCTTCCCTCTAAATTTTTGGACTATGAATTTTGATTGATTTATTTTGGACGAGTCATAAAATCAACTACTTATGGAATGAATTAAGTTGATCATCAGAAATTATTGTTTGTAAATAAAGTATTATTTATCATATTGGATAACATGTGATAACTATTTTAGTTTCTGTATATATTTAGAGGCTAAAGGAATGAATTGTGGATCTTATGATTTATAAAAGTCTTTTAAGAATGAAAAATTCATCATGAATACCCGTCTACTGGGATAAGAAATGAAGTAGGGATAGATTGAAGCATAATCAAAGGATAATATTATGTTTATGACATGAAAATAATAAATTAAGTTTATTTTCTCAAATTATTATCTAGATATTAAAATAATATCTCAACTACAGGAAAATAACTTTGAATGAAAAATTATATTCGTTTAATTTTTTTACAAACAAATCAATGGCCTCTTTAAACCATCCCAAATTTATGGTTTTGTGATAGTGGAATTTCTTATGACCAAGTTCTCTATCAATATTCATCAAAACTTAATAGTTTAATTTCTCTTCCATGTCCTAGTTTTTACTTCCCACTAATGTTATCCTATTTAAAAGACTAATTTTTTGGTTAGCTTCACATTTTCCTTTCCCTCTTATTAAGGGGATGTTTTATTAACCCTATTTACGACGTAAGTTTCCCATAAAGAAACTTTTAAGTATCAATATTTGATCTTCAAAGTGAAATTTCAAATTTAGAGGAAAAAATTTATTGATGTAGGGGAAAATGTAACACCCCAATATTTTATAGTACATATCTTCTTAAATAAATTCAATTTTTTTGATATCTTACGTTAAATTGAATACTAAGATTAAAAGAAATTACATATTATTATCTAATTGTGATAGTTATCGCCTAGCCATTGGAATAATGGGAAAAATGATATTAAATAAATTATGAAAATATAGTTTACACATGTTTATAACATGAATTCATTGGTTATAAATTAAGTATAAATAAAAATGAGAACTAATTGAACATAAAGGATGTGTTTTTATAAATAAACTATTTTTTGAACACAATGAAATTTTATATTAATAAATTGAATTAACCACAATTATTCAAATATATTAATGAAATTTATATGTTATATATTAAATAATTTTTTTTAAAATTCATCCAATATGTTTTGTAGGATTAAGATAATAATAAATCCAATTTTAAGCATAAAGCTATGTATTTATAAAGGCAGTTTTATTATCTTTTGACGACGCATCTATTTTAAATATAAATTTTGATACTTTCATAAGTTTTATTTGAAAAAATAAATTAAATTTTTGAAATCTTAATATCAAAATTATCATAGGGTAAAATTTTAATATTTTTCATAGAACTTTCATTTTTTTATGAATAGTGAAAAGTATTGAATTTTAATTGAAAACTTCTTTTTATTCTAATTTATTTCTTTAGTTAAATTATATTTTAAATTTGTTTTAAGGTATAATTAGTTCAATTATACATAAATTAAACCAATTTATTTCATTTTAATCAATTTAAAAATGAAATTGGATATAAAAACATTTCAAACATTTGAAATTTTTACATTAAAAACTAACTTTTTCATTGTGTCTGTGGGATTAATTTTAAATATAATTTTGAAAATTATATGAATTGAATTTGCTAAAATGGATTCCATATTTTTATTTATAAGGTAAAAATTAGTTTTTAAGTTCAATTTCATTTTTATTTATTAAAAATTTACCGTGGTAAAAAAATTTATTTATCGTAGTATAGGTAAAATAGTGATAAGGGTTATAGTTAAAAGGTAAAAACTTAACATACCTAAAAATTAAAAAATTTAATGTTTTTTGTGGTATTTATAAACCATAAACATCCTAAAAAACATTAATTAACAATTAAATTTTTTGAAATTAATTTAACCTCAATGTGGTTAGCCTTAATTATAAAATAATCATTATTTTAATCAATTAATCCCACCTCTTGTCAAGTATAAATACCACCCTCACAACCCCATTTTGACTCACAAGACATGAATATCCTAAAATATCTTCCAAAACTTCTCCTTCCCACTCTACCAATGTACAATTTCTTCTAGTCTCACCAAAATACCAAATCCAAGGTCCTCAAGGGTCTCTCAAGGAGGTGGTATGCAAGAGGTAATTTTTTTAAAACACCTCTATTATTTTCATTTCTTCCAATATTTTATCCTCATATCCTTCATAAATCAAGTAATAATAATTTTAGAATAATTTAAATACTTTAATTTTATTTTTATAATTGAATATATTAAACACACCCCTTTTATTACCTCCTCTTATTAAAAGAAACGAAGTTATTTTCCAAGTTATGCGGGTTAATCATCTCCATGAATAACAATTTTGTTCGTTTTCCATTACCAACTTCATGGATGTTCATAAAACTATTATTATGATTAAACAATATTTTAATAGTTATATTCTATTCTATTTAATCATATGGAACTGATATATAATCATAATATTAAATAAAATGAAACTAGTTTGTGATGTTTTAAAAAACCACCAAAATAAACTAACCATTTAACATCAACATTTTATCTAATGAATCATCATCATGTAAGAAATATAAATGATATATGGGACCATTTATAATTTTTAAAGTTAATTAATTTTATTTCATTCAACTTATTCAGTTGTAATCCCATTTTACTAGTACATCCATAATTATACTCATGAGAACTGATCATGAAACCATGAAACTAACACACCCAAAACCATAAAAATAATGAAATATTAAGAATGAATGGGTCATAAGATGTTATAAAATCATCCCATAAGGTATTATAAATATTAATATAGTTATTTAATTTTTTAATAACATTATTTAAACCATTATTCATGAGTTTAATGAATGCTACACTAATGGGAAGCATGGGGTAAGGATTTTCTCATCTCACTTTTACTTCTATGAGATACATTACTTACTAACCACTTATTTATTATATATGGTTTATGTACTTAAATTTTGATATATAATATTATGAATATCATTATATTCATGTAATTTAATGTTTTATTTGATAATTATTACTTTTTTGGGGCGTATGATTTGATTAATCATAAGTGGTAAGATATTTCTTAACAAAATTTTCATTCATTGGGCCAAACTTTTATTTAATAGAATATATCATGATAAAGTTATGTGAGAAATAATTTTTTATTATATTATATTTTATTTCCACTTTTTTATTTGGATTTATAGTTAATACACATAATTGATTCATTTGTAAGGGATTTTTTCTCAATCTCCTTTCATTAAAGCATATTTTGATGTTATACATCCACCTTCTTTTATGATGTATATATATAGAAACTCTAATATATATTATCATGAATCTAATTATATTCATAGAATTAAAATGCTTTTAAAGTGGTATGAGAAACTTTTATTTATAAATAACTTTTTAAATCTATTATTTGATATATAATGAATGCTTTGGAAATGCAGACACAGGTGGGTCCCAGTTATAGATCGCCCCTCGATGGATTGGTAGTATCATGAGATGAAAATGTCGGCCAAATTAAATGGATATTTACCCATAATGATTAAAATTTCTTGTGAAAGATATTGATGGTGGAGGTACCATGATGCTCGAGATTATAATGTCCAAATTATTAAGCATTTCCTTATTTCAGTATTCAGTTATCATTATCCAGAGGATTTCACTATGAAAAAAATATGGATGTATTTTCATTCTGAATTTATTAATTAAACAACATGTGTATTAAATTATATATATTTTCATGATAATTATCCTTTATTGATTTATGATAGCTTCCTCTGTACTTAACCCTTACTGAGCATTTAATCTAACCTCTTTATTATGTTTTATTTACCCTAGGTTCTAATAATATTATTATGATTGATATTAAGGGTTATTATAATTATAATAATGGTGTTCTCAAATAAAATATTTTTTTATTTTACATTTAAAATTTAATTTTAATTCCAAATATGTATCTAGTTTACCAAGACTACTAAAATATTCAGTCATTTAGGATATGATTTCTTATAATCATGCCAATATAAAAAGTAAGGCACCAAATCTAGGCTACTAGGGTCAGGGTCATTACATTTGAATGCATATGAAGGAAGTCAAGACTTAAGGTAAGATGATTTCTAGTCTCACTTTTATTTCCATGAGACTTATAACGTATTCACCATTCATTTATTTTGTGTGGTGTATATACTAACCTATGACATGTTATATCATGAATTTAATTTATTTCATGATATTCAAAGTTTAAATTTATGTTATTCTTTTATGGATCTCATGTCAAAGGTTACTCAAGTATTAAGGGATTTCTATATCACTTTTTTCTTTTGTGAGAACGTGCTATATCCACCACTTATTTCTTCTATATTGTGTATATACTACCCATGAGTTTATTTTATGATGCTTATAATAAAATTTATTTCTATTTACATATCCATTTTAGGATCTATATTTCATAGGGTTTATGGTTTAAAATTTACCAAATCGATAAAGGATTTTTGTCTCAATTTTTCTTCTTTGAAATGTATGTTATGATATGCACTTATATTCTTTCATGAGTTGTATATACAACCCCTTTTAATTTTAATATCATTAATTTATCTATCCTAATGATATTTTAGGTTCCATTTTATGTTATTCCTTCATTAGTATTACGATTAAAGGTTACCTAATTGGTAATAATTTTATATTACAATCTCACTATTTATAGGGAATGTTTATGATTATGCTTCTAATGATAAAATATTATGATCTATATCTCAAAAATTCTATTTAATTATATTCTCCTATTGTTATATAGGATATCTTCAAGTAATGGTACCATTTTCTACTCTTTGTAACTTAAGATAATTAAGAAACTGTTTTTAAGAAAATTCGACTTTATTCTTTCTTTGGTCGAAAATATGTGTTATTTAAAAATATTATTTTCTAAAACTATTTTGAAAATGTTTTTAAATGATAATTTAAGCTCATTTTCATGGAAAAATATTTTGAAATTTTCTTATGTTTTAAAAAGTGTTTATAATTGTTTTCAAATCACCCTTTATAAGTTTTCAAGGTTATTTTCAAAGAAAAAGATTTTTAAAATTTTTTATGATTTAAAAAGTGTTTTTCAAAGTGGAAAGGATATTTTACTCAATAAATGTTTTAAATAATTTTTAATTTTTAATTCATAAATTTTCAAAGTGGATTTCATAGAAAATGATTTTTGAAAATGTTTTATGTATTAAAACAATTATTTTCAAAGAATGATTATTTTCCTTAATAAATGCTCCAAGTGATATTTTAGGATTATTATCCATCTAAGATGATATCCTTTTATATAGTTTATGATTTAATGGGGATATGATACAAGTAACACATTCTTATTATTTATTTTAATGGTTTATTTTTATAATGAAATGTTATTTTTGAAACCCGTTTCCCTTCCATGGGTTATACCATGATAAAACACTTATGAAAACCACTTATTTTCATGAGTTATTTTATGATGAAATTATTATGAAACCTTTCTATTTTCCAAAAGTTATAATATGATGAGATTTTTATGATACCCATTTAATTTCATGGGTTGTTTTATGATGTTTATGAAACATATATCTTTTTATGTGTCATGATATGATGAATTCTTTATTATTTTGTAGAAAATGTATGTATGATTAATTATATGACAGGTAGGACCTATATCTACCTCTGATGCATTAGGAAAATATTTATATCTCATTAGATTGAAATGGATATAATGGGGAGTGAAACCAGGTAAATAAAGTACTTTTTCCACTATGATGGTCTTGGGAGTGATCCTTTACTACTAAGATGGTTTGGGGAGTGAACCCATTACACTAAGATATCCTTGACTATGATCCTTGGATACTATGATGTTATGTGTGAACCTGATTACATGTTCAAAATTTTATGCGTGAGCCTGATTAAATGTTCACAATGTTATGCATGAACCTGGTTTCATGTCCATAAGTTTATGTGAGGGCCTGATTTTCTGTCCTTAAATTAATGAGTCAACCTGTTTCTATTAACACATGTTCACAATGTTATAAGTTGATGTGTATTCCAAAAATTCCATGTATTATTCCTATGTTATGATATCATGACTCATGTTATTTGATTATATTATGATTCATGTCTTATGAACTGTGAATATTTATTCCATGATTCAAGATTATGATCTTTGATATGTAGGGTATGATTTTAAAATGTTATTCTCATGTTATCATACACTTATGTTCATGTTATGCATACGTATCTCATTTCTTACCCTTAATAAACATCCTAGCTCACCCTTTCTTATGTTTATTTTCCCGTGGTTATGAATAAAGGTTTTAATTAGGAGTACTAAAGGGGGAGATCTGTATGGGAGATAATGAAGATATTTCAACAAATCAAAACAATGTGTTCCAAGTTTCCCAAGGCACTAAAATATTATGGTCCTTAGGTGTGTGTTTGTATAAATTAATGAATACTCATATATAAATATGTAATATCCATGTATTACATGTCATGGTTTTCTATAGCTACCACTTCCCTACTAGTTTTTCACTCTTTCCCAACATCATATGTCCGGATCCATCTCTCTCCAAGAGTAATCCAACTCGAAGACACCTAGGATAAAGTAACATACCATACACCCCATGAATCACATCATTACATCACATACTGTGAACCTTGTGCATCACATTATTTCATCATCCCATGCCACATCTATAGATATAAACCGAGTAGTTTCTGGGAGCCACCACAACCCGTATGTCATGTATTATACCTCAAGTCATCACAACACATTCACATTATACCTATAATAATATATAGAATACTATATCTAGTGACACATGTGTGTGAAATAGCCACAAGACATTAAAACCATCTATACACATATATGAGAATGCTAACCACCATTCATACTAGCATATAATACTACCAGGAGAAGAGAGTGGGGTTAGAGGGGGTAGCCAACCATCCGTTCCTCACCAAGCTAGATATTAGGGAAAACACACTCCCAGATTCCACAAGGTATTAGTCACCCTACAAACATGGGTGGGGTAGTGTAAAAAAACACATAAAAAAAATTATATAATATAGATCACAACTATAATATGGGAATTAACCTACTCTTAGGATCAACTAAAACTATTGTCCCTCAAACACCCAACTTCCATCTCTAAGATCCAGATATCCTACAAGTACACAAGCATTCATGGAGCTTCATTTAATTAATCCCTTATTTTATAATATTTAAATTTTTGTTAATTAATTAATTAACCATTAATTAAAATTATTCCATTCATATTTCATTAACTAAAAAGTGATGTCCATGCACTCTAGAAATAATTCAATGGATTTCATGGTTCCACAAGATTATCAATATTTTCATTCCATTCAAGAACCAAACCCATGGGATAAAACATTTATTAATCACTATAATTACATAATTCTATGTACTCTAGGAAATATCCTTAGTTATCATAAGATATATGAATAAACCAAGCACAACCAGCTACCTCAAATAGTGGGGAATGAGATAAAGAAACAATAAACCTGGATATTAGGTCCTTAAGAAGAACATTATCAAGAAACCATCTAAATTTCAACACAATAACAAGAAATCTCATATTCAACTAGTTTCATCAATCGTGGTTCCATCCTTGACACCGACATGCATATCACCATGCATTATCCATATCAAGCACTAATAGTTTCCACAAACTTGGGCCTCCCCATCCACATCTTCTGAAACCATCATACATTCTAGGTTCACATCATGTTGAATATAAAGGCTCACATCTAGAGAAAACATAGAATTCATCAAAAAAAAACATAGTTAATAGGGAATCTAGGTCCAAAAAACAAGGCATCTAGCCTTCACATACAAATAGAATCATTCTAACCCAAACATTTATCTTTATCAAACAACCAGTTTTATTACCAAATTGGATTAAATGATTAATTTATCACTGGTTACAATTATGAGTAACCAAATAATCAATTATAAAAAGTTATAAATTATTTTAACATTCTCTAAATCATGAATTCCTATTTCAAAAACTTTACGGAAGAATAATTCCATTAACATACCTATTTATTATTATTAATAAAAATAATTTCTTTCTTCATTTTCGTTAGACAATTCCATTAACATAAGGAAGAAAAATTTCAGTTGATAATAAATCATGCATCATTTTATTTTCATTAAATTATAATAATCAACATATTCAATAAATATTCCTCTTTAATTGTTTATCCAATAACATTAACGAATTTATGTTATTAACCATTTTCACCTCCCCCATAAGGAAAATAGATACCTTCATATAGGCTATGACACAACTACTCAAAATTTTATAAAAATAACTCTATAAGAAAAAGGTAGATCAACCATCATACCATTAAAATAATGGAAATGATAAAACAAGAACGATTTGAGAAGTAACCCCAAGAGAAAGAGGGAAAACTCACCCCAGATAACCATAGATATAATATAGGAAGTTGGGAATCAATCCCCTTATAAAGGGATTTGAAACACCTTGGGATAAATCCTATAGTCTCATAGGGTTGGGAGAGAATCAAATGATTTTAAGAAAATTAAGGGTGTAATCCAATTTATAGGTTCACTTATAGGAGAACATTCAAGGTGTGAATGAGTCATTCACATTATAAAAGGTTTGAGTTTTAAGAATCATTGAAAAATGTGCTGTCTCGATCTAGTAAACATGGATCAATTCATGTCATGAAATTCATGTCTATGTCATGAATCTTTTGAGATATATTTATCAAAGATGATCCTATAACCTTACACATTGTGAATATACCGTACATTTCATGAATTTTTCCCAATGAACTTCTTCTACACAATCCATGACCAACCACTTCAGCCATGAATTTCCCACTCATGATGTAAACTAAATTTCATGTAATGAACTCCTCCTACAACCATATTCTATTCCCAAACCCCACTGATCATACTCTAGGATTCCTCCAAGCATAATGGAACTCAAAAAAAATCAAAGGAAATGGATAAAAGTATCTAAGACTTTACATTAGACACCTTCCCAAAAAAATTCATATCAAGAATTTAAAACTGAACTTGAAGATAAGTAAAAGAAAAGGTTTTGTTTGAATATCCACCCTGTGAGATACCTCTTAAGAATCTATCCATCACAGGAGATCAACCACCTCACTCAGTGGAAAAAAGTTCAAAACCACACTACACCAACAAATATCTCCTAAACCCTATCTTGGGGGAGATACCTCTCAAACAAAAATAAAGATACAAATAAGGAATCAAGGAAGAGAGAACCACCACATATGATAGATTGGGTTAACAACCAAAAAATGATTATAGACATTAGAGAATATATTAACATCAAATACATCAGGGTACTGAGTGCATATCTACGACTCACATTCCCAATTAATCTTCTCTATTCCACTATTCCACAAAATGACACAAACCAAATGAATAGCATGCCCACTCAACAAATTCTATTGGTGGTTTAGAATCTCTATAGGTCTCTCCTCAAAGGCCGCATCATCATCAACATCTATATTTCCCCAATAGATGATGTAAGTTACATCATGAAGATAATGGTGAAGCTATAACACATGAAATACATCATGTATACATCTCATCTGCTGGGGAAGTGTTATCCAATAAACAATGACTCCAACATGTTTCAACACCTCAAAAAAACTAATAAATCGGGGAGAAATATTACTTGCATGACTAAAACTTCATTTCCCACGATGAGAAGACACCTTCAAGAAAACATGGTCTCCAACCTCAAACTATATAAGTCTCCTCTTATTACTGAAATAAGACTTTTGAATATCTTGTGCTACCTTTATCCACTCATGAATCACCTGAACCAAATCTTCCATGCTATCCACTACTTTTGTATTGAGAATTATAGACTCTCTAACCATAGTCTAGAATAATGGAGAATATCAAGTTCATCCATAAAAAGCTTAAAATGGTTCTAAACCAATATAAGAGAGAATTATATTATGTAAGAAAAAATGACTAAAGGTAGGTGCCTCATCCACGAACCACCAAAATCTAGGACACAAGTGCCCAACATTTCCTTAAGAGTTTGAAATGGACACTCTATATGATTGTCCTTCTATAGATGAAAATCAGTTATAAGGAATAAATGAAATCCAAAATCATGATGGGGACCTCATCAAACCCTATAGGTAAAATAAGGATCATGATCGTAGATGATTATCATTGGGACTCCATGGAGTCTAACCACCTCCTCCATGTACTCCTCGAAAAAACCTCCACTGAGATTTAATCATTGATCACTATAAATTGGTATGATTTTATAAAATAATAAAATTTAATCCATATAGTATCCAAGCATCCTTGATATTTAGGTAAACTATTGATTAAGAAAATTAAGATATCCTCCAACTTCCACTAAGGAACACCCAACAATTGGAACAAACCACCGAGAACACGATGCTTAGCCTTCACCTTTTGGTAGAACAAAAATCAAGACCCAAAATCTAAAATTTAATAATTAAACCCAAGCCACAAAAAAATGATTTCTTAGATCTTAGTAGATATTTTTTTACACTAGTATATACTGCTAAGGGAAATCTATAGAACTCATGAAGAACCACCTCATGCATTAACAAAGGAAAAAAAATCCTTCCCTCAAACAACACTTTATTCATCCTTAGACCAAACATACAAGGAATCACCAAAGATAGATCAATATCTCTATACCACCACCTCAGGATCCCCCAACTATGACTCCTCCACTTACTGCACCCAGGATTACTGCACTTTCATTTGAAAAAGAAAACCTCTACCACCAACCTCTCCTATATCAATATGCATCACTGAGAGTTATTCCATCACTCTATAGGAATATCTAGATTCAAACATGGAATCACTACATGAATTCCTACTCATCACATCATTTATAACATTACCCTTTCCTGGTGTATATGAAATATCAAATTTTTAATACTGCAAGAATTCTAACTTCCATCACCATCGAAAGTTCATGCCATTCTAGGATAATACATACCTTTGACTCTTGTGATCAATAAAAACAAAAAAACACTCACCAATGAGGTAATGTCACCACAAATTCAAGGAAAACATGACTATTGTGAACTCTAGATCATGGGTTTTATAGTTATGCTAATAGGGATGTAACTATTGAGATATATATGAAATAAAAAATCTTTAATAAATCAGAACACAACCCCAACCAAGATGTAAATAATCACATAAAACCTCAAAATTAACTCCCATTTTTGAAAAATGAAAAATTGAATCACTAAACAAATTATCCTTAAGGTGCTTAAAAGCTACCTAATATTGATCAGTCTAAAAGAATTCATGATACTTTATGGTCAAGGAAGTTAGAGGATTCGTAACCTGAGAGAAATCAGTTATGAACCTCCTATAATAGCCTGTATGACCAAGGAAACTTTCTATCTATGAAACTATCTTGGGGGTTGCGCATGAAATGACCACCTCAATATTTGAAGGATCCAAAGATACACCACATTGGGACATGATATTTCCCAAGAAATTAACTTCATGAGACCAGAACTAATACTTCAATAGATTATCAAATAGCTACTGATGATGAAAAACTACTAAAATGGTGCACATATGATCCATTTGCTCCTCCTTAGACACAAAATACATAAGTATGTCTTCGATAAAAACAACCGAGAACCAATCCAAAAACTCTATGAAAACTATTTCCATAAAACTCATGAACATTGATGGAGAATTTATCACATAGAATGATATCATAATAAAATCATAATGCCTATAATGACATTGTAAAATGGTATTTTGTGTATCCTCATCCTTAACCCACATATGATGATATCCTAAATATAGATCAATCTTTGAGAAACAACTAGATCCTTTTAGTTGATTTAATAAATCATAAATCCATGAAAGAGTATAGTAGTTATTCACTATCACATGATTCAATTGATGATAATCAATACATAGAAAAAAAGTTCCATAGACCTTCTTTACAAATAGAAATAGAGCACTCTAAGGTGACATGCTCAGCCAAATAATACATCACTACAAAATATCACTGATATCTACTAGTAGAACTTGAAACATAGAAGGCACCATCCTATATGGAGACATAAAAATAAAATAAGTTATTTAATGTAACTCTATCCCAAACTTGATCTCCCATCAATGGGGTAATTCCATAACCTCCTTAGGTAAGACATCATTGTAGTATTCTACAACCCTGGGAAACACTACCTACTATGACTATATTGAAATCAGAATCAGATCATTCATCAAGGAAGATAGAATGGAACACACCTCAGACCCATTTGAGGGTCTCTCTCACCAACAAACAATGCAAGATCTCTATCAGAATCATAGAACACAATATGTATCTTGAATAAATCCATAATATCTTGCACTAAATACAAACACTCTATTCCAAGAATGATGTTGTATAGATGTATCAATAAACATAGGAATCATCCCAAAGAGTGGTGCTACCCAAACATGTTCTCACAATCTCAACATACTTTATCCAAATAATACCAACCTCCATTAGGCATAGTCAATTCCATGGGTACTAGTATCCTATCTACCTAAATTCCCAAAAATATGGACTAGGGTAGGTGATATAAAGGATTTCAAAGCTCCTAAATAAAAAAAATTATGAAACCAAGTAAAAAATAATTAACAAGTACCTAGAATGATGTCTTGATCACCTGATTCTAAAAACTCCAATGTATGTAACTGACCATGACCTACTCTGCAACCTATCTAACCCTAACGAATACCACCTCGAATACCATTATCTTCTCCCTAAGGGCAGGTAGAATATTAGGGTTTTCCTCTATATACCTTGTATCCTCTCTACTGATCCAAAGCTGGAGCCCCATGATACTACTACCTTAGATAAAAATGAATCAATGGAAGAACCTAAAGTGGAACACCTACAACACACTACCTGTTTATAAAGTTTCGGAACTCTTTCTACTAATGAACTTAACCTTCCCTTGAAAACATGTATATGATCCCTTGATAGGGGCTTGAGAGATTCCACCCCTAGAGAAAAGGGACGATGAGGGTTGAGACCTACCCCTAGCTATCTAACATCTCTTCTGTCCAGGTAGCCAAGAACCCTGAACCATAAATCTGCTACATGAGGAATCCTAATGACTCACCTCTTATGATGATCATGTCCTGGCCATAATCCTCTCAATGACCTATCCTATTTACAACACCATGAGATATGTTGACGATATAAACATGGTGACCTGGAACTAGATATCCAGAAAAAAAGACTCCTAGAAATTCCTCACCATAGTCTCCTCATTTAGAAACTGGTCTAAATCATTATAGAGGAGGGTCTGGAAATAGATCTCAAACTCTTGCATGCTGGAATTCCGCTATTAAAGGGTAAGCAGCTCATGGTGACTGGTCACCTTCGTGATCGAAGAAAAAAACTCATCTTGAAATTAGTCTCAAAACTTATCTTATGATACTAATGACTACTTAAGATACCCAAGGAATAATAACCACCCTACCTCTACTCTACACATATCATCATCCCTGCCAACAAAACCCAGTGATCCTTCCAAGAAAAAATTGAACTAAAGGTTATCTCCACACCCCATAACCAATCCTATATCACTGAGTCTGAGATAGATCCCTCATGATTCAATAGACTCTGGAACTGAAAATCTCTAAATATTCCCATCCAAGTGTCATTGGCATTGAGCTCTACTGTATTGTGATATGCAAGTGCATTCTGCTAAACATATTCGATGTAAACCTGACACAGATGTTGACCTAGAATTATACATACAAAATAACTAACTATTAGGGAAACCTAAACCTGTAATATGGATTATTTAAAATTTATGTAATTATTTAATGTTAAACCCAATCCAATGGTCTACCCATTTCAAACATAGACACAAAGAAGAATGATACATGATCCTTTCCTAGGTTTATAACCCACAACTAGTATCCCTTCTCTTAGAAGGCATAATAAACTTAATGGTCTATGTATCAGATCATGTGGTCCTTAAATACTTGTGTCTTAGTAGGTATCCATTATTTACATTTCTTACTAAAATTATCTCACACCATTTCCATACCAACCCATGTAGTTCTCCCCAGTGCCTAACTTCAAAATCTATCCTATAACTTAACCTAAACCTTTAATAAAACTCTTTCATGCCCCCTACCCCTAAATTTACCCTTCCTAAGACAACAATGAGATAAGTGAGACAATGATGTAAAAACCCTCCTCTAATATCCAACAGGTTGGTGATAATCACCAAGGTCATAACATACACAAAAATGGGAGACATTACCCTATAAGATTTGAGAAGACAAGAGATAAGATGAGAACAACCCTTCTCAAGATAAAATTAAAAGATACCAAATACATGCATGTAATGTTATACAACTAAAAAAACTACAAAAAGGAAACTACATGTACCAAAAGAAAATCATTGGTAATGACCATGAAAGCCCAAACAGTTCTTGAAAAACCATAAGCTAGTAATTTACAAGTTGATCACCAACCTGATCTTGTTAACCTGATAAATAGTATATATATATATATATATATATTTCTAGTGATAATAACAAGTATATTCAGTAAGATCTTCCATGGATCCTCTCATAAAAAAGAAAAATAAATTATACTAAAGCCTAGTGAAAAACAAGTGAAGTTAACTCATCACCTAAACACATATTCTAAGTTCCCTACCTCATCATGGTTATATCTCAATAAATATCACATATAAGATAACATATAATATAATATCAAAATAGGGCACCCCACTACCACTTCCTCACTAGTTTGATATTATTCCCCAATGTTGCACATCCCGATCAATATCCCTCTAAGAGTAATCCATCCTGATGACACTGGGGATAAAGTATCATACCATAAACCCCTTTCATCACACAATCATATCACACACCATTAACCCCATGCATCATATCATCTCATCATCCCATTCCACATCTCTAAATAGTAACTGAGTAGTTTCTAGGAGCCACCACAACCTGTATGTCATGTATTATACCTCAATCCATGACAACCCATACACATCATACCTATAATAATCTATAAGATACTCTATCTGGATATATATGTGGGTGAAATATCTACAATACATTATATCCATCTACACACATATATGGGAAAGTTAACAACTACGTATACTAACACATGATACTAACAGAAGAAGAGTGCATGGTCAGAGGGGATAGTCATCCACCTATTCTTCACCAACCAAGATATTGGGGAAAACATAATCCCAAAGTCCATTAGGTATCAATCACCATACTAAAATTGGTGGGGTATAATATCAAAACACTTAAAATACATGATATAATATATCTCAGAAACACACTATGGGAATTAACCTGGTCTTTGGATTAACTAAAGATATCTTCTCTCAGACAGCCGATTTCCATTGCTAAGAATTTTACATCCTATAATCATACAATCATTCAAGGATATTCGTTTAATTAATTCTTTCCTTTTTACACATTTCACTTTACTTTAATATATTTATTATTCATTAATTAACATTATTACATTTATATTTCATTACCCAATAAGTGAAGTCCATTCCCTCCAAGCATAATTAGACTGATTCCATGGTTCCATAAGATTATCAACATTTTCATTTCATTAAATCATTAACCCCATGAGTTTAAAAAATTATTAATCATTATCATTCCCTAATTCTAGGTACTCTAGGAAACATCCTAATCTACTACAATAGAGATTCATAAAACAAGCACAACTAGTTGCCTCAAGTAGTGGGGAAAGTAATGAAGGAATAAGAAAATCAACCATTCAGCCCTTAAGTAGAACATTATCAAGTAAGTATATAGATTTAATCATAATAACGGGAAATCCTATCTTTAACCTATTCCATCAATCCTAGTGTCATCCCTAACACCACTATGAATCTACCACATAAAGCATTGACTACTTCCACAAACCCGAGCCTCCCCACCCATATCTCTACAAAACATAAACCATCCCAAGATTACATCACGTCACATATCAAGGATTTCATCTAGATTAAACAAAGAAGGCGTAAAAAAAAGAGTCATCATGGCATCTAGGACCTACAAACAAGTCACACAACATTCACATGAAAGTGAGATCATTCAATCCCAAACATTTATCTTTATCAAATAGTAAGTTTTATTATCATATTGGATTAACCAATTAATTTTTCATAGGTTAAAAATATGAACTAAGGAATTAACTATTAAAATCTATAAATTATTTAAACATTCTCTAAATAATAACTACCAATTTCAATAACTTTAAGGATGAATAATTTCATTAACATGCCTCTCTATTATTATAAACAATTAGTATTTCCATATTCATATTCTTTAGCTAATTTCATTAACATATGGAATAATACTCTCAAATAAAAATGAAATAGGAATCATTTGATTTCCATTTAATTATAAGAATCAATGGGTTCAATAAATATGACACTTTAATTATTTATCCAAAAAAATTACCTAATTTAAGTTTATAACCATTTTAATCATATTAAAATGTTAAACATAAGAATAAAAAACATTATAACAAAATAATAAACATATATAACACACTACCTATAAAAAAAAGAGGCAAACCATTATCAGAGTGGGAAAACATGTTATTGCTACAACTATAAACCATTTATTTCCATTATTCTAGTTTAATATTAGTCATAGTTAAATAAACCACCAAAAAAAGAGATAAAGAATGATTACATTATTATTATGCATAAAATAATTACAGAAGAAACGAATCCACTATTTTAATGGTTTTAATGTCCATTGATCATGAATATAACAATAATGCATAAATTTGGTCACCTCTTCTGTAAAGAAGATACAAAACCTCTAAGAATTACATTTAAAAAATTCACCAAAAAACATCAAATTAAATCCATAAGAAAAAAATAGATCATATTTCATAGCATGAAAAAAATAATGATAGAAAACAAGACAAATCAGAGAATAAACCACAAGAGAAAAAGGGAAAACTCACCTCATATCACTATGAATAAAACATGGGAAGCCAAGGATTAATCCATTTAAAAAGGGATTTGAAATGAATTGAGAGATATCCTATGGTCTCCTAGGGTTGGGAGAGAATCAAATGATTTTGGGAAAACTGAGGGTGTGATATAATTTATAGGTTTACTATCAGGTACACTATCATGGCATGAATGGGTTATTCACATCATGAAAGTTTCCAATTTTAAGACTCAATGAAAAAAATGTTTCCTCGATCTAATAAACCTATATAAATTCACATCATGAACTTCATATTCACATAGTGAGTATTTAAAGATGAATTTATCGAATATGAACCTACACCATATCACACTGTGAATATACCATACACATTTTGAATCACACTTCATGAACTTCTCTTATGCAATACGTGAACAACCACTTCAATTGTGAATTTACCTCTCAAGAAATGAACTATATTTCATGTAATGAACTCCTCATGTAATAATATTTCATCTCCAAAACTCCACCAATCATGTTCTAGTCTTCCTCCAAGAACCACATACCTTATAAAAACACAAAGGAATTGGCTAAAAGGATACATACCTTTACATAATTTGAATAATTATTTTAATAAAACCATACTAAATGAATAAAATTTCAAAATAAAAACATGTTGAGGATTATAATTCCCAAGGCCACGAATTTAATAATATTTAATTACTTTTAATTGATAATTATTTTATGTGGTAAATTAATCTAAAAAAACCATTGGTCTAGTATTTTCTCTCTAATAATTAAAGAATTTTCCCCTTAATCAAGTAGTTCAATCAATTTAATAGTTAGATAACTAAAGACTATGTTTAAACATAGATAACTCAAAATTAATTTATGATAAAAAATAAACTTAAGATTTATAGTTTACCCAATTATTTATCAATCATTATTGACCAAACATTGACCATGAATGAGAAAATAATAGTGTTTTTAGAATATGATTATGAACATTTAAACTAATATATTAACATTAAAATTAAAGTAAACTATATAAAAAAGTGCTATTTAATCCCAATATCAAAAAAATATAACAAAACTTCTATAACTATATCACTATTAGTGTAATTATAAAACAATATAAAATTATCTACTGCTAAATATGTAATCAATTTCAGCTTCCAACTCTTCCTCAAGTTGTTTCTCCATGCTACCCTCTTCTACATTTGGCTTCATTAGTTTTTATAGAATGAATAAGTCAGCTATCTAAAACCTATGTTTAATTTATATTGAAAACTCTATATATTCTATCTATTAGATTTATATCTATCCATAAAATTATCCATGATTTATCAAAATTTTAAGAATAAATATGATGACCATGACATGAGCATCATTAAAACAAGCATGGTTTTTATATCCCTATTTATCAACCCAAACATCATGGTTCTACCTTACTTTATCTATGGTTTTGTAAAAATTATCATTATCCAAAATTTTATTTTATCACTTTTACCACAACATAGTATATTTAAAATAAATTATGGTGTTATTATGTTTTCACAATCCCACTACCTTCCATATGTTCTTATTTAACCATAATGATGTTGTAAAAGTGGGTTACCTAGAACCAAATTTAAAATTAATTTTTGATTACCATATCATGTATACAATGAGTTATGCATGATTTATACTTACCATAATAGTGATGATATTTCTATATCCACTATTTACTTAGTAATGCCCTTAGATTATTTTTCATATCAACCGATTATATCAGTTCTTAACTATAATGAGAACCTTAAGATACCATAACAATGATCATAAACATATATTCTATGGTTAAAATACATCATAATGAATAAACACATATGATTTATAAATATCATTTTTAAGGGATCATAAGAATTGATAATTCTTCTCATGAAGTTTACATTTGGTGATCACGAGTAGATGAGATTGTGAGGATTGACCTAATGATAAGAAAATCACTTGTTTTAGTTTTCATTGGTAGTTCCTATTTATAAGAACATGCATTGTTCTATTAAATTGATATTATTATCAGTGTATACCATTTTATTACATTCTTTTATGAAAAATTAAAACCATGAAATTTATGTCATGGTGAGGTAGCTTGTGTTGGGTGCACCATTAGTGGTATGAAACTAAGTAAATAATCAAGATAGAATTTGTCTCTTCTGAAATAAAGTGATATATTGGGCATAGTTTATTAGGACAGTAGTATATCTGATAAATCCATGGTCATGGTAGATAAAGGTAACTCTATACAGTAATGTAAGGACCTGGACTTAAGAATTACTTAATCTTAATATAAGTCAAGAATTAACATTGAAGATCTTTTCAAGTTTAGAGTTTTAGAGAATTATTCCATAACACATACATAAGAAAACCATATAAATACAAATTGGACACTTCAAAAAATATCCATTTCTTACATAAAAAAAACTTTTAAAAAGAAACATGGTTTAGTTTCATGTTAAATCATAACTTTTCCTTGATCCCATACTTGACTCCATTCTTATTTAAAACCTGTGAAAAACAATTCAAAACTTAGGATGAGTATAAAAAACCAAGCAAGGGATACATAAAGAATAAAAACTATTAGTCTTGTGAAAACATTTAAACCATGAATACTTTATCATAAAGTAATACTTTTCACCTTTAAGAAGTAATAAAATACACTTCACTAAATATAAGTTCATTTCTTACCCATTTTATAACCAAAAGATTAATATAAACCCATAAAAAGTAACACATAACATATAAAGGTAACTTGGGACATAAACATACTGAAATGGAATAACTATACGGTCGACTTCCACACATATCACTAAATGGAATAGCCATACGACCGACTTCCATACCCAATTCATTGGAGGTTATAACATAACCACCCATCCTTGGGTTATCACGGAACCACCCATATTTTGTTTATAATATAACCATCCGTCTTTGGTTTATCATGTAACCACTCGTCAAATGTCCAAGTACTATTATATAATCACAACACATAAAATATTGTAATTATAGAAAATCCACTCATAAAATTTCATTTGAAATCACAATAAATATATTAAATCCATTTCCAAAACCATTTAAAACATTTAATAAAGATAATTTTGAATCAAAGTTTCCCGTAACACTTTTAAACTTTTGATATAAATTAACATTTTAAAACATTTAATAAAGATACTTTTGAATCAAAGTGTCCCAAACCACTTTGAAATTTTTAAAAGAAATTATCATTTTAAAAAATTTAATAAAGAGACTTTTAAATAAAAGTGTCCCATACCACCTTAAAACTTTTGAAATAAATTAACATTTTAAAACATTTAATAAAGATACTTTTGAATCAAAGTGTCCCATACCACTTTGAAACTTGTAAAAGAAATTAATATTTTAAAACATTTAATAAAGAGACTTTTAAATAAAGTGTCCCATAATAATAAGAAACTTTTAAAAGAAATTAACATTTTAAAACAATAATTTCCATATAAATAAATTCATAAAACCATTTTTAAATCATGTACATGCAATAGAAGGTTTTAGAAGAATAAATCTTTAAAACATTTAGAAATATGTTTTAGTTAAAGAGTCTCTTTCCACTTAAGAAACACTAGAATAAAAATCATTAAAGAATAAAATTTAAAAAACTTTAAATATCATGAGAATATACTAATTCATGATATAAAATGTCAAAAAGGTTTTACATACACCATATAGTATAATAAAGGTGTATAACATCAAGATATGACTCAATGAAAGAAGATTGAGACGAAGTCCCTTACAAAGATCGTGTCATTAGATTAAGGATAAATCAATGTCATAATTAGGTGATAAAAATATAAATAAACCCAATATAAGTGGATATTCAGTGTAAAAAAATCATAGGTAATTCACATATATTCTTGGAAAAACAAAACCAATGACATGGATATTTAACTCAATGAATGGAGATTGAGTTAATATTTCCCTAACCTTGAGTCCGACTTGTCTCGTTCATTATTTATCTTCTAAATAATAAACTCAGGTTAATTTTTAATTAATTTAGAAACTTTTTCATGTTTTTATTCCCTTTATATCACTTATTATCATGTTATATAAATTTGTTAATTCTTTGAGTTCATTTCATAAGTTTTGTCAATATTCCGCACTTGAGTCGAAAATGAACATGGTATGATGCAATTTGTCTATGTTTTTATAAGTCCATAATATATATAATAGTATTCATGAAATAGTCATCAATTTTATACATTAATCATACTTTTTAAATCAAACCATTAATTATGGTTATGAAAAATAAACAATGTTATAATCCTAGAGATGGTAGGTTGTATGTACGCATGAGTAACGTTTCCATTTTTCATTTTTCATTATGGAAATAAGATAATTATAATTTTATAATTCTTGAATGATAATGATATTATTAACATCATAATAATAATTTAAATATACATATATATATCATACAAGTTACATAATAATCAAAATGAATCACACCGCTTCGTGGAGGTGATAGTTCACACATACGCACGGACGACTTTATCATTTTTATGCACATGAAAGTAAGAACATAATTGATATAATATTATTTTATAATGATTAATATTTAATTAATATCACATATGAACATTAATTCCATTATTATAACCATTCATGATATATGGTTATGGAAAATGAATTATACTGGTTTGTGGAGGTGATAGTTCACATGTACGCACAAACGATTAATTCCTTTCCCATTTAATGAAAGTGGAGATGAATTTAGGTGATGATATTAACATAATAAAATATCATTATATTAAGGATAATGGATTTATTATCTCATCATGTTTTTAGGAGATTTTAATGAGGTGGAAGAAGAAATAAAATAGAAACACTTAAAGAAAATGAGTTATGGAGACAACATTGAAAAAAAGTCTCAAAAAACAACCTGAACTGAGATCTGAACAAAAGATGATAAAAATTAAGGCATATAAGTACCCAAAATATGGTAATGGGTTGTTACATGTTCATTATCCCTAGCTATATTGTTACATTTTTAGAATCAAGGTTGTGTTTTTTAGATTCTAGAACTTCACTCAACAGTTTAAGGATCTATAAGTTAATGAAATTGGTTAGTCAAATTCCCACCTTGAAACTCTCTGAGTAATGGAATAACCATAGAATGGACTATGAGGAGAGGTTTTGGGATCCTTTACACTAGAATAATCAATATACTAGGCATTATAATTATAGCAGTGAGGGATATTAGGGTTTAATAAAATAGTGGGGGACATCTAATGATTTAATTAATTAGTAATGTCTAAACAGTAATGAAGATAAAGTACTAATCTGTTTAAGTTCTATTTTTTATAATAATGGTTGGTAATACCAAAATTTTACTATGATAAATTATGAAAAAGAACATGTAATATCCAACATGAATTTCCAAGTATATAATAGTATTTTAAGAAAAGTATTATGATATAGTAAATTCTATGTGCTGGAGTCTCCACCATCTATTGAGCCACTTATTAAATAAAGAGAGTGAAATATGACTATAATAAACCCATTTATAACAAATTTCATGTTTAAATCATAATTATATTATCCATGTATAATGATTTATGGAGACAACATTGATACATGAATGATTTCACATGTCATCTCATCTCTAAGAATCCTACAAGAAGAAAAAGAAGTGAGAAACGAATGAGATGATGATTACACTAAATACGTGTAAATTGAAAGATGGATCATGATCTTTCAATACATACCATTATTATATACTTATAACCCTATTAATGCAATTTATTTTAGTATTAATAAAATAGTAAATGGATAAAACTCTTAATTACTTTTTGGGTAAGGTTTTCCAAGAAGACAATAACTTAAAAGAAGAATAATCTTTAGTTCTTATGGTAAACAAGTTGAAATAAAAGAAAAAACATCTAATGGAAAATGTGATTCCAAAGGAACTTTCACAAAATCCTTAAAATTAAAGACATAGATACTTATATTTGAGGCTATTTGATTTACATTTCATGAGATAATTCTATATAATATAATTGTAATGAACTGAATTGAAGAAGTGTGTATTCACTTATTATACAGGTATATTCACCAATTCTAAGTAATATTTATATTTAATTTTTTTACTAGATATATAATTTGTTTTATTCATTTTTATCCAAATATAATAACCATGTAAGTATAAAATGTTACATTAAGTAAGGTGAATTCTGAAAGTGACTGTGTAATGGCCCGGACCTCTCCGGTCCATTACTTCGTGAAATTTTGGTGTTGGAGGTGTTCCGGGAGGTCAAGGGGACTTATCCCCAACACTTTGCCAATTTTCCAGTTTTGTGAACAGTGTTTCCAGTTTTATGAACAGTAACAGATCAGTCTCACAGATCGGTTTGACAGATCGGTCTCACAGATCGGTCTCACAGATCGGTCTCACAGATCGGTCTCACAGATCTGTCTGACAGATCGGTCTCACAGATCGCTCTGACAGATCGGTCTCACAGATCGGACTGATAGATCGGTCTCACAGATCAGTCTGATAGACCGATCTCACAGATCGGTCTGACAGATCGGTCTAATAGATTAGTCTCACAGAGCGGTCTGACAGATCGGTCTGACAGATCGGTCTGATAGATCGGTCTGACAGATCGGTCTGACAGATCGGTCTCACAGATCGGTCTGACAGATCGGTCTCACAGATCGGTCTCACAGATCAGTTTGACAGATCAGTCTGACAGATCGGTCTAACAGATCGGTCTCAAAGATCGGTCTGACAGATCAGTCTCATAGATTGGTCTCACAGATCGGTTTCATGTACAGTAACGGTGGGTGAACAATGTTTCCAGATTCCTACAGTTTTACCCCTTTTGACATTTCCTTTGATGTAAAATACATTTAAATCCTTATTTTAAGGGATATTAAGGCCATTTAAAAGGCTATAAATCCTATATTAATTATTCCTATGGCCGGGATGTTTTTACTTGGTCAAACCGTGTGGGTTAATGCAATCCGCTTTTAATGGAGAATTAACCGGATCTTAAACGGTCACCTCATTAAATCTTCAAAAAGGATAATATATCATTCTCCCTTGTTCTTACTCTTTTTTCTTGGCTATGAGATTCTAGAAACTTTCAATCATTCCCATAAGAGTTTCACAATCAAACATTACTCCTCAAATCAGTTCCGCTCTTTTTTGATGCAACCAAGCAGTATCGATCAATCTTTGATATAAGGTATGTTTTATCATCGTTCCTTAGGGGATCATCTTCTCTTGTTCTTATTTACATATTAGCATGTAATATCCATGATTCTAATGGGGTTTTCCTTGGGGTTTGGTTGGTGCGGACGTATCGTGGCATCCTTGGGTGGATGCATTTGTTGCGAGAGGAGGATCGTGACCCATTGTGTGGATAAAGGACGTCAATAACTGTTTGAGGTAGAGGATTCGTGGCTTCTCTAATTGTTTATGTGAAATTATAGAGTTAGCATGATATATCCCTTTGGATCACAATGAAATTGGCTTAATTAAATATTTGAACCGGATAAAGAAATTTTTATCGCTCGTATGTTACTGCCTCATGTTTTGATAAATAATGTGATATCTATGCTTGATTTTCTTATCTGTTTGTTCTTGATGGAAATTGATAAAGAACGTAAATCCAGAAATAATTGATAATTAATTAGATAAAGATAAAGAGGAATGAAAACTAATCTCATTATTGCTGTTGTTGTAGTTTTTCTAATTTTATGTTAATCAAATTGGCATAGTAAGCATGTTAAATCTTTTGTGACAACTTACTGAATAGGTTTCTTGGAATTGGAACCTAGGAATTGAATCTGTTAATTCAAGAGGGATTACAGAACTAGTTGGTTGATAAAAGATAATGCCTGGTAGGGTTCTTAGTTACCCTCTTGTTCGTAAGGTCAAGTGCCTTGTGCTTTAGATCTATGAGTGCTCATTTTGTATGAAGGCTGGATGCCTTGTTAAAGGGAAAAAAGCCCATTTAAGGTGATGTTTGTTTTTTCCTACTACTTGTGCTGTGATTTGACCCTAGAGGGATGTTGTGATATGTGGAGGTAGATAGGCCTTGTGGTTTTGGCAGCGGATGGCGCATAGAGTGGCGAGATGCATCAGTTTATGCATGTGGGTGTCGGGGAGGACACCAGGGATAATAGTATGGGATGGATGTGATGGATGGATGTTGGTGGTTTTGTTTGGTTGTTATCTGCTTTACTTTCCCCACTGATCAAGGCAGCTGGTTTTTCTTACCCTTCTTTTGAAAGGGGCGAAGATGCACAGGGTATGACACATGCTTTTCGTGTTTAGCCTCTGGAGGGAGAATGGGCCTACGCACTTGATATAGGCGGCAAAGACTCGACGGGTAGTATATCTACTCACCGTGTTGAGCCCCCTTGTGTTTAGTAGCATAGAATGATTTTATAGAATGCCTAGGGATAGGGGAAAGTAATTCTATATTGAAATTCTGAATAAATGATGTTAACCCATGGGGTTGGAATTCGCTAGAACTTAATGAAGTGGTGGTAATTTGAAAAAGGGAAAGTGGACTTTGGGTGTGATGCAAATGATGTTGAATGTGGGTTGTTCATGGTTAATTAACGTGCAAAGAATTAATTAACTTAAAGTGGAATTGATGATAAAGGGAATGAAGTAACCTAATGAAGTTCTTTAACTGGTTGTGTGCTTATAGGAAGCCTAGTCTTAGAAATTGCAGCCCGGAGTCTGAGATATGTTAGCTGTAGTGGAGGCTAAGACTAGGTTATTCCCATAGTGTGGTTTTGAGTTATATATATTTTGTACTTTTTGTATTTCTATATTCTACTCCACCCTGTCGGTAAGGGCAACTAACACCAAGGGGATTCTAAGCCCTGGGGGGTGTTTTCCCCAACATTCTGATGGGAGTTTGAATGGATGACTACCCCCTTTATCCCCGCTCTCTTCTCTTGGTAGATACTTATGCCTTTGGCACATCGGTTAGTTTTCCCCATATATGTGTGTAGAGGGATGTAATGGCTTGTGGTTATTTCACACACATATATTCTGGATATAGTATCCTATGGACTACTATAGGTGTAACGTGTATAGGCTGTGATGTCTTGAGGATCCTTACTCGGTGTATGGGCTATCATGGCTTGAGGTATAATAAACAACGTATGATACACGTTATGCGAGCTGTGGTGGCTCCCGAAAACTACCTGGTTACTTTTGGTTGTGAGGATGGTGTGGTGCTTAGCCCAGGTATCTGCGGGAAAGTCTTTGTGGTGCACATGGTGCAGATTGTAGAGCTTAGCCCATGTTTATATGGGCAAGCCTTTGGAGAGAGATGCACAGGACGTATGTCGTTGGGGAAAAGCGGAAAACCAGTGGGGAAGTAGTAACATGATACCCTTGATATTCTTTACTATATGATATATTCTTTTATGCGTTACCTGGTGAGAGTAGCCATGGTGAGATTGGGAACTTAGTATACCTGTTTAGGTGATGAGTTAGTTTCACTTGTTGTTCACTATGCTTTAATATGCTTTCTTTACTTTTGCACGAGAGGATTTAGGGAGGATTCTACTGATTATACTGTTATACTAACCCTACGTATATATAAACTATTTTTCAGGTCACTTGGATCAGGTTGGAGTTCAGGCTGGTTACTACTAGCTTGTGGTTGTAGGAGCTGTTCGGGATTGTGGTTGCTGCTCTCTTTTCCTTTCTTTTGGGTACTTGTAGTTTTTCACTTTCAGTTGTAGTACTTTTGCATGGCATTTCATATATGAACATGGGTTTTCTTTTATATTTCAGTTTTGAGTTGGAGTTGGTTGGTGCCTATTATATCTCTCTCTTCTGCATGTTTTTTCTTAGAGGGCAATGCTTCCCATTTGTGTGTTTACTATACCCTCGGTGCTATTCGCCAACCCGGGGCCTACTGGAGGCGGGACTCGGGGGTCATTATCTCCCTTCTCACATTTCTGGTCCAGGAGGGGTACACTTTGTGGGGAGGGGGTCGTGACAGAGTGGTATCAGAGGTCTGGTTGAGGGATAGGATGAAGATTGGAGTTAGGCATAGGTGAGGTTGCGTGGGTTGGTAGGGAAAAAATGTAATTTGTGTTTAGTAAGTGGGGTAAACACTGGAGATCGGAAGAGACATAGGCATTTAGGGCCCCCTATGATCTGTTGCACGAACCTTTAAGTTTACGATGGAAACTAAACGAGGTGATAATGGTTGCAGGGTAGAGACCTAGGAAATGATCATGCATCATTCTTCTTTGCGCCTGTGTTTTAATGGGTAGAACTTGGGATAGTTTAACCTAAAATGAACAAAAGAAAACAATAAATTAATTAATGTTGAGTATTCCATAATCCAGGCTTAGGAGCTCTAATGGTTTGTTCTTTTGCAGGTATGGCTCCAGGTCGATGTCCTCATCTGGTTTGCATAAAATATGTCCAGAAGGCTGTGCCAGTAGATTGCCACCAGGTAGGGGTTGATGACGACGACACTTGGAGGAAGACACTCCAAGAGTTTCAGCGCCAAAGTCTACAAAATTATGAGGGCTCCGTTTCAGATGCAGTCACGGAAGACTGGTTAGAGGAGGTTGATATCGGCTTCAGTTCGATTCATGCTCGGAAGGAGCACTGGGTGTCCTTAGTTGTGACGATGCTGCGTGGAGTAGCGAGGCAGTGGTGGCTCTTGTTCCTCAGGGATCGTGAGGAGTCAGTGATCTCATGGGAGGAGTTTCAAGACAAGTTCAGAGTTCAGTTCCTTTCATCGACCGCGAAGGCGCCCAGTCGTTAGGAGCTTCTTACCCTTCAACAGGGGAGCTCTAGTGTTTGAGAGTGTGGAATCCATTTTAGGAACCTTTTAAGATATTCTTCAGACCTGTTACCAGATGAGGAGGCCAGGGAGAGACATTTCGAGGAGGCTTTGCGTCCAGATATCCAGCGCCATATCACCCCTTTTATGCTGAAGACATATCTTGAGGTGCTGGTGAGGGAAGAGGTTGTTGAGAGGACTTTCTCCAGGACCAGATCGTCACGAGAGGGGAATCTTTATGATTCCTCATGAAGCAGAGCTGTGGTCCGGGGTTCCCGATTTTCAGGGCAGAAGATTTTCTGTTCACCTGGGGGTAGGTTCCAGCCCTTCCCATCTCGTTTCTCCGGAGGCAGAAACTCTCAGGCCTATGCCAAGGGATCAGGAGCTTGTTTTTCTTGTGGTGGTCGTGGTAATCAGCAATGGGAGTGCCCAAATTTTCAGAGCAGTCATCTTGCACCGGGCGCTCCACTCCAGGTTCCTCCATTGAGGCAGTTTCAACCGAGGTAGCAGCAGCAGGTTGCAATAGCTTTAGATCACTAGGGGGTAGATGGGGCAGGCAGAGGACAACCCCATGATGCTCCCCGTCCTCAGAGAGCAGAGCACGACCATGGTGGTGGTCGTCATTAGGGTCAGAGAGGCCATGAAGGATGTCGTGGTCAGCTTCACGCTCTAGCGTTGCCAGCTCCAGGCGAGCCAAACATCATCCGAGGTACCCTTTTCTTGTTTTCTACCTTGGTGTATGCCTTGTTTGATTCAGGAGTGATGCACTCCTTCATATCACCTACCCTTGTCCATGCCTTGGGACTTGAGGTAGAGAGGCTTCCAGTTCCCTTGGCGTTGACTACGCCAGTTGGAGGTCGAGTTGACTTGTTTGAAGTATGTAGAGACTGTGAGCTAGTGTTGGGGCAACACCACTCTTGAGGATAATTCCTATGTTTACAAATACAACCATATGATGTCATCCTCATCATGGATTTGTTGTATTCGGTGCAGGCTATCGTGGATTGCTTCAGGAAAGAGGTCATTTTCCTTGGCGCGGATGGAGAGCAGGTTGTGTTTTTTGGTGAGCGAGAGCCTCGGATGGGTCAGAGACACGTTCCATCCTTATCATCCTTGATGGACGAGATGATGTTGAGTTCTTTAGATGTTCAGCAGTTGGAATTTCCTCGGGTCGTAGAGGAGTACACTGATGTTTTTCCAGAAGAGGTTGTAGCATTACCCCCTCGATGAGAGATCGAGTTTGGGATCGAGCTACAACCAGGAGCTTCTCCTATTTCTATGTCTCCCTATAGGATGACCCCTTCTGAGTTGCGAGAGCTACATATACAACTTGATGGTCTGTTGTAGTGCGGTTTTGTTCGTCCAAGTGTGTCACCATGGGGTGCACCAGTCTTGTTCGTGAAGAAGGCCGATGGTAGTTTGCAGTTGTGTGTCGATTATTGTCACTTAAACAAAGTGACAATAAAGAATCTCTATCCTATTCCATTGATTGATGACTTATTTGATGAACTGAAGGGTGACAGTTGGTTCTCAAAGATTGACTTGCGGTCAGGATATCATCAAATTTGTATGAAGAATTAGGATATTTCGAATACTGCTTTCCGTTGTCATCATGGGCATTATGAGTTCATTGTAATGCCATTTGTCATGACGAATGCTCCAGATGTATTCATGGGGTTGCTGAACACTGTGTTCCGTGAGTTCCTACACAAGTTTGTGGTGGTTTTCATCGACGACATCCTTGTGTACTCCACATCTGAAGAGGAGCATGCAGAGCATCTACGAGCCGTTTTGGGAGTTCTTCTCCAACATCAGTTGTTTGGGAAGTTGTCGAAGTGTGAGTTTTGGGCTCGAGAAGTCCGTTTCTTGGGGCATGTTGTGTCCCAATAGGGAGTAGCCGTGGATCCATCGAAGATAGAAGCCGTTGTGTCTTGGGAAGCCCCCAAGACAGTGTCAGAGGTGCGAAGTTTCCTTGGTATCACAGGCTACTACAGAAGATTCGTAGCCAATTTATCCCGAGTTGCGACTCCTCTGATAGCTTTAACCAGGAAGGATCAACCATTCATATGGACTGATCAGAGTTAGTTAGCTTTCGAGTATCTAAAGGAGAAGTTAGTAAGTGCTCCAGTCTTTTGTCTTCTAACTGAGGGAGTCTAGTTTTATGTTTTTTGTGATGCTTCACATCTGGGGTTAGGCCGTGTTCTCATGCATCAGAGGTCAGTTGTTTCTTATGGGTCTCAGTAGTTGCATCCCCATGAACGCAACTATGCCACCCATGATCTTTAGTTGGTAGCTGTGGTGTTTTCTCTGAAGTTGTGGAGACATTACCTCATTGGTGAGCGCTTTGTGGTTTTCACCGATCATAAGAGTTTGAGGTATGTTTTCTCCCAGTGTGACTTAAACTTGCTCCAGCATCGGTGGATGAAGTTATTTCAGAAATATGACTTCAAAATATCCTATACACCTGGAAAAGGGAATGTTGTAGCTGATGCGCTGAGCCAAAAGTCACTTAGTGATGCTGTGCATGAATCCGGTGACTCCTGGAGAGTAATAGAGGAATTTCCGCTTTGCATCTTGATATGGAAGAGGTTGGAGGTAGAGGTTGTCTTTTCCAGATGACGGTGCAGTCACCCCTGATACAGAAGGTGGAAGAGTCCCTGTTGGGTGATCTAAAGGTGGAAGTTTGGAGAGACAGAGTTGTTTGTGGTGAGGCCCCTGATGGTTGGTCGGAGGATGAACAACACTGAGTGTTGTATCATGGCGGGATTTTTGTTCCCTTGGCGATGCGCGATACGGTTCTCCGAGATTTCCATAGTTCACCCTTAGAAGTACATCCTGGTGTGACAAAGATGTACCGATCCTTGAGGAGTCAGTTTTGGTGGCCTAGGCTGAAGCGTGCGGTTGCGGAGTTTGTGTCTCGATGTTTAGTGTGCTAGAAGGTGAAGGACGAACACTATGTTCCTGGTGGTCTTCTCCAGCCATTAGAGATTCCTCAGTGGAAGTGGGAGGAAATATCAATGGACTTTGTTACTGGTTTACCTTGAGCTCCGAGAGGACATGATTCTATTTGGGTGGTAGTGGATCGTTTGAAAAAATCGGCCCACTTCATAGTGATCAAGGAGTCAAGATCAGTGAAAGTTTTGTCAAGGCAGTATCTAGAGGTGGTAGTAAGACTTCATGGAGTCCCTAGGATGATAATTTCTGATCGAGATCCTTGTTTTACCTCCAGGGTGTGGAGAGGTCTCCAGCATGCTTTTGGTTCTCAGCTATGCCTTAACACTGATTTTCATCCTCAAATGGATGGTCAGACAGAGCAAACCATCCAGACTCTTGAAGACATGTTGTGCTCTTGTGTTCTTGACTTTGGAGGTTCATGGATGAGGAACTTACCCTTGGTGGAGTTTGCTTACAATAATATTTTTCACTCCACCATCGGTATGGCACTGTTTGAAGCCTTGTATGGCCGGCCTTTCTGTTCTCCGTTGTGCTGGAAAGGGGTCGGAGAGTTAGCAATTCTTAGACCAGAACTAGTGAAGAATACAACAGAGATGGTTCAGGTGATTCATGAGAGGATGAAGACAGTGCAAGATCATCAGAAATCATATGCTGATCAAAGGAGGAGACCCTTGGAGTTTAATTTTGGGGATCATGTGTTTCTAAAGGTGACTCCCTATCATGGGTAGCGAAGGTTTGGTCGTGGAAGTAAGATTTCTCCCCGGTTTTTTGGGCCTTTCGAGGTGTTAGCTCATGTTGGAGATATGGCCTATCAAGTAGCACTTCCCCCACAGATGAATCAGATACATGATATTTTCCATGTATCACAGCTCCTTCGTTATCTTCATGATGACTCTCACATCATCGATTGGGGAGAGATCGATGTTGATGATGATGTAACCTTTGAGGAGAGACCTGTGGAGATCCAAGACCGCAAGGAGAAGGTGTTGCGTGGGCGTTCTATTCCCTTATTTCGTGTCTTGTGGTGACACGGTGGCATGGAGGAGATTACTTGGGAACATGAGTCACATATGCGTGTTCAGTACCCAGAGCTATTTTAAGTTATTGTGCTGAGTTTTATTTGATCCTTTATTTTGTGTACCTTTGATGTGATGTTATTCTTGAATGGTATGGATATGGATTGTTTGTTCCCTTGATCTCAGATGTCGAGGTTTTTTCCCTGCTTTAGAACAACTCAGGGTGGTTTTCCCTTGAGAGGTATCTTATAGGGTGGTTGTTCGGACCCCTCTTTTCCTCAGGTTGGTTTTAAATTCTCGAAGACGAGAATTTTTTGAGAGGTATCTGATGTAATGGACCGGACCTCTCCAGTCCATTACTTTGTTAAATTTTGGTGTTTTAGGTGTTCTGGGAGGTCAAGGGGAATTATCCCCAACACTTTGCCAATTTTTTAGTTCTCTGAATAGTGTTTCCAGTTTTATGAATAGTAACAGATCGGTCTCACAGATCGATCTCACAGATCGGTCTCACAGATTAGTCTGACAGATCGGTCTGATAGATCAGTCTCACAGATCGATCTCACAGATCCGTCTCACAGATCGGTCTGACAGATCGCTCTGACAGATCAGTCTCACAGATCAGTCTCATAGATCGGTCTGACAGATCAGTCTCACAGATCGGTCTCACAGATCGGTCTGACAGATCGGTCTGACAGATCAGTCTGACAGATCGGTCTGAGAGATCGGTCTCACAGATCGGTCTGACAGATCGGTCTGACAGATCGGTCTGATAGATCGGTCTCACAGATCGGTCTGACAGATCGGTTTGACAGATCGTTCTAACAGATCGGTACAACAGATCGGTCTCACAGATCTATTTCATGTACAGTAACGGTGGGTGAACAATGTTTCCAGATTCCTACAGTTTTTCTCCTTTTGACATTTCCTTTGACGTAAAATACATTTAAAGCCTTATTTTAATGGCTCTTAAGGCCGTTTCAAAGGCCATAAATCCTATATTAATTATTCCTATGGCCGAGATGTTTTTACTTGGTCAAACCATGTGGGTTAATGCGATCCGCTTTTATTGGAGAATTAACCGGATCTTAAACCGTCACCTCATTAAATCTTCAAAAAGGACAAGATATCATTCTCCCTTGTTCTTCCTCTTTTTTATTGTCTATGAGATGCTAGAACCTTTAAATCCTTCCCATAAGAGTTTCACAATCAAACATTACTCCTCAGATCAGTTCTGCTCTTTTTTGATGCAACCAAGCAGAATCGATCAATCATCAATATAAGGTATGTTTTATCATCGTTCCTTTGAGGATCATCTTCTCTTGTTCTTCTTTCCATATTATCATGTAATATCCATGATTCTAATGGGGTTTTTCTTGGGGTTTGGTTGGTGTGGACGTACCGTGGCATCCTCAGGTGGATGCAGTTATCGCGAGAGGAGGATCATGACCCGTTGTGTGGATAAAGGATGTCAAGAACTGTTTGAGGTAGGGGATTCGTGGCTTCTCTAATTGTTTATTTGAAATCGTAGAGTTATAATGATATAACCCTTTGGATCACAATGAAATTTACCTAATTAAATATTTGAACCGGATAAAGAAATTTTTATCGCTCGTATGTTACTGAATCATGTTTTTCTAGATAGTGTGATATCTATGCTTGATTTGCTTAGCTGTTTGTTCTTGATGGAAATTGATAAAGAAAGTAAAGCTATAAATAATTGATAATTAATTGGATAAAGATAAATAGGCATGTAAATGAATTTGGTTGTTGTTGTTGTAGTTGTTCTAATTTTATGTTAATCAAATTGGCATAGTAAGCATGTTAAATATTTTGTGACAGCTTACTGAATAGGTTTTCTGGAATTGGAACCTACGAATTGAATCTGTTAATTAAAGAGGGATTAAAGAACTGTTTGGTTGATAAAAGATAACGCCTGGTAGGATAATTAGTTACCCTCTTTTTCTTAAGGCCGAGTGCCTTGTGCTTTAGAGCCATGAGTGCTCATTTTGTATGAAGGATGGATGCCTTGTTAAAGAGACAAGAGCCCATTTGCGGTGATGTTTGTTTTTTCCTACTGATCATGATATGATTTGACCCTGGAGGGGTGTTGTGATATGTGGAGGCAGGGAGGCCTTGTGGTTGTCGCAACGGATGGCGCATAGAGTGGCGAGATGCATCGGTTTATGCATGTGGGTGTCAGGTAGGATACCAGGGATGATGGTATGGGATGGATATGATGGCTGGATGTTGGTGGTTTTGTTTGGTTGTTATCTGCCTTACTTTACCCACTGCTCAAGGCAGCTGTTTTTTCTTACCCTTCTTCCGAAAGGGGAGAAGACGCGTGGGGTATGCCACGTTCTTTCTGTGTTTAGCCTCTGGAGGGAGAATGGCCCTATGCACTTGATATAGGCCGAAAATACTCGATAGGTAGTATATCTACTCACCGTGTTGAGCCCCATTGTGTTTAGTAGCATAGAATTCTTTTCTTGAATTCCTAGGAATAGGGGAAAGTAATTCTATATTGAAATTCTGAATAAATGATGTTAACCCATGGGGTTGGAATTCACTGGAACTTAATGAAGTGGTGGTAATTTGAAAAAGTGAAAGTGGACTTTGGGTGTGATGCAAATGATGTTGAATGTGGGTTGTTCATGGTTAATTAACGTGTAAAGAATTAATTAACTTAAAGTGGAATTGATGAAAAAGGGAATGAAGTAACCTAATGAAGTTATTTAACTAGTTGTGTGCTTATAGGATGCCTAGTGTTAGAAATAGCATCCCAGAGTCTAAGAGACGTTAGCTGTAGTGGAGGCTAAGACTAAGTTATTCCCATAATGTGGTTGTGAGTTATATATATTCTGTACTTTTTGTGTTTCTATATGCTACTCTACCCTATCAGTAAGGGCAACTGACACCCCGGGGATTCTGATCCCTGGGGGGTGTTATCCCCAACATTCTGATGGGAGGTTGAATGGATGACTACCCCTTTAGCCCCGCTCTCTTCTATTGGTAGATACTTGTGCCTTTGACACAACAGTTAGTTTTCCCCATATATGTCTGTAGAGGGCTGTAATGGCTTGTGGTTATTTCACACAGATATATTCTAGATATAGTATCCTATGGACTACTATAGGTGTAACGTGTATAGGCTGTGATGGCTTGAGGATCCTTACTCGGAGTATGGGCTGTGATGGATTGAGGTATAATACTCGACATATGATACACGTTATGCGAGCTGTGGTGGCTCCCGGAAACTACCTGGTTACTTTTGGTTGTGAGGATGGTGTGGTGCTTAGCCCAGGTATCTGTGGGCAAGTCTTTGTGCTGCATGTGGTGCAGATTCTGGAGCTTAGCCCAAGTTTATACAGGCAAGCCTTTGGAGAGAGATGCACAGGACGTATGTCATTGGGGAAAAGCGGCAAACCAGTGGGGAAGTAGTAGCGGGGTACCCTTGATATTCTTTACTATATGCTATATTCTTGTATGCGTTACTTGGTGAGAGTAGCCATAGTGAGGTTGGGAACTTAGTATACCTGTTTAGGTGATGAGTTAGTTTCACTTGTTGTTCACTGTGTTTTAGCATGCTTTATTTACTTTTGCACGAGAGGCTTCAGGGAGGATCCTACTGAGTATATAGTTATACTCACCCTACCTATATATAAACTGTTTTTAGGTCACTTGGAGCAGGTTGGAGATCAGGCTGGTTACTACTAGCTTGTGGTTGTAGGAGCTATTCGGGCTTATGGTTGTTGCTGTCTTTTCCTTTCTTTTGGGTACTTGTAGTTTTTCCCTTTTGGTTGTAGTAATTTTGCATGGAATTTCATATATGAACATGGGTTTTCTTTTATATTTCAGTTTTGAGTTGGAGTTGGTTGGTGCCAATTCTATCTATCTCTTCTGCATGTGTTCTCTTAGAGGGTAATGCTTCCCATTTGTGTGTTTACTATACCCTCGGTGCTAGTCGCCAACCCGGGGCCTACTGGAGGCAGGACTCAGGGGTCATTATCTCCCTTCTCACTTTTCCATCCCAGGAGGGGTACACTTTTTGGGGAGGGGGTCATGACAGACTGAGAAAGGGTGATTCCCAAGTTAGGAGTGAGAAGTACAAAACTTCTAATTACTGATATTAATGATTATAGTTGAACTATTATTGAGTATTATCAAAAAAATTATCTCACATTTCCATTGAAAACAATGATTCATTTTTTAATTTTTTGAATAAATGTTGTTTATGGTGTCTCATACTCAACTAATTTTTCAGTAATGCATGAATCATTGGTGATAACTGATGAATATAAAATGTAAGACTTAATTATACCTAGTGTTTTAAATATATTTCTTTTTGTAGTAAAAGTAATTAGTTATTAAGGATATACCAAGTATGGATTTAGACTCTTGAGAGATAAATACCATAAGTATTATCAACACATTTACTTGTTTAGATTTGGAAAAAGAAAAATTTGGAAATAAAGGTAGGCTGTACAATTTTCACGATTAGTTAATCTAGAGAGAATGAACTATTAGAATGTAAATATAGTGGTAAATATACTTCATTATAATCTGGTAAGAGTATTTAGGAATGTAAAATGGAAGTACAATATATGTATGGTTAGAATACATGACTTACATTGGGCCCATGCGTCGAAGAATATCTTGACCAAGATTCCATCGATCATGAAATGTTTAGTGAATTTATTACTAAACTCAGATTTCCTTATAAAAATAAATGTTATAATAATATTAAGTAGGATCAATGATGTGTCTGACATGAAAAAAATGGTCAATAAAATATAGTGTGGTGTAATTTCTAACTGAACATTCTCTTATACACATAAGAGTCATGATGCAAGTAAAAGGAGCATCAATGATATGACTAATTTTCATTGTAGATACTTCTATTATTTTTCAATACATGCTTCAAAAATAATAGTGTTATCCCATAACCATATTTCAACTATAATGGAAAATATATATCATATGATTTATAGTATGATATAAGTCCATAATGTCATAATAACATGTCTTTAGATGAAAAGTGTTTATTAAGGATACAAATAGTCCTGTATCAAGAGAAACAAAATGTCTATCTAAAGTAATTATCCTAAAGGTTTAGAAGGATATTAAAGAAAACCCTAAGATAGAAAATTAATAATCAAGTGATAGAATATATTTCTATAAAAGGGTCTATATCTCTATTTTATGTAGTTATAGAAATATTAAATTGGGTTAAGTTAAGGCTGAAGATACAATACTATTTGGAATAGAAATAAGTTACATAAGAGCTTATAAAAATGTAATGTTATAGAGACACATACTACATATGAATAATGAAACATAGTGGTGGTTTTATATTAAATGCGGGTGATATATTATTCATTGATAATAATGGGTCTTATAAAGAAGAAGTAAATGGAAATCAACTATGATTGAAAACTTTATATGAATTCAAGAAATGGATTCTATGTTCCCAAATCAAGTATGTATTTTAGAAGTTTCTTCAATTGATATAAAGTCATTAGTGGGTATTAAAGAGAGACAATACATGGGTGGTACAATCATGGTACCAACAAGGCTTGATTGGTTATACCAAGTCACCATTCCTAAATACATTAGAATTATACATGTCATAGATACTTTCTATGATCATTTTATTTTGAATTGGATGTCAAGACCACCTTTCTTGGAAAGTATCTATATGATACAAATAGAAAGATTTTGTGACACTATAGAATGATAATAAGGGATTCAAAAAAATAAAATACAATTTTGGATTGATGTAAGAAGAAATATCCTAGAATATTAATTTGGAATCAGTTTTTCCATGCATCTACAAGATGTTAGTGAGAGATCCACTATTTTCCAGGTAAAATATATTGATATCATTAGGAAAATACTTATTTAGTCTTACAGTTAGTTAATAATAGAATGAATTCAACTCTATAAATTTTGAATTAAAGTAAAAACCTAATTTCTATGGAATGAAATCTACTGAGGTAGATCTAATGAGTTTCTTATACTAATTCAAAGTACATACATTGATAAGGTATTGAAAAATAAAATTTAGTACAAGTTAATATAGAATTACTACCAATGTTAAATGTCATAAATCTCTCTAAGAAGACATGTATAAGACATAGGAGGAGATTAATGTGGTCAGTATAATTTCATATACTTATGTGATGGATCAATCACATATTCCATTCTATTAACGAGATGTGATATTTCCATCATATACATTATGGTAGGGAAATATCAGTTGAATCTAGGAGAACATCATATAAAGCAGTCAAAACTATCTAATTGTACTCGAGAGAGTATAAGGGATATGGTATTAGCACTTAGAGAGGAAGGGAAACTAGTTATAATGGTACACAAACTAGTATTCAATTTGAAAAAATATGATATAATATCATAGTCAAGCAATGGTAATGACCAAGAGAAGTCCATTAAAGCATTTGGTATCCATATCTATAAATACCGAGAGTATTTAAACTTCTAATATAGCTGATTAATCTCTGTAAAATACAAAAAGATTTGTTCAGGTTCTTAGAATCACAACTAGAAATAAAGGTATTATCATAATATAAATTATGAAAACCATACTATAATGGTACTAACAAAAATGTGATTTTTTGATAGTGTATAAAAGGAATATACTTGGGGATATAATCTCTTGAGGAGTCTTTGTCAAGGAAATGAAGTCATAGATAATAGATTAGCCATGTAGTAGGGATGTGGTAGGCCCAATGACTAGATTCATAACTTAGTAGAATCATGATATCTTCATGTGATATCTAACAAGCTGATCACTTGCAATTTGGAGCTAGTGAAAGTAGAAGATTTGTAAAAGTGGGCACCCTAACCCAACTTGAAAAGTAATTTATGATTACCATATCATGTATACAATGAATTATTCAAGATGTATACTTACCAAAATATTGTTTATACTTTTACATCTACTATTTAATTTGTAATTTAGTTAGATAATTTTTCATATCAACAGGTTATAGTAGTCCCTAGATATAATGATAACATAGAGATACTATGAGAATGATCTTAAAAATATATTCTATGGTTTAGACACATCATGATTATTGGACATAGATGATGTTAGACTATCAAGTGTTGGGGGATCATAATCATTGATACTTCTTCTCATGAAGTTTATAATTGGTAATCTTTAGGAGATGATATCATGAGTACCAGACCACCAATAGGAACACCATATGTATTAGGTATCATTGGTAGTTCCTACTTATGATCACGTGTATTGATATCTTGAATTGAGATTATTATCAGTGTATACCATTTGATTACATACTTTGATGTAAGACAAAAATCATAAAATTTATTTCATAGTGAGGTAGCTTGTGTATAGTTCACCATTAGTGGTATAAAATTTATTAAATAACCAAGATAGATTTTTTCTCTTCTAAAATTAAGTGATATCTAAGGAAAAATTGATTAAGATGACAGTAAATTCATTAAATCCACAGCTATGGTAAAAGAAGGTAAGTCTATCTAGTAAGGTCAATGAATAATAAAACAAGAAAGGATAATGATAAGAAGTGTGCATCCTTCAGTTTAAGATATCGTGAGGCAATGATATTATATTATATGGTGTGTATTCATAGAATATTTTTGTTACAATGACTATTCCTTATCTCCTTAGGGGCCTTTATAACACCTTGGATTCCATTATTTTTTCAGAGTGTTTAAAGTCAAATTTTAGAGAATAGTGTAAAGAATAAATTTTTTATTAGATATTGTATATTATATAATATTATCATCCAATAAATATTATATATAAATTATAAAAAATATGGAATGAATCATGTATAGAAATATACTAAAAATATCATATAGAAAAAATTCAAAATAAATAAATTAGAATTTATTTAATGATAAAAATGAAAATCATTTTCAGTGTTGATGCAGTGCTTGAATAACACTGTAAAATTAAAATTTTTTGTCCTAATGATAATAATTGAGAAGAAAAAAATATTTTAATTAATTTTTATTCAATATTATATATAAATGATGATTTGTATTATTATTTTGTAATAATGGAGTTATATAAAAATAATCTTATCCAAATTCTTGTGTGAAAAAAGTAAAAATAACATATTAAATATGTTTTTATGATATGAATGAAAATAAATATTACTTATGAATGAATATAAATGATAAAAATGTTGTATAATAATTTTTTATGTTAATAATTTATTTTTAATTTTTAAAATTATTATAATTGTTTAAAAAACTTATATTGCGATGCTGCGGCGTATATGAAAAAATTAAAACAATTAAATAAATAATTTTAAAAATATTAAAAATGATAATATTTATATGATTTTGAGTATCCCATGAATTTTAATGTTATTTTGGATGGATAAGTGATTATATAAGATATTATATTTGAAATTGGTATATCTCATGATGTTTTTAATGTCAAGCATTGTGAATAGTGATGAAAAAGCCCTTAAATAGCATTTAATATTTAAAAAGTATTTTTAAATAATTAGAAAATTATAAAAATTATATAATGAATCAAATATATATCAAATTATTGATAATATCATTCCTTTTTCTTATTTTGTGTCACTGGTTTTTTTATAATTACCTTTATGAACATTAATGATTGAAAAATTGTATAAACATCGTTGATTTTTTCCTATAAAAAAGGACTCAATTAAATATTTTTCACACAATAGAAATTCAGTTATACCTTAAAAATATTACCAAAATCCCTCTACAAATATCCATTCCCACATACCCCATATAATGGGTTTATCATCAACCTATCTTAAAAATGCCCTAAATCAGTTGAAGTGAGGCGACACAATGGGAAAGGTAAGGATTTCTTAACTCGATATTATTTCATTGGGTCATATCTATTCTTCATTGATTATATCATGCCAATATTATTTTTGAAATGATTTTTTATATATATTTAATTTAATTTTTTTTTGAGGATTTAAATTTTTTACACATAATCTCTCTATTGATTAATTTTTAATTCAATGGCATGACATTTGTAAGAGTTATTTATCTCAAATTTTATTTCTTTAGGAAAAAAGTTTATGTTATGCAACTAAATTATTTTATGAGGTGAATATATTTCCACTTTTTCATGTTTTATAATGAATATCATTATGTTCATGATATTTAAGGTTTCATTTGAAGATATTCTTTCATCGGGATTATGATTTAAAAGTTACTGAAGTGGTAATGGGTTTATGTTTCAATACCATTTTAATTAGGTTTGTTTATGTTTGAATTTACATTGAAGAAATTATATGATCCTTATTTGATAAACCCATTTAATTTTTATTCTCCTATATATATTTATATAATTTGGATGTTTTAGTACATTCATTATCTCTTTGGTACTCAAAATGGTTTGGAAAATGTTTTTAAGAAAAGATGACCTTATTTCTCCTCTTTCGATTGGAAAAACTTTTTCTTCTATATCTATATATTTTTAAACTTATTTCAATAATATTTTGACTATACTTAAACGGGGTTTTAAATTCATTTTTCCCATTTTTGAATTTTTACAATTTTTTTTAAAAAATGATATTCTTTTCATTTTATAAAGAAGGTACTTTTTATCCCAGCAGTGGACATAATATTTATTTTAAAAATTATGGTATGAGAGGAACTTGCTGATATCATGATCTCTCAATGATTTGAAAACTACATTATAATTTTTTAAGGTTATTTTTAAATAAATTTTCTTTATAATTTTTTTTTAATTTTTTAGTTTTCAAAAGTTATTTTCAAAGTTAAAAGTGTATTTTCATTAAGAATGATTTCAATGACCTTTTTATGGCATTTATATTCATCCATAACAAAAAACCTTTATTTTAATTATACTCCATTGGGTAAATATTTCAATGATATTATATTTATTCTATCTCAGGATGGATTATGATTATTTCAAAGATATTTTCACGGAACCCATTTCTTTTACATGGTTAAATAAATTTATAAATGGTCAATGGTTATTATTATATTGAAAAGTGAAAGATACTAATTATTTTTCTCACTCTATGGTAACTGAACATATATATTATTGTTTAATGGTAAGTTCTATTATAAACTACGGATGGGTTTTTCCTTTATAAAACAAGTATGATTGGTTCCCTTATAAACAAAGGACATGTGGTTACATTATAAACCAAGAACAAGTGGGTCTATTATTTCTCTAAAATCCATTAGGTAATGATACAATGTTTACTGGATAGAAGTTAATCTTAATAGATTAAATAGTTATGTTACTCCTAAGAGAAGATAGAGTTATGTTACTCCTAATAGATAATGAATTTTACCTATTATAGGTTACTTTTTAGAGATATGATAATTATCAAGTTAGGAAATTCCATGATGGATGTTTGATGTTCCAATATATCTACATAGTTTTTCAATACTTTCTATGAGTTCTAATGAATTATTTATTCAAGGATTGTTTTTACATGGATTATGATTATTGAATTATATGACTCTTATCTTATGTTAAAGCTTTATTCCATGTATCATGATTTACAATCCTTGTTTGATGGGTATGAATTCTCTTATGTGTGATCACTTACATTGATTATGTCATCATACACTTATTCTCATCATATTCTCATTGACGACATTCAACTGTTAATGTTTATGTTTAATATTATTGAGAATTTTAGATCACCCTTATTATGTTTTCCATTTATCAAGGTTATTAAGAAAGGTTTTAAGTATATTATACCTAAGGTTACTTGATGTGAAGAACTTAGTGAGAAATGATGTATATTTTTATGAACCAATTTTCTATGTATCTAAGTTATTATATAAGAGTTTATACTAATTCTCTAAAACTATAAACCAAAAAGGTGCTTTGGTATATAAGTTATCCAATATTTTAGTTTTATTTTATATGTTTTGAAGGGTTAAATTTTTTTTCATGTTTATCAGTATCAAATAAATAAATGTAAAGACTATATTTTAGCATCATATCTAGAATTATGGGTTTGGAGATGTTATAAGATTGTTGTGTTACTATAATCCTATCTTGGTCTATGAGTAGTGATCATTTATATCAAGATAAGGGCCTATAATGGAACACACCTTTCATATTAAAAAGTCTAGCATATTCTTATGAATAAGAGTTTATAACATGGTATACCCCACCACAGGTTTCAGGTTATGCTGAAGTTTCAAATATCTCCATAAAATAAATAAATTCATATTATTTGAGTTTAGAATAATTGGTATTAATTTTTTATTAAAATTATTCACAATATATTAAGTGAATACATGAGAAAATATTCAATAATGGAATATTATTTTAATATTCAATGTTTGTTTAATATTTATGGGAATGTTGAGTTGAGTTAATGACTCGATTTTATCATGTAATATATTTACCATATTAAAAGTTAGCGATAAAATATAAATGTTTCTTATGACATATATGGTTGGTAAAAAATGTTGTTTATATATTATTTAGTGGGGTAGTATATATTCAAGGCTTGGGGAGACTTTTTTGGATATTTCATACCTCTCTATATAAGTTAGAGGAGGCTCTCATTTGACATACAATTCACTTCTATAATTTGAGAGACTCTTTATTATCTATCCTACATTCTAGAGAGAGAATTAACTGATCCAACTTATTCTTCACAAATCAAAGAATTAGCTTAGCGGTGATCATTAGGACATTGAATGATTCATCAAATATATGCACTAGCACCCAAATTTTGATGATCATCATCCCCAAATACTATAAAAGCATGAGTATATGATCTATAGGGACATGAAATATATTACTTTAATCAATGGTCACTGGTGAAGAATGGTTTTTTAACATACCTTCAAATCAAATGAGGTTACTGCTCATTTTATTTTTGTGCTTAAATCAATTCATGTGATATCATTAGCCTTTTGTACCAGACTGCAAATCACTAGGGATGACATAGTTACATTGATCTAATGATAAAGTTTTAAGTACTAATCCTATATGCTTCTGATGCACACTCTAGTACCTTCAAATAAAACAAAATATTATTTTATTGAAAACAAATGAAAAAAATGAAATGCAGTATATATACTAGTTGTAATTATTTACCCATTTGAATTGAGGCTCCTAAACTCCGTAAATTAATTCCCCATGTTACGATTTCCCCCCAGGGTTCATCAAAATTGATTTTCCTACAAAACACTATGTAGATTAATCCTTTTTAAAACAATGCCTTTGCCTAAAATGGCGTGTTATGTAACCGTTCCATACAAACCAAAACATGTCCCAACATTATATATTAATTTAAAACATCATCAATGATTAAAATTCTGAAAATTAAGTGAAATTATTGTATTAACTAGATATTAATAATATTAATATATATTATTATTAAAATATTAAATTTTTAAACTACAATAAATTAGATTAAATCTATCGATTAAAATTAATGATATTTTCCACTTACCAAATACCCCAATAAATAATTTTTTTTACTTAAGAGTAGATGAACACATCATAAAAAAATTAGCATAAAAAATTTCAATAAAAAACTTAATGAAATTAATTAATCCAAATTTTTAATGAATTTTCAAGAATCACATGAAAACATCAATTAAATTGATCACTTTTAATAAAACTATAATGGAACAACTTGGATCACCCAAACCGAAACTGGGTTACTATGAATCTTTGATGCATTCTCCCTAATTGTTGGTGGTTATAATCTAGAAGTAATAAAGAAATTCATTCCATAGGGGAAATGATTTTCCTCAAACATCTTATCTTAAATATAACCAACAAAATACACATGTAATAATCATGTCATACAGAATGAAAGTGAAAAAATCCATAAAATACTCATTTATAGATTACCATTAAAATAATTATAATAAATAAAATTAAATTAAAAGATACAAAAATAAAGGCCTAAGTGGTCAACATAAATACCCCAGATGACCATTTCTCATCTTTCTCTCCATACTCTAAGGGTAATCTAAGTCTTTGATCCATGCCAAATATGATTTTCAATTCCAAACCTAAAAAATAAAATAGGTCATAACTGTATATGAACCAAAGTGTACATAAAAGGGGTGATTACAACATATTGAGTAGTAGTTCCTCAATGGATTCAATAATATTCCATGTATGAGAAAACCAAATATTCTTATATGTTTTATTTTTACAAAAAATTTATAAACATGGAAAAAATTAACTCTAAACATTGAATACAAAAAAATAAATAAATAATACAACTCATAAACCTCTCTACTTATAAATATTCTAATGCACCATAACCCACACCAACAATTTTTCACATTTTACCTAAGGGATCACATAATATAACTAAGATTTTTCTAATAAAAATACTACTTTTGAGTAACCAAAAGACCCCCTATCTTTCCTATGAATCTACCATAAGAAGTTTCTAGGTCAATCCCCAACCCCTACATTTCATACACAAAGCCACCATACTTAATCAATCATACTGAGCTATTTTTACCTATATCATTAAACAAAAGTCAATAATAAACTAATTTAAAACACCTTATATGGTCCCAACTGACCATTGTTACAAAAATTCACATTAACCTACACCATAAACCATGTATCTTAGTTCAAACAATCCAAAAAAAAATCCTTAAATGTTAAAATAAATAAAATAATGTTTTTAAAATCATAAATTTCTCAAATACCCCCTTTAAAATTCCAATACACCCAAAAAACCTCTTTATAAATCATTGAAGAACCACATTTTTCCTTTAAAACCAGAATACCATAAATGATCCTTTAAAAACACTAAACTTCTATGAAAAGGGAATTCCCGAGATTGGCCTTTTCGAACCCTCCACACTCAAGAACCCCCTCCCTATGAAGAGATCATTCGGGGATGCCCCAACTGGGGAGGAGTCGTTGTCAGCCGAGATGACATTGCATCCCACAGGGTAACACCTTGATCAGCAATGGTTTATCACAGCAAGCTGTCAGCCAGGTGAAGTGCGCCCATTCTGCCCACCCGGTGAGACACCGGGTGACCCGGCAAGACGAGTGGTACATGGGAGGTGGAAATTCCCCCAAGAGAGGGCTCCCAGGAATCGAACCCCAGACCTCACCGAACACCGTTTCTATGGCCCTCGACCCTGCACCACTATGCCACCGTCAAAGTGGATTAAAAAACACTAAAATTATTTTATAAAGAAATTGAATAAAATTATAGGATTTATTTCAAAAATTATTATACAAACACATAAGGGATTCACCAAAAATGGGAATGGATTAAAACCACATATTTTTAGGTGTCAAAATAAAATTCATCATTAAGACTCTCAACGTTGGGTTATTTCATCAACAACTAAATAATCATGAATAATAATTTTCACAAAGTAATCAACCCAATAAATTTCATATTAGCATGAAAATAAAGTGAACTCACCAACAACCATACCATGAAAAATCTATGACCTAATAGTGTATGTTCACCTCATTATGGTATCCTCTAACCTTCAATAATAAAATACCTATTGATTATGGTGGTTTCTCCATGACCAAGAAACCTACAAATCCCAAAAAACCCTAGAAATAAGAAAGCATCACATGTGGAAGGAGAAGAGGAAGGAGAAATGTAAAAATTAAGAGGAATAAAGGTATCTCACCTCAAATTGAAGCCTAACAATCCATGTAATAAATGAGAAATAAGATAAGGAAAGGAGAGTTTTCCCTTCCTTTCTATCCATGATTGATGGAGAGAGGGATATATCCCCCATTTGTGTCATTTACCCCATAAATAATATTAATAATATCCTAATTATAATATTAATAACCCCATTTTTAATAAAATAACTTTTTAATTCACCAAACTACACTTCTTTAATTAAAAAATTAGTTAAAACCACCACAATATCCCATTAAATATATTTAGAGACTTAAAAAATGTTTTATCTAATGATCTAAAAACTAAGAATCAAACTGTGCTATCATTTTTTTAAATTAAAATTTCATTACCCTAATTTAAATTATAATTAAATACTTATAATTAATTAAAATTATGATTTTATAAAAATCAATCAACCATTTAATCTACTAACATATTAATTTTAACTTAAACTTATCTTTATATGAAGATTACAATTATTCTTCTTAGGAAAATTTTATTTCCATTTTCTTTTAATATTGAGTATAAGAAATAAACAAACACATTTTCCCTTTTCCTTTATTTTTATATTTATTTTAGTTTTCATATAGGAGATATGAAAGGATAACCTTACAAATTAATCATTTGTTTCATTGTAAATCATTTCTACATTAATTGTAATTTTTAATACATGAAATAATGAAAAGTGTGAATCATCATATACAATCCAAAAACATACTAAGCATAACACCACTATCCTAACCATCAATCTCCTCATGATAATATTTTTTATAGTTTAAAGGAGATAAGGGAAGGTTTTCCAATATTATTTCAATCTAAGGTTCTATTTCATGAATTCTCCATCCTAACCCATCTTCAATTTTAATTTATTTTTTTATTTTATCACATATGAAATATGGTGCAAGAAACAATAATATAAAAAACATTTTTAGTTAAAATTTTGAAAAAATATACTTATATAAATCAATAAATTTACCTGAGTCAAGATTCATCAACCCAATATTCACATGAAATATTTATTTATCTGCTTATGATCTTAAATTTTAAAATTCATTAAATGAAAAATTTAAAACTAATTATGATAATATTTATAAGAAATTATTTATATAATTGATAAAAAATATAGTAATGAATCTAAGTGTGTGCATGATTTTTTTTCATTTCTTAATGAATCAAATAAATATATAATGGAAGAACATAAAATATATGGAATTTAAAACAACACTCACATACCATTAAACATATTTTATATCTACCCCCTTTCATCATTGAGACTTATTTTTATTATGAACCTTAAAAAAGTTTAAAGCATAAGGTTCATTCCATTAAATCAAAAAAAGAAAGAGTAATTGATTTATACTCCTAAAAAAAATCCTAAAAAAATTCCAAAAAAATAATTCCTAATAAAGAAATAAAAAATTGGGGTGACTCACACAATAAATTTATTCTAATACTTTTAAATATACCTTTCCTCACTAATTTAGGTAATAAAATAATGAAAATAAGTTACTCGATTCACTTCAATGAATGGTCTTAATTTATTTTTCCTCACATAGATAGGTTTAATTTATTATTTTGAAATTTATTCCCTTATTCCTAAAGTTTTTTCCTTACCAAGTTAAATAACCTAAGAGTGGGGGGGGGGGGGTAAATCTAGGTGTGATAGATTAAAACAACTACTCCCTTAGATATTGTTTAATCATTAAACAAACCTCTCTTATCTATTGTTCCTATAGTAAGGAAAAAATAAAAATTTAAACATGAACGTGATATAATAATTTTATATGGTTCACCCTCATTGGGATATATTCAAGGATCATATAAAGGAAATGTGGCCAAAATACACTATAGAAAATTACTATTACAAAGTTTGGAGCAGACTCACTATCCCTCCTGGTTGGTAACCATTCACGCTTTGAAAGCTCATTGCTCTCTCAAATAAAGTGAACACACTACTCATATGGAAGATTCATCTGTTGATCTAAATCAAATTTTAATCAATCCAAAATTACATGAGTTATCCATAAATCTCCATTTTCACCAAAGATATGAAACCTACTTTATCATGTAGAATTTTATTTATGAAAAATCATTTCATAATTTTTTTTATTCTTTTTCAAACTTCTTTAATACCTTCACATAGTTTTTTGCACCACATATCATGAGTGACTCACAAATTTCCATTTTTTCACATATTAAGGATTCCCTATAAAAAACCTCTCCTTTTTGAGTAGAAGTGCACCAAAAAGTAACTTTCTCTCATGAACTCATCTTCCTTCATAAACTTTATTTCTTTAATGAAATCAACTCCTTCATGAACCAATTTCAAAATTATCTGAATTTCTTCAGTGATGATGCTCTCTAATGAATATTTTTATACCTAATAAAGTTATTAAAGGTCTTTTATATAGGAAAAGAAACCCAATATAGCATCCCAAACCTGGTTCACTTGTAAGTAACTGAACCCAGACAGTAACCTGGCCTCATAAACACCACCTCATATTCTAGAGGATGTCGATTAGAAGAGAGGGTCCATGATGGTATAATAGAGACACTATAACCTCATTATCAGGGTATCATAACAATGATAATTGATGAATAAATGGTAGAAACATGATAATGAAAATAGATAAGTGGAATTAAATCATCCAGATAGAAGTAATACTCAATCCAAAAGTAACTTTATATAAAAAATGATGAATATATCATGGATCTATACAAAGGGTAGGCATACATGGAAGCAGGAAACCAATAAATTATATTTAATCAAAAGAACAAAAAAGTCAAAAAGGTTATCTCCAATAGAATCATGATCTAAGTCTTACTCCCATGATCCCAAGCTCCCATGCTATAAGTTAATAATTTAATCAAGACTAGGATCTTCCCTTGTCCCTAACTACATCCATGAATTTTGTCCGGGTACTAATCAATGACTTGAACCGGGTGTGAGATATAATTAGTAGGCCATCACTAATGGTGTCTATATAAAATATACCCCATGTATAAAATCTATAACCATGTGTAGTTATAACAAGTAAAACTATATAATGAATGGTAGATATACCAAGTCTACGAACATAAGACATAATTATAAGCAGGATATAAATGATGTGTATCATTATATGAAAGTAAAATATGAAAATAACTACTAGATTCAGTATATTCCACATACTTGTAAAGTGTTAAACCTATGTGGGCCAGGTCCCAAGGTGTAAAACCAAGGAGACCTTTTAGAGACCAAGGAACTTGTCTAAGGGAACTTAGAATAGTATAGAAATACATGGTATAGGAACCCAAATATAATGGATGAGGCATACTAATATCTGAAGATATGTGTGTATACATAGGTCGTAGGTTCCATACCTTGACCCCTCTCATCGATTCCATACTGTAAACTATATCAGTGCTATATCATAATCATTATCTATGCCATACCATAGTCATCATTGAACCTATACTGAAATGTCCAAAGTAAAGAATGTAATATGAAAGTCAAGGGTAATGTTAGTGTCCATACCAAAATAAAATCATCCATATCAAGGCTCAAGACAAGAAAATATCAATTTAATTAAAACATACTTATTTATTCTATTCATTAAATCATTTAATTTAATTAAGGCTTCCATAACTAAGTAGAAATCTCACACACCCAAAGGGGTGGTTCTTAGATTAGGAAGTTGAAAAAAAGACCCACCTCTGTGGTGGTTTAGGTATAGGTTTAAAACCTTTATCAAAGTCAAAGTATCATATGGGCATCACATTTAAATCTCAAAAAATTAATTTAATACATTCATTAATTTTAGGATCAACATTTAGCAGGTCCTACATTCATAATAATGGGAATTAATTATTAATGAAAAAACCTATGGAAAAATTATAGACAACATAAATTATATTTATAGGGTAAAAATCATCCAATATCAACTTCTGAATTAGATTATAATAGGATAAAATAAAGAAATAGACAAATGACTTGAAAATAGGGAAAAGTGCCCACATGAATTTAGCATTATGTATGGAAAGATAAATGAAGGAATGCTGTAAGAAAATTAGAGAGCTTACCATTATTCTTATAATGTGACCAATGATAATAGAAACAAAATTCATTTTTAGAAGATATATCAAATACAAGATAGGTGGGGAAGAATATATTCATGTAGGTTGTTGCTGGATAAATGAAGAATAGAAATAGGGTTTTTAGTTTTAAAAGGATGAAAGAAAAAATAGAATTTTCACCCAACTTTAAGGGGTCGAATAGTTTGGTTGCATGGATGGCCAAACCATGCACTAACCATGCGACATTCACTATCTAAAGGAACCCATAACATGGGCTAGGAAAATGGTTATACTAAACATGAAAAACCCATGAAAAAACCCTCTACAACATGTATGAAACATTTTTTGTAGCCATTCAGTCTAGGGTTCATATTTTAAAAAATCATGTAACACCCTCCAGGGATGAATGGTTTGAGGTTCATGGTTAGCACTAATCATATGCTAAAGATGTTTCTTAGTTGTTTTTCCAAAAAATTGAGGCTCTGGTCTCTAAGGAAGCCCTAGACACTTTAGGAACCTTAATCCACTAGGAATCCATATTTGGACAAAATCAAAGAATTAAACTTGAATTAAAAGATTCATTACCTTAGAGAAAAACCGGGGTGTTACAACCTCCCCCATTAAAGAAAAATCATCCCTATGTTTACCTACAGAGCATAATATAATACCATCTAAGAAAAACTCATTCCACCAAGCACAAACATTTCCTATCTGTCCTAGGTCTCATCATGTACACCATTTTGACACTATAGCACCCATACTAAAGGAACTGAACTAAATCAGAGAGACTTCATTCCCTAGTCCATGATACAAATAGAGTGATCCTCAAAGGAATCATCAACATCCAGTTCCACCTCACCAAGATGGAAAACATGAGATTGGTCTGAGTGTTAATGATGTAACTAAGAAACATTAAATACATCTTGTATAGATTTATATCTCTGAGGGATTGTTATCCAATAAGCCACTGATCCAACCCTCTTCAAAACCTGAAAAGGTTCAAAAAAATGAGGTGAAAAAATACCTTTCCACCTAAATTGTCGATAAACCAGTCTAATCAAAACATGTAAGAATACTCAATCCCTAACCTCAAACTCTAAAGGTCACTAATGGTGATTGACATATTACTTTTTTTAGAAATAGCTATATCCATTCACTTCTTGATTAACTGAACATTCTCCAATGTATCTTGAATAAGACATGGTCCAAATAGTTCTACCTTCCCTTCCTCTAACCATTTCAGAAGTGATTAGGATGACCTTCCATAAAGGTACTCATAAGGAACCATCTGTATAGTCACCAGAAAGTTGTTATTGTAATAGAATTCATCTAGAGGTATATGATTTACTCATGAACCTCCAAAACCAAGAACACATGATATAAGCATGTCTTATAACACCTAAATTGAGTTCTTAGACTACCTGTTGGTCTGAGGGAGGTATGATGAACTCAAAAGTACCTGTGTACCTACCATAATCTGTAACCCTTTCCAGAATTGAGAAGTGACATGGGCATCCTTGTCTGAGATAATAGTTCGTGGGACTTTATGAAGTTGTATAATCTCTAAAACTTAGAGCCTACTAAGTCCATCCATATAAAAGGTCTCCTTGATAGGTAAAAAGTGAGATAATTTCACGAGCCTATCAATGATCACCCATACTACATCATTGCATCAATAGGATATCGGTAATCCAATCATAATATCCACAGTGAAATCATTCCATTTCTACTCAAGAATGAGTAATGGATATAGAATCCCTATTGGTTGCTGGTGTTATGCCTTTACTTGCTAACAGGTGGAATAACTAGTAAAAAAATACAACCATCTACCTTTTCATACTAGTCCACTAGTACTGGTGACATAGATCATGATACTTATTTGTAAGCCTAGGGTGAACCAATGAAGTATAAGTATGAGCCTCTCACATGAGTTCCTACATGATGTATGTAGAAACCAAGAAATGTCCATGGATGCACAAGACCTCATCCTCATTAACGATCCATCCTTATGTGGGGTACTCACCTGAAACACCCTCCTATAGGTCTAGGTCCTCAGGATATGATAACTAACTCATCATCACTCTCTTAAGAGGTGAAGAGGTCACTACCCAAGCTATAATGATAGGATTCCCATGATGCCTCTTGATATATAAATAAATTTTAGAACATAGGGCCATCAACTTCCACTAACTAATATCCTCTTGAACTACCTATATCTAAGTCCTTTGACTAAGATAATCCACTACTATATTGCATTTCTTAGTCATATAGGCAATCTGAAAGTCAAATGTAGGTATTCAACCCACCTTCTCTTCCTGATATTTAATTCATGTTATGTAGAGATATAAATGAGTCTATTATGGTCTGTATACACCACAAAACACTCTCCCACATGTAGTGCCTCAAAAAATGCAAGGTGTGAAATACGACTGCCATCTCGAGATCATGCATCAGGTAATTCCTGACATGCGACCTCAATTGATGAGACCCATATGTCAAAACTCAATATTTCTGCATTAGAAATACTCCTGGACCAATTACTGTTGTATCAAAATAAACTATATAGCTTCTAATTGGATCTGGAATAATTAGAATCATTATTTAATTTAGTATCCCTTTCATCTTTTAAAAGGCTATTTGATACGATTCAAACCATAGAAATTTGAAACCCTTCTTTTTCAAGCATGTGAGAGGTGATTCTAGGCATGAAAAGTCCTGAATAAAACACATGTAATATCCATCCATCCACAAGAAACTTTATATGTAAAAAATGTTCTTGGGATTCCCCAGGAAACCATGACACTCACCTTCTTTGGTTCAATAGACACTTCGACATCTAAAATAATATGACCTAAGAAGTGAATTTTATCGATTAAAAAGTGGCATTTAATGGCATTATAATACTGCTGGTTCTCTCTTAGTGTATTCATAACAATTTCAAGATGTTTGACATGCTCATGTTAGGCATGAGAATACACAAATATATCATCCATGATGATTAACATAAATGAATCCAGATACAGGTGAAAAAACTGATTAAAAAAATCCATGAAAATGGTGTGAATATTCATCAAAACAAATGGAATAACTAGATACTCATAAATACTATACTACTAAAGAATGATGCATGAGGTATTCCTGATGCTATCACACATACCTGGTGATATCTTGAACTAAAATCAATCTTTGAGAAAACCAGATCTCCTTAGAGTTGATAAAATGGTCCATCTATGTGAGGTAAGGGATATCAATTCTTCACAATAGGCTTGTTCAATTTTCTATAATCCATGAAAATCCTAAGTTTTCCACCCATATTCTTAGTGAAAATCATGGGTGAACCCTAGGGAGAAGTGACAGGTTATATGAAACCCTCATCTTCCAAGTCCTCTAGAAATCTCTTGATCTCCTGCAACTCACCAATATCCATCATGTAAGGAGGAATGGATACTAGTGTAGTTCTTATAATTAACTTGATAAATAAATATACATCACTCTCAAGAGTTAATCCAAAAAAATTATCAAGGGAAACATCCTTGAAAATATCTACTTTAGGAGAAAAAAATAAGCCTGATTTATTCCCTGACCATCCATATAAAGGCTAGAAATATGGGATGTCACTCTACTCATCCCATGATTCTCTGGTCCATATCTACATTCTTGGACATCCCATTCACCATTGTGAATATATCTACCACCCTCTGGTGATATAAAAATACATTATGATGATAATATTCCACATAAGTGTGATTGGGGACCAACCAGTCCATCCTAAGGATTATATCGAAACCCACAATCTCAAGGATGAAGAGGTCCCATAAGAAATGATAGCTTCCAACCTTAAGAGGACACTCTTTAAATTGGAATAAAATTTATAACTACACTCACAATGAATATTAAACATCAAAAATCAATATAAATATTGAATTCCAAGGCTAATCCTCTTCACTCTAGACATGAAAATAAAAGAGTGGGAAGTTCCTATATGAAATAAAACAATTACCAATGTAGATGCTACTAAAATTGTACATTAAAATGTATATAGCTAGGGACTATTCTCCTCTATAATAGGTTATAATGTGTAAATTTGGCCTGATACACAACCCTGAGATACAACCTGACTACCCTAAGAAGGACCAACATGATGGTGCTATACCACCTGTATTTGGATCCCTCATCCATGAGTACCCCATCAACCTGATTGGCCGGTAGCACTCTTGGTCCATGCCTGATACGGAGCAACTGATCTCACTCTAGTAACTGGAGTAAGTGAAAATCCTCTCCCCCTGGCCGATGGAGGGAACATTCTACAAAACCGTTGTAAATGGACCATCCATCTACAGGTTCGACACTTAACTAGGTATCTCTCACACTAAGGTTTAACATGACCTTTCTTTCCACCCCAGTGATAGACTACAAAACCTTCAGTATGTGTACTATGACTTGTACTACCCCCATGAGAGGTCACGAAGCAATGCTTACTACCACCAGATATCAAACCACTAGGCCGATAAGCTAGTCAACTCTGATCTATACCTCCAAATTACCTTAAGTTATGCTTGTTAATAAGATACTAGTTAACTATTTTAGAAACAATAGTCAATCAAAAGACATTCCCCTGAGATAAAATAGGATGCCTGTGAATATCCTCAAAGTGTCTCACCCTATATGTCTCATCAGTGATATATATTGGCACAAATCACTGAAGCTCTATGAAGCAAGCTAAATAATCCTTCAAGACATGGTACCCTTCTACAAGTAAAAAAACTCCCTATCATGACCAACCCTCAAAATATCAGTGAAAAATTAGTCATAGAAGCTAGATTTTAAATCCATACATATTATATCTCGATGTTGATATGCCTAGTTTTGGATATCCCACCAATATTTTGTGGATCCATGGAGCATATATTTGATGATTTTGAACCTCCTTTTTTGGGATTTCACTAGATGATCGAAGATAAATAATTCGATCTTAATCCATAACTCAATAGCCTGGGGGCCACTATCCCTCAATAATGTAGGTGGATGATGCTACTAAATCTCTCACATGAACTCTTCTATAAAAGAGAAAAGTCATATATCTCCCTACATAGTCTATATAAGATATAATAATCCCTCTAAAAATTGGGCATCATCACCCACATCAGGAATTATAGGAGGTTGCATAGGTGGAACTACTAGAGGGGACACTAGTGGCTCAAAACCCAACACCTCTAGAGCATGGTCATCACCATACTCCTGGAGAATAACTCAAGGAAGTCATGTTATAATAGCTCTAAAAATTCGAAAGAAAACCCTTATATAGAATTTGGTAACAAAACTCCATAGATATAAAAATAGTAGGATAGGTACAATACTTTCTATAAGTAAGCCACACCCCTATGCCTGCTCCTAAATCCAGGTCTAGTTAATGTATTTAAACCATAAATAATTATAAGAGACAATACCTAAATCCCATTATGAAGGTTTAGTCTGGGTAAAGTTCTCTATTTTATTCAGGGGTCCTGATATATGAAGTTTAAATTTCATGTTATATAGGAATACACCCTTTAAGTTGCAATTTGAATACCCATTTAATGGTGACTATGTTTGAGTTAAGATTTATCAATTCCTTAAATTTCATTATAGAATAGTTATATGAAGTACCATTTCCAATTTATATAATTACATTCTTTATAAATTACAATTTTTAATTCATGAAACTATATCTAAACCTTTACATTCAATAATAGAATGTAACGGGTAATATAAGATTAATTAAAAAGATATATCATCATTTCCAATTTATAGAGGTACATAGAACCTTTAAATTAAAAATTAAATTCATGTATTAAAAATCAACAAACGTTTTGGTTTATGTACCCTAAGTTACACAACTCAAACATGCTATAATCGGTTAGTTAAGGTACCACTCAATCCATTCACAACAAGTATCATACATTCAGACAATGCAACCTACATGGCATGAAATAATTAATGACATATTAGTTCCATAAGGTGACTATATTTATGCATGATCAATTATTTCCTCTCCTACTATGATAAGGATAAAACAGATTCTATAATAATAATTATAAAATCACACAACATGTGAATCACCCAATAGTGAAATCATTATAACCGTATTTGGAATAATCCAAAATATCAATTCCCGTCCTTGGTACGTTTTCTTTTACTTTATACATGAGTTATATAATCCTATGAACAATCTCACTAAAAAATTACAACACATCCTAGTCTCATGTATTCAAACCCAAAATAGTAAGACAAAGGAAAAATAAACACATCTGATAGCAATTTATAATGTCCCATACACAGTTTACTCTTAAGTAACTGAACCGAGTTGGTCACATGGCCTCAAGCACAACTCCCTATACTCCAAAGGATGCTGAATAACAACAAGGGTCCCTAATTTTATAGTTATAATACTATACCATCATTATCAGAGAAGTACAACATTGATAATAAATGAACAAATAGAAGAAGCATGATAATGAAAATAGACAAGTGGAATTAAATCATCTTGACAACAATAATAATCATTCCAAAAGTGGATTCATATATAAAATGATGAATATTTCATGGATCTATAAAAAAAGTAGGCATGTATGGTATTAGGAAACCAATATAGTACATGTAATCAAAAGAACCAAAAAGACCAAAAAGGTTATCTCAAATAGAATCACGAGCCAAGACTTGGTCCCATGCTCCCAAGATCCCATACTATAAGTCAATCAAGCATCCATGACTGAGAGATTTCCCTTATCCCTACCTTTATCCATGAAGTATTTTTTGGTACCAATTGGCATCATGAATAGGGTGTGAGATATACTCATTAGGCGACCACCAATGGTGCCTATAACAAATCCACCCAGTACATAAAAACTATTACTATGTATAGGTATAATAAGAAAAACTGTATAATGAATGACATACATAACAAGTCCATGAATAGATTATGTAACTATAAACATGATATAAATGATGTGTATCAATATATAAAAGTAAAGTATTCAAGTAACTACTATCTTCAACATATACCACATATATATAAAGTGTCAGACCAATATGGGCTAGGTCCCAAGGCATAAAACCAAGGCGACATCCTCGTGACCAAGGAACTCATCCAAGGGAACTAGGAATAATGTAGACCTACATGGGATATGAGCCTAGTACCCATGGTCAAGGTGTTTTAATATATAAATATATGTGTGTATATGGAGGTCGTAAGTGCCATACCTTGACCCCCCTCATTGGCGCTATACCCTAATCCAGAAAGATACCATAAACTAATTATCATCAGTGTCATACCATAGTCATCATCAATTACATACTAAAATTTATAAAGTAAAGTAAGTAATATAAAATTCAAGGGATATGTTAGTGTTCATACCAAAATAAAATCATCCATATCAAAGGACAAGCCAAGACAATATACATTTAATTGCAACATCCTTATTTAATCCATCATTAACTCATTTAATTTACTCAAGGATTCTAAAAAATGGGTGGAATGATCACACACCAAAAGGGGTGGTTTTTTTATTATAAGATGAATAATACCACCTCAAAGGTGGTTCAGGTTGAGGTTGAAAACCTCAAACCAAGTCAAAGAACTATGTGAGAATCAAATTTAAGGCTCAAACAATAATTTAAGACATTGATTAATTTTAGGAGAAATATCTGAAAGATACGGTGTGTGGTGTAATGATGAATGATTATTAAACAATAAAACCTTGGGTAAAAGGTATAAAACACCTACCTTAGATTTGTAGTAGAGAACTCATCTAGTATTAGATTCTAATTTAGACTAGAATGATAGAAAATAGGGAAATAGACAAACACCCTGAAAATAGGGTGAAAGAGATCACTTGGATTTATTATTACATATAGCAATATAAACAAAGGAATGAAGTAAATAGATTAGAGAGATTATTGGTATACTTGAAACGTGACTAAAAACAAGAGAAATAGACTCCATTTGAGGAAGATAGATCAAATAATAGAAGAGGTGGGGAAGAAGATCTTTACATAGGTTGATGTTAGAGAGATGAGGAATAGATAGATGGTTTTTAGTTTTAAAAGTATATAGAGAAAATAGACTTTTTACTAAACATTAATGGGTCAAACGATTTGGTCACATGGTTGACCAAACCGTATTCTAACCATGTAATAATTACTATCCAAAGGCACCCCTCTCATGGGATAGGTGTACAGTTAGACTAACCATACACAACCCATGAAAAATACCTTTACAACATGTTTGAATTTTTTTTTTCATATTAGTGTGGTCCTGGGTGCATGGTTTGAAAAACCATGAAACACCCTCTAAGGATGCATGGTTTGAGGTGAACAGTTAGCACTAATCACACTCTAACCATTCACCTCATCTATTTTCCCCAAAAATCAGGGATCCAAGCTCTGAGAAATCTCTGTATGCTCTTGAAACCTTCCTTAAACCACAAGGAATTCATATTCAGAAAAAACAAAAAAATAAAATTAAAATTAAAATGTTCTATACATTAGAGAAAAATCAAGGTGTTATAGCCCCCCATTTAAGACAACTCATCCATGAGTTTCCATTCAGAGGGTAGTATATCATTATCTAATAAAATCTCGAGCCACTAGGCATGTATATTAGACTCTCTATCCTAGGTCTCATCCTACACACGAATGTGCTGCTATAATACCCATTATAAAGGAATTTACCTACCTTATAGCATAGAGACCCAAGATTATCATATATAGACATTACATAATTTTTTATTTATAATCATTACATTACATAAACACATGACTAAGGATTATAATAGTTTAGTGTTATTAGAAACATGGAAACACAAAATAGTCCATAGGTAAACTACAACATATCTCACTATGTTCTTGATAACTAAAACCTTTCTTAGAAATATCATATATAATACATCTCTTTATAACCTGGGGAAAGGAAATATAATAAAGGGTGAGATCAGATGCTCAGTAAGGGTAAAAAAGAGACATATATAAGCATAATATTAACATAACAATATGAGAACATGAGCATAAAATTTAATAGCAATATAATGTATATCAAAGATCATAATATTAAGTCATGGATTAAATATTGGAAGTTCAAAAGACATGAATCATACGGGAATCAAAGAAAATGATCCATAAGATAATAAAATTTTAATAAGACATATATTTTTGGAATACACATAAGAATATAAAATCATTTACATATTATCCAAGGCTCATTTACAAGGCTATCACAGTGGAACGAGTTCACTCCCAAAACCATCATAGTAGTCAAGGTTCAATCCAAAGACCATCATAGCAGAAAAAGTCACTTACTAAACTGGGTTCACTCCCCATTATAGTACAGTCTATCTCATGAGATATAAATATTTATCCAATGCATTGGAGGGGGATATAGGTCCTATATATCTTTTAATGAAAACTTTATTTATGTATACCACATGATCATAAAAAACTCATCATTTCATAACCCATGAAATTAACTTGGTTTCATAAACATTTTATCATATAATAACCTTTATAAAAGATATAGGTTTTATAATCATTTCATCATTTTATCTTAGCATAACTAGTTGAAAAATAAATGAGTTTCATAAGAATTTTATCTTTGTATAACTAGTGGAAGAGAAAAAATATTCTTAAACACCATGTCATCATATACATAAAACATTCATAGAAATAATAATAATTCCATCCTTAGATCATATCCCATTTCAATCATAAAAAACATCAATAAATGTCATATTATATGGAAAATTATTTTGATTGACCATTTAAAAGATTTCTTGAGGAAAATATTCTCTCCACTTTGAAAAACACTCTTTAAAAAATAAAACATTTTGAAAATATTTTTATTTGAAAATAAATTTTAAAACATTGAAATTAAGATTTAAAGAAGATAATGGTCATGATTATGTGAAGTTTTTTTCCATGTTTTACATGTTAAAATAAAGATTACTTTCAATTTTTTGGTAAAATACAAACATGAATTGTTTGGAAAATGACATGAAGTTTTATTTCAGAAAATTTTTGTAAAAAAAATAAAACATATATAAAAATTTCTTTTAAAAGTAATTCTATAATAATACAAAATTTTTGAAAACATTTTTTGAGATCATGGTTTTGAAAGAAAATAGATTTCTGACCAAAGAGATAAATAAAGTTGGATTTTATTAAAAACATTTTATAAATTATTTTAAGTACCAAGGAGTGAAAAAATGGAACCATATATTTAAAATATAATGAGTAACTAGAGGATAATAAAATTCCTGATTTTATTGGGAGATAGATCAGAATATTTTATCATTAGATACATAATCACAAACAATCCCAATAAAATATGAGATTATATCATAAAATCATTACCACTTTGGTAACTTTGAATTGTAAGGCCCATGAAGGAATGACATAAAATGAAAATTAAAATGTCACAAAGATAAATTAATTCATGATATTACATGTAAAAGGGGATGTATACACACCACCTGAAATAATATAGGTGCATAATATAACATACTTCTCAAAGAAGAAAAATTGATACAAAAATCCCTTACCTTAAGTCTCGACTTCTGTAGTACATGTTCAAAACTACTATATAATAAATATTAGTTTATTTTATATAAAATAAAGAAAAATATTTATATATATCATACCATATATGATTTTCTTAAAACATTTTATTACCCATTTATTAATAATTCCATGTAAAGTTACATTTCGGGTAATGACAACCTTGTTTTTTGTATATGTTTTGATTTTTTATATTTTTTCCTATTGATTTGATCATGATTTCATAATATACATAATTTAAAGCATGATATAAATATTATATATATTTATTATCTATTTATTTATAGTAATACATAAAATATAGTGATAGAAAATGAAATACACCGTTCAAGGAGACTGTAGGTCGTACGTATGCATGAACACTGTTTCCATTTTCTTATCAGATTGAAGGAAAGAAATATAAATGATATATTATCACTCAATAATCATTTTTATTTAATATATATCAGATATTTTAATTAAAATTTTCTTTATTATTGTGCATGTAAAGCGTTAACGAATCACATCTCTTCGTGAGGTGGTAGGCCGCCGTACACATGAGCAACATTATCGTATTCCCAAAAAATGCAGAGTATATAGGTATGTGTGTTATAATAATTGAATAATTATAATAATATCATAAATAACATATATAAATGATAAACCCATCATTATTTATATCCTTTAGAGGTGTTAATAGAAAAACAAATGGCATTGATTCGCATGGCGATAATCCACTATAGACACAAATGATGATTTTGTAACCCATTTGATGGAAGTGGAGATGATTTTAGGTCATTAACTTAACATATTTAATCTCATTATATAAAAGATAATGATTTTATAGTATCATCATGGTATAATAGTAATTTAAAATGGTGGAGTAAGAAAAAAATCAAAAATTCTCATTGATGAACGTTACCTCTTCTTCGAGTATCCTCCTTAGGTTTACACTAATACTTATTAGGTTGGATTTATATCCAAAATAAGGCTTTTATAAAGATATTATATAATTTAGTTATGTATTGGATAAACCAAAAGGGCATTGAGCTATAAATAAGAGATGAGAAGGGGTGGCCTTTTATAAGTGAGGTGAGTGGCACCCTTGTAGTTTTTTAAAAGAAATAATTCCACTCATGTCTTTTTTATCCAATAATAAATAATTCTCAAGAATAGAATATAAAACATCAAAATACATCCATACAATGGGTGTTGGACAAGTTTAGGGTTATTTTTAACCCTTATATTTTTTAAACCCCTGATAAGCCCATTTCTACCTTAACCATGATAAATAATTTTTACTATTTTTAAAATTAATTTTGCTCAAAAATTAAGTTGAAATTATTATATAATATAAATAATTCTGATTAAAAACATGAAATAAAATTTTCCAAATTCCATTAATTGAGTTGGAAAAACTTAATTTAAAATTAATCCCACAGACATGATGAGAAAATGAGTTTTTAAAGAGAAAATGTTTAAAATTTTATATTATTTTTATATCAAAATTAAATATGAAATTGATTAAAATGAGATAAATTGGATTAATAGATTTATAATTAAACTAATTTTACTTTAAAAACAATTTAAAATATAATTTAACTTTATAAATAAATTAAACAAAAAAGATGTTTTCAATTAAAATTCAGTATTTTTCACTATTCATCAAAAAATGAAACTTTTTAGAAAAAATCCCAAAAATTCACCCTAAGATAATTTTGAAATTTTTATTTAAAAAATAAAGTTTATTTTATCAAATTAATTTTTCTAAAACTTTCAAAAATTAATTTTATTAATTTTAACAAAAATAAATAAAAATATTTTTTTTGAGAAAATAGTATTTTCGAAATATATAAAGACTTTACCAAAAATTACGTACTTATTTTATAAATACTATTTCTCTATTTAAAACCATTATAATTAATATTTAAAAGTAGTTATTACTATTCATATCAATAAGTTTTAAAGCTAGGTTATAATAATCACGTTTAAAGAACTACATTAATAATATATCATGGTATTGTTAAAACTTAGTGTTGTGTGTAATACAAGATAACCCACTGTTGCATGTAAAAAATATTAACTTGGTGTTTCATGTAATTCAAGATATCAAAGAAATTTAATTTATTTGAAATAAATAATTCATAAAAACTTGGGGTGTTACATTTTACCCCCTTAAAATGAATTTCACCCTCGAAACTTGTCACTATGATACAAACAAAAGAGGATACTTCTACCTAATTATGTCCTCAAGTTCCCACATAGATTCATAAAATAGGTGGGTTAACCACAATACTTTGACTAGTTGAGTGGTATTATTTTGTATAATTTTTATATATGATACAAAATCTCCACCGGTTATTCCTCATAAGAAAGATCTTTCTCCAGTTGTATGACCCCTGAGTTGAGTGCATGTGAAGGGTAAGGTATGTAATTCCTAAATAGAGATAAATAGAACACATAATGAACTTGAGAGATGTTTGTTAAAAGTTCCAAGTGATAAGCTACGGTCCTGATATGATCAATAATTTAAAAGGACTCATATACCTAGGTATTAATTTCCATTTCTTCCCAAATATCATAAAATTCTTCCATAGATAAATTATTAGAAACAAATTTTCACTAAATTCAAATTCAAGATAATACTAGTGATTTTAAGTATATCCTTTCTACCAAATATGAGCATCCTTGATGTGTTGTTGAATGGATCTAACATTCTATACCATTTCTTTAGCTATCTCAAGTCCCAATAGCTTTCTTTGTCCAACTTCATTATATAACATTGAAGATCTACATTTCTTTCCCCAGAGGACTTCATAAGGTGCCATCCGAATTATTTAATGAAAATATTGTTGTAAGAAAAATAAAGTAGAGGAAGGTTTTGATCCAAATCACCTTTGAAATATAAATAACAAGATCTCAACATATCATATACGGTTTGATTTTTCTCTCAGACTGACCATCTGTTCAAGGATGATACGCAGTGCTGAAACTTAACTCCATATAAAGAGATTGCTAAAGACTTCACAAGAACATGGAGGTAAACCTTGATCCCAATTAGACATAATGGATTGTGGTAATCCATGCAACCTCATAACTTCCTTAATGTATATCTAGGCAAGCTAATCTAGAGAGGAATATTATATGATAGCGATGAAGTGTGCTGATTTTGTAAGGTGATCGACTACAAACCATATAACATTATTCCCTTTATACATTTTGGGGAGTCCAATGATAAAATCCATGGTGATTATTTACCATTTCTATTTTGGTATGGGTAATAGATGCAACTTCCCATTAGAATTTTTTCTTTTAGTCTTAACTTGCTAACATACCATGCACTGAGATACAAACATTGTGATATCTATCTTCATGACATTGCACCAGAAATAATCTTTCAAATCTATATACATCTTCGTACTTACCAAATGAATAGATAATGATGAACTATGAGATTCCAATAAAAAATACTTCAAATATGGTATGAAAGGAACACATTAATTTTTTAACCTTATCATTCCATCATAATCAATGTTAAATTCAAGAAAATTTATAAACTTATTTTTTAGCTATACATCTTCCTTATGAGCCTCTTTAATATTAACTTGGATATACAGTTGAAAATTCAATTTAGCAAGATAGGATTTCTCCCTTCCTTTAGGATTTCTAGATCAATCGTTTCACTACTGCAAATTGGGCCTTTAATAGTGCTAGTAAAAGTTCTTTATCAGCGCTATAAAAGCGCTGATATTTTGAGAAATTTTAAAACATTGTATTTAATAGTTCTCATAAAAATAACTGATAAATGACCCCTTTAACATGCTAAAAAAGGGCTGATGAAGGGGGACTTTATTAGTGCTTTCTTTACTGCTGTTAAAGGCCCCAATGATAAAGGGGATAATTTTTCCCACAAACTTTTTTATCAGTGATTTGCACCCCACTTATCAGCACTTCCCCACCTTTATCAGCACTCCACACTTAATCAGTGTTTTAGATAATTCCACCCTCCCGCATGTGCCCATGCCTCCAGCGAGTTTCAAACCTGATACCTCCAATCCATATGCCAGTGCCTTTTCCACTCACCAATATTATTTTTTTTCCATTTTATGATATATATATATATATTTATATATACTTAGTTAAATTTTTTAATCCACATATATATATATATGTATATATATATATATATTTAAATACATATATTAAATATATTTTTTATTTGTATGTGTGTGTTTATAAACACACACACACACATATATAAATATAATTAAATATATTTATATTTATTTACATATATTATATATTAATTTTTATATACATATATTATAATATATAGATATATATACATATATATATATATCTATTTGTCAATGAACACACACAAATATATATATAAACATTATATATACATTAATTGTATACATATATAAATATTCATACATTTTTATTTTAAATAAAATAGATATTAGTTTTTTTTATTTAGATAAGGTTTATATATTGGGAAATATATTTTGTATGTAAATATGTTTAGAAATTTATTTATAATATTAAAATTTTATGTGTGAATATATAAAAAACATATGAAAAATATGTATATTTTATTTTATCTTTGATTATAAATAATAGTAAATTGTAAAATATGATAAAATTTTAAAGCCAAAATATCAATATGAATGTAAGACTTGGGAATAAATTCAGTCCCTACTAAAAAAGAGAAAAATACCCCCTTAAATGAGGATGAAAATACATTGAATATTAAAAAATTGGGCTACCATGACTAAAAAATTAGTTTTGAAGGCCTTCCCTAAAAAAATGTGACAAGGGGTTACCCCTTATAATTAGTGTGTAGATATCATCATGGAATTTGATTTGATATGTGGTAAATACCAAATAGATACCCAGATCAAAAGTTATGTCTATTTGAAGTTCGAGTTACATTTTTAACTGTTTTTAGATATTTTATTGTTTTTTATTTTTTATCTTGAAATTGTTATTAAATAACTATTACTAGATAGTAATTAGCAAATTATTAATTAAAAATATTTTCTAAATTATTTTATAATCCATTTTCACTAAATATATTATATATTATGTGTGAATTCCTATTTAGCCTTATCTAAAACATATTTAAAAAATATATATTATATTTATATCAATATAAATATATGTATATATTAATATATTATTTTTACTGAAATATATATTTTTTAAAATACACCCTTTATAAGTGCTAGTAAAAAACCATTGATAAATGGGAGTCTTTATCAGTGCTTCTAAAAAAGAACTGATTAAGACCCCCCTTTATCAGTGTTTTTTATAGCCCTGAAAAAGACCCCCCTTTATCAGTGATTTTTTACTAGCACTGATAAAGGACCCTTTATCAACACTTTTTTACTAATACTGATAAAGGGGGGCCATTATCAATGATTTTTTATAAGCGTTGGTAAAGTACCCCCTTTAACAGTTCTTTTTTTAGTGCTGTTAAATACCACCTTTAAGAGCAATAAAGAAAAACATTGTTAAAGCCATCCTTTAACAATGCTTTTTCCAGTATTGGAAAAGGGGGGTTTTAATAGCCCTTTTAGATAGTGTTGTTAAATCCCAAGTGCTGGAAAAACCCAATTTTTAGTAGTGTTATAAAATCTAGAAATATTGGACCTTTTGTAATCCTTACCATGGATAAGCTAGCATGATATTTTAGACTCAAATCATTAGCCACCTTGTTCTCTTTCCCAGGGCGGCAATGTATTGAGCAGTCGTAATCTTTAATCAACTCTAATCATCTTCTTCTGTGCATATTCAAATCCTTATGTGTGAATATATACTTTAAAATTTTATGATCATATATATATCACACTTTTCTATATAAATATAACAGCTCCATATCTTTAATGAAAAAATCACTACAACTAACTCCAAATCACGAGTTGTGTAATTTTTCTCATAAATCTTCAATTATCATGAGGCATAAGCTATAAACATGTCATTATGAAAAAGAAAACATCTAAATCCCTTCTTTAATGCATCACTATATATTAAAAACCCTTTTCTACTATATGGTAATTTATTCACAGGTGAAATGACTAATCTTATCATCAGTTCCTTGAAATATTCCTTATATTCATCTATCCATAGAAACTTGGATCCCTTCTGAGTTAATTTGGTTAGAGGATTAGATATTCATGATAAATTCTCCACAAAACATAAAAAAACATCTAGCTAAACCATGAATACTATAGATCTCAATCACTACAGTTGGTCTGGGCAACATTCAATAGCTACTATCTTTGATGGATCTACCGACATACCCTCTCTTGAGATTATATGACCCAAAAATGAGACGAATTGCATCTAAAATTCACAGTTTCTAAATTTTTCATATAGTTTCTCCTTCCTTAGGGTATTTAGTATAATTATAAATTGTTCCTCATACTATTCTCTTCTCTTTTCATAGATAAGAATATCATCTATAGAGACTACCAAAAAATGATCAAGGTAATCTCTAAAGACTCTATTCATTAAATCCATGAATATAGTGGGGTAATCAGTAAGACTCAATGGAATCACTATATATTCATAGTTTCTATACTTCAATGGAATTTCATCATGGGTATATCCTCTTTCTTGACCCTCAATTAATGATATACAGAACAATGGTCAATCTTGGAAAATTATTGAGCTATGCGTAGTTTGTCAAACAAGTCATCAATATGGGGAAGAGGATAATTATTATTAATTGAGATCTTATTCTGCTCCTAATAATAAATACAGAGTATCATTGATCCATATTTCTTTTTAATAAAAAGAACAGGTGAACCCCAAGGTGACACACTTGGACGAATAAAATGGTCATCACAGTTTTCCTAGAGTTGCTTCTTCAATTCCTGAAACTAAATCAGGGCCATTCTATAGGAATTATTTCAAATTGGTGTGGCACCAATTATGAATTCTATTAAGAACCCAACCTCATAGTTTTGTGGAATGATAGGAAACTCTTCCAGAAAGACATTAACAAATTCCCTCAAAATTGGCATATCATTGATGTCTAGTTTCTTCCCAACCATCTGATATAAACACCCATTTTGAATGGAAATTATGACCCATACAATGGATTTGATATCCATAAAAAGTTCATACTCATAATCACATTGATATATGATCCTAGGTCAATTTGGAATATCAAAAATGATTTCCCTTCCTTGAAAATTTGTCAGATTTATTATAGAAAGAAAATCCATGCCCAAGATAACATCAAATTAAACCAGAGGAAGAATGAAATTTTTTTAGGAAGCAAATTCCCACCAATGTCAACCAAAGTGTAATCATAGACTTGGGATGTGATCGTATTACCATTATGGGGTTTCACTACTAATTATATATGTAATCATTCGAGTATCATCTTTATACCCTTATAAAATTATTTAGATATGAACAAATGGGTAGATCAACAGTAAAATAAGGAATTAATAGTTCTAGAGTATATGGTAAGTATACCTTTCACCACATCATTATTTTACCCATTATAAAAAATAATGATCACATGATATTTATCTCTTTCTATCATCTTAAGAGGTTGCTGATGTAGATCATCTTAATTAACCTTCACATTTAAATATTGGTTAGCATAGTTCCCATACTCATTGAATTTGAAACACTAGAGTGTGGATGGTGCATTATGTATAACTTTATCTCAATTTTTATTGTTATCTAACTTCTTCCCATCAGTTCAGCAATCAATTGCCTGATAACCTTCCCTTCCATACTTAAAACATTTACTAGACCCCTTAAGAATATTTCCTCCAAGATTTTTCCCATATTTTGAGTATAAAGTAAAGCTCATATTTTTCTCTCCATGGTTCTTAGATTTTTCTTTAAATTTCATTTTTATCTCCTTATCAAAATAATGATATTCATACATAACTCTAACCTCAATTTTCACCTTGATAGAATATAAAACAATATCTTCATAACTATTGAAGACTATTATAACTAACTCCCTTTAGATAATAGGATTTATTCCACTAAATAACTATAGTGAACCATTATTTTTATACATGGATATTACATCTTTTTAGATGAATATTTTTTACATTACAAAAACACATGCCTGAGGACTGTAATAGTTTAGTTTCTTTAGAAATAAGGAACACAATATTCTAGTTTGGTGAAAGATCTTAAATGTTTCCCAAAAAGATCTTCCCCTTTATTACTCCCACCTAAAAACATTCTTCATAACCTGGGTAGAAGAAACATAATAAAGAAAGAACTTAGATGCTCAGTAAGGGTAAATAAAGGAGATATGTAATCATAACATGAACATAAGGGTATGAGAATATGATAATAACATTTTCAAACCATACCCTGCATATCAAAGATCATATTCACGAGTCATGGAATAATGATTGGAAATTCTTAAGAATTAAATGATAAGATAATAAAATAATATCATCCACAAGAGGATAACATCAGCATAAAACATAGATTTGTGGCATACACATATGCAGAAAAATCATTCCCTAAAATTCAAGGCTCATTTCCAAAAATTATTAGGTCACTTCACAGGGGATACACCTATAGGGTGAGATACACCACCACCCCCAATCATAGATCTTTTCTTATAGTGGAATGAGCTAACAACCCAAATAGTCATGATGGAAAAATTCATTTACTATACCAAGTTCACTCCTTATTATAGTGATGTCTTACTATACTGATTTCACTCCCCATTCTAGCCATGTTTATCTCATGAGATATATAAATCTTTACCCAATTCATTGGGGGGAGATATAGGTCCCTCCCACTAGATAATTAAACCATACATATGTGCACCACAAGATCATAAATAGTCATTATATAATAACCCATGAAATAAAATTAGTCTCATAAACATTTCATCATATCATAACCATTGGAAAATAGTTGATAATCATAATCATTTCATTATATAATAACCTGTGAAAATAAGTGGGTTTTATAATCATTTTATCATTTTATAAACTGTGGAAGAGAAATGAGTTTTCATAGAAAAACTATTCATCTTAAACATAAACCATTAAAATATATAATAAGAATAGTTTACTTGGATCATATCCCCTATAAATAATAACACATATCAAAGTATTTCATCTTACAAGGAGAATGATTTTTAAAGATCACATAGAGTACTTATTAATGAAAATAACTTTCATTGAAAATCAATTTTAAAACATATAAAATTTTCAAAACAATTTCCTTTTAAAACCACATTGAAAAATTATAAATTATGCATTAAAAACCATTTAAAACATTTCTTGAAGAAAATATCCTTTCTACATTGTAAAAATATTTTCAAAACATAAAACATTTTGAAAACATTTTTCTTTAAAAATAACCATAAAAACTTATGAAGGAAGCATTGAAAACTATTTTAAACACTTTTTAAAACATAAAAAAAAAATTCAAAATCATTTTCCTTGAAAATTAGCTTAAAATATCTTTTAAAAAAAATTTAAAACATTTTTATAAAACATTTTTTTTGAAAGAACAAAAAATTATGACCGAAGAGAGAAATAAAGTCAGATTTTCTTAATTATCTCAAGTAAAAAATAGTGTAAAAATGGTAAAATTACATAAGTATGCCATGAATAACCATAGGATACGAAAATTATTTTGAATTATTGAGATATGGATCTTAATATTTCATCAATAGAAGCATAATAATAAATAATTATGATAAACGTTGAGATTGTAACAATAAAATCTTACCGTGTAGGTAACTTTAAATCATAATACCCATGAAATAATAACATCACATGAAGCTTAAAATATCATTAAAATAAGGATATTCATGATATAACATATCAATGGGGGTATTATATACACCTCATAAAATATTATAGGTGCATAACATAACATGTGTCTCAAAGAAGGAAAATTGAGACACAATACACTTATTGATTTGTTAACTTTTGAACCGTAAGCATAAAAGAGGGATCATAAAATGGATATGTAAACAAAAATATTTTTCAGTATAAGAATAAAAATATGTATTCATGGGAATTATATAAATCATATAGAGTAAATAGGTGGTGAAAATATCATGTGTCTCACAAAAGTAAAAAGTGAGATGAAAATACCTTACCTTAAGTATTGACTTCCATCTTAATCGTTCAACCTCACCACATAATAATTATAAGTTTATTATAAATATACCACATAACCATATTAATATATATCATACCATATATGATTTTATTATTACCTTATATTACCTATTTATTAACAATTTTATGTTAAAGTTACGCTTTGGGTAATAACCGCTTTGTTTTTTGTATAAATGTTGACTTATTATTTTTGGTCTTCCAACTTTGAACATGATTTCCTCATTTACAAAATTTAAATCATGATATGTAAATAATATAAATTCATTATATATTTATTTTTAATAATCTATAAAAGATATATATAATAAATGAAATACTCCATTCATGGATACGATAGGCCATACGTACGCATGAATGTTGTTTCCATTTTCTTATCGTATTGAAAGAAAGAAAATTAAATGATATATATGTATATAATATAATTATATTAGAATTATTATGTTATATATATCAAATATATATATTAAACCCATTATTAATTAATTTCATGTAAAATGTGAATGAATCACATCACTTTGTGAGGCGGTAGTCCGCCGTACACACGAACGACGTTATCATATTCTCACAAAATAAAAAGAATGAAATTATGTGTTATATAATAATTATATAAGAATAAATAAATAATAAATATAATATATAAATATCATTTACATCATTAATTACCAACCTTAAAATGTGGTAATAAAAAAACAAATGACTTCGATTCATGAGGTGGTAGTCTGCCATACACACGTACGATGATTTCGTAACACATTTGATGGAAGTGTGTGTGTTTTTTGTTCATAAATTTAATATAAAAAATATAATTACATTATATATATTTATATTATTATATATTCATGATATAAAAATAATTATACAATGTGGAGGATGATATAAAATAAAACACTCATTCGAAGATTATTACCTCTTCTTCGGGTATCCTCCATGAGTTAACACTAAAGAATTAAAAGGAAGGATTTATGACCAAAATAAGATTTCTAGGATGATTTAATAGTATTTTGGAAGTGATTTGGGTAGATATTGGTAGATTAAAATGGCTTGGTAGGTGTGAGGATGTGGGGAGAGTGAGTTCCCTTTTATACTTGAGAGTGAGTGAAATTATTGTAAATACTCAAATATGTTAAATATTGGGAGGTCAAGATTACCTAAAATTAATAAAAAAAATGAAAATTAAAGGTTTTTATGGATTATATGATCTATCCAAACCTCAAAAACACATTTATAAATTTTTTTAAACATTTTTTTCCTTAACTCTTATGTCTCCTTATTTTACCATTTTTATTTCTTCATCATGGTAACTAATTTTATAACCCTGGTAATTTATACATTTGAAATAAATGAATGTGGGAATTATTATAAAATTTATTCCCAATTATTAAAAAATATTATAACTAATTTATAAAATAAAAAACCCATATGTGTTGGAAATTAACTTTAACACAAGTGCATGTAACATACAAAAACACCGCTTTAACCTTAACCAGGCTTACTGAGTTTTCACTATTTAACAGTCAATATAGTCATTATAATAGAGAAATAGGTCCATACATGGAAAATAGTTGATATTTATTAATATTTAAAAATAAATTTATAGAATATATGTTTTTTAGTAATTTAAAATAAATTAAAAAAAATACCATTTATTATAAAATAACATCAATGTTAATTTTGATATTATTCATTTAAATGAATTTAAAAAAAATGATTCTATTCAAATATATTTTGTTAAAAACAATTTAAAAGGGTATATTCATCTAAAAAATAATTAAACATAATAATTCTTTCAATTTAATTCAATTTTAATGTTATTAATATCTTTTGATTTATTTAACTATCAACTAAATAGTTCTTGTGTTGGATTTTCTTGAGAATTTAATGTAATTATATCATATATAAAAATTTAAAATAAATTATCATGATAAAAAAAATAATTTATATTCAAAAATAATATTTATCACCTAAACTATGTATTTGTTCCCTATTTCAAATAATTATATAAATTAATAGGAAAATAAGCACATTATTTTTTTCTTTTTTTACTTAACTTAATATATGGGTACATTTTACATAAAAGTGTTCTAAAACTCATAAAATTAGATACTAACGTATAACGGGTCTAAATATGTCTATAAAATGGGTGTTTTATAAGTTGTTATGTCGTTTTACACCTTATATTTGAAGTTTAACCACTTAGTAAACCCGTTTTTCCCTTAATCACTATATTTAATTTTAACTATTTTTACCATTAACATTAGGAAAAAATAAAGTTGGGGTATTAGAAATTAGAAATTATTCTTATTCCAAATATGGAATCCATTTTTTCAAATTTAATTCATTTAAATGGCATAATTTAATTTAATATTTATCCCACAAATGTGATGAGAAAACATGTTTTTAAAGTAAAAATGTTCAAAATATTAAAATGTTTTTATATCAAAACTAAATTTTAAAACGAGTCCAATAACCTAAATTGGGTTATTATATATATAATTTAACTAATTTTAATTTAAAACTAATTAAAAATATAGTTTAACATTATAAATTATTTAGATGAAAATATATTTTTCAATTAAAATTTAGTATTTTTTTACTATTCATCAAAAAATGAAACTTCTCAAAAAAAAAACCAAAAATTTACCCTAAAATAATTTTGATATTCAAATTTTAAAAAATATTTTTTTTTCAAATAAAATTTAAAAAAGTATAAAAATTTAGTTTTATAACAAGTGTTCCATTAGAAGGTGGTAAAACTATCTTTTAGAAAAATACATTTTTAGGTATACAATTTTATTTATTCTTATCTCTTCTCTAGAAAACACATAATATTAATTTTAAATAGTTGATTAAATATATAATATATAAATTTATTTAAAATCATCCATAAAAATTTGTTTGTTTAATTTATTTAGATAAAATGTGTTTGTGCATAGAAAAATAGTTTTTCAGAAATGGAATTTCATTATTTTCAAATAGTTCTTACTTTAATTTCTAATTAATTGGTTACCAAATAATTCATGCATAAACCATATTTTCATAATTTTTTAAATCCTTTTAATACCTTCCATTCCAAAATATAGTTGATAAATATCATATTAAATAATAATATATTAATATTATGTTACATTTTGTTTAACTCGGTGTTGCATGTAACACAAGCTAAACTCAGTATTGTGTATCACACAATCCAAACATAGTGTTGTGTGTACTAAAAGATAAAATTAGTGTTTCATGTTTCACACACTTAACTTGGTGTAGAATAAAATTAAACCCATCAAATAATTTTAATTTATTTGAAAAAATTCATTTAAAATCAGGTTGTTACATTCCACCCCCTTAAAATGAATTTCGCCCTTGAAATTCATTGGGGTCATTAATGTTTTAATACTTGAAAGTTCATTTTATAAAAACACACATCATAAAATTTAATACTAAAAATTCCTTTAAAAATATAAATTTATAAACATAATGGTTACCCAAAGTAACTCACAACTAGGTTTCCACATAAGAGAACATAGGTGGGGAATGAAGATTTGAAATGGAAGATAAGAGTAAATAATTATAGAGTGTGATAAAGTTAAATGAGAAACACAAAGTGAGTGATATAGATAATCTTAGTTATCATAAAACCATAGACCAAATATCCATTAAAAGTTCATTTATATCATAAAAAATGATGATAATAAGACAACATTTTATTTTAAGACACTTTTCCTAAATTTGAAGAATTTTCACCTGAAGATATACTTACTTTATTTTATTCCATTTCATATGATCAATATAACCTTTTGGTCATTCCTTGATCAATTTACACTTTATATATTACTCCAATAAATGAAGGTGAATTTGTTATCCCTAAATCACTAACATATCAAAATATCCATAAATAGTACTATATGTCATTCTATCTATATTCAGTTATCGATAAAAAAGTCATCAAGAGTTATCCAATATGCCTAAATCTTTATATGGTGAAGTAATACATTAATATCTAAAATTTCACTCAAATTTAACACAAACCATTTCATAAATAGTTAACCTTTTGGCCCTTATGGTATATGAGAATCCAGAACTTTAGAAAGAAGGTCACTAAATTTCCCAAAATAAATTTAACATTGATCCCCCAAAAATCATAAAGTAGATCTCGATTGTCACATACTAAATATATGAATACCTTAATCTTGTATCCTATTAAAACATGGTAATAATCTTAATTGCTATAAAACCATAATGAAATAATGCATACCTCCCCATTCTTTATATAGATTATTAGATATATTCCTTAAATCCAAAAATGTTGTAAAATCTATCAATGATAGTTTAAAACACCTTGTTGAAAAATCAATAATCAGTTCCAAGGTAATTAGTACTATATAATTTATTTATTTATATCCAATATATTTTTATACCCACATCATTATATTAATATACATAACATATTAAGGGTTATCTTCCCTTAATCAAAATATAACTTTACTATTAAATTATTTTCCTAGTCCATCAACATCATTAAACATTTTCTTTCAAATCCTTAATAAAGAACTTATACCGAACAATCATTATATTTATCATAATTAATATAATATAATATTTTAATTTTAATTCATAAATACTTCATTTATCCCACTTCATTCTCTAAAAATTAGATAAGATTTATCATATTATCCTTTAACACTTCTTTCCTTTCACATGTAATCTATAGTCTCTTTATCATCATAAATATAACCATTACTCATACCTACTTACTGATTCTATTCACTATATTTCTTTTTAGGACATTTATTTTAATTATTACCATACTTTACTCATTTAAATAATTCAATAGTCAATGATATCTTAGGAAGGTCATCATTATCATCAATTGAATTAACTGAATTTTTTATTTTTCCTTTGTAGTTACTTGCTTTGTGTCATTATTTTCTATAGTTAAAACATCTTCCTATTACTCTAAGATATCCACTTGGGTGTTTATTTACTCATTCTAAACACAAAGGAAATTGAATATTCTTTATTCCATGGTCTCTATTACTCGAACTCTTAATGAAATCATTATTTATATTCTTTGGTGTGTTTGAGAGTTGGTTAAGGTACATGCTGATAATCATGTTCCATGAAAAATTATTAGGTATAATCACAACATCCTTTACTCCATTAATCATCCCATTTGGATTATTATTAGAAAATCATCCATCACATTAAATTTAAAGCAAGTTCCTTTCAATTACTTCCATTTACTAAAAACAAAACACATAGTGTGAGTAACAATAATTATAGTGGAAAACCACATAATCATGAAAAATCACTTTTAAAATGTCTAAATCATGATGAATTCTTATTTAATCTATTGAACCCTATGTTTATCCTCATTTATTAATAGCCATCTTCTATTTAAATTCTTCATGATGGTTTGTAAAGAGTTTTTTAATTTCCAAAGCATATCCCTTAGGTGTTTCAAACTAGCTATGTAGTAAGACCCCTTATCATGCACCAGTTCTTCATTGAGTCTAGCTCAGTACAATGTTTTCCAGGATATAACCCTAGGTATATATGTGCTAGATCCACATCCACTTATATTATCCAGAAAATGATGTATTGATATGAAACCACTCACACTATTATTTACTAAAATTATAGGAAATTTTATTATACATTAACTCATCCTTAGATGTATATTTAGATGCATCCCTAGATATATATTTAGAAATATCCCTAGGGATATCACTAAGAATTTCTCTCCCTACTTTCCAAAGGTCGAATAATTTTTTTTTGATACCAACTATAGAGACCCAGGCTTTTCATACATGGATATTATATCTTTTTATTTGAATATTCATTACATCACATAGACACATTCCAAAGGACTATAATAGTTTTGTGCCTTTGGAAACATGGAACATAATATTCTAGTACGAGGAAAGATCTTCAATATTTCTCAAAAAGATCTTCCCCTTTAGTAGTCCAACATAAAACCTTTCTTCATAACCTAGGTAAAGTAAACATAACAAAAAGTGAGATTAGATGCTCAGTAAGGGTAAATAAAGGAGATACATAAGCATAACATGAATATAAGTGTATGAAAACATGATAATAACATTTTAAAACCATATCTTTCATATCAAAGATCATAACCCAGATTCATGGAATAAATATTGGAAGTTCATAAGACTTTAATGATAAGATAATCAAATAACTTCATCCACGAGAGTATTACATTGATATAATACATAGATTTTTGGCCTACACATAAGCTTATAAAATCATTCCCTAGAAGTCAAGGCTCATTTCCAAATCTTATAAAGGAACTTCGTGGGTATACACCTACTAGGAGGGACACACCACCATCCCCAATTGCATCCCTTTCCTTATAGTGAAATGGGTTCACTCCCCAAACCATCATGATAGACAAAGTCTGTTACTTTATCGAGTTAACTCCTCATCCCATACTTGTCTTACTATATAGGTTTCACTCTTTGTTCCATCTTTTTCTATCTCATGAGATATATAAATCGTTACCCAATGTAATGTAGTGAGATATAGGTACGATCCATCCCATAATGAAATAATATATATGAGTGCCACAAGATCCTAAACAGTCATCATATCATAACCCATGAAATGAAATGGTTATCATAAACATTTAAACATATCATAACCTATGGAAAATAGATAGGTTTCATAATCATTTCATTAGAGAATAACTTTTGAAAATAAGTTGTTTTTATAAGCTTTTATCATGGTATAACCCGTGGAAGAGAAATAGGTTTCATAAACAACTTTTTATATTAGAAATAAACCATTCAAAGAAAGAATAAGAATGGTGTACTTGGATAATATCCTTAGTAAAACGTATAATATATCAAATGATGTTATCCTAAAATGAGATTGATTTTGAAATATCACATGGATCATTTATTAATGAAAATAACATTTCGTTGAAAATAAATTTTTAAAACATAAAATATTTCAAAATATTTTTATTTGAAAACCAATTTGAAAAATTATAAAGTAAGATTCAAAAATAATTTAAATAATTTCTTTAGGAAAATATCATTTCTCCATTGAAAAACTATTTTTAAAACATAAAATAGTTTGAAACATTTTCTTTGAGAATAACCATGAAAACGTATAAAGGAATATTTGAAAACCATTTTAAACACCTTTTAAAACACGAAAAATTCTAAAAATAATTTTCCTTGAAAATTAGGTTAAAATTTAATTTAAAACATATTTAAAATATTTTTATAAAACATTATTTTGAAAGAACCCAAATTTCCGACTAAAGAGAGAAATAAAGTTAGATTTTCTCAATTTTTTATTAATTATATTAAGTAAAAAAGAGTGTAAAAATATTAAAATTACATAAATATGTCATGAATAACCATAATATAATAAAATTCATGAGAATTATTGAGATATGGATCATAATATTTCTCCAATAGAAGCATAATAATAAACAATATCGATAAACAATGATATTGTAACAATAAACTCTTATCACATTGGTAACTTTAAATAATAACCCCCATGAAATAATAACATCTCATGAATCTTAAAATATAATTAAAATAAGTTTATTAATGATATAAAATATTAATAAGGAAATATATACACCTCGTAAAAGATTATATGTGCATAACATAACATGTGTCTTAAAGAAGGCAAATTGAGATAATATTCCCTTATCGATTTGCTAACTTTTGAATCATAAAACCCATGAAATAGAGATCATATGGATATTTAAAATTGATTTTTATTTCAGTATAATCATAAAAAAATAATTTCATGGGGATTATGTACACTACATATAAGAAATAGGTGGTGAATATAGAATTTTTCTCACAAAAGTAAAAAGTGAGACAAAAATACCATACCTTAAGTCTTGACTTCCATTGTAATCATTCAATCCTACTATATAATAAATATAAGTTTGTTATAAATCTACCAAATAACCATATTCATATATATAATACTATATATTCTTTTATTATGACTTTATATTACCATTTTATTAACAATTCCATGTGAAAGTTACGTTTTGGGTAATAACCGCTTTGTTTTTCGTATATGTTTTAACTTGTTATTTTTGGTCCTCTTAATTTTTTTCATTATTTCCTCATTTAAATATTTTAAACCCTAATATAAATATCATATATATTTATTATATATTTATTTATAATAATATATAAAATATATAAATAGTAAATGAAATACACCGTTCATGGAAATGGTAGGTCATACGTACGCATGAATGATGTTTCCGTTTTTTATCGTATTTAAAGAAGGAAAATTAAATGATATATATATGTAAATATTATCATTAAATTATCATTATTATTTCATATATATCATATATATCTATTAAACACATCCTTAATACATTCCATGTAAAATGTGAATGAATCGCATCGCTTCGCAAGCCGGTAGTTCGCCGTACACACTAACAACAATATCATATTCTAAAAAAATAAAATGTATAAATGTATGTGTTATATAACAATTTAAAAAGTATTAAGAAATAATAAACATCATATAAATCATATTAAATATTATTTCAATTATTATTATCAACTTTAAAATGTGGTAATGGAAAAACGAATGACATCGGTTTGCGAGGTGGTAGTCCTCCGTACACACAAACAATGATTTTATAAACCATTTTATGGATGTGTGTTTTTTTATTTCATAAAATTAACATAATAAAATATAGTTATATTTAAGATATTTATTTTGTTATTTAATCATGATATAAAAATAATTTAAGGAGGTAGAGGATGATATAAAATAAAACTCTCATTTAAAGATCATTACCTTTTCTTAGGGTATACTTATTAGGTTTGTACTAAAACATTAAAATAAAGAATTTATTCCCAAAATAAAGTTTCTAGAATAAGTTTAGGGAAGTTTATAATTTATTTGGGAAGATATTTTTTGATAAAAATGTCTTAAGAGGTGTGAGGACATGGGGAGAGTGAGTTCCCTTTTATAGTTGATAATTAGTGGAATTCTTATAAATACTCAAAAGTATTCCCCATTGGGAGTTCAAGACTACCTAAATTTTATAAAAAAAAAGATAATTTAAGGTTTTTAGGAATGATATGTTCGAGACACACATCCATAACACATTTATACACATGTTTTAAACATTTGGTAGCTTGACTCTTTAGTCTCTATATTTTTCCATTTTTGATTTTCATTATGGTAACTAATTTTCTAAATTACCTAATATATCTATTATAACTAACTTAAAATGTTAATTATTAGTAAATTTATACCCAATGGTTATAAAATATGATATAAAATTTATAAAATAAAATTTATATATGTGTTGGAAACTAACCTTAACATAAGCACATGAAACGTGCAAAAACACCTTTTAAACCTTAATGGGCTAACTAAGTTTTTACTACTTAATAGTCAAAATAGTCATTTTAATAGACAAATTGGTCCATTAATGGAACATAGTTTATATTTATTAATATTTAAAAATAAATTTGTATAATATATGTTTTTGGTAATTTAAATAAATTAATAAAATGTCATTTATTATAACATAAAATTAATGTCAATTTAGACATTATTCATTTAACTAAATTTAAAAAGAAAGACAATGAAAATATTAAAATATATATGTTAAAACCTTTTTAATAGGGTATATTATTATAAAAAAATAATTTAACATAATAATTCATTAAATTTACTTCACTTTTAATGTTTTTAGTATCATTTTGTATTTAACTATTAACTAAATAATTTCTGCTTTGGAGTTTCTTAAGAATTTAATTTAATTATATCATATCTAAAAACTTAAATTAAACTATAATGATAAAAATAGTAATTTATCTTTAGAAATAATATTTAAAACTAAATATATGTATTTTTTCCTATTTTAAATCATTATAGTAATTAAAAAAAAGAAAGGTACATTTTTTTTCTCTTTTATTTACTTAAAATATTATATGGGTAAATTTCATGCAAAAGTGTCTAAAAACTCATAAAAGTATATAATAAGGTTTTAATGATCTAAATATTTCTATTTAATGGGTTTTAGATAATTTGGTAGGTCATTTTAGACCTTATATTCTAATTTTAATCACTAAGTAGATTCGTTTTACCATAATAATTGTAATTAATTTTAACTATTTTTACTAATAAATTTGATCAAAAATTAAGTTGGACTTGTTAGAAATTATAAGTTTTTATTATTCCAAATATGGAATCCATTTTTACAAATTCATTTTACATATGTGTTAGAATTTAGTTTAAAATTAATCCCATAGACATGATGAGAAATCGAGTTTTTAAAGTGAATTTTTTTAAAAGTTTACAATATTTTTATATCAAAATTCAATATTAAAATGAGTCCAATGATGTAAATTGTATTAATATATGAATAATTGAAATATTTTTATTTTAAAATAAATATTGTTTAACATTATAAATTATTTAGTTGAAAAGACCATTTTTAATTAAAATTCAATATTTTTCACTATTTATCAAAAAATTAAACTTCTCAAAAAATACCAAAAATTCACCCTAAGATAATTTTGAAATTAAGATTAAAAAAATTAATTTTATTTTGTTAAATAAAATTTAGAAAAGTTTTAAAATTTATTTTTAAAACATGTGCACCATTAAAAAGATATAAAATCATCTTTGAGAAAAAATATATATTTTTATGAATAAAATTTGATTTATTATAATATCTTGTCTAAAAAACACATAATTTGAATTTTAAATAGTTTATTGAATATAATATATATATATATATATATATTTCATTAAAATAATTCTTAAAAATTGTTTTTTAATTTATTGAGATCAAACATGTTTGTGCATAGAAAAAGAGTTTTCAAGAAATGAAATTTCTTTATTTTAAAATAGTTTTTACATTAATTTCTAATGGATACCGAAGAATTAATATATAAAACATATTTTCAGAATTTAGTTAATCATTTTCATAACCACAATTATAACATTTATAAGATAACTATTATATTAAATAATAATATTTAAACAATATGACATGTTTCTTTTCACTCGGTGTTGCATGTAACAAAATATAAACTCGATATTGTGTACAAAAAAATACAAACATAGTGTTGTGTGTATCACAAGGTAAACTCATTTTTTTGTATCACAATATTAACTTGGTTTACAATAAAATTCAAACCATTAATAAATTTTAATTTATTCAAAAAAAAATTCTTAAAAACTCAGGGTGTTATAAGAATAGATCAACCTTAATTTCAGTTTGGATGATAATACCAGAAGCATACCTCAAAAGTCATTTAAAATTTTCCTTATAAGTACCAAAACATTCATTATCCATTTTCTTTAGCTCAATGAACTCCTTATCCATATCCATCTGAAAAAAATGAGGAAATTAATTATTGGAAAATAATTTCTTGAACTATCCCCAATCCATAGAGTCAATTTAATCATGTTGCCTCATATTCTTGATAATATTAAACCATTGATCTGCTTCACCTTCCAAATGGTAGGCAAAAAATGAATTTTTTATGTTCTGAACACCAGAGAATGGAAAATATCTTTTCAATGGTGTTGATCCATTTTCAGTAACTAGTGTATCAGAGGACCCACTAAAAAAAGGTGGATGTTGCCTCATGAATGAATCAATATATTATTGTTCTATCCTTTTTATTTTAGAAGTATAGAATGATTTCTAGGTTGAGAAATTTGTTTGAGAATAAAGATGATATTTTTTATTCCATCTCCTGTAATGTTTGTATGATTAGGATTAAAATTATTTTATTTTCCTTTGCACTTATTATTAACACAGTTACTTAGTGTTCCAACCATGAACTAAAACCAAAAAGCATAGTGTAAAAAAAATAACCATAATGGGGAACCAAATATTTTATGATAAATCACTTAAAGAATATCTCAATCATGACACCTTATTTAATCTATGATACCTTATTTTTATCCTAGGTCATTCATATTCATCGTCCATTTAAATCCTTCATAATGGTTTGTAAAGAGTTTGTGAATTTCCAAAGTGTATCCTATGAGTGTCAAACCAGGTGTGTAGTAAGGTCTATTTTCATGCACCAGGTGATGATTGAGTCTAGATCAATGCATCATTTTCATATTTATCACCCTAGGTACCTCTATTAGAGAGTCAAATCCACTTACGGAATCCATACAGGGATATAATTTCTCAGAAAACACTCACTCTATCCTTTACCAATATTCAATACATTTCCCTATACTTTGAATTATCCTTAGACTTGTCCTTAGACATGACCTTTGGGATCTCACTAAGGTTTTATCATCCCAGTTTCCAATGGTTAAATAATACTATCATCAAATACCAACTATAGTGACCTCGGATTATCATAAATAGATCATACATAATTTTTTATTAATATTAATTATTTTACAGAAACACACACCCAAATACCATAATAGTTTAGTGTCTTTGTAAACTTTGAAACACAAAAAACTGGGCCATAGGTAAACTACATCATCTACCACCATGATCTTTATAACTAGAACAATTCTTAGATATACCATAATTTAAACATTTCTTCATGACTTGGGTAAAGGAAACATAAGAAAGGGTGATCTAATATTCTCATTAAGGGTAAAAAGAGGAGATATATAAGAATAACATGAACATAAGGGTATTATAACATGAGTATAATATTTGAAAACCATACCTTTCATACCAATGATCATAATATTGAGTCATGGAATAAATATTTGTAGTTCATAAGACATGAATCATAAGGGAATCAAATAAAATGATCCATGAGAGTATAAAATTGTTGTAAGACATAGATTTGTGTTATACACATAAACATAGAAAATAAATTCCACATTAGTCAAGGATCATTTCCAAGTATATCATAGTTGAATGGGTTCACTCCCAAAATCATCATTATTGTCAAGGTTCACTCCCAAGACCATTATAGTAGAAAAATTCCCTTACTGACCTAGGTTTACTCGCCATTCTAGTCCTATTTATCTCATGAGATATAAATCTTTACCCAATGCATTAGAGGGGGATATTGGTTCCACCCATATCATAAAGAAAACCATATTTATGTGTTCTATAAGATTATAAAGAATAAATCACATCATAACCCATGAAATGAAATGGGTTACATAAAAATTTCATCATATAATAACATATATAAAAGTGATAGTTTTTATAATCATTTCATCATTTCATTATAGCATAACCCATGGAAAAAGAAGCAGGTTTCACACACATTTTATCATGGTATAACCCAAGGAAGAGAAATAGGTTTCATAAACACCTTTTCATCATAAACATAAAAATTTAGAGAAATAATAAGAATGGTATCCTTGGATCATACCCCTAGTAAATCATAAGTAATATCAACATATGTCATCTTATATGGAAAATGATTTTTATCGATCATTTAAAATAAATTTATGGAAAATATACTTTCAGATTTTAAAAAAAACTTTTTAAAACATAACAAATTTAAAAAATATTTTTCTTTGAAAATAATATTGATAAAATATATATTATTATTCAAATAAAATAATGTTCATGATAGTGGGAAGTTTTATTCATTCCCTATACATTAAAACATATATACCTTTCACATTTTTAGTAAAATAAAAAAAAAAAGAATTATTTGAAAAAAGACATGAAGTTTCATTTCAATTTTTTTTAAAAAAAATCTATCATGGGTAAAAAATTATTTTAAAAATAATAATATATAAAAAAAATTTAAATCCTTTTTAAAAAACATGGTTTTGGAAGAAAACAAATTTCTGAACAAAGAGAGAAATACAATCATATTTTCTTAAAAACATTTTCTCAATTATTTTAAGTAAAAAAGAGTGAAAAAATAGTTCTATTACTTAAAAATATATTGAATAAACTAATTATAATAAAATTAATTATTTTCCTAAGATATGGATCATAAAAATTTTTCATCATAAACATAATCACAATAATCCCAATAAATGATGAGATTGTAACATAAAATCATTACCACTTTTGAAAATTTGAAGCCCTATGAAGGAATAACATAAAATATAATGATTATAAATAAATTCATGATATTACATGTAAAATAGGATACATATATACCTCATGCAAGAATATAGGTGCATAATATGATGTACGTATCAAAGAAGCAGAATTGTAATAAAAATCTATAACCTTAAATATTGACTTCCTTAATACACATTCAAACTACCTATATAATAAATATAAGTTTATTATAAATATAATAAAGAATTATATTTATATATATAATACCATATAATATTTTCTAATGACATTTTATTACATGTTAATTAACAATTCCATGTTAAAGTTGTGTTTTGGGTACTAACCGTTTTGTTTTCCATATATGTTTTGATTTTTTATTTTTGGTACTCTTAATTTTATAATTATTTCATTATATATATAATTTTAACCATGATATAAATATCATATATATTAATTATATATTTATTTAGAGTAATCCATAAAATTTAGTGATAGAAAATGAAATACATTGTTCATGGAGACGGTAGGTCGTACGTATGCATGGACACTGTTTCCATTTTATTGTTGAATAGAAATAAGGGAACATAATGATATATTATCATTAAAAAATATATATTATTTCATATATATAACATATTTTCATTAAAACTATCCTTATTACCATTCATGTAAAGTGTGAATGAACCACATCGCTTTGTGAGGCGGCAGTCCACCGTACACACGAGCGCAATTTTCATATTCCCAAAAAATAGAGAGTATGGAGGTATGTGTAATATAATAATCCTAGAAGTATTATAATATCTTAAATATAATATATAAATAATAAATCCATCATTATTTCCAAACGTGATAGGTGGTAAAGGAAAAAATGAATGACATTGGTTTGCAAGGTGGTAGTCCACCATACACACGAACAATGATTTCATTACCCATTTGATGTAAGTGGAGATAGTTTTAATCCATTAAATTAACATAAAAAAATAATTATATATAAAATACTATTTTTATTATATCATTAGGATATGATAATAATTTAATGGCATGTAGGAAGAAATAAAACAAAAAACACTCATTGATGAACGTCACCTCTTCTTTGGGTATCCTCTAAAAGTTTTCACCTAAATATATCCTAAGTTAGATTTATGTCCAAAATAAGGATTATAGTATGAAATTAGGGAATTTTGGTAGGTATTGGGGTTGGTATTGGCTAAAACAAAATGGATTTAAGGTGTGAATAGGAGAGAAGAATAAGTGGACTTTAGTAAGTGAGGTGAGTGGCACACTTGTAATTTTTTGAAAGAAAGAATTTCACCGACATTGTTTTTCATGTAATAAGGATCCAATAAAGAAAAAATTAAAGATAATAGAATAAAATAAGTCTAAATATTTTCATATATTTAGTTTTAGACAAGTTTTTGGTTATTTTAACCATTATCATTTTAATTTATCCCTTAGTAAACCCATTTTTACTCTAACCACGATAAATAAATTTTACTATTTTGTGTATTAATTTTGGTTGAAAAATAAGTTTACATTATTATATAATATAACTTTTTACTATTAAAAATATATAATACATTTTAAAAATTCCATTCACATAAGTGAAAAAATTTAATTTAAAATTAACTCTATAGATTCACGAGAAAGCATGTTTTTAAAGAGAAAATATTCAAAAGTTTACATAATTTTAATATCAAAATTCAATATGAAATTGATTACAATGACCTAAATTATATTAATGGATTAATAATTGAACTAATTTTATTATAAACCAATCTAAAATATAATTTAACTTTATAAATAAATTAAACTAAAAGGAAGATTTCAATTAAAATTTAGTATTTTTGACTATTCATCAAGAAATGAAACTTTTTTGCAAAATCCAAAAACTTCACCCTAATATAATTTTGAGATGATGATTTAAAAATTGAAGTTTATTTTATAAAATTAATTTTCTAAATTTATAAAAAATTAATTTTTATAATGTTCACAAAAATAAGTAAAAATCCTTTTTTTGAGAAAATAATATTTTTGAAACTTATAAATACTTTACTGAAAATTAAGTACTTATTTTATCATAATGTTTCATTTATATAAAACAATTATAATTAATATTTAATTTTTTTATTACTATACAAATCTCTAAGTTTAATGGATAGGTTATAATAATCACATTTAAATAACTACATTATTAATATATCATGGTTTTGTTAAATATCAATGTCGTGTGTAACGTAAGATAACCCAGTGTTGTATGTAAAAAAATATTAACATTGTGTCCCATGTAACATAATATATCAAAAAATATATATTAATTTATTCAAAAAATAAAAATAAAAACTCAGGGTGTTACATGGAGAGCCTTTATTCTCTGGTCCACAATATGAATAGGGTGCTTCTCAATGGAAGCATCAACATCCCATTCCACCTTATAAATCTAAAAAATGCGAAATGGGTTTGAGTGGTAATGAAGTAATTGAGAAATGTAGAATAAATCATGCATATATATATATATATATATATATATATATTTGAGAGAGTGATATATGATAATCCACCTATCCAAACCTATCCAAAACCTTAAAATGTATAACAAAATGAGGTGACAACTTACATTTTCTCCTGAATCAGCAATGCCCTAGTCTAGTCGAAACATGTAAGAATACTTGTTCCCTGACCTAAAATTCTAGAGGTCACCAATGGTGATTATAATTTTACTTGTACCTACACTGAGCTATATCCATTCACTTCTTGATCAACTAAACCTACTACAACATCTCCTTAAAGAGATGAGTTCAAGTACCATTGCCTGCCCTTCCTCAAAACAACAGAGAGGTGATCAACATGACTTACCATAAAGGGCCTCATAAGGAGAAATATGTATAGTCACATAAAAGATTTTATTTTTATAATATTCAACTAGAGGTATATGTTTCTCCCATGAACCTTAAAAATGAAGGACACATGCTCTTAGAATGTCCTCTAACACTTATATTGTGAACTTGTCAGGACTGTTGGTCCGAGGGTGGTATACAATACTCAAAAGTACCTTTGTACCTAACATAATCTACAAAACTTTATAGAACTAATAAGTGAAATGAGAATCCCTATCCAATACAATAGTCTGTGGGACTCCATTAGGATGGATAATCTCTCGAACATAGATCCTACTAAGTTTATCCATATAAAATGTATCCATGATAGGTAAAATGTGAGATACCTTAGTAAGCTTATCTAAGATCACCCATACTTCATCATTACCATGAGATAATGTCAGTAATCTTGTCACATATTCCATAGTCACTTCATCCCATTTACAATAAGGAATGGGAAATTGTTTTAGAAGACCTATTGGTTACTGGTGTTCCACCTATACCTGTTGAAAGGTGGAACACCTAGTAACAAATCAATATATCTCCCTTTAGATTCTAGGCCACCAATATTGGAGATTTTGATCACGATACATCTTTTTAAGACTAGGGTGAACCACACCATAAAAATAATGGGGGTCTCACATCAATTCTTATCATATTTATATAGGAACCTCGATTTTTCTTTGGATATGGAAGACCCCATCCTTGTCATCGATCCATCCTGAAAGTGATACATCACCTAAAACATTCTCCCTCAGGTATAGACCATTAGGATATGATATCTAACTCATAATCACTCTCTCTAAAAGTAAATAGGTCACTTCCAATGTTATAAGGATAGTCTTTATGTAATTCTCATGGAAGTCTAAGTTCATTTAAAAAAATAGGGCCATCAATTGCCACTCACTATTGGCCTTCTAAACTGCCTATGTCTGAGTTTTCCGACTAAAAGAATCCACTATAGAATTTTTTTCCCCAGACATATAGGAAATAAGAATTTTAAAAAAATATATGCATTCAACCTGACTTCTCTACCTAACATTAAATTCATGTTGTGTAGATATATATTTGAAGATATTGTGGTCTGTATACACCATAAAACACTCCCTTAACAAGTAGTTCCTCCAAAAATGTAAGGCATGAACTATGACTACCATATCAAGATCATAAGTCAGGTAAGTCATCTCATGTGGCCTTAACTTATGAGACTCATATACCATAACTTGAAATTCCTTCATCAAAACTACTCTTAGAATGATGACTGATACATCAGAATAAAATTTATAACTTTTTTTCAGATCTAGAAGAATCAAGATTGGCACTGAAGTCAGTCTCCCTTTCAACCCCTGAAAGGATATCTCACATGCTTCAGACAATAGGAATTTTATTCCCTTATTATTCAAGCATGTGATAGGTAATTCTAGTCTTTAAAAGTCATGAATAAAACTCATATAATATCTATCTAGTCCCAATAAACTCTTTATGTCAAATGTGTTCTTGGGATACCTTTGGAGACTATGAAACTATCCTTCCATGGATCAACAAAAACTCCTACCTCTGAAATAATATAACCTAGGAAGTGAACCCTATCAATCCAAAAGTGTCATTTTATGAGCATAGTAGAAAGATGGATATCTATTAGTACATTTATAATGATATCAAGATTTAGGAATGGTTGTGTTAGGTACGAGAATACAAAAATATATCATACAAAAAGGCTACCATAAATGAATCTAGATACAGGTGGACAAACCAATTCCCCAAAGTCATGAAAAATTCAGGCACATTCATTAAACTAAATGACATAACCCAATACTCATAAAGGCCATACCTTCTATATAATTATCTATGAGGTATGTATATATAGAGAACCTAGATTTTCATACATTAACAATATATAACTTTTGTGGATAACTTAAAATATTATAAAAATAGATTCCCAAAGACAGTACTGGTCTCGTCCCTTTGGAAACATAGAAACATAAACACTAGTATATAAATGAGCTACATCATCTCCCACTAGGTTCTTATTGACTATCACCCTTCTTAGACACATCAAACATAATACATATCTTTATAACATGGGGGAAGAAAATATAAAAATGGATGATCTCAGATTCTCAGTAAGGGTAAACAAGGGAGATATGTAAGTATAATAATGAGAATAAGGGTATGATAACATGATAATGAAAATAACATATCATACCCTATATATCAAAGATCATAAAAATGAATCGTGGAATAAATATTAGTAGTTCATAAGACATTAATCATAAAGAAATAAAAAACATAATACATTGAAGCATGACATAGAAATAAAACATTAAATTTTGGCAGACACATAAGCATATAATATGATTTCTATAATATCCAAGGCATCGCTGCCAAGACCATATTAGTATTACGAGTTCAATCCCCATACCATCTTTGTAGTCATGGTTCAATCCCATGGCCATATTAGTATCATGATTTCACTCCTCATACCATCTTGGTAGTCATGGTTCACTCCCAAAACCATCTTAGTAGTCAAGGATCATTCCCAAGACCATGTTAGTCTATCTCAGGAGATATAAATCATTACCCAATGCATTGGATGGAGATATAGGTCCCACCCATCTCATAATAAAATCATACAAACATGTTCCTCAAGATCATCAAAAATCATATCATAACCCATGAAATGAAATGGGTATCATAAACATGTAATCATATCATAACCTATAGAAAAATACAGGTTTCATAATCATTTGATCATAAAAATAACCTATGAAAAGAAGTGGGTTTTAAAATCATATAACCTATGAGAGAGAAATGGGTTTCTTAAACATCATTCCATCTAAACATATACTATTATATAAAGAATATGAATGTAACCTTTTGATAATTTCTTATAAGGTCATTAATAACATCAACATATGTAATCTTAGAGGAATAATAAATTGGAAATATCTTTTGAAAACATTTCTTGAGGAAAATATTCTTTCTTCTTTGAAAAAAGGATCTTAAAAAATAAAAACCTTTTGAAAATTTTTTATTGAAAATAAACTTGAAATATTAAAAGGAAGTCTTGAAATAATTTTTAAAAAATTATTACTTGAAAAAATATATAAAAATATTGAATAAATTTTGAAAAAAAATTCTTTGAAAAGACAATGAAAAATTATAACTGAAGCTTAAACATATTTTAGATATAGTTTCCTTTGAAAACATATAATGGTACTTATGAAAACATTTTGAAAACAAATTTAATTAAAAAATTATAAAGTAATATTTGATAAAATTTTGAAAAAAAAATTCTTAAATTTTTTTAAAGAAAGATTGGAACCATTTTGAAAACTATTTTCCTTAAAAACTAATAAAATAATCTTATTAATATTTTGATAAAAACTTTCCTTAAAAAATAATTTTAAAACTTATAAAGAGATCTTGATTTTTTTGAAAACCATTTCTTTGAAAATTATTTTTAAAAACATTTTCTAAAAAGTTAACCTTTTAAACATGGAAAGGAACCTTCATAGAAATGACATCAAGTAAATCTGCACATGTCATATGAGGTAAGAAGAACATTCCTTTTGCATGGTAAAAGGTTAGAAAAATATATTATTCAGAAAGAGACAAGAAGATTCCAATGAAAAAATTAGTAAAATAAAAAAGGTAAAAATATCTTTTAAATATTATAGGATAATACTATAATATTCTTGGAAACCCTTTTTAGAAAACATGGATTTGAAGGAATACATATTTTCAACCAAAGAGAGGGTAAATTCGATATTTCTTAAAAACAATTTAGTAACTATCTTATGTACCAAAGAGTAGAAAAATAATACTAATACATAAATATATTATGAATAACCATAGGAGAATAAAATTCCTGAATGTTCTCAAGATATGGATAATAATATTTCATCAATGGAAGCATAAACATAAATAATCTTGAAAAGTGATGAGATTGTTTCAATAAACTCTCACCACTTGATAACATTAAACTATACTCCCCATGAAAGAAAATGAAATTACATTAAACTTAAAATATTATAAAAAATAAAGAGATTAATGATATAACAATTCAAATACATTATGTAAACCCTATGAAAAAATATAGGTGTATAACATGGCATGTGCCTCAAAAAAGTCAAATTGAGAAAAAATTAATTTATCAATTTGGTAAATTTTGGAATAAAAACCCCATGAAATAAAGATAATAGAATGGATATGTAAATACCCATATTTTTTATTATATGAATCATATAATACATCCATGTTCATTATATATACCACACAAAAGAAATGGGTGGTGAATAAATCATGTATCTCACAGAAATAAAATGTTAGATGAAATTCTCTTACCTTGTGTGTTAACTCTCTTCGTACTCCTTCAAAACCCCAGTTTAATAAATTTAAGTTTCTTATAAATATTTTACATAAACATATTATTATATATAATACCATATATGGGTTTATTATAACTTTATATTACCCTCTTGTTAACAATTTTATGTTAAGGTTACACTTTGAGTAATATTCACTTTGTTTTTCACTTGTGTCTTAATTTATTATATGTTTGGTCCTTATAATTATATCATGATTTAAATATTGTAAAATATGATATAAATATAATTTATATTCAATATATTTTTATTATAATAATCTATAAAATTATGAATAATGAAATGAAATATACCGTTCATGGAGAAGGTAAGTCGTACGTACGCATGAACGTTGTTTCTGTTTTTATTATCCTATTAAATGAAAAAAATAAAAAGAAATATATGTATATATATATATTATAATTAAATTATTATTATTATTTTATATATATCATATAATTTTACTAAACACATCCTAAATACATTCCATGTAGTGTCTGAACTAATCACATCGCTTTGAGGGGGCGGTGGTCCACACTTCCTCAAACGAAATTATCGTATTTATACCAAATGTAAAGTATAAAGATATGTGTTATAAAAGGATTAAATAATATTAAAGACATAATAAATATAATATATAACATATATAAACTGATTTTATATCATAATGTCTACCATGAGAGGTGGTAAAGGAAAAAAATGAATAATTATCATTCTGTGTGGCGGTAGTTCTCCATACATATGTTTGTTACCCATTAGATAGAGAAGTTTATAAGTTTAGGTATAAAAAATAGCATACAAACATCCTAGTATATTGAATATACTGGTGTATTTATACAATAATGTAATGAAAATAGTGTAGGTGGTGGAGAAAGGAAATAAAAGAAAGGATTTTGAGAGAAGATGTTTCCTCTTAATTGGGTAACTCCTTTTGGTTTGTGCGAAAAAAATTACTTGGATTGATTTATTACAAAGGGTAGGATTCTTGTATAAAGATAGGGATTTTGTTAAGTGTATTTGGTCAATATTTTTCTAAAATAAGTGGTTTGAGAGGTGTGAAGAAGAGGGACATGTGGTGGCCTTTTATAGGAAAGGGAAAGGACACACTTGGCATTTTTAAAAACAAGTTAGGCGTACCCATGTTTTTACAAAAAAAAGTCACAAAAACACAAAAAAAATGTCACAACCCATCCTCGGGGCCCGTGTCGTGACTACCCCAAACCCGCCTTTGGTGCTATTCGCCAGCCCCTAGCCTATGGCTTAGGGCTCGTGCCATGACTACCCCAAGCCGGCCTTCCATAGGCTAGGGGCTGGTGACTAGCACCAAAGGCGTAAATCCCGATAAAAAGGGAATTCATTGTCTTTATAAAGTAAACAAACACCACAGAGTATGCAAGCTGAGTAAACACTAAGTAAACCGAGTACAAAAGTAAGTGGGTCAGAATAAAAACCCAACTGAGAGTAAAGTACAACTGAAATGAAGGTACAACAATTGAAAAGTAAAGCAGCGAGTCTGAGCCGTCCTCTGGGAATCCCACCTGAATGGTGGGTACAGATAGTATCCTCTGCTCCTCAGCTCCAAATGTCCGAGACCAAGTTTGATCCAGTCCACATAGGAAAGCATTACCCAATCCACACAGAAAAGTACAACCCAGTCCACACAGGAAAGTACAGTCGAGTCCACACAGGAAAGTACAACCCATTCCACATAGAAAAGTACAACCCAGCCCACACAGGAGAGTACAACCCAGTCCACACAGGAAAGCAAGTCAATCACATCAATGATAATGATTGAAAAACAAGACTCAACTCACACAGGAATACATCATTTGTAAGGAAAAAGAGATGATCATATGTAGTTACTGATTCATCTAGCTGGGACCCACGTAGGATACTAGACCAGCTAAGCTGTCGGACCCATGTAGGATACTATTCCAACTACTCTATTGGACCCACATAGGATACTACAATAGAGGTCAAAAATGTCAGAACCACGTAGGATACAAGTACAGTAGTCGTCACTGCCAAACCCACAGAGGATTCTAGTATGGTTTCTGTCATCGCCGAACCCACAGAGGATTCCAGTAGAAAAGTCTTTACCGTCGAACCCACATAGGATTCCAGTAAGGAAGTCGTTACAGTCGCAACCAGCTCTAGGATTCCCGCACACAACACGCTCGATTATAGGAGGGTCTGCTCCACGAGCCAAGGGGTCGATACATCAACTGTCACGAAGTCCAGATTTGATGTATCACAAAGTTCTGTATCATCAAAAGGAACTCAATGCGACAGGCGGCGCGTCAATCGGACGCCCGGTCTGAGAGTTATTGGCTTTTTTGTCCGAGGGGCCCAGTTGGTTTTTAGGCTAAAACCAACCCAAATGTACTCCAGCTCCGTCCAAACCTCGATACGAGTAATACAAAAGAACCGTCTCACTAAGAAGAAACCAACAAAGTCTATGACACGTTAATCGGACGTCCGGAGCTCAAGTTATAAGCGTTTCTGCTCCGAGGGCCTGGTTGGTTTCATGTTCGAACCAAACCGACTGTACCAAAAGTTCTTTTAAACCTTGAGTGTAATATACTGAAACGACCATCTTGATCCAAGGATCGCTACACAATTGACGGTGCTTCGATCAGAGGTCCGTAGCCCAAGTTATGGGCATTTGAATGGATCTATTCGGAAATAGGGGGCTTGGGCCTGGTCCGACCCGGCCCAATACCCCCCTGGGTCGGCCCGAACCGGGTCGACTCGACCCGGTTCCGGGTCCGGTCCGGTGCGGATGCCTGCGCGCTTAGCGGGCGTGGAAGGGGGGGAGGTCGCTGCCCCCTTCGAACCGAACGGCGGACTCGCGGGGGCCCGCCCTTTCTGCACTGGCCTGGGGTTCAAACCCCCGGTTTTCCCGGATTAGGCCGACCGTAACGGTCGGCCGGTTGTGCCGCACGGGACCTGTTGGTCCCGCCTCCTATAGCACCGGAGGCCGGCGGTTCCGGCCACTGCCCTCTACATCGCCGCGGCCCTTGTCCGACCGGTGTCGCGCGACGGCCCTGTGCCCCTCCGCCGCGGCCCACCCCTCCGACAGCCCTCCATGAAGCTCTGACACGGCACGACGGCGCCGTGCCCCTCTGCCGTAGCCCGACTCTGGCCGCAGCCCGCATCGGCCGCGGTTCCTTCATTTCCGCGTGGTGCGACGACACCACGTCGCCTCCGTTCCAAACCACGACAGCGATCAATAACAAAGGGGAGGAGGATCGGCTATGTTTGTGCGGTCCGACCTCCTCCCGTTATATTGATAACAGGAGGCCAAATATTTAACAACGATGTTCGTTAAATAAAACTTGGATGATGAATTTATCCCCCTACCTCGAAGAAGTTTTCAAACGAAGATCGTCGCGGAAAACGACGTCGTGAGGTGAAGCTCTATATAGGATGACGGAGAACGTCCGAGGAGGAGCAGCGTCTCCCTTCCTTTGACGCAGGAAGAAGATCGAAAGAGGGTGCGTCGTCATTCTTCGGAAAAGGCATCACACACCGGCTGCGGAGAGGAGAAGATACAGTATGTCGATCTCTCCTTGTGGTGACAACGTTCTTCATTAAAGTCTTGGAATTCTTCGCGAAGAAGATGACGTTCTTCAGGAAAACACACAAGAGCTCTCCCCTTTTCTTCACACAGAAAAAACCAAACTAAAATAAAATAAGGCTTTGCCTTATTGTATTCACTTATTCCAACATTTTCAAAATTCAAAACTTCTAATTCAATTAATTAAAGAGTTTCAATTCATTGAATAAAGGTGTATTGGAATCCAATTAATAAGAGAAGAGGGGAAGTCATAAATTTAATGGGGTAGTTTCAAACATTAAAAAGGGTTAGAGGAGTTAGAGGAAATTGAAAAGGTGGGGCTCGTGTGGGCCCCACCTCACTAATATCCTACCAAGAGGGGTTAAGATTTTAGTAGGTCCCACCCCAACTCCCACACATGGGGTTTAACCACTTATAAGTGAAATAAAATTGTAACACAATTTTTATTTCTCTTAATACTTAACCCACAATTTTTTTTCAAACAACTATTCCCGAGTAAAAGCAACTCTAGAAAAGGTCTTATTAAGCAATTACCGGTGCTGCGGTTTCATCGGTGCCCTTGGATTTCAATTCCGAGCACCGGTTCAAAAGTTATAAAACCTCTCTCGTTCATTCACTGAACATACCTAAGCTAAAATTTGTAAATTGATTCCGTTCACACTGGGCCTCGAAATCAGGTGCCATCAGAAACTGCGTACTCGTAAAATCCCAAAGAAATTAAGAAAAAATTTTCCTTGAAATTTACGGGTCTTTACATTACTCCCACCTCAGGGATTTATGTCCCCATAAAGATATATCACAAACTAGGGGAACAAATGAGGGTACTGAGCACGCATCTGAGCCTCCCTCTCCCAAGTGCTCTCCTGAAGGTTCCCGTGCTGCCACCTAATGTGCACTAGAGGTATCGACCATCCATGTATGACCCGATCCGGTCGATCCTCAATCTCCACCGAGACCTCCGCAAAAGTCTCCTCGTCATTGATTTCTAGCTCCCCATGGTCGATGATATGCATCAGGTCATGAATGTATCTCCTCAGCTGAGATACGTGGAATACATCGTGCACCCGATGCAACTAAGGTGGTAGAGCCAGGCGATAAGCCACCTCACCTATTCTGCTGATAACCTGGAATGGTCCGATGAAGCATGGAGATAACTTGACACCCCATCCAAATCTACTTAATCCACATTGAGGTGAGACCCGTAAGAAAACGTGGCCGCTATCCTCGAACTCCAGTGGTCTCCGCCTCCTATCAACATAAGACTTCTGTCGGCTCTGAGCTGTCCTTATCTGCTCCTGGACGACCTGGACTTTCTCTGTCGTAGCCTAAACCATTTCTAGTTCTACACGTACTCACTCCAACACTATCCACAAAGGATATCTGAAAACGTGACCAGCTATTGTCTCGCCACTCCTAACAACTGAAAGCCCGATCTCTTACTACAAGGTCCACCTCTCCAGGAGTATAAACTATCACCGCTGTCTCTGGTTCATGTCCTTCCATGAGAATACATAACTGTGACTATTGGGTTGGAGAGAACTGTAAACCGTTCGCTCAACGATCTATGGGTGATACTAGCCAACTGTAAGAACTCATTCCCACCCTCAATTGTTTACGTTCTTCAAGAGTTGCTGAGATTTATCCTCTCCCGAAAAGTGAAATCTGGTCTCATCCCCTGGATAAACCACGTTCTTTGCCTAATACAATCAATCCTGACATGAATGGTACTATTTTATGCCATGGATGATGTAGTAAGGCCTCAACGCTACTACCAAGAGATCCAACCGTTACTCTAGCCTCCAAGGGTCGAGTCACACTGTCGGCATCAGTGTGTGGTCACTATGTCTCCTCCAGTAGGAATATAGAAAGTGAGGATCAAGTCAATGGTTTTAACCGGAACCTCTCAGTATCAATTGCATAAAAAGAAATAGAGGGAAGAAAACGTTACAAGAACAAGTGTCTTTTATTACTTCATCTCAAGGTACAAAGACACAAAGCATCCATAAACAAAAAATCAATAAATCTAGAAGAAATATGAACAAAAGTCTCCATGTATGGAGCTAGTCCCGCTCCTGTCCATCTGATCCCGGAGCTCCATCATCGTAGTCCTCAACTGCCTGAAGCTGATCTCTCCCCTGTCCACCCATCCCCTGCGGTCGGGGTGGTATTCCTGGTGGTGGTGGTGGTAGGGCCTCAAAACGTCACCAACCACCTGCTGCTAGGCCAACTCCTCTACGTTGTCCAACTGCTCCCTGCGGACCGCCACAGTCGAACCTCTTCCTGGGAGGTCCCTCTACCTCCTGCTGCTCATCTGCAGGGCGGGTCGGGCAGTCTCAAGCCATGTGACCCTGCCCGCTGCATGCATAGCACTGTCTGCTCCTCGTGTAGCTGGCTCTGTTCTGAGTGCCTTGCACAACCAAACCTGTTTCCTGCGATTTCTAATCTGATGGTCTAGCCCGCTTGGTCCTCTACATCATCAGTCTATTGCCGGCTGCAGAAGACTCTGCTGTGGGTCGTCCTGCGGAGGGTCTCTCCGCTGGTGACTGCTCAGCTTGAAAACTCTCCACTAGAAGGGCTCTCTCCAGCACCTCCGCCGGCGTCAGGATGTTGAGGGAGATCATCGAATCCCTGATCTCATGACTCAGTCCCTGCTCAAAAGTCCGGGCCAGGAAGAATGGGTCCCGTAACATGTCTGTGGAGTATCGCGAGAGGTCGATAAACCTCACCGAGTACTGGGCTACTGTCATGCTACCCTGATGTAGCTGCAGTAACTTCTGAATGTGCACCGCATGAAGGGTAAATGGAACGAACTCCGAGCGGAAGAGTCTCTCGAAGTCCGACCAAAGGAGAGATGCCTCGTCGTGAACCTGGAGCATCTGGCTCCACCATATACCTGCTGCCGCGTGTAGGAGACTCGACGCAAGGATCACCATGAGGTCAGATGGTGTCCTTACTAATATGAAAACTTGTACAATAGCTTCCAGCCAATCCTCAGCTACCCGAGGGTCCGTCTCCCCACAGAACCTGGGCGGTCTCTGATGCTGAAACTCGTGCAGTGCACAAAGGCGACGTGCACTCTCAGCGGCTGGGGCTGGTGGCATCGGTGGCTCGGCAGGTAGGGGTACCACCGGTGCCTCTACTGTAATAGAGCCCTGCACCAAGGCCTCGTCGCTCAGTGGGCTGTCGTCTCGCACAAAACTCGGAACCCTAGCTGACTACCATCATGGGGCCATCCTGAAAAGAGATAGGTGCTCCACGGTCAATATAGTATACCTGGTGAGCTGACACAATTAATCACAAAGAAAACTTTGAAACACACATGCAATCAATGTTTTTTCTTGCGCTGAGTCGGAAATCAGAAGTCAGGGTCCTGGTGTATGGATACGTCGGCCGCCGCACCAACACTGGACTCCCTGGACTGATAACCACACTCAATACCCTTAACACTATTGCTTCACATAGAAGAGAGATCAGATTCCTGAGTTCTGCAGTAGAACCAAACCTCCTCTGATACCAATTTGTCACGACCCATCCTCGGGGCCCATGTCGTGACTACCCCAAGCCCGCCTTCCATAGGCCAGGGGCTGACGACTAGCACCAAAGGTTTAAATCCCGATAAAAAGGGAAGACATTGCCTTTATAAAGTAAATAAACCCAACAGAGTACGCAAGATGAGTAAACACTAAGTAAACCAAGTAAAAAAGTCATTTGTCCAGAATAGAAACCCAACTGAGAGTAAAGTACAACTTAAATGAAGGTACAACAAATAAAAAGTAAAGCAGTGAGTCCGAGCCGTCCTATGGGAATCCCACCTAAAGGGTGGGTACAGATAGTCTCCACTGCTCCTCGGCTCCGGCTGTCCGAGCCCAAGATCGATCCAGTCCACACAAGAAAGCATAAACCAATCCACACAGAAAAGTACAACCCAGTCCACATAGGAAATTAAAACCCAGTCCACAGAGGAAAGTACAACCCAGTCCACATAGGAAAGTACAACCCAGTCTACATAGGAAAGTACAACCTTGTCCACACAGGAAAGAAAGTCAATCACATCAATGATAATGATTGAAAAACAAGTCTCAACTCACACATGAATACATCATCTGTAAGTCAAAAGAGATGATCAGATGTTGTTACTGATTCATCTAGCTGGGACCCACGTAGGATACTAGACCAGCTAAGCTGTCGGACCCACGTAGGATACTAGTCTAGCTACTCTGTCAGACCCACGTAGGATACTACAACAGAGGTCAATACTGTCAGACCCACGTAGGATACAAGTACAACAGTCATCACCGCTGAACCCACGAAGGATTCCAGTACGATTGTCGTCATCGTCGAACCCATGGAGGATTCCAGGACAAAAGTCTTTACCGTCGAACCCACAGAGGATTCCAGTATGGAAGTCGTTGCAGTCACAGCCAGCTCTAGGGTTCCCGCACACATCACGCTCAATTCCAGGAGGGTCCACTCCACGAGCCAAAGGGTCGATACTTCAACTGTCACGAAGTCCAGAGTTGATGTATCACAAAGTTCCGTCTCATCAAAAGGAACTCAACGCGACAGACGACGCATCAATCGGACGCCCAGTCTGAGAGTTATTGGCCTTTTCGTCCCAGGGGCCCGGTTGGTTTTTAAACTAAAACCAACCCGACCGTACTCCAGCTCCATCCAAACCTTGAGTGGAGTAATCCAAAAGAACCGTATCACTAAGAGGAAACCAACAAAGTTGATGACACATTAATCAGACGTCTAGAGCTCAAGTTATAAGCGTTTCCGCTCCGAGGGCCCAGTTGGTTTCGTGTTCGAACCAACCTGGCTATAACCAATGTTCTCCCAAACCTTGAGTGTAATATACCGAAATGACCTTCTCGATCCAAGGATCTCTATGCAACTGACGGTGTGTCGATTGGATGTCAGTATCCCAAGTTATAGGTGTTTGAACGGATCTGTCTGGAAACAGGGGGTTTGGGCCCGGTCCGACCTGGCCCAATACCCCCTGGGTCGACCCGACCCGGGTCCGGGTCCGGCCTGGCCCAGTGCGGGCGGCCCAGCCCAGCCCGACCGGTTCGGCTCGGCGCAGCCGGTCCGGTCCGGTGGGGACGCCCGCGAGCTGAGCGGACGCGGAAGGGGGGGGGGGGGGGGGCTACCGCCCCCTTCGAACCAAACTGGGGACCCGCGGGGGTCCGCCCTTGTTGCGCTGGCCAGGGGTTCAAACCCCCAGTTTTCCCGGATCCATCCGACCATAACGGCCGTCTGGTTGTGTCGCGCGGGACCTGTTGGTCCCACCTCCTGTATCACTGGTGGCCGGCGGTTCCGGCCGCCGCCCTCTGCACCGCTGCGGCCTTAGGCCGTGGCCCTTGTCCGACCGGCGCGACGCGACGACACCGCACGCCTCTACCGCGGATCGACTCTGGCCGTGGCCCCTTTCAGTCTCAACGGAACGGCGCGATAGCACCACACTCCTTCGTCGCAGCCCGCACCGGCCGCGGTTCCTTCGTTTCCGCGCGGTGCGACGACACCACATCGCCTCTGTTCCAAACCACGATGGTGATCAACAACAAAGCGGAGGAGGATCGACTGTGTTTTTTCTGTCCGAACTCCTCCCGTTATATTGATAATAGGCAGACAAATATTTTACAACGATGTTCGTTAAATAAAACTTGAACGATGATTTTAACCCCTACCTCGAAGAAGTTGTCAAACGAAGATCATCGTGGAAAACGACATCTCAAGGTGAAGCTCCGTATAAGATGATGGAGAACGTCCGAGGAGGAGCGACATCTCCCTTCCTTTGACGCGAGAAGAAGATCGAAAGAGGGAGCATTGTTGTTCTTCGGAAAAGGCGTCACACACCAGCTGCGGAGAGGAGAATAGATGACATGTCAATCTCTCCTTGTGGTGATGGTGTTCTTCGTCAAAGTCTTGGCGTTCTTCGCGAAGAAGATGAAGTTCTTCAGGAAAACACACAAGAGCTCTCCCCTTTTCTTCGCACAGCAAAAACCAAACTAAAATAAAATAAGGCTTTGCCTGATTTTATTCACTTATGCCAACATTTTCAAAATTAAAAACATCTAATTCAATTAATTAAGGAGTTTCAATTCATTGAATAAAGGTGTATTGGCATCCAATTAATAAGAGAAGAGGGGAAGTCATAAATTTAATGGGGAGTTACCAACATTAAAAAGGGTTAGAGGAGTTAGAGGAAATTGAAAAGGTGGGGCTCGTGTGGGGCCCACCTAACTAATATCCTACCAAGAGGGGTTAGGATTTTAGTGGGTCCCACCCCAACTCCCACACATGGGTTTTAACCTCTTATAAGTGAAATAAAATTGTAACACAATTTTTATTTCTCTTAATACTTAACCCACAATTTTTTTCAAACAACTCTTCCTGAGTAAACGCAACTCTAGAAAAGGTCTTCTTAAGCAATTACTGGCGCTGCGGTTTCATCGGTGCCCTAGGATTTCGATTCTGAGCACCGGTTCAGAAGTTAGAAAAACCCGCTCGTTCATTCACTGAATGTACCTGAGCTAAACTTCAGAAATTGATTCCGGGCACACCAGGCCTCGGAATCAGGTGCCGTTAGAAACTGCGTAATCGTAAAATCCCAAAGAAATTAATAAAAAATTTTCCTTGAAATTTACAGGTCTTTACAGAAAAACTAAATAGTAGAAGGTTAATGGATGAATAATGGCCATAAAATGGGTTTTTTAAAAATTTATAGGTTATTTTGGGTTTTAAATTTAAGGTTTAGTACTTTGTTAACCTAATTTTTCTCTTAATCATTGTAATTAATTTTAATCACTTTCACTAATATTTTTGGTCAAAAAGTTAAGTTGACCTTATTAGACATTATGAATTATTATAATTAAAAAATTTAATTCATTGTTACAAATTATAATAACATAATTGTAAGAAATTAAATTAAAAATAATCCTGTTGGCGAGATGACACTACAAGTTCTTAAAGTAAAAACGTTAAAAAGTTTGCTAAGATTTTATACAAAGTTTCAATTTGAAATTGATTCAAATGAAATAAATTGGATTAATTGATAAAAATATGATATAATTAAACTTTTAAACCAATTTAAAAAATAATTTAATCTTATAAATGAATTATATAAAAAATTAGTTTTGAATTAAAATTCAGTATTTTTAACTATTTATTAAAAAAATGAAACCTTACAAAAAAATATCAAAAATTTATCTTAACCTAATTTTTATGTTTCTATTTAAAATATGAAGTTTATTTTGATATATTAAATCTATAAAAGTTCCAAAAATTGTATTTAAAATGGGTTCTCCATTAAAAGGTGGTAAAAATACCTTTAGAAAAATATAGGTTTTAAGCATAAAATTTGGTTTTTTATTATCTTATATCTATAAAATCTATTGGTTGATTATAAAAAATATTTTTTTGAATATATAAAATATATTTTTAATTAATATCATTCAATATTAGTAATTTATTAAACTTATTAATATAAATTATATTTTTCACATAAAAATAGACTTTTATAAAACTCGTCCTTTTATATTCATTTATTTTCTATATTCTTTTATAATTAACAAGTAACCAATGAATTCAAATATATATATTCATAAGTTAGTTAATCCTATAATATTCAATTTAATGTCCATGTTATATCCTATTAAAAATAATATTATAATAATGAATTAATGTTTAGTAACACTTGGTCTTGCGTGTTACGCAAGCCATCAAGGAAAGTTAGTATTTCATGTAATGTAATCTAACCTCAGTGTTCCATATAGATAAAGATAAAATTTATGTTTTATTTAGTGCACAATTAACTTGTTGTTTCATATAATGCAATCCAGACATAGTGCTTTAATATAAAATAAACTATTTTTAGTGTTGCATGAAATGAAAAATGTCAAAAAGGTTAAATTAATTTGAAAAAAATTATACATAAAACCTCAGGGTGTTAAATTATACCCCCCTTAAAATTAATATTTCCCTCCAAATTAATCTGGGTTATCAAAGGTTTAATACTTTAAAGTTCCTTTCATAGTAACCCACATCGTAAAGATGAATCCTAAAACTTCTTTTAAAATGGAAATGTTGTTAATATAACATTGACTAAAACTAACATATAACTATGGTTCCACAAAAGAGAACATATGTGGAAAGTGAAAACATGGTCTTGGAGGAAAAATATAAATATTCACAGGGATTGATTAGGGAAATCAGTCACAAATAAGTGAATTATCAATGAAAGGTTCAGGGACTTAATTTAATAAATATGTAATGATTTAAAAGGCCACTAGTTCAAAAAAATAAGGTATCAGGACCACAATTTTTTTGATCATTATCCCATATTTGAGTAATTATTTTATTGACAAATAATGTAAGGAAATATACTTACTTTTTATGTTTCTATAAATAAAAATCCATTCTTTGTTTGTGCTTTTATCTATTTATAATTCATCCATTACTTCAAGAAATGGATGTATAAAAATTAAATTTGATGCCTGAAGCACTAAAATACACTTTTAGCATATCTTAAGACCTATAAAAGAATGAAAAGTATAAATATTTATCTCTAAAAAACCTTAAAATCAACATGGTTAATACATTAATCTATGAACATAAAATGTAACACTACTATTTCATTCTAAAAAATGATTCATCAAAAATAATTATACATTAATATGGACCTCACGTAGGCCAGTGGTAGGTGTGAAACCCTTATGATTCTTTAGTCATGTGTTCAAGACCCGCAACCTTGTCAGACTTGATTGTTTGTCACCTAACATACGTGCTTCCCTTTTCTGAAGCCCCACTAATATAATTTCCAAAAATAAATATGATGGAAATCCTTAAAATAAGGTTAATCACTAAATAGAATTTTAACCAAGGTTTTCAAGATAATATCAATACATAAATACTTCCTCCAAAGTTTAACTTAAACTTTTTCATGAATGGTTAACCTTATAACCCTTTTGATAGATTAAAATCCAAAAAATTAAGAAATAAATTCATGAAATCAACTTAACATTCACCCCCCATATATCACAAAGTAGACCTTGGTTTTTACATTCTAGAAATGTGTATAACCTCATGGTAAATCCTTTTGAAATATGGTAATAACCTGAATTACCATAAATCCTAATGGAAAATATGCATGCTTCTTTATTCCAAAGATGACTGGATATATTCCTCATATACAAGAATTTGTTTAGTTTATCTATGATAACATAGACTAATTTTTCAACAAATACTTAACCAATTATATGGAAATAATTGACATCCAACGTATCTTTTCCAAACAAAATTATCCTAACATCAGGAAAAAATTAAGGGTTACCTTCCCTTATTCAAAATATTACCTTTTAATGATTTCACATTTCTAACTCACCAGCATGTTTCAATATATCCTTTTCAACCCTTAATAAAAAAATTATACTGAAAATACTTATATATTACATGAATCATATAACATAATATTTGAATTCTAAAACATAATTACTTCATTAATCCAACATTATTCTTAAACCATTACTCATTCTTCAGAAACATATTCCTCAATACCTCTTTCCTAGAATATGAAATATTAATCATTTCTTAAGGTTCCTCAACCTCAATCTAATAATTCTTTTTATGATTAGTGTAAACAAAACTGGAATAACATCACATACCTTCAACATGTTGTTTCTGGTCTCTTTATCTTTAGAAGTATATCTAATACTCATACCACCTTCCTTATTCTCTTTATGAAATTTCCACTTAGGAAATCACTTTTCATAATTCCTAAAATCTCCACATCTAAAACATTCAATGTTAACCATGTTTCTTATAGTAATATCTATTAAATAAAACCATAAACCATGGGGGTTAGAAACACATATCATAGAAGAAAACCATGCAATCATTACAAATTACTTATAGGATTCCTAAATCACGATACCTACCTTTTAATTAATTGAACCTTAGGTTTATCATATGTTATTCATAGAAAACTTATATTTAAATCCTTTATGATGGTTCATGAATAGTTTTTGAATTTTTAAAGCATATCCCCTGGGAGTGTCAAACCAGGTATGAAGCAGTGCCCATTGTCAAGTACCAGATTACCTTGAGTCAGGCTTATAACATCTTGTTAGATTTTTTACTTCAAGGTACATCGGTATTATATCCACATCCACTTGTAGTATCTAGATAGGGATGTATTTCTAGGAAACCACTCACTCTATCCTTCACAAAAATTCCAGGACTTGTTCCTATACTTTTCCATATCCTTAGACTTATCCATAAACATTTCCATATGGTTCTCATTATGGTTTTCTAATACTATCTTCCAAATGTTAAATAAAACATTGCTCTGATACCAACTATAGTGACCCTAACTTTTCATACATTAACAATACATAAATTTTGTGGAATACTTAAAAAATTATACAAACAGACACCCAAAGACCATACTAGTCTAGTGCCTTTAGAAACATGGAAATACAAATAGTAGAACATAAATGAGCTACATCATATACCACTAGGTTCTTCTTGACTAAAACCCCTCTTAGACACATCAAAAATAATACATATCTTCATAACTTGGGGGAAGGAAACATAAAATGGGTGATCTCAGATGCTCATTAAGGGTTAAAAAAGGAGATACGTAATCATAATCATGAAAATAAGGTTATGAGAACATGATCTTGAAAATATAAGATCATACCCTGAATATCAAAGATCATAAACATGAATCATGGAATAAAGCTTTATAGTTATAATACAAAAATCACAAGGAAATAAATAACTTAAACTCTAAAATCATAAGATTGGAATAAAACATGGAATTTTATCAGACACATAAGCATATAATATGATTTTTATAGTGGCCAAGACATCACTGCCAAGACCATGTTAGTATTATGGATTCACTCCCTATACCATATTGGTAGTCATGGTTCAATCCCATGGCTATATTGGTAGCATGAGTTCACTCCTTATACCATCTTGGAAGTCGTGGTTCACTCCCATGGACATTTTAGTAGTCAAGGTTTATTCCCAAGACCATCATAATCAATCTTACGAGATATTAATATTTACCCAATACATTGGAGGGAGATATAGGTCCCACCCATCTCATAATGAAATCATACATACATGTGCCACAAGATCATTAAAAATCATATCATAACCCCTAAAATGAAATGGGTATGAGAAATATGTAATCATATCATAACCTATGGAAATATATAGGCTTCATAATCATCTCATCATAAACATAACTTGTGAAAATAAGTGGGTTTCAAAAGCATATAACTCGTGAGAGAGAAATCGGTTTCATAAAAATCATTCCATCAAAAGACATACCATTCAATAAAGAATATGAATAAAACCATTAAATAATTTCCTATAAGGGAATGAGTAACACCAAAAAATGTCATCTTAAGTGGAAAATAAATTTTAAATATCTTTTAAAAACATTTCTTGAGAAAAATATAATTTATTCTTTAAAAAAAGTATATTTAAAAAATAAAAACCTTTTGAAAATCATTTTATGGAAAATAAACTTGATAGTTTAAAAAGAAGGTTTGAAATTAGTTTGAAAACCATTTCAATGAAAATATATAATAGAATATTGAAAATTTTTTGAAAACCATTTTATTTGAAAATACCTTGAAAACTTATAAGGGAATCCTTATAACATTTTAAAAACATTTTTCTTTTGAAAAATTATAATGGTAGCTTTGAAAAAAATTTGAAAACAATTTTTCTTGAAAACTTATAAAGGAAAAATTGATAAAATTTTGACAAAAAATTTCCTTGAAAACTTATAAAGGAATATTGAAATCATTTTGAAAATTATTTTCCTTAAAAAATTATAAATGAATCTTAAAGACCTTTTAAAAAAAAATTTCTTTGAAAAATACATAAAAAACATATAGAGAAATAATGACAATGTTTTTGAAAACCATTTCATTGAAAATTATTTTTTAAAAAAACTTCTTGAAAATTAACCTTTTAAACATGAAAACAAAACTTCATATAAATGATGGGGAATAAATCTATACATGCTATATAAGGTAAGAAGAAAATTCCTTTTACACGATAAATGGTAAGAAAAAATACCTTGTTCAAAAAGAGACAAGAAGATTCCTTAAAAAACATTAGAAAAAGACAAAAGGGGAAACATTTATTTAAAATATTATAGGATAATGGTTTAATATTCTTGGAAAACCTTTTTAGAAAACATGGTTTTGAAGGAACACAGATTTACGACCGAAGAGAGGGTAAAATCAGGATTTCTTAAAAATATTTTCTTAACTATCTTATGTACCAAAGAGTAGAAAAATAGTACCAATACATAAATATATTAATAATAACCATATTAGAATAAAATTAATAGAAATTCTTAAGATATGGATCATAAGATTTCATCAAAGGAATCATAAATATAAATAATCTTGAAAAGCGATGAGATTGTTTCAATAAACTCTTAGCACTTCGTAACATTGAACCATACTCCCCATGTAAGAAAAATTAAATTACATGAAGCTTAAAATATCATGAAAATAATTATATTCATTATATAACATTTAAAAGGTAGTATATACACACCATGAAAAAATATATGTGCATAACATGGCATGTGACTCAAAGAAGGAAAACTAAGACAAAATTACTTTACCGATTTGGTAACTTTTGGAACATAAACCCCATGAAAGAAAGATAATATAATGAATATGTAAATAAAAATAATTTTAAGTATAATAATCATAGAATACATCCATGGGTAGTATACACACCACACAAAAGGAATGAGTGGTGAATAAAGCATATATCTCACAAAAAATAAAAAGTGAGATGAAATTCCCTTACCTTGTGTCTTAAATCTCATCACACTCATTCAAAAATCCTATATTATAAATGTGATTTTATTATATATCCTTTATGGAAAAATATTTTTATATATAATACCATATATTGTTTTATTATGAATTTATATTACTCTCTTGTTAACAATTTTATGTTAAGGTTACTCCTAAGGTAATATTCGCTTTATTTTCTGCTTGTGTCTTAATTTGTTATATGTTTAGTCATAATAATTATATAATGATTTAAAGAATTTAAAAATTATATAAATATCATTTATATTCATTATATTTTTATAATAATAATATATATAATATATAATTATGAAATGGAATACACCATTCATGGAGACGGTAATCCATATGTACGCCTGAATGCCGTTTCCGTTTTTATTATCATATTTAAAGAAAGAAAGAAAATCACACACGCACACACATATTATAATTATAGTAGAATTATTATTTCATATATATATAATATAATTTCACTAAAATAATCCTTAATACATTCAATGTAGTTTGTGAACGAATCACATCGCTTTGAGGGGTTGGTAGTACACACTTCTTCAAACAAAATTATTGTATTTACACCAAATGGAAAGTATATATCATGACCCATCCTCGGGGATTGTGCCATGACTACCCCAAGCCTGCCTTCCATAGGCCAGGGGATGGAGACTAGCACCAAAGGCATAAGTCCTGATAAAAGGGAAGGCATTACCTTTATAAAAGAAAACAAACACCACAGAGTACGCAAACTGAAGTAAACACTAAGTAAACTGTATACACAAGTAAGTGTGGGAAAGTAAATGGTCCAGTATAAAAACCCAACTGAAAGTGCAGTACAACTGAAAGTAAAGTACAACAACTGAAATACAAAGTAGCAACCGTCGGAACGTCCTCTAAGAACTCCCACCTGAAGGGTGTGTACAGTCAGTCTCATCGGCTCCCTGAGTCTGGCCGTCCACCCCGTGTACGTCCCACCTGATAGACCACCTCCGAGTACCATCCCTCTCCTCAAGCCTCAACCATGATCAGTGCTGTCCATCGTCTGCAACCAACACAACGTAGTGCTGGCATAGCCCGTGCAGGGGTGAGTATACGATACTCAGTAGGGACCCCGAGACTTCTGAAGGTCTCCCAGAACCCAAAAAGGATAAACCACAAAGGAAAGGATACAGATACAAGTATCAACCAACACTACTTAGGTATATGCCCATACATATACCTAAGTCATCAATTCCAGTTCTTCCCAACTCACAAGATCAAGTACAACCCAGTCTACACAGGAAAGTATAACTCAATCCACACAGGAAAGTACGACTCATTCCACACAAGAAAGCATAACCCAATCCACACATGATATCAAGTCAATCACATTGAAGATAATGATTGAAAGTCAAGACTCAACTCACACAAGTATACTACTTCTCAAGAGAGGTGGAGATGATTATATGTAGCCTCTAAATCATTTCCTATGCCGATCCCACGTAGGATTCTAGTACAGAAGTCATCACTACCGAATCCACGGAGGATCCAAGTATAGTAGTCATTACTGCCGAATCCACGGAGGATTCAAGTATAGTAGTCATCGCTGTCGAATCCACAAAGGATCCAAGTATAGTAGTCATCGCTGCCGAACCCACAAGGGATCCAAGTACAGTCGACAACGCTGCTAAACCCACAGAGGATCCTAGTACAGAAGTCATCATCGTCGAACCCATGGAGGATCCCAGCACGGTAGACGTCGTCGTCGAACCCACGGAGGATCCCAGTACGGTAGACGTCATCGTCGAACCCACAGAGGATCATATTAAGGTAGTTGTCCTAGTAGAACCCACTGAGGATCCTAGTATGGTATTCATCCTCATCAAACCCAAATAGGATCCTTGTACGAATGTCGTCATCTTCGCCGCAACCAGCTCTAGGGTTCCCGCACACAGCACGCTCGATTCCAGAAGGGTCCGCTCCACGAGCCAAAGGGGTCGATACATCAACAGTCACGAAGTCTAGAGTTGATGTATCATAAAGTTCTGCCTCATCGAAAGGAACTCAACGCGACAGATGACACGTCAATCGGACGCCCGGTCTGAGAGTTATTGGATTATTCGTCCCAGGGGCCCGGTTGGTTTTTAAGATAAAACCAACCCGAACATACTCCAGCTACATCTAAAACTTGAGCAGAGTAAGCCAAAATAACCATCTCACTAAGAGGAATCCAACAATGTCAACAGACGGTCAATTGGACGTCCGGAGCTCAAGTTATAAGCGTTTCCGCTCTAAGGGCCCAGTTGGTTTTGTGTTCAAACCAAACCGGCCATACACAAAGTTCTCTGAAACCTTGAGTGTAATATACTGAAATTACCGTCTCAATCCAAGGATCCCAATGCAACTAACGGTGTGTCGATCGGAGGTCAGTAACCCAAGTTATGGGCGTTTGAATGGATCTGTCTGAAAACTGGGGGTTTGGGCCCGGTCCGACCTAACCCAATACCCCCTGGGTCGGCCCAAACCGGGTCGACCCAAACCGGGTCTGGGTCCGGCCCAGTTGGGCGCGGCCCGACCCGTCTCGAGGGTTCGGCCTGGCGCGGGCGGTCCGGGCCGGCGCGACAGGTTCGACCCGGTGCGGCCGCCCACGCGCTGAGCAGATGCGGAGGGGGGGGGGGGGGGGGAGGGGGGGCGCCCCCCTATTTTCTAGAAATGGCAGACCCCTGTGGGGTCTGCTCTAGGTGTGCTGGCTGGGGGTTACGACCCCTTTACTTCCCAAATCGGCCGACCGTAATGGCCGGCAGGAGCTGCCGCGGGACCTGCTGGTCCTGCCTCCTGGAGCGCCGACTGTCAGCAGAGTCCGACCGCCCTCCTTTGCACCGCCGCGGCGCTGTGGCGCCGCGCCCCTCCGCCGCGCCCCGCCCCGACCGCGACTCTCCATTGTGCTCCGGCACGACGTGATGGCGCCGCACCCCTCCACCGCGGCCCTCTCTTGGCCGCGACTTCCTTTGGCTTCCCCGGCACTGCGCGACGGCGCCATGCTCCTTCGCAGCGGCCTGCTCCGGCCGCGGTTCTCTCATTCCCACATGGTGCAATGGAACCACGTAGCCTCCATTCCAAACCACAACGGTTGATCAACAACAAAAGGGGAGAAGGATCGGCCTTGTTTGTGCGGTCCGATCTCCTCCCGTGATATCGATAACAAGTGGGGAAAAAATTTCACGAAGAACATTAAAAAATTCTTTAACGATGAAAGGACCCCGACCTCAAAGAAATTCACAGAAGCTAGAATCACGGGGGGGGGGGGGGGTGGTTTTGATGACGGCCTTGACGTGCGCCCAAGGAGGGGATGGAACCACACACCGACTGCAGAGAGGAGAAGGAACGACATGTCGATCAATCCTGGTGGTGACGACGTTCTTCATCGAAGTCTTGACATTCTTCAATGAAAGAGATGGTTTTATTCAAGAGTTAGTGTTCTCTCCCCAAAAATCCTCACAGAACAAAACCCCCAATATAAAATAAGGCCTTCCTTATTTTAAAACACATTCCAAGCTTTTCATAACTTCAAAAACTCAAACTCTTAATTAAATTAATTGAATAGCTTTAATCAATCAATTTAATGTGAGAGTTGACATGTAATAAAGAGGGGGAGTGGGTGAGTTACAAATTAATGGGGGGTTGCCAAATTTAAGAGGGGTTAGAGGAATTTTATGGGTGGGGCTGGTGTGGGCCCCACCTCACTAATATCCTATCAAGAGGAGTTTAGGATCAAGTGGGTCCCACCTTAAATCCCACACATGGGACTAAACCATCTAAAAAAAGAGAAATAAAATTGTTACACAATTTTTTTTCACCTAACACTTAATCCACATTTTTAAAAAACTCTTCCCGAGCAAATACAAGTCCAGGAAAAGTCTTCATAAGAAATTACCAGCACTGCGGTTTCATCGGTGCCCTCGGATTTCAATTCTGAGCACCAGTTCAGAAGTTAGAAAAACCCGCTCATTCGTTCACTGAACGTACCCGAGCTAAACATCAGAAATTGATTCCGGGCACACCAGGCCTCAGAATTAGGTGCTGTTAGAAACTGCGTACTCGTAAAATCCCAAAGAGATTAAGAAAAAAATTTCCTTGAAATTTATAGGTCTTTACATTACTCCCACCTCAGGGATTTACGTCCCCGTAAAGATACGACATAAACTAGGGAAACAAATGAGGGTACTGAGCATGCATCTGAGCCTCCCGCTCCCATGTGCTCTCCTGGAGGTTCCCGTCCTACCACCTGATATGCACTAGAGGTATCGACCATCCACATAGGACACACTCCTATCGATCCTCGATCTCCACCAGGACCTCCAAAAAAGTCGCCCCGCCATCGATTTCCATCTCCCCATGGTCGATGATATACGTCGGGTCGTGCACGTCTCTCCTCAGCTGAGATACGTGGAAGACGTCGTGCACCCAGTGCAACTGAGGTGGTAGAGCCAGGCGATAATCCACCTCGCCTATCTTGATGAGAACTTGAAATGGTTCGATGAAGCACCGAGATAACTTGCCACCCCTACCAAATCTCCATAATCCACACCAAGGTGAGACCTGTAAGAAAACATGGTCGCCACCCTCGAACTCTAGTGGTCTCCGCGTCCTGTCAGTGTAAGACATATATCGGCTCTGAGCTATCCCCATCCACTCCTGGATGACCTGGACCTTCTCTATCGTAGCCTAAACCATCTCTGGTTATACACATACTCACTCCAACACTATCCACAAAGGATATCTGAAAACATGGCCAACTGTTGTCTCACCACTCCTAATAGCTGAATGCCCCGATCTCCTACTAAGAGCATCCGCTACAATGTTCCCCTTCCTAGGAGTATAAACTGTTTTGATGTCGTAGTCTTGGAGGAACTCAAGCCACTGCCACTATCTCAGGTTCATGTCCTTCAGAGAAAAGATACACCTGAGACTTTTTGAGTTGGTGAGAACTATAAACCGTTCGCTCGATGAACAATGGGAGAGACTAGCCATTTGTAAGAACTTAACTCCACCCTTCTTCGTCTACAATCTACAGAGCTGCTGAGATTACTCCTATGCCGAAAAGAGAAATCTAGTCTCATCCCATGGATGAACCACTTCCTTTGCCTAATACAGTCAATCTTGGCATGAATGGTACTATTTCATTCCATGGACAACGTCGTAAGGCCTCGATGCTACTACCAAGAGATCCAACCGTTACTCTCTCCTCCAAGGGTCGAGTCACACTATCGACAGTAGTGTGTGGTCACTAGGTATCCTCCAGTAGGAATATCAAAAGTGAGGGTCAATTCAACAGTTTTATCCGGAACCTCTCACTATAAACTACATAAAAAGGACAAGGAAGAAAACTTCACAAGAACAAGTGTATTTTATTACTACAGATCATGGTACAAAGACACAAAGCATCAAAAAACAAAACATCAACAAATATAGAAGCAACATGAACAAAGTCTCCATGTCTGGAGCTAGTCCTGCTCCTGTCCATCTTCTCCCGGAGCTCCATGGTCATAGGCCTCAGTTGCCTGAAGCTGATATCTCCCCTGTCCACCTATTCCCTATGGTCGGGGTGGTCTTCCTGGTGGTGGTGGTGGTGGTAGGGCCTCAAAGCATTTCCCACCACCCACTGCTCGTCCAGATCCTCTGCCTTGTCCGCCTGCTCCCTGCGGACCGCCACAGTCGAACCTCTGCTTGAGAGGTCCCTCTACCGCCTGTTGCTCATCTGTAGGGCGGGTCGGGCAGTCTAGAGCCATGTGACCCTGCCCCCTGCATGCATAGCACTGTCTGCTCCTCGTGTGGCTGGCTCTGTTTCGTGTGCCCCGCACAACTAAACCTGTTTCCTGAGATTTCTTATCTGATGGTCTGGACCGCTTGGTCCTCTGCATCATCTGACTACTGCCAGCTACAGAAGACTCGGAAACGGGTCATCCTGCGGAGGGTCTCGCCGCTGGTGACTGCTCAGCGAGAAAACTCTCCACTAGAAGGGCTCTCTCCAGCACCCCCGCCTGCGTCAGAATGCTGAGAGAAATCCTCGATTCTTTGATCTCATGCCTCAGTACCTGCACGAAGGTCTGGGACTAGAAGAATGGGTCCCATACCATGTCTATGGAGTAGCGTGAGAGATCAGTAAACCTCGTCGAGAACTGAGCCACATTCATGCTGCCCTGCCACAACTGTAATAACTCTTGAATGTGCACCGCCTGGAGGGTGGATGGACCGAACTTCGAGAGGAAGAGGCTCTTGAAGTCCATCCAAAGTAGAGATGCCTCTTCATGAACCTTAAGCATCAGGATCCACCATCTACCTACTGCCGCGTGCAGGAGACTCGCCGCAAGGATCACTATGAGGTCAGCTGGTGTCCCTACCAATCTGAAAACTCTTACAACAGCCTCCAGCCAATCCTCGGCTGTCTGAGGGTCCGTCTCTCTGCGGAACCTAGGCGGTATCTGATGCTAAAACTCGTGCAGTGCACTAAGGAAATGTGCACTCCCAGAGGCTGGGGCTGGTGGCATCGGTGGCTCGGCGGGTAGAGGTACCGCTGGTGCCTCCACTGTAATGGGGCCCTACACCGAGGCCTCGTCGCTCGGTGGGCTGCCATCTTGTAAAATGCTCGGAACCCTAGCTGGCTGCCGTCGTGGGGCCATCCTGAAAAGAAACAGGTGCCCCACAGTCAAAACAGTATACCTGGTGAGCTGACATAAGTAATCACAAAGAAAACTTTGAAACACACATGCAATCAATGTTTTCATGCACTGAGTCGGAAATCAGAAGTCAGGGTCCTGGTGTATGGATACGTCGGCCGCTGCACCAACACTGGACTCCCTGGACTGATAACCACACTCAATACCCTTAAAACTATTGCTTCACAGAGAAGAGAGATCATAGTCCTAAGTTCTGCGGTAGAACCGAACTCCTCGGATACCAATTTGTCACGACCTCTCCTCGGGGCCCGTGTCGTGACTAACCCAAGCCCGCCTTCCATAGGCCAGGGGCTAGCGACAAGCACCAAAGGTGTAAATCCTGATAAAAGGGAAGACATTGCCTTTATAAAAGAAAAAAAACACCACAGAGTACACAAACTGAAGTAAACACTAAGTAAACTCTATACACAAGTAAGTGCTGGAAAGTAAATGGGCCAGTATACAAAGCCAACTGAAAGTGCAGTGCAAATGAAAGTAAAGTACAACAACTGAAAGAAAAAGTAGCAACCGCCAGGACATCCTCTAGGAACTCCCACCTGAAGGGTGTGTACAGTCAGTCTCGTCATCTCCCCGAGTCCGGCCGTCTACTCCGTGTACATTCCACCTGGTAGACCACCTCCGGGTACCATCCCGCTCCTCAAGCCTCAACCATGATCAGCGCTGTCCGTCATCTGCAACCAACACAATGTAGTGCGGGCGTATCCCATGCAGGGGTGAGTATACGATACTTATTAGGGACCCCGAGACTTACGAAGGTCTCCCAGAATCCACAAAGGATAAACCACAAAGGAAAGGATACAGATACAAGTATCAACCAACACTACTTAGGTATATTCCCATACATATACCTAAGTCATCAATTCCAGTTCTGCCCAACTCACAAGCTCAAGTACAACCCATTCTACACAGGAATGTATAACTCAATCCACACAGGAAAGTATGACTCATTCCACACAGGAAAGCATAACCCAATCCACACATGATATCAAGTTAATCACATGAAGGATAATGATTGAAAGTCAAGACTCAACTCACAGAGGTATACTACTTCTGAAGATAGGTGGATATGATTAGATGTAGCCTTTTAATCATTTCCTCTGCCGATCCCACATAGGATTCTAGTACAGAAGTCATCACTGCCGAATCCACGGAGGATCCAAGTATAGTAGTCTTCGCTGCCGAATCCACAGAGGATCCAAGTATAGTAGTCATCACTGCCGAATCCACGGAGGATCCAAGTATAGTAGTCATCGATGCCGAACCCACGGAGGATCCAAGTATAGCTGACAATGCTGTTGAACCCACAGAGGATCCAAGTACAGAAGTCATCGTCGTTGACCCCATGGAGGATCCCAGCACGGTAGACGTCGTCGTCGAACCCACGGAGGATCCCAGTACAGTAGACGTCGTCGTCGAACCCACAGAGGATCCTAGTACGGTAGTTTTCCTCATCGAACCCACTGAGGATCCTAGTATGGTAGTCATCCTCGTCGAATCCATAGAGGATCCTTGTACGGAAGTCATCATATTCATCACAGCCAGCTCTAGGGTTCCCGCACACAACATGCTCGATTATAGGAGGGTCCACTCCAAGAGCCAAGGGGGTCGATACATCAACTGTCACGACGTCCAGAGTTGATGTATCACAAAGTTCTACCTCGTAGAAAGGAACTCAACGTGACAGACGGCGCGTCAATCGGACGCCCGGTCTGAGAGTTATTAGCTTATTCGTCCCAGGGGCCAAGTTGGTTTTTAAGCTAAAACCAACCCAAATGTACTCTAGCTGCATCCAAACCTCGAGCGGAGTAATCCAAAAGAACTGTCTCACTAATAAGAATCCAACAAAGTCGACGACACGTCAATCAGACGTCCGGAGCTCAAGTTATAATCTTTTCCGCTCAGAGGGCCCGGTTGGTTTCGTGTTCAAACCAACCCGGCCATACCCAAAGTTCTCCTAAAATTTGAGTGTAATATACCGAAATGACTGTATCGATCCAAGGATACCAATGCAACAGACGATGCATCAATCGTAGGTCTATAGCCCATATTATGGGTGTTTGAAAAGATCTGTCCGAAAACAGGGGGTTTGGGCCCGGTCCGACCCGACCCAATACCCCCTGGGTCGGCCCGAACCAGGTCGACCCGACCTGGGTCCGGGTACGGCCCGGTTGGGCGTGGCCCGACCCGGTGCGTCCACCCGTGCGCTGAGAGGACGCGGAAGGGGGGGGGGGGGGGGCGCCCCCCTGTTTTCCCGAAACGGCTGACCCCTGTGGGGTCCGCCCTAGGTGCGCTAGCCGGGGTTTACGACCCTCGGACTTCCCGAATCGGCCGACCGTAATGTCCGGACGAAGCTACCGCGGGACCTGCTGGTCCCGCCTCCTGGAGCACCGGTGGCCGGCGGAGTCCGACCGCCCTCCTCTGCATCGTCGCGGCCTTAGGCCGCAGCCCTTGTCCGACCGGAGCGACGCGACGGCGCCGCGTCCCTCCGCCGTGGCCAGCCGCGGCCGCGTCCCTCCATGGTGCTCCGGCGCGGTGCTACAGAGCTGAGCCCCTCTGCCGCGGCCCACTCTTGGCCGCGGCTTCTTTCGGCTTCACCGGCGCGGCGCAACGGCGCCACACCCCTTCGTCGCGGCCCGCTCCGGCCGCGGTTCTCTCATTCCCGCGTGGTGCAATGGCACCACGTCGCCTCTGTTCCAAACCACAACGGTTGATCAACAACAAAAGGGGAGGAGGATTGGCCGTGTTTGTGCGGTCTGATCTCCTCCCATGATATCGATATCAAGTGGTGAAAAAATTTCGTGAAGAACATTAAATAATTCTTGAACGATGAAATGACCCATACCTCAAAGAAATTCGCGGAAGCTAGCATCGTGGGGGGGGGGGGGGGTGGTTTCGATGACGGTGTTGACATGCACCCAAAGAGGGGATTGCACCACACACGAGCTACGAAGAGGAGAAGGAACGACACGTCGATCACTCCTGGTGGTGACGACGTTCTTCGTCGAAGTCTTGACGTTCTTCAATGAAAGAGATGGCGTTCTTCAAGAGTTAGTGTTCTCTCCCCAAAAATCCTCACACAACAAAACCCCCAAAATAAAATAAGGCCTTCCTTATTTTATTAACACATGCCAAGCTTTTCAAAACATCAAAAACTCAAACTCTTACTTAAATTAATTGAATAGCTTTAATCAATCAATTTGATGTGAGAGTTGACATGCAATAAAGACGGGGAGTGGGTGAGTTACAAATTAATGGGGGGTTGCCAAATTTAAGAGGGGTTTGAGGAATTTTAAGGGGTGGGGATTGTATGGGACCCACTTCCCTAATATCCTATCAAGAGGAGTTTAGGATCAAGTGGGTCACACCTCAACTCCAACACATGGGACTAAACCATCTATAAAAGAGAAATAAAATTGTTACACAATTTTATTTCACCTAACACTTAATCCACATTTTTAAACAACTCTTCCTGAGAAAACGCAACTCCAGGAAAAGTTTTCTTAAGAATTTACCGGCGTTGCGGTTTCATCGGTGCTCTCAGATTTTGATTCCGAGCACCGGTTTAGAAGTTAGAAAAACCCGCTTGTTCGTTCACTGAATATACCCAAGATAAACTTCAGAAATTGATTCCGGGCACACCAGGCCTCAAATTCAGGTGCCGTCAGAAACTATATACTCGTAAAATCCCGAAGAAATTAAGAAAAGAATTTCCTAGAAATTTAAGGGTCTTTACAGTATAAATATATGCATTATAAAAGGATTATAGGAACTTAAATACATAATAAATATAATACATAACATATATAAATATATTATTTGTCATAATTTCCGCCATGAGTGATAGTAAAATAAAAATGAACAATCATCATTTCATAAGGCATCAAATCACCGTACACGTAAACAATATGTTCATAACCCACTAGATGGAGGTGTGTATAAGTGTAGGTCAAACCATTAGAATAAAAAATCCTGGTATATTAGAGTTACTAATGTTTTTATACAAACATGGGATAAATAGAGTGTAGGGGGTGGATAAATAAATTAAAATAAAAGAGATTGAGAGAAGACATTACCTCTTAATCGGGTAACTCCTTTTGTTTTATGCCAAAAGGATTCCATGGATTGATTTATATTAAAGATAATGATTATATAAGGAAGGGTGTAAATTTTTTTAGTGTATTGGGTAGATCTTGGATGAAATTTAGTGGTTTGAGAGGTGTGAAGAAGAGGTAGAGGTGGTGGCCTTTTATAGGGAATGGAAAAGACACACTTGACATTTTTTAAAACAAGTTAGGTGTACCAACATTTTTACATAAAAACTATAATAAAAAACCAAAAAAACTCAAAAATAGAAGGTTAATGTATAAATAATGGCTATAAAATGGGTTTTGGATAAGTTTTTAGGTTGTTTTGGGTTTTAAATTTAAGGTTTAGTACTTTGTCAACCTAATTTTTCTCTTAATAGTTGTAACTGATTTTAATCACATTCACTAATATTTTTGGTTAAAGACTAAGTTAAACTTATTAGAAATTATTATTATTCCAAATATTGAATCCAATTTTCTAAATTATAATCATATAAGTGGGAGAAATTAATTTAAAAATAATCCGGGTGATGGGACGACAATGAAATTTTTTAATGTAAAAATGTTCAAATGATTGCTTAGTTTTTATACGTAATTTCAAAATGAAATTGATTAAAATTACATAAATTAGATTAATTTATAAAAATATTATCTATTTAAACTTTTAAACCAATTTAAATATAATTTAACATTATAAATGAATTATATTAAAAAGTAGTTTTGAATTAAAATTCAGTATTTTATACCATTCATTACAAAATGAAACCTTATAAAAAATAAAAACAATTTATCCTAACCTATATTTTATTTTTTAATTTAAAAGGTAATGTTTATTTTGAAATATTAAGTCTATAAAAGTTCTAAAAATTGGATTTAAAATGGGTTCCCCCTTAAAAGTCGGTAAAACTACCTTTATAAAAATATAGGGTTTAAGCATAATATTGCATTTGTTCTTATCTTATATCTATCAAATATATTGGATGATTATCAAAAATATATTTTTTTGAATATATAACATATAAATTTAATTAATCTCATTCACTATTATAAATTAATTTAACTTATTAATATAAATAGTTTTTTTTCACATAATAATAGACTTTTATAAAATTAGTCCCTTTATATTCATTTGGTTTCAATATTATTTTCTAATTAATAGGCAACAAATGTATTCAAATATATATATTCATAAGTTAGTTAATCCTATAATATTAAATTTAATGGATATGTTATGTCCTATTAAATAATAATATTTTAATAATGAATTATTGTTCGGTAACACTTGGTCTTACATGTCTCGCAAGCCATTGAAGAAAGTCAGTCTTGCATGTAATGTATGATAACCTCAATGTTTCATATAGAGAAAGCTAAAATTTATGTTTCATGTAGTGTATTATTAACTTCATATTGCATATAACTCAATCCTGACATAGTGCTTGAATACAAAATAAACTACTTTTAGTGTTGCGTGAAATGAAAAAATATCAAAAAGATTAAATTAATCTGAAAAATAATAACTCAAAAATTCAAAGGATCTTATATTACAATAGTCTCACATGTACCTAGTAATAGCCTAACCTCAAATTAATATTCAAGAAAACCTGATCTCCTCGAATTTGATCTAAGAGTTCATTTATGTGAGGTATGGGATGACAGTTCTTCACAATAAGCTGGTTCAATTTCCAATAATCCAGTAATAGCTTGAGGTTTCTATCTGCTTTCTTTGATAAAACCATGGGTGAACCCTAGGGAGAAGTTTTGAGTGATATGAAACCATTAGATTCCAATCACTTTAGCTATCTCTTAAGTTCATAGAACATAATAGTATCCATCCTATAAGGAGAAATAGATACTAGTTTAGATCCTAGAACTAGATCAATAAATAACTCCACCTATGTCTTAGGAGGTAATACTGGAAAGTAATTAGATAAAACATCCATGAAATGATCTAATATAGGAGTAAAATCATCCTTATGTATTCCCCGATCATCCATATAAAGGCTAGAAATCAGGGTTGTCACTCTACCTAGCACACGATGCATGTATTCCCTGATCATCCATATAAAGGCTGGAAATCTAGGCTGTCACTCCACCTATCCCCTGATGCTCTAGTCTATATTTACTTTCATAGACATCCCATTCACCCTTGGGAATATAGAAACCACCCTCTAGTGGTGTAAACAATACCCTATAGTGATAAAACTCCACATAAGTGTGGTTAGGGACCAACCGATCCATCCTAAGGATGACATGAAAACACTTCATCTCAAGGATGAAGAGGTCCCATAAGAAATTATAGCCTCCTACCTTAAGAGGAAACTCTTTATATTGTAATATAGTTTCTTAAAATACTCCCAATAGAGTATAAATCATCATTACTCTATAGAAATACTAAATTTCAAGGTCAATAATTTTAACTATTTCCATGGAAATGAAAGAGTGGGAAGCGCCTGTATGAAATAAAATAGATACCATGGTACATGCTACTAAAATAGTACCTTAAACTATGGATGGTTCAGGGATTTTATCCCCCATAACAGGATGCACTGCATAAAATTTTCTCAATCCATGGCCTTGAGATATAACCTAACTACCCTAAGTAGGACCACTCTGCTACCACTGTACCACTGGGATATGGATCCCTTGTGCATGAATACCTCCTCACCCTGATTGTCTGATATCACTCCAAATTCATGCCTGACGTGGAGCTACTGATCCCACTCTAGTACTTGGATCTTGTGTATATCCCCTCTCACTTTCTATTGGAGGGAGGATTATACAAAACCTCTATAAATGGTCCATCCTATTGTAGGATTGGTACTCAACTGGGGATCTATCCCACTGAGATTTTACATACCCTTTCTTTCGACATTGGTTATAGACTATAAAACTTCCTTCATGTGTACTTTTATTGGTAATCACATCATGATATGTCTTGAAGTGTTGCTTCCTTCCACTAGATACCATGCTACTAGGCTGATAAGCTAGTCCAATCAGATCCTTACCTCCAGGTTCCCTTAGTTTATGATCTGTAATAAAAGCTTGGTTAACTATTTCAGACATGTTAGTCAATATAAATAAATTAACCTAATATAAAATAGGATTCCAAAGCCCATCCTCAAAGTGTCTCACTGTAGATTGATCATCATCAATATAGATTAGTGTAAAAAATTGATGCTATGTGAAGCGAGCTGAATAATTCATCATAGACATGGTACCCTGCTCCAAATATATAAACTCCCTAGTGCTATCATCCCTCAAGGTCATAGGAAAAATGTAGTCATATAATCTATATTGTAAATCCATCTATATAATCTATTGGTGCTGATCTGCCTAGTTCTGGATACCCCCAACATTTGGTGGATCCACAAAGCATATACATCACAATATTGACCCTAATTTCTGGGGGTGTATCTAGATGCTCAAAGATAGACAATATAATCTCAATCCATAAATTAGTGACATAAGGGATGCCATCCCCCAATAAATTAGGTGGATGCTACTATAAAAACTGTCATATTAACTCCGCCTTAGAGTAGATATGTCACAGAACTCCCTATATAGTCCACATAAGATGTAGAAATCTCTCTAAAAAGTGGGAATCAATTCTCACATCAAGAATATCAGGAGGTTATAAAGGTGTCACTACTGGAGGTAACACTAGCGGCTCAGGGATCACCACCTCCAGATTATGGTCATCTCCAACCTCCTAGCACACGACTTGAGGATGTCATAGTGGTATAACTCTACAAATTCCAAACACACACCTTAGATAAGATTTAATAAAAAAGTATGAATATATTAAAATAAATAGGATTGGTACAAGACTTACTATATGTAAGTCACACCTCTCTAATTTCTCCTGAATCTATATTTGGGTGATGTATTTAAACCAAAAATAATAAAAAGATATTCTACCTACTTCCCATTACTAGGGTCAGGTGTGGGTAAAGGTCTATATTTTAGTTAGGGGTCCCGATATACAGAGTTTCAATTTCAAGTTCTAAAGATAGACACCATTTAAGTTGCAATTGGGATCCCCATTTAATGATATCTATGTTTGAGTTAATATTTATCACTTATTTCATTTTCACCATATAACTATTAGATAATTTATCATTCCCAATTTATATAATTATATGCTTTATAAATTATAATTTAAAATTCATGTAACTTTATTGAAGCCTCTACATTAAAGAATATAATGTATCAGGTAATATAAGATGATTTAAATAGATTAATCATCATTCCCAATTTATAGAGGTATATAAACTCTTTAAATTATAAATGACATTCATGTATTAATAATAAACAAACGTTTTAGTCTATGTAACCTTAGTAACATAACTCAAACATGTGATATTTGATTAGTTAAGTTTCCATCATCAAGATATATAGGAAATTTTTGTTTAGGTTGATGTTGAAACCTTAATGACCAATTATTTAATCACTTTTTCATATAGAAATTTTATTTTCATAATAGATATATCACTCAAGGCATACACAAAAAGCATCATGCAGCAAAGTAATACAACGAACATGGCATGGCATATGCATGACATATTTTTACTCTAAGGTGTCTATAATGATACATGATCAATGCTTCCTTTCAATACTATTAAAAGTATAAAAAAGAGTCCATAATAACAATAATAAACGTAACACACCATGTGAATTACCCAATGGTGAAATTATTATAATTATTATAGGCATAATCCAAAAAATTAATTCCCATCCCAGGTAATTTGGATTTCCCCCATACATGGGATAACTACTCCCAAGAAGAGGATTATTAAAAAATTATGAAACATTATAATCTCATATCTAAAAACCCAAAATATTATGAAAAATAAAAAATCAACATATCACATACTAATTTGTAACATCCAAGACCCAATTCACTCAAAAGTAACTGAACCTGATTGATCACACAAACTCAAGAATTCCTCCCCATACACCATAGGTTGTTGACTAGTAGCAAGGGTCCATGATGATACAATGGGGAGACTATACCCTCATTATCAGAGTATCAAAATAGTGATAATAAATGAATAAATGGAAGAATAATGTTAATGAAAACAAAGTAATAAAATTTAATCATCCAGAAAATAGTAATAATCAAGAGAAAAGTGACTTAATATACAAAATGATGAATATATAATGGATCTATAAAAAAATCAGGCTGTAGTAGGAAACCAAAATAGTGCATGTAATAAAAAGACCAAAAATATAAAAAAATTTATCTTCAATATCATCACTAGACATGGCTCAATCCCATAATCCTAAAATCCCATATTATAATTTAATTAGGCATCTATTACTGGGTGGTTTATCTTGTCCCTATATTCATTCGTAATTTCTGTCTAGGTAATAATTGGAAGCCTAAAAAGGGATTAAGATATACTCAATAGGCAACCACCAACTATTTCTACAACAAATCTATATCATGTATAAAAATTATAATCAGGTGAATGTATATCAGGTAAAACATTATAATGAATGACAGATATAACTAGTCCATGAATAAAGGTCATAACTATAAGAAGGCTATAAATGATGTGTATCATTATGTGAAAGTAAAGTATGAAAGTAAATACTTTATTCGGCATACATCACATACATATAAAGTGTCAGACCTATATGGGTTAGTTCCCAAGGTGCAAAACCAAGGCGACTTCCTCAAGACCAAGGAACTTTTCCAAGACAACTTTGAATAGTGTAGACCTTAATCTAATAGTAACCTAGAGCCCATGGACGAGGTGTAATAATATCTAAATATGTGTGTGTATACAAATGTATTAGGTTTCATACCTTTATCTCCCTCATCAGTTTCATACTGTAATCTAGAGCAGTGCTATAATATAATCATCATCAGTGCTATACCATAGTCATCATTGATTCCATACTAAAATATGAAAATTCAAGAAAGTAATATAAAATTCAAAGGCTATGTTAGAATCCATACCCAAAGACAATCATTAATACCAATGACTAATCTAATAAAATATCCATTTCACTACAACATCCTTATTTAATCCATTCATTAAATCATTTAATTTACTTTAGGCTTCCACAGTTGGGTGAAAATATCACACAACCAAAGGGGTGGTTCTTAGGTTATGAAATTGAACAAACCCACCTCGAAGGTGGTTTGGGATGAGGTTGGAAACCTCCAACCAAGTCAAATTACTATGCGGGCATCAAATATAAGGCTCAAAAAATTAATTTAAGAAATTGATTAATTTTAAGAGAAACATCCAGAAGGTCCAATGTAAAGAACAATAATAAATAATTATAAAACAAAAAAAACCTAGGAAAAAAATATAGACTACCTACCTTAGATGTGATGTAGAGAACTCGTCTAGTATCATCTTATGATTTAGACTAGAATGGGAGAAAATGAATATATAGATAGACACCTTGAAAATAGGTTAAAAGATCTCACACAGATTTAACATTCTATATGACAAGATAAATGAAGAAATGAAGTAAGAGGAATAAACATCTTACCATTATGCCTCCAATGTGACCAATGAAACGGGAAACATACTTTATTTAAGGAAGATAGATAAAATCTTGGGATAGGTAGGGAAGACGCTCTTCATGTAGGATACTAATAAATAAATGAAGAATAAAAGGATGGTTTATGGTTTTAAAATGATGGGGGGCCACATGGTTTGGCCAAATGGTTGGCTAAACCATGCTCCAGACATGAGTCAATAACTATCTAAAGGCACCCCTTGAATGGGAAATGCACACATATAGAATAACCATTCAAAACCCATAAAACTCCCTTTTTAATATGTCTAAAACATTTTTTTATGGCCATGCAGTCTAGAATTTACAGTTTGACAAACCGCATGACACCCTCCAAGGTTTCACAATTTGAGGTTCATGGTTTGCACAAACCAAGGGCTAAATGTGAACCTTAGATGTTCTTCTTAAAAACAAGGGATCTGGGCTATGAGAAATCCCCAAATGCTCCCAAAACCTTACATAATCCACTAGGGATTTATATTTGTACAAAAAATGAAGAATTAAATTTTAATTAAAAGCTTCCATACCTTAGATAAAAATTGGGGTGTTACACCCAAAAACTCTCTAATCCCAATTATATTCATGAACTTTTTTGAATCAAAATTCACCGCATACTTCACTCACTATGTAGTTCTCATAGTGTATAACTCCCCATGAGGTAGACTCTAATATGATTTAATTTCAAAAATATCTTTCACCTTTTTTGGTGGCCTCAAAATAACTTCCTTTCTACTGAAAATAACAATCCCATTTTAAAACTTCAATGTATGGTTTATCATTGATCTAAAAAATTGATTGTGGTTTTTCAAATTTTCTATGTGGTCTACCAATTTTTCTATGTGGTAATCCTTTTTTCCACAAAAGAATCTTGATTTTCATTCGCCAAAATTTGGAAAACACTGGAAAATTCTACCACCTTCAATATATCTTCTTCAACAAAAAACCTTCTAGAAATTTTCTAACCCTCTTTGTAAATAAATACAATCAACCCAAAACCCATGAAAGACCACCAAGAAGGATATTTTATAAAAAATACCCCCCTTTGGATTTGTTTAAAACACTTAAAAAATACTTATAAAATAATTTTTTCAAACACACACACACACACACACACTTTATAATGAAACCACCACTCACACTCTACGACTCTAGAAACAAAATCAAAGATTTATTCAACATGTACTCTAAGACCACATTATCCAAGTTTATCTTGAGAAACAAGAGTAACTTGAAAATTTAATCAATGAACCACTTACTTCCCAATACTAACTATTCTTAAAATCAAATTTCAATTATTGAAATTTATTGGAAATTGATCCAATTGTTTCATAGTGCATGGTGGCACATGAGAAGACCATTTTCTTTATCCACACACTACAAACCGCTTTCATCATAAACTCCTTCCATGATTTATTTTTATTAAATGACCTACTTCAATATTTTAAAATTTAAAACACCTCTATTTCACTACTTACCATCAGCTTTATCCTTTATTGATCAATACTTCTCCCCATTTTTCAAAAATCTCAAAGGTCACACAATTTTGGTCTGAAACATGGTAAAGAACACATATCATTACATGGAGATAGCGGGTCCCACATCCACACTATACAAGTGTGAGAAGTTGACTAAACTACAAGGAATGGTCAATTAATTTCAAATGCTTCTTTAGGTATGTCCTTCATTAGTATGTATACAACCTGTAGTTCATTAGGAACATACTATAGCTTTACAAGCCCATGATCTGCTTTCTACTTCATACAATGATACTTTATTTTGACATGATTCATCTATGTGTGATGGGAATTATTTTTGATAATATTTATAGAACTTGAGTTATCACAATGGATTCTAATTAGATACTTAATTTCAACTCTCATATCTTCAATCCACTACTTTATCCACTGTTACTGCATGAAAGCTTGAGTGGATGAAATGTATTCAAATTATATGATATGTAGATAAATGAAATATTGATTCTTTATTAATGAAGAAATATATAATATAGAAAGATAGAATGAACCACCAAATCTTGATTTTATATCATATTCCAAACCTTACCAATTTGTACCTATATAACTCAATAAATATTACTGATATTTTTCATTATATAGATAACTAAAATACACAATGACCATGATATAGATATTATTTTCACCACATGTAAATGGAATTACCTAAAATTACATTGATACTATGCCACCTAGAATGTGGAAGAAACAATATCATGTAGTGTCATTATTAAGTACAACATGATCTTAACAATCTACCTATATTCTGTGACATTGACCACTTTGCCTTCATAATTCTATGACAGTTTCATCTGGGATGTGACTATAGTTTTTACCTATTTGAAATTATTCATTCCAAATTTTCTTATAACCTCCTTTAAATATTTGGATTAAGAAATAAATGTTCCATACATTCCACATGTCAACTATAAACAAAGGAAAAATGTCACCTCACTAATCATCTACATTTAAAACTTGCATTTCATGAATTATAATTTTTTTTAACACTTCACTTCATTCAATACACTAAGGATTATATTGTCGATATACAATAGCACCATATTTATTTGATTTATCTCATTGCTGATGTAGATATTATAATCAAATTTACTACACTGGAAACTAATCTTCTTAAAATACTGATCAAGTTTTGAATATAATGCTCTTAGTGTATGTTCTAATCCATACAATTACTTATTCAACAAAAACAATTTTTTCTCATCTTAATGAGAGAGAAAATCATATGGATATTCAATATACACTTCTTCTTATAGAACCCTATTCCTAAATGATTAATTTACATCCATCTAAAAAACATGAATTTCCCTTTCACTATTATTATATAGAATAAATGAATTTAATTATACTTACAATAAGAGAGAATGTTTCATCTACATCGATACCATATATCTGGGTGTATCCCTTGAACACAAGTTGTGTATTGTTTTGAATTACTATTCCATATTCATTTAGCTTATTAACAAAGACCCATTTGGTGTCGATGATATCATTTTATATCAACCTTAAAAAATCTCTTAGGGCTAATTAATTTTTTTTTGCTCAAGATATACTTTCATTTCCTTTACCAAATTATCATCTCTTATATCTACTTTAATACACTTTAGTTCTACTTTTGATAGGAATGATTTTTATTTTGGGGTCTTCATTATCAATGCCTACATTAATTTTTTATAATCACTAATTATGTTTTTCCTATAAATTTAAGCACAAATATTTATCTTATATGTATATAGAGTTATAAAATCCTCCTAATCATCATATGAATCTTATTCTGAATCTTCCTTAAGAACTTTCACCCCCTAAGTTGCTCATCTTTTAATCACTATAATTTTGATACTATTCATAGATCTTCTAAATATTGTGATCATTTTATAACATGAAAAAATAATTTAACTCCATAACTATTACTAAACAGTTATTGAATAATTTATATTCTTTTCTCTTTCCTGAGTATCCAGGAAAAACCCCATCATCTCTATGAGACTAAAACTTCATATGTTTCTCTTTACATAGAGTGAAAAACTTTTTTCTGAAAACTCAAAAGTATTTAAAAATATGATTCTTTATAAACCACATATTGTATAAAATCTTATATTCCCTTAAACAGAACATAAACTATCATAAATTTCAACCGATGTAAAAATTAATTCTTTCCAACACTTCTCTCGGAGTTATTTCTCGATAAGTAATTCTCTGACCATGTACTTTTTGATCCTGCTTCTCCTCTAAACCACACTATTTTACTAATGTATTATCACTACTAAATATTGGATCCTTATTACATGATTCTCTATATAATATTCCACTTGTATGTTAATAAACTTCAAACCATTTTTTATTTGAAATTTTAGAATTTTCTATCCAAGCATCCTTTTAACCTCTCTCCATTATTGTGTTATGCAACTAAATACCTCATACTTATGGGTTATGAATAATATCCATGAAATTATACTGTAATAATAAATGAATAGAACATAGTATATATTCACATTAATAGATCTTAGCGAGATAGGTCCACATACATCAATATGCACCAATCCAAACACTCTTCTGGACTTTCAATCTTTTTCTTTGAAAGTATTTTTATTTATATTACCTTGTTGGAAATAATCACACATGTGTGTATGATTGCATGTAAACTTTGGGATATCCCAATCTATATCACATTTCACATGATCTTACAATTATGGTTAGATCAAATGACTAAGATGTTTATACCACACCATATTCTCATCTTCCTTAGATAGAAATCATATATCTTCTTCTCCAATCCCAAGGTAGAGATTCCCCTTTATGAACTTACTATACTTCACCACTGTACTATATTTTCCTTTGTTTATGAATATCTACTTGGTAAATATTAATTCATGTATTTGGTCACATAGTTTAATGAAACTAAGAAAATTATGACTGAGACCTTCAATGACCATGACATATGCATATCACATATCTTTTCTCCCAATCATGGATTTTCCTGAGATAATAATCTTTAAGACTTTATCATTTCCAAATTTTATGACACCTTTCTTTTCATGCATGATTATTTTGATAATACATTTATTTTATAACACATGTGAATTGATTCCACTATCAAGGATTCATACACTGACATGATCTAATGCTTTTAGGGAAATATCTAAAACTATTACCTACTCAGGTACATTCTCTTTGATCCTTATCTTTAACTTTATAGATGATATTGAGTGGTATTATTGATCTTCCTTAGAATATAATGTAATAATGTATCTTGTAAATATATTATCCAATTTTTCATTTTCATCTCATTCAACTATTACTTGAACTGCTATGTACAACCACTTTGGGATTGCTTCAGAACATTCCCCCACATTTTCAATGAGCAATATCTGGTCATGTTTCTAAATCACTCACACCAAAAATAGTGACCATAAAAATAATTATTATAATATTAAGATATTTTGGGATAACTTTGTTTATCTTATGCCCTTATATACCTATTGTATAAGGAACATACATTTTGGTAATGTGCTATCTTTTTACAATAATAAAACCTAATATGAGGTGAATTCCTATGTTTCATTAATGAAACATATTTTTTTCATTGGGTGATCAAAATCATATAAATTAGATTCATACCCAAATAAATATTCAACCTTGGAGTGGGTTCTTGTGATCTGAAACCAATCATTACTATTATCTATTTTGGATCAATCCCCATACTGGTTGTGTTGTTCATATGTTCTATTTTCTTCTCCTAACAATTCCTTAACTATTTTACTAGACCTTCATACTCTATTTTTCATTTCTCTATTTCATGTGCGACATACAGGATTAAAGAATGCTGCAAAAAATCAGTTAAGAATTTCAGTATCCTTCAGATACTGAAAGATACAATAATTTTTCCTAGGCGAAGAGGCATGGTAGAGGTATTCTGGTCAGCACATTTCACTGGATGGTTGAAATACAACACAGACGGTGCTTCCAGGGGAAATCTGGGACCTTCGGGCTTCGAGGTTATCTTTAGAGACCACCCGGGGGAAGTGGTGGAATTCAGTTATGGATCATGTGGTTATGCCACAACACTCGAAGCTGAAATGATGGCAGTTATTATGGTAGTGGATACTATTCACCAGTGTGGTTGGAGCAATATATGGATAGAATGAGACTCAGTGGTTGTTGTGAAAGCCATAAGAGAAGGTAAAAAATATATCTCATGGAAACTTGCAGGTAAATGGATCTATTGCCTTTAAAGGATCTCCTCTTTGAATCATATCATCACACACACCTTCTGGGAAGCGAACTACATTGCAGATGCACTGGACAATAAAGGTTTCTTGGAAGTGAATTGCACAACTCTAAAAAATGTGCCTGACAAAATGGTTCCTCTTATCATACTAGACAAATGTAAAATACCCGATTTTTTCATTGTATAACTCTTTTATTTTTGTTCAATATAAGAGCCTCTGTGCTCACTTTTATCAAAAAAAATACTCAATTATATACCAATTGTAAAATCTTAGATATAGCCTTCCAAAATTACCAAAACAATAATGATTATTATATATCTTACATCTGAAGTATCTTTTTAGGTTTAAATATTTAGAGACTTAGGACACAACATAAACTAAAAAATACCATGTTATTTGCATCAAGAATATGTTTTTAATTATATATATTAAACTACTTAATCCATAAAAAGTATTAACATCCTCCATAAATTCATCCACATGTTCCATACTTCTAAAAATGTCACATGTTCTAAGTTTCTTCATAACATAGAGAAATTTAAACATAAGAAGGGGTAAGATCAAATTATTTGTAAGGTAAAACATATAAATAAAAAAATAAATATATAAACATGGAATAAACATTATGATAGGAGTATGTAAATAACATAAATCCATAATCAACTTGAAATTGATAGAATTATATATCCATGAAAATAAATGAAAACATGGATACCAATAATACTGATCTCATACCGATAGAATTAATAATGTCAGTCATCAAAAACCTTCTATCAAGGCCATGTTCCATGATATTTACTTGTCATCAAGACCTTAAACAAGACATATTGCTAAATTGGTCATGAAAGCACCAAATACCCAAACCCAATTTGTCTCATGATCTCTATATATAAATCAATGGGATATAAAATTATAATCCCCACCCATCAACTGATTAAGTCTAATTAATTTACTACAAGTGTCATCAATACCTTTCATACCATTTATTGAGGAACCTCTTACTGAATAAAACTTGGATATCTGTATAATGGGAAATAAAGAAATCAACACATAATAAAAATATGTTTGTAGTAAATAATCATTAATAATTTCAATAATTTTCACCATTATAATAAGATGTATAACATTATCATAAGCCTTCCTTATAAAGAAAGTGGATGCTAAACAATATATAGTCATCTTTTTGTTAATCATCCGTATTTGAATTATAATATAAAAAATGCCAATACTTTTCTCCATGTAAATAGAATAAAATTCCTTCTAGCATAAAATCATACAATATAAATTATATAAAATGTGATGTTCAAAATATATTGAGAAATTATTATACAACTAATTCAATACTAAAATAACTAAGATCACAAGACATTCAAAGAAAAACGTGTATGGTTTAAAAAGAACATAACCCAAGATGTGAGTAATATTCATTAAGGTGTTTATGGGGAAGAAATATATATATCCAGAAAATAATTAGTGAATACCACATAATATAATCCAAGAGAATAATGTATCAAAATTATATGAAAAAAATTTCAATGAATGATCATTAATCAATGAATTAAAATTGAGTTACCAAAAATTATTACGACAGGAATAACACTTGAGTAAAAATACATTTGAATAAAAGAAATTGATTTGGATTAGTCTATCCCATGAATTAAAAGTTAATAAAGTATTTAAAATTGATAGGATATTAAATTAATATAAAACCATTCAAATGAAATATGGTTCATAACATGTAACTTGTCTCAAAGAATCCAAATTACGACTAGGAAAACCCTTACAGATTGGGTAACATATTGATCAAAGCTCCTTGAAAGAGAGGGATTGTAATTAAAATTAAAATACCATGATTAAAAAATAATTAATGATTTTATATCTCAAATAGGTAGTGTATACACCACATAAATGAAATCATGTGTATAATACAAAACATGTATCAAATAGAGGAATTTGAGACAAAAACTCTTACCTCTTATCTTGAATTCCATAGATGTACTTTAACATCAAGTATCATAAACATAGATATCTTAATAAAATAATTAATAACCATTATCATGTAAATTTTTATTTATAATCTTTATAAACATTCATTATTGATATAAATTCTCATGATTTTCCATATCGGGTGTTAATAGTTTTGATCATTTGTACTAGTTTTATAATAGTAGTGCATGTGTTCATTATTATTTCAAAGTTCATCATCACTATATAACTAAACCTACTATTAGGGATGATTTATAATTATTTTTTTATGTTTTAAATTCCTTTAAATAGTTATTTATTCTTTATCGTTGAAGATGAAATCAATAATAGTCACATTTTAGTGATTCTTGACAATTAAGGTGTGTTTTATTAATTAATGAATTAAGTATTGATATAACATCTCCAAAACCAAAATAATAATTTTTAAAACATTTATATAATATTATACTATTAATTATATCTCCATATTCATTCATGACATAAATTCATAGTTTTGTTCAATTTGGTGGTTAAACCGAACCAAACGTGAACTGAACCTAATTTAACGAATGATCATGAGGTGGTTTGGTTGTAATATCATTATACAAGAATAATAATAATCTTATTTAGTGTTAATTTGTGTGATATATTATAATTTTAACTAATTATAGGAAAAAATATTGTATATTAAATCATTACATAATTTTAATAAAATATTATCCTCTTAGTATGCTTATTTTAAATTATTAAATTAACGATGATCGTTTCTTGAACATATCATTAATAAGTTGTTAATTTTTTCATAAAATAACCTCAATTATATCTTAAAAATCATATATACATATATCATTTAATCCAATCCTTATATCTATCTTTGTTTATCTATGAAGGAAAATGAAACACGTTAAGTCATGGGGCAATAGTCTGTATAATGCACGAAAGATGATTTTGTTTTTCCATATTCATGGGGATATATGAATAAAAAATGATAATAAACTTAATATAATAACATTAACATATATAAATTATACTAATACCATTACATTAGTGTTTATTGAATAAATTTTAATAAATATAATTAAGGAGAAAATCTCAGTAGTTGATAATACTCACATCAGGGACTTGAATTTTCCTTGGAATCCTCCTTGAAAATGAAGGAAATATGACTGATATTGGTGATAAAAATATGTTTAATATCGGATAGGGTTATATGTGTATAAAAATTGAATATTTTCAATGATAAATTTAAAGTTAAGGTGATCCTTGAAGTGGTGGATATGTTACTCTTTTATAAGTGAGGAGAAGAGTAGTTTTTGAGTAACCCTTACATTTTCAATAATGTAAGGTTAATATTATATTTTCAATATAAAAAATGTAAAAAATTGGATATTAAAATTAGAGTGAGTCTAAAATTACCTAAAAACTCATTTTTGAGAAAACTTTGAGTGTTTTAGTGACTTTTTTTTAACTTTTTAACTTTTACCTTGGTAATTATTTTCTAACCTTTGTAATTAATTTTAATGAAAAAGATTAAAATTATTATTTTTTCATAATTTGATAGTTATTTTTTAAAATGTTAAATAATTTTATAGAATATAATTAATAATGGTGTGAAAAAATATTTTTAATATAAATACACTTAATCACGTAAAAATAGTTTATTGAGAAATTAAATTTTTGATATTTAAATTTATATATAAGATTAAATAATATTGGATACTAATTTTAGTTAAATAAATTGTGTTATTATAAAAATATAATATTTATATGTTTTTAAGGAAATCAAAAACCAAATATCCCTTTAAAATACTTGATTTAATGGAAAGAATGAAAACAATTTTATTTATTTTTGTAACATTTTAATTAGTTCCAAAAATGTTGGACATAGGTTTTACAAGTTCAGTGAATATTTTAAAATTCATATTTTTATTTCTTAAGCTCATATTTTGTTTCCTGTAAGGTTTTATTAAAAGTTTTGGTCATTCTTATATAATTACAAATTTATACATATTAAAAGTTTTCTGAAAATCATATTTCTTGACTAAAAACCTCTTTTTTTAGAAAAAGATCAAAAATTAATACTAAGATAATTATTATATGATGAATTAAAATATTATGTTCATTTTTATTAATTTCATATTCCAAAATTTTTAACTTTTTTTGAATAAAATCATAAAATATAATAAAAAATTATTTTTATTGGAAAATGAAACTGTCAAATAATAACTATTATTATTCTTTTTAACATATCATTCACTAAAAAAATTGGTGTTAACCAATTATGAATATAAAACATAATCAATCATATGTTTCCTGAAATAGAAATGCATAGTACATAAAATGTTTTTTTTTTAAAATATTTCTTAATCAAGAAATGATCTTATTTGTCATTTTAGGTAAACTATTTGAATTTTATTAATATTAAATGTATCATTAATTTTCTTTTATACATATATTTCATAAATATGTTACTCCTATTAGTTCAAACAAATTCAATTTTCAGGTTTCAATAATTATAATCAAATATTTCTAATTTTTATAAATATATTGTAATTTCATTTAAGTTTGATGCTGCATGTATAGATTTCTATAAAACAAATTGATTTATTTAAAGGAAATACTATATTAAGATATCAAGATATTACATCCACTGTAGCATTTTCTCTATGGCCTCTACAACCTTCAGTTTATTTTTCCTCATTTTCTTCAAAACATTCATTTTCTTTTGAAAGTAGGTTCTTCTTGAATAAATTTCTATTAGTTATTTTCCCATCTTCCAAACTAGATGGAGACTTATTCATGAGAATTTCATCATTATCCTCATCATTGTCTTGATAGTTCTTAGGAAGATTTTCTATAAAATTCACAACCTTTAGAAATAAAAATCATATGATTGTAAGTTTCCATATAAAATTTTATTTTCCCATTTGTATATTCGATGAAAGCAATAAAATAACCTCATCCACTTATCCTTATCACTGACATACTATATTTAAATATTTTTCAGGGACTTGAATTCCACCTCATTATACTTACCCTTTTACATTGCCTATATTTTATCGTTTATCATCCCATATGTGATAAGAGTACTATGTAAGCTATCCAATGTAATCTACTTTGGATCATTGTACTCCTGTACAAATAATTCAAGATTGAACTGAGGTAGCAGTCTAATCAATATTATCTTGATGATATTTTTATAATCAAGGATTTATCCGAGTCCATGAATTTACTCAACAATAATATTAATCTAATCAAATAATACATCCATAAACTCATTAGGGTGAATCCTCAATTCTCTATATTTTTTTTCAAAAAAACATGAGATTTAGCTTCTTAGACTTTTGAATCACCTTTGTAGTTATTTAATAGATTTTACCACATGACATGTTCATATTTAAATAATATCTCATTCATTTATATTTTTTCAGTGTAAGGCCCTGACCTTAAACATTACATATTCTAGTATTTTTGAACTAGAACTCATATTCAAGGATCTTTCCAGTTTAGAGTTTTATAGAATTAGGAAAAACTTATACAAAGTAAACCCATAAATTAAAAGTGCACACCTTTACCTAGTATCCCTTTTTTACACCAAACAAAACATTTTAAAATAAAACGTGTTTTATTTCCAGGATATAACATCACAATTTTCATCTAATCATCATCCTTGTCCCTACTCATCCTTTAAACCTATGAAAAAAATTTAAAATGTGGAATGGGAACAGTAAGCTCAGTATGGGACATAAAGAGAAAGAAAACAATTAGTCCAATGAAAAACATGAAAAACCATTTAATATTTATTGATATAATGAAAAAAAACATTTCCACATGAAAAACACACATATTGTTTTCTCAATGAAATTCATTAAAACCCATAACAATCAATTAAAAATTCTTTAGGTAACTTAGAGAATAATATACATAAAAACCATTATGAACTTTTTAAATTTGAATAACCATATGAAATTAATACAATATTATTATCACCCAATGCATTGAAGATTTATAATGGGGACCACTCTTCGTACAAGTTATATCAGGATCACCCGTGAGCTGTAATAGAGATCAACCCTTCATATAAGGTATATCAAGATCACTCGTGAGCTATAATGTGGATCAATACTTCATATAAGCTATATCAGTCTCACCCAATTCATATAATTTTTAAGTACAATTTCATGAATAAAACACATTCATCATTAAAACCATTGAAAAAATATTTTAATCCCACGTGAAAAACACTTTCGTATAAAAATAATAATTTATTTTAAAAACTCATTTTCAATTCCAAAATGTACAAAAAAGAAAATAAGGGTTTTAATTTAAGGAAACATGTGTGATTTAAAAGTAATATAGAAATTATATAATAGTAATAGTGCTAGAAAAGTCATTGTTCCCGTGTATGTTAAGAATAATATATTCTTTTTATTTTTTTGTCAAAAAGTTATATACAAAACATGTAAATATTCCATTTAAAAACCTTTGAATGAAATTAAAAACATAAATAAAATGTTATTTATAATCCTTTTATATTCATATAAATAATATAAAGAATATTTACATAGAGAAAATACTTTGAAATTAAATATTTAAACATTCAAAGTGTCTCATACCACTTTGAACATTTAAATTATAAGCCCCATAAAAGAATAAAATTTAAAAAAACATTAAATCACATGATAATAAATTAATTAATGATATGATATGTCAAAGGGGACTATATATACACCTAATAAAAGAATAAATGTGCATATTATCAATAAATTCTTCAATTAAAGGAGATTGAGATGAAATCTCTTTCCATAAGTCTAATTCATCACACATGTCCTTTATCTTCCACTTCTTCAGATGACCTCCTTTGATTAACACCTTAACACTTCTAAAGTGAGTGTTATACCTAAATTAAGAGCTCTATAATGTGGGATGGGATTCTAGTATAGTATTTGGGTTGATATTGGCAAAACAAAAAAAGGTTTTTAGGTGTATAGAAAATAGAAAAATAGATTCCCTTTTATAGGAGAGGGGAGAGGAACTCTTGGAATTCTTCAAATTATTTAGTTAATATAAATTAATTTTATTTCCAAATGGATCCAAACTATTTTATTTCAAATTTTTGATGATTATGGGTCAAAATAAATTAATAAAATGAAAAAAATACAAGTTTTGATTATTTTTTAATCCTTATATTTTATTTTAACCCTTATTTAACCTTTTTAATTCTTCCTTTGATATCATGTAATTTACACATTGAGAGTTAATATAATTAATTTAAAATTACAAAAACTAATAAACGAGTAATTAATGACATTTTTAGACTCGAATCAGTTGTATTAATTTTATATTTTTATGAATTTTACATCATTTAATAAAATATTATTTATTTTAAAATATCATTTGTGTCAGTTTTGATACTATTCATTGCTTGACTTTTTAAAAATATCATAAGAATATGATATCTTCAAACAAACTATTTTAAATTATCCCTAAAATTTAAAATTCAACTAGAAATTTTTTGGATGAAATTAATTATATGAAATTATACTTATTTTTAATATCATTTACTTGATATTTCCATTAATTAAACAATTACTGCATCATCATTATGCATCCCTTTAAGGTAATAATTTATTTCTTAAAAATTAAAAATAAATTACCATGATGAATATAAAAAATTTAGATTTCAAATGACTTTTTATAATTGAACACTTCCTATATATTACCCCATATGAAAAATATTTCTCTTGTAAAAAACAAATGTATGTGAAAATTGAATTTTCTTTGAATAAAATACAATAAAGGTTATATTCTCATCCAAATTCCCATAAATGGTCTAATTAAATATTCTTTAATTATTAGGGAAAAATAATACTCGTCCAAAAAAATTAGGACAATTTTTAGGGTAATTTTATAATATTTATAATATTATTTTATTCTTAATTACCCAATTTTCCCTTAATTGTGGTAATAAAAATTACCAAAGTCACTATTCAAATTTTGTCAAAAAATAAAAGGGAAATTTTTAATAAATTTTTAACTTATGATTCCAAATATGGTATCTATTTTTAAAAATTCAAAATATAGAAATTTCAGAAATTAATTAAAAGTTAATAACATTGGCGGAACGAGAAAAAAGTTTTTAAGGTAAAAACCTTCAAAAGATTGAAATGTTTTTATTTCTAAATTCAATGTGAAATTGAATCTAATAAACTAAATTGAATTAACTGATAAAATATTTTTCTAATTATACTTTAAAACCATATAATTTAATACTCTGAACTATTTAGATAAAAAATTTGTTTTCAATAAAAATGCACTATTTTTTTTATTATTCATCAAAATATGAAACTTATGAGTAATATGAAAAAACTTCAACCCAAGTAAATTTTGACAATATGATTTCAAAGATGAATTTTATCATTTTAAATAGAATTTATAAGGGTTTCAAAAACTAGATTTAAATTAAGTGCACCATTAAAAGGTGGAAAAACAATTTTTTTAAAAAATAATTCTTTTATATGTAATGTTGGATTTGTTCTTATATTATGTCCAGAAAACACATAAGATAAATTTTAAAAATTATATTTAATATATTATATATATATTTCATTAATATAATCTAAAAATATTTATTTGTTTATTTATTGGTATAAAACACCCTTGTCCACTTCTAAATAGTTTATTAGAAAACATTTTCCTTTTATTTTAAAAAGGGGTTTACATTCATTTATAATTAATTATTAAAAGAATTATATATACATGTGTAAACCATATTTTCATAATTTATATAACCTTGTTCATACCCTCTACTATAATTGGTAGCTTATAATTGTATAATAATAATATTTAATTCTTTATTTAAACTCGATATAGCATATCATGTACACTATCAAACATAGTATTTATTTTTAAAAACTCAGAATGTTATATTTAGATAAGTCTACCCCTAAATAATTGATTCTTTTGATGTTAAAATCCAATTATATTCAGTCTACTTTCAATAAAGCTCTACTATTAATTATAGCTAAAATAAAATGCATCACAACTGTAAAAAAAACCATGCTTAGTAATTAGAAATAATACTGCATCTAATTATTCTACAGTTGAATTTTTTTCTATCAAATATTGGAATACCTTTTTGACTAACAAAATCCACTTATTCCACTAAGATACAAAAAAATAATTAACATTTCCCTCCAATATCAACTATAACCCCTGCTAGGTCGAATACCCTAAGGGGGTGGGGGGTGAATTAGGGCGTGGAAGATTAAAATAAATACCCATTTAGATCTTGTTTCATCATTAAGATAAACTATATTTATATTATTTCCATATAAATAAATAAACATACATTAAAAAAAATCACCTAACACATCTATTTTACTTATTTCACCCTCATTGGGATACCTCGAAGGATAATATAGAGGCAATGCACCAATATATTAAAATCCTCTATAGAGAACTACTATTACACTATTCATAGCAGACTCACTACCCCTCCTATTTTTCAACCATTCACACTTTGAAAGATCAATACTCTCTCAAATTAAATGAACAAAATACTCCTCAATAACATTATTCCATTGATCTAAATCACCTCATAGTTGGTTAAAAAATATGAGAGTTCACCATGAAGCTTTGTTTTCACCCAAGAGATGAAATCAACTATATTGTATAGTGTTTCCTTTTTAAAAAAAATTTCATGAACTATTTTTGTTCCTTCTTTAACTACTTTAACCCCTTTAAAAAATTCCTTACATAATATTTCATGAGTGTCTCACTGACTTCATTTTTTCATATAATGATGATTCCTCATGAAAAACCTATCCATTGTGAGTTTCATTACACCACAAACTAACTCTCACTCACAAAATCATATTCCTTCACAAACTCAACTCCTTCAATAACTTATTTTAGACTTATCTTAATTTATATTGTGATTATTCTCTCTATTAAACTTATCATAACTTAATAAAGTTATTAGGGGTCCTTTATATAGGCAAAGAAACCCAAAACCCCCACTTATCATAATTTTATTTAAGATATTTTTTTGAATCATCCTCCACCACATACTGTACCCACTATACGATTCATATAATATATAAATTTCCTTGTTATAACTTCTGAAACATTTTATTTTTGTAAAAAATGGTCACCTTTCACAATGGCCTCAAAATCACAACCTTTATTCCAAAAATGATAATCCCCTTTCATGAACTTGCTATACATTTCATGATCACTCTACAAGCCTCCTTTTAAGTTTTGTATATTTTATATGTGCTATTCTAATTTTTATTTGTGGGAATCATTAATTTATAATAAAAAACAAATATCGATATTAATACCCAAATTTTAACAAATAAGGGAAATTTATTCCACCTTCAAGACAAATTCTTTTGAAATGTACATGCTAAAACTTTATCAACCATATTTTTCAAAAATCACAATAAAAACAAAAAACTTGAAACACTATAGAGAGGGATATTTTCACAACACTAAGGTTGTATATTTCCATTTTCATAGTACCAATCCACTAAATTTTAGTTAATTATGAAAAATAAAATGTTAAATCATATAAAAACCAAATTTGATGCCGCTCTTTAATCTCATACTTAATAACAACCTGAGAAACATTTTAAAAAATTTAAATATTCCTAATTTTTCATTTATTAATTTATATTTAACATTATTCTTCATTTTTCATGTCTTATCCTCCCAATAATTATTTAATGGAAAAAACATCTTCAAATTTTATATTGTTTTCCTCACTCTAATCCTCTTATCCTTTATCAACATTATTCATTTCTTGATATATAATTAATATGAATTGATCCCCACTAACTTAAAATAATAACTCTAAAATTTTAATATTAATTAAGTCCCTTATAATTTTTTAAAAATGATAATCCCAATATAAGTTATTTTTTATCTTCATCCCTCTAAAATGAAAATAAATTCACTGGAAAATAAAGTTTATCCACTTTTACCAAAACATCATCAATCATTAATTATGAAAATTTCACCATTGAAATATAAGTTTAAATATAAAATTTGGTAGCTTTAATCTCCTATAATCCCATGATTTAAAATATTGTGTATGGAATTATATTCAAATCCTCACCAAAATCACATATCACTCACCAAATTTCATAAGGTCCAATATGACTACGTATGTAAAAAATACCCAATATTGCTGCTTCATTAGTAAACCCACCAACACCATAACCAATTATTCTATTACGAGAGTAATTATATTCATCTCTATTAGTCACATCTTATTTTTCACCATTTATTTCATGAAAATACATATGTTTTCATATTTTATAATGATTTAGTAAAGGGAATATTAATGTAAAGTGTGATGAAAGTTTCTATAAACTTCATTAATTTTCCTCAATTTTCCCTTATTAAAATCTATAAAATAATGGTAGTTTTAGATAGAATGGTGGTGTACATTATTAAAATTTTTATTCGGTTTATTTTTATTTATCCTTCTATTTTCTATATCATTATGATGTTTTTATCTTGATATTTCAATTTTCTTGTAACTACTTTAGCACTTATTATATGGTTATTACACTTCATAAGGTAATTCACATTAATTAAAATTTTGGGTTGACCTCTATATCACTTGAAAAAAATCGTTATAGTATTTAATTTAATTTATTTACAATGTTCCCATTTTAAATTTCTGAAACCTAATTAAAGTGGACTCAATTTTAAAATTGACCTCTTATTTCGTGATAACAAATTTAATGGTTATCATTAAAATATTTAAGTCTTCCTCCAATAAAATTTTATTCTTTAGAAAATTTTATAATTTATATTGGAATATAGGGGAAATTCTAATTTTATGAAAGTATATTCCACTCCATCCACTTCTAGTTTATAACCTCCATTCGTGAATACTATTTTTTATCAAGGGAACTCAATTATTCAATAAAAACTCTTTGTTACATTGAAATATTTGTGTCCACTTTATTTATTCCAAATATGAAATTATTAATACTTTGGAATCCAATATACATGATAATATTTTATTTTATAGTGCATTTAATTTTCATTGAAAACTATTTCTGAAAATTTCATCCTATTGTTTATAGATCCTATAAATTTTTTTATTCCTCAATAATTTTCAAATGATAAGAGAGGCTTATCGTTATGATAAAAACCATTAAAAAAATTTATTAATTATAAACTATATGTAATATTCTATTTTTTTAAGAATACTTTGTTCAATAGTGTATACAACATGTAATAAAGAGGTGAAACAGACCACAAAATATTATTATTTAAACATGATCCTTATAACCTGAATGCTAAATTAGAGGGTATGGATAATATTAAGTTAATTATGAAATATATATAAAATTAATTATCAATAAAAATATTATTATTAATTCTTATAAAATAATCATTCAATTTTAATTAAATCCAATTTATTCTTAAAAATCACGTTTTCTTCAAAAATGAATTTTTATTGATTTTTATTAGAAAAAAAAATCCAATTTATTTGATAAATTTTATTTTATTAAAATTATATAATTTTTAAAATTATCATATAAAAATTTTATTTGGTTGAATTTTTATATGAAAAGATTGATTTTTCAGCGAATAGTGAAAAATACCGTTTTTTGTAAAACTGTCATTTTATTTTCATTAAAAAGTATCATTATTATTTTAATTTGATCCCAAAGTTTCATAAGAATTATTTAATTTGTTATAATTAAATAAAATTCATTTGAATCATCATTATATTTTATTTTGTTATAAGTACATTTTTTGGGCTTAAAAACACATTTGCCTAAAAACTGATTTTCGTTGTGTTTTACACATTTATATTAAAAGTAATTTATTCTAATTATATGAATTGAATCTTGAAAATGGATTCTATATTTGGACTCATTCTTTCCAAATTTGGTAAATATGTACATTTTTATTTTTATATTATGAATAGTAACTTTAGTAATATTTTTTCTATGGTAAAGGGTAAATTAGGTAATTATGGTTAAAAATTAAATGATAAACACTAAGGAATGAACCTAAAACTTGAATTAATTTTATTATATGAGTATATATTGTCCCTAATCTTAAATAAGTTGAATATATGTCATTTTGTCTCATTTGGACATGGTTTGGACCCTTCATATTATTTTATATATGGAAAACTAAAAAATGCCATTCTCTTGGTTTTATTAACTTTAAATTTATAACATAGAAATAAATTGAGAATATGTTTGTTTATAAATATAAATTTAAAATTTAAATTATTTTTTTTCATCATGGTAATTTATTTTTAATTTATAGTTCAGAAATAATTTCCTTCAATGCATATGAAACACTAACGCAGTGCTTGTGTAATTAGTAAAAAAAATCAATAAAATGATATTAAAAAATATATAAATAGTATTATTTGAGTTATTTTTTATGTTAAAAGATTTTTTAGATAAAAATGACATATTAGAGAGGTTTGGGTTTATTTTATTCTAATTCCATTATTTTCATGTAGTTTTTAAAGTCAAATTAAATGAATATTTCCAAAATTAACATTTATGATATTTTATAATAAATAATATTTTATTAAATGATTTAAAATTAATAAAAATATTATATTATACCAAATTAATTTTACATGGTTTTAAAAATAAATCATGGCCCATTTATTGGTCTTTTTTAATTTTATTGTAACATTATTAACCCTTAAAATGTGGAAAACATAAATATTATGACAATTGTCAAAAGGGTTAACGATGGGGTAAAACAAAAAGATAAGGGTAAAAATGCGAACCAAAATTGTCCAAATTTTATTTAATGGGTTGATTTAGACTCATAATCATCTTAAATTCAAATTATATTATTTTTTATCCATTTAATAATGAAAAATAATTTATAATAATTCAATACTTTATGAAATTCCAAAAATGACCCTCCCCTCACTTATAAAAAGACACCCCTTCTCTTAATTCTTCACAACACTTTAATACATAAATATTTACCAAAACCTACTCAATTATATTCAAAATATCATTATATAAGTTCTATAGGTTTTAGTCCTTCCAAAAGACTTAGCCTAATTCCATTAAGAAAAGATATTAAGGTGCTCTTTTATAGAAGAGGTAATCATCTTTACCGACTCTTTAAAATTTCTTTCTTCTTATAATTCTTATTAATATTTTTTAATAATCCTAAAATTATAAATTCAACATCATCAATATACTTATGTATTTTTATGATTACGAGACAATCATATTCCATCCTAAATAAAGCAAAATCATCGCTTATGCATACGTATGACTTACCATCACCACATAACAGTGTAAATAATTTTTCATAACCAACTTACTTGGATAGTTATGAAAATGAAACTAATGATAATAAATGATATTTATGAAATAACTATGATTCTTTAAAATTATAACCACGCTCATCTGTAAGTATGGACTACCACCTCCATGAAGTGATGTGATTCTCTTTTCATTTACTCTTTACATGGATGGTAATAAAAATGAATTTAGTAATGATATTTGATATATATGATATAACAGTGTTTTTATAAATATTAATTATTATTATAATTTATTTATTTTACATCTATTGAGAATTGAAAATAGCGTTCATGTATACATACAGTCTACCGTCTCCATAAATGGTGATTTTTTTATATCTATCATTTATGGATGATTATAAATATATATATATAGAATATATATGATTTTTAAATATTTTATAAAATTATTCAGATGATGGAACCATGAGAAATATGTAAGGAAATAGATTACTGAATCTGAACATACTATAAAAACAAAGAAGTTAACACCATAAATAATTAAAATAATAAAAGATTATTAACCAAAAGGTGATAAAATTTTATAAATTGATAATATATGATTTTATAGACATGAATATGGTTTTGGAATGTGAGTATAATAAATTTAATTTTATTATAAATAATATTAGATCACCTATGAGGAAAGGATAACTTAAAGTAAGAATTTCGTCCCAATTTCCACTCCACTAATACATATTTGGTATTATGTACCTACTCGTTTTTATGATGTGTATATACTTATAGATTGAGGAATTTAACACGAATATCCATTTATTCATGATGATTAATGACTCAATTTAAGTTACTCTTTCAAGAGGTTTTTTAAAAGAAAATCCAATCTTATTCCTCTTTTGATCAGGTATATTTTTCTTCCATATCCATATTTTTCAAAATAGTTTTACAAAATTCCTTTTTATTACTCAAATGATTTATTAAGTACATTTTAAATTATATTTTACTTTTTTTTACATGGTCTAAAATGAATTTTTGTAATTATTTTACCCAAAAGGGTTATTTTAAACCTTTTTATAAAAGGTCAAAATGAATGTTTTCTTTTAATTTATATGGCGCCATGACCATTTTACACTATTTAGCTTGTTCTATATTTTTAAATGGTTTTATAAAGAAAAATATTTAATGAAAACAAATTTTAAAATTTTTATTTATATTTTTCATCTATTCTTCAAAAGAATCAATTTTACTTCAAAATCTACTTTTCTAATAGTCATATCTCATCTCTTGATTAATTTTTAGACGTTAAAATTCCCTTGAAACATTCACTTTATTAGGATCATTGGACATTAAATTAATTTTAAAGACCCATATTATTTATCATTGATATGTATATTTCCTAAACCCTATATCATTTCTACATATAGTATTTTATAAAAATTATTTTATTAAATATTAATATATCTATAATTTGTATTCTTTCCCTGATATAGAAATTTATTGATAAGGGATATTATTAATGAATTATATTGATGATTAGATATATGAGAAATGTTTTGGAAATGCATTAACCAGGGGCATCCACAATTATATATTCCATCGATGCATCGATAGGTCCCATGATACAAATCAGTTGGCCAAATTAAATGGATATTTACCCATAGTTATAAACTATATTGGTGAAAGGTCTTAATGGTAGAGATATAATTATGTCTAAGAATATAATGTCCCATAGTATTCATTTACTTCATTGACAATTTAATTATTATTATCCACGTGATTACTATATTGAAATTATCCATGGATTCCTTTCATACCCAAGTTATTGATTAAATGACACATGTTTTCAGTTATTTAACTTTCTATATTGATTATCCATTATTTACCCATGATATATTATCCTATACATTACCCATACTGTGAATTTTAGATAAACCTTATTTTTTTTCCTTTCCCCAGGTTATGATGAAAAACATAATTGAAGGATTTTTATGGATGTAGAACATTTAATTTTTTTATGTTTATATTTTATAATTATAATGAAATATGGGATTCATGTTTGAATATAGTTTACCAAGACTTATAAATAGATCAATATTACATAATTATATTCCTTATATTCATTCTAATAGAATAAAGTAGATACCATCTCTAGGTCTCTGGAGTGGGTGTTGTTATAGTTGGTATCAAGAGAAGTTTTGTAGAAACCTTAAGAACTAGATTTTAAATAAACATAGATAACAAGAAAATTAAAATAATTAGTTATAGTATTTTATAACTTTTTATTGTTTGTTTTATTTTATCTATTAATATTGATGATTATTACGAGATAACTTAGTGTGTTCAAATATTTAGTGATGGAAACTAGTGTAAGAAATTGAATCAATACCTATGGCCAATATAGGGAATTCCCTACTGAGAAAGCTAGAATATTTGGTAGTAGATCTGAAAATATAATGAAAATATTTGGGAAGATGATCCAGGTTATGTGTAATAACCTTTTACATATGGAGAAACATGATGTTACATGGAATTATACACCTATATTCGATAATTCCATGTGTAAGAAGACTCTATATATTCATAAACCTACTAATCAAGTGGTAAACAAGTAATGGATCATGTCACTTGAAAAGATATTTCTCAATTTGGGATAAAATGAAAAGGAAAAGTTTAATCTAGTAGTGTATCATCATAGAGTTGATGCTGAACAATGATGGCTGTTGATCTAGAATACTAGGGAGGAAGAATAAATAGAACATATGAGGTTGAGATATTTTCAAGTATTATTCTTCGATAAATATTTCCCTTATGGGCAATGAACTAGAATGAAGAAGAAGTTTATTATCTTAAATAAAAAGATAAAGAAAGTGTGGTGGAGTATAATTATACCTTTACAAGACTATCTAGGTATTCTATGAATTATATATATAATCAAGATAGAAAGACTGACCATTTCATTAAAGGCCTTAAGGAAAAACTCATAAGGGAACTTATTTATCAAACATTCTCATCAAATGATGAAATAGTATTATGTGCCATAAAAATATATAAGAAGTTTTCTAGATCCTATATCTTTAAGGGAAATCAAGAAAATAAGTGTTCAGTTGAGAACCATGAAAAAGGTAAATCATAAAAAAAGATTAAGGGAAAAAAATAAATTCCCATCATGATGAAATTATGTAAAGAAACATCTTGGAAAATACTTTAAGGGCATGCGAGTATGTTATAAGTGTAGAGATAAGAGGAATTTGGATAATTAATACAAGATGAAGAAACAAATCAATAATTTCCAGTACTTAAACAATAGATAAATTTGGAATTATTCACACCAATTTCAGAAGTTTCAAGGGAAATATCATATAAGAGACCGAGGGGAGACATCTAAGTTTATGTGTTCTCTAAAAACTAAAGTTGAAGTTCTAAATGATGTGGTGGTAGGTACTTTAATCACAACATCAATATTATCCAATGATTTATTTTATTATGAAACTTCACACTCATTAATATATACCCAATTTTCCAATAAAATTAGTCGTTTCCCTAAAACTATAATAAGGGAATTTTTAGTCAAACCTTTTAGTGTAAGTCTCACTATAACGTATATGTGTTGATTAGTTCCCATTATGACACATAAAAATTCCATATTTGTAGAATTTTTTATTATAACTACAGTTGATTTTGATATAATCCTTGGTATGGATTAGATTTTAAAATATTATTAAATAATTATTTCAAATAGAATAAAATTACGATTCATGATAAATATATGGAATTACTTATCTTTATAGGGGATATTTCATCACCTAATTCATGTATAGATCCACCTCCAGTAGCTCTTTTGAATGATATTCTTAGAGAGGAATAGTATACACATTCTATAGATGAAAAAGTTAATATTTTAATTGAGCATGTACCTATATTACAATAATAAATTTCGGTATTTCCTAAGGAATTATGTAAAAATACAAAAAAAACATGAATCATATTTGTGGACTGATTTAATCCCTGATGAAAAACCTGTGTCAAATAATCCTTATATAATAGTAGCTATATAATTAGTAGAGTTAAGGAAACAACTATACGATTTAAGGGAAAAGGTATTTATAAACCCTAGTGTTTCACCTTGGGAATCCACCATTATGTTAATTAATAAGAAAGATGGATCTATGAGGTTGTGAATTGAATATAGGGAGATTAATTATATTACAATAAAGAACAAGTATCCTCTACATCACATTGATGACTTATTAAACCAAATTCATGGAGCTCAATATTGTTTTAAGATTGAAATTTCTTCTGGGTATCATCAATTGTGAGTAATGAAATAATATGCTCCAAATTTCAAATTTTGAATGAGGAATGGACATTATGAGTTTACACTAATTGCAATTGTATTGACTAATAAACCATATATTTTTATGGATATAATGAATATAGTATTAAAATAATATCATGATAATTTTATTTTCACACTCATTGATGATATCTTGGTATATTTTAAAATCTATGAGGATCATGAGAATTACTTTCAGATCATTTTTGCGACTCCTATAGAAAAAGAGTTATATAGGAAATTTAAATTTGGTTTTGAAAAATTGTTTCTGAAAGAGTTTTCTAAACTGTTTAAAGGTGTTTTAATGGGATGAGATGTTTTGAAATTAATGTGTATGAATTGGAACTGAGTTTTAATTTTAATTATTGTGCCTTTCTGAAAAGTTTTGTTAGCGGTAATTTGGGTTCGATTTTGTGGTTAGCGGTATTGAGAAAAATGAAGTATTGGTTGATTGTTTTGGTTTTGAAAAGTGGAAAGAGTTTTTGTTTTAACCTTTGGTACTTTTTTAAGAAACCACTTGCATGGGGTTATATGGGATGATGGATGGTTAATTACATTACTAGATGAGTGCCAAGATGGACATGAAGAGGGTGCCCGGTGTGGCATGATAACATGCATGTGTGGGGCCCATGGGGTACACTTGGTGGATATACTAACTGCTGAACCGTTTCTTTTCAAAGTAATTTTTTTAAAAGAAAAAATTTATGTCTTGATCAGTGGTTTGGGATGGTGTGTATTATGTGTTTTTGTAAATGTTTATGTCATGGAATGTTTTGAGTCCAAGAACCCCTCTTGTTTGAACGGTGTTTTGGGTTTGTGTTTGGTCGGTAATCTGGGTTAAAGGGCTAGTTAGTGGTCTCTTCTGAGAAAAGTTTGGGAAGAATTTATGGTGGTTCACCTCATCTGTTTGGATCTAGTTGCTGTATTTCTTAACCAATGGACTGGGTTGGTTGGGTCCTTGGGTTCTCTCATTGGATAATGTACGCCCCCATTAAGGGTTAGGGAACAACTGAAGTGCAACCCAGATTGTTTCTCCGTTGGAAAATCCTCCAGTTGATCAATGTATGGAATCTTTTCTTAAGATTTGTATAATGAGTATAAACCATTTAATTTTTGGGTTTGAGGATACTATTGTAGTGGGAGAGTGATTGTAGAAGGTTGAAAGAGACCATAGTTTCTTAACTTTCCTGATTCGTCGAAGGTGGAAGTGGTATGGGGTTGTTATTATAGATGAGTGTCTGGATGGTGTCTAAGAGGGAATCTGGGTCCTTCATAGTCTCTTTGAAGTAGGATTTCATGTTAAACCACCAATGTGAGAAATATGGTCATGATAGGCCATTATGGACACCTTTTGGAATTGTGTGTTGTTTGGGGACTTGACATAAGGTCCCTTTACATGTATTGTTTCTATCACTCACAATGGTCATGTTCAGTGATGCCTTGTGATGTCTTGTGCTCATTTGACTATAAAGGTGAAGGTCGTGCAATCCTAAAAGGGTATCTATTATGTTGGGAGTATGTATCCCTTGAAAAAACTTCAAAATCCAAAAATATAGAGGAAGGTGTCTATATGTGTCCTTTCCTTCTGTTTTTTCTCACCCAAAGAAACAAGGTGTGATGTGTGTGCATCTTCTAAGCCCTTGTTTCACTGAAATGTCAGGTTTCAGTATAGTGGGTTCTGGAGTGTGTTATGTCTTGGTGAATCCATCTAAGATTATAGTGTAGTTATTTGTATCACTACAAGGAGAAGTTCCATTCAGGTGGTTTCCAAAGCCTAACTATGAGGCCGAAGATGATTCAATCCTTTGAGCTCCAGCCACAGGTCCTAGAGAGAATCTGGAACATAGTCATGGGAAATCCCAGTGTCATTCATAACCTTGTACGAAGTCTTGTTCTCACTATGAGAGATGGGAACATTTTAAACATATGGCGTCGTCATCTTTCTTCTATTATTCCAATTTTATGGAAATAGGTGGAGGGACTCGTGCCCATGTTTTTCACCTAATGTCTTTTCTTCCCCCTATGTTTTCCATTGAGTTTTTGGAGAAAGGTTTAAAATTTGTCTAGATAGGTTGAGTGCATGGTTTTCACATGGTGATTTGTAACCATGCCCTATAAAACCATGTAAATATAAGGATCTACATGGTTAGTGCAAAGTTTCCCAAACTGTTCAGAATAACCATGCAGCCATCCCAACTCTTTGAGTTTTGGGGTCTTTCTGTGCTGGCCCATGCTGGTCAGGTAAGATGGTTGGTTCTTATGATGGGGAGACTGTTTGTTCTGGAAATGGGGATGAACTTGTTTTTTTAAGGTTCAAACTTTCCAATCGTTTTCTAACAGGTTTATTTGTATAACCAAAAACATCCAATGATTCTATATCCATTTGGACATACTTTCCAAAGTTAGGTGCTCATTAGTTGTGGACTGAGGAGGCTTAAGAATTTTCATTGGTCGATAGGATGGGAGGTCAAACGCATCACACCTTTTTTGGGGGGAATTATTGCCTACTCCGGGACTCTCTCGTAGATTTAAGTTATGTTCATGAATCTTTATTAATTCACCAAGTATGAAAATGAGTTTTCTTTTAGATTTATCAATAAATGATTGATATGTATGGGATTTAGAGAATATTTTATATGTATTCGAGGTTCTTCATCGATGGAGAATCATCCATATGTATTAGAGATTCTTAGTCAATGGTATCCTTCAATACATTATATAGAAATCTCTTAGTCATTATGATAACCATACTGGTTTTAAAGCCACTTAGTGGGGCACTTGAATTTTATTGTTTTTCAGAAAGATAGGGATTATTTCAGAGTTGGGATCATACCCGCAGATTGGCTACCTACATATCCTTGTTAAAAAGGAATCTGAACCCACATAGTTTGATAAGAAGGATATAGTTTAATGTCATATAGGACAGAAAAGAATTAATGAAATATGGGATTGAACCTTATAAAGGCTTCCTACGTACTCAACTTTTAAGTCAGAGATCAAAGTCCACATATTTCAGGTAAATAAATATGGGTTTATGCATGGTTAATGGCCCAAAAAGAGATGTCATGATCACTTTTACACTCTAGGCTCACGTGAGTCATGCTCGGTGTGAGAAACAAGAGGTATCATTAAACTTGACGATGGTTCCATGAAAGATGCAATCATGAGAAATGATGTGAGGATTACGTATGTATGACTGCCCAAGTAAATGAAGACCAGGACTTACTTCATGAAAGAATCCCAGGATCATGGTCCATAAAGGTATTTGTACTTTATGGAGATTTGGAGTTTTAACTTGGGGATTACTTCTGAGAAGGAGGCATAAATTAAAAGGGACTTATTATTGGGGTTTATTCTTGAGAAGGAGGCCCAAATAAAAATAAATTAAGACCGGTGCTTACTCCTGAGGAGGATGCCCAATTAAAGGGAACTTATAACTTGAGGCTTACTCCTAAGAAGGAGACCCAATGTTAAAGGAAATTATGACTGGGGCTTACTTCTGAGAAGGAGGCCTAGGTTAATGGGACTTATGATTGGGGTTTATTCCTGAGAAGGAGGCCAAAATAAAAATAAATTAAGATCGAGGATTACTCCTGAGGAGGATGCCCAATGTTTAAGGGAACTATGACTGGGGATTACTCCTGAGAAAGAGGCCCAGGTTAATGGAACTTGATACTGGGGCTTACTCCTGAGAAGGAGGCCCAAACCGAAATATCTTCTCATCTTTAAAGGATGAGGTTATAGGAAACCTCTAACCTTGGTGACATAAAGCTTGTAAGTAATGAGGTTTTGGGAGAGGTTCTCACATAATTCCTTTCATATAAGGAAGCCAACAAAGGAACCATGCCATAAATGACTTTGAAAAGGTGTTTGAGGGCTAATATCTTGAAGAGGAGAGGTGAACGGAAGAGAGGCACACAAATGAAATTGGCACGCAAGTATGGCCGCGCAAATCATTTGGTGTGCAAGTCTTGGCCGCACAAGTGTACTTGCGTGGCATGGGTTCACCTGGGCAACAAAGAATCTATAGGATAATACTTGGGAGAGACTTAACTCAATCCTTTTGTATTATCCTAAGATGTTTCCAAAAGGGAGGCACACAAGTTTCATTGAAAGGGAAGGGCAGCGCGCAAGTGTTTCCACTTTTAAGGAGGTCTGGATACTTAGGTGTTCAAGTATTGATGAATTCTAAACACTTAGGCCTTATCCTACTCCTTCAAGTCTTACATTCTAGGTAAAAAGTTACCTTAGAAGCTTTCAGAAGAGTTGTGTTGAAGACTTGGGTGACCAGAGATTGAATATGAGTTTTGGAAAATTTTTCCTCGAAATGGGGGGCCCACATGGGCTATTTATAGGCCACTGGGAACCTTGGGAAAAAAACTAGAGCACACAAGTGACTTGCGCGACCCATAGGTGGCGCGCAAGTGAGTTGCGCGGAGCGCAGGAAACTTGCGCGACTCCCTCCAAATGGGTTTGTTGTCCATGACTTTGTCAATTTTGATGTATTTCAAAGGGTGTCCCTCTTTGTGATTAAGGTATTACCCTTTGAAATTCACTGGACTCTGTGACAAAAAGGAGCGTCAACAAAAGTCCCCCCTATGAGTTGGATCCTAAAAGGAAAGAGGATCTGGCTCTGAGGTAAAGCTGGAGAAACAAGGGTCTGTGGCATGCAAGTTCAGCACACAAATGTTGGGGCACGCAAGTATGGAACACAGGTGGCTAGGATTTCCAATATATATAGGCTCACTCTCACTTGAACTCATTCAACTTCTAGCAACTTGCGCTCTCATCATGCATGTGATTCTATTCTTCGGCGAATCACCCTTCTTTTAGTTTGTCACACTTCTGCAAAAGGTATTTGACTTTCACGCTATGACTAGGGCAGAAATACTTGCGTGACACTTTTGACTTGAACACAAAGTTGGGAATTGCACGCCTTAATGAATTTTCCATTTTTTTGATTTCTTTCATCAAGATTTCACAAAACAAACTTACTTAAGTTTTGTCTATTTGATATTTGTACAGATTCAATGGCTCCCAAAAGAATTGGATCAGCTGATGAGTTGGCCAACAAGAGAATAGATGACATGATGAATGTCATCAGCCATGATTATTATGATATCTATGACAACACTCTCCTAGATTTGGCTAAGTACTTGAAGAAATATCATGCCAATTTCCCATAGAGCATCTACTTGCCTTTATATGGCCATGGTCATCTATGAGGAGTCAATGTTCTAGAGGAAAAGAATTATATTCCTCATTCCTTATTTCATACTTACCAATTTATCTTCGGAAAATGTCTCAATTGCAGGATCATTTTCCAATGCTAGAACAGTGGCTAAGGCATTCATAATGTGTCATAGCCCATGTTCTCTAGATCTGAAGCCTCACAAGTATGAGCTGTAGCCGCATTGCTATCCCTCTATTTTCCAAAATTCTCAGATGGACTAATCTAAGGGATGGAAAAAGAGTTGGGATTTCTATCCTAGAGGAGGTGTGAAGCCGACTTGGATGTGGGCATATTGGGTGCAACAAACCTATGAAAAGTTTTTCAATGATCTGAAAAGAGCTACAATATATGAAGATGTCTGGGATGGGAAGACATATGTCTATGAGAACGACAATTTCCTACCGGAGTTAATCAGTCATTGGAGTCTGAAAACAAATTCTTTTCATATGACTCATGGAGAAGTAGGAATTAGTTTGTGGGATATCTACAAGATTTCAGGTGCTCCTATTTTGAGATATATGTATGATGAATTCATCCCCCCTAAGGTGACCTGGAATTATTCGGAGAAGACTCCGGCTTTGGCTCGAGAGTTAATGAAAATTTTCCACAAGATTAAGAATACAAAAACCACAAAAACCCACTCCAGAAAAGATATCCATCCAGAGGAGTGGATGGGAATGTTTCTGATTAAGAAGAAAGAGGAGGGACCTTCCGACACTCATCCTACTAGTTTCCCTAGAGAAGCAAAGAGGGGTGCTCCAGGCACATTTTGGACAATTTTGGAAGCATGAGAGTTTGATAGGTGGGGGTATGAATTAAACCAAAAAATTCCAACGAAGACCCATCTGGTAGGATGTTTGGACTTGTGGCTTAGTGTTTACCTTTTACAAGTTCGGGATTCGAAAGGAGGCGTGAGGCCGGGGACCTTTGTCGTTGCAGCCAAGCTGGCTGAAAAGAAGATGGTTGGGTTGGCCACCCTATTTTTTGCAAAGATTCATAGGAGATTACTTCATGTTTATATGGGTAAGTATCCTATAAGAATAGTGGGACCATTCCAAGTTTTATGGGGATGGATCGCCACTCACTTTAGGACATATTCTGTACAATGTGGGGTATAGGTTCCTGGAAGTTATTTCCGGTCGTCTGTGCCGATATTTTCTAGAATTTCTCCCTTATCCCTCAATGATTGTGATATCAAGATAAGGATGAGCATGTTCAAGGAGTTTCATTTCTTTAATTATGGAAATCATCCAACAGGGTGATTTGTTGATGATGGAATAGCCAGCCTGGAGTTAAGGGCATACATGCTGGCATGTAGAGATGGTACACTAGCCACGAGGATTGACGAAGAAATTATATGCGAGGCCTATGCTCCATACATATTTTCACATCAATTCAAATGTCTACAGAAAATTATTGTATCCCCTCTGGTGCATGTCAGGTTAGAGCATCATCCAATGGTCTCTCGTCAACTATGGTTGTTGATGTCTATGGAGTAGACTGGGGCGATATTTGATCTACCAGCCGTTGGAGCGGCAAGTTGATTGACTATATGTTATGCCGAGATATGGGTAGCATCATACCCTGAAGGGGTACTGAATCGCCCAATCCAATGGGTGGGGACAAAGAAGAGAACCATTAGGAAAGAAGCTTTTCATTTGGAAGGCGACTCTTCCTCACCCGGAGCTGATTCACCGGGTTCCTCACCCGGGGCTGATTCACTGGATTCCCAGGATGGGGATGAGGCACAAAATGCATCAAAGCGGCCTCGTGCCAGATATAATCCACCTTCCAGAGTCAAGAGACCTACTCCATCGACTCATGGTGAGTTATATCATTGAGTAAATTTAGTCGAAATTATTTTAAATAGCAACAAGTTTCATTTTCTTATCCTTTATCTATGATTGTAGGAGCTGGGAAGAAGTTGAAGTCCCAGATTGTAGGACCCTCCTCGCGGTCTTCTGCTTCACATTCTAAATATTTATGACCAGAGGCTATCTGGACATGGTAGATTTTATATTGTGATGTTGAAACTTCTTGGATGGACTTATGCAAAGGGATGCATATCTCTGGAGTGGGGAATCTCTGGGCTTTCTCTTACATCTGTTTTGAGGACAACCACAATAAAGTGAGGGATTACATCAAAGAGCTATAAATTCTCATATATGCCACTGATAAGTCAGTTCCTGTCACTAAGAGGGTGAAGGAAATGATGGACCATGGTACTACTGAGGGGATTTATCCTTCATTAGACAAAGAGAGGCGTGATTACATGGCTCCTGAAGATGTAAGTTTTCCTTTTTCTCATATTTATATTTTCTTTTCAATTTGAATTTAGTCAAAGCTTTGTTATTTAAGGAAATAATATTCTTCATCCTGCAACTTGTAAAGGAAAGAACCACTGAAATTCCTTCACCGCGGTATAGCCCTGGTGGCATTGCTCTTGGAGCCACTGAATCTCCTCATGAGCCAGGCAAAGTATCTCCAGTCCACCAAGCCATGGATGAAGAGTTATAAAGGGTGTTATTGTCTCCGATACCTGTTTTCAGAGATGATGATGCTTGTCCACCCAAAAAGGCCAAGAAGAAAAAGCATCGAAGAAAGAAGACCATAGTCAAACGCTTTATCAGTAGTGGTAAGTCTTTCTGGTAGTCATGAATATTAACTTATGAAAAAGTGCTCAAACTTCTCGTGATTGCAGGGGCTTATTCAATTTCCACTTTAAGGGAAAATACTTACCATCCTTAGATTACAAAAAAGGGTTTTGGATAACAACCTCAAGTTCCTTCTCAAATGGTCGTTCCTGAAGAAATACTAAGAGCAGATGAGCCGATGTATGCTTCCAACACCACTCCTGATTCTGATGCCAGGAGAGAAAAGACTTCTAGTAATTTAACAATAATTCATAGAACCTCAAATGAGAAAAAAACTAACTTACATTCTGTGATGTTTTAGGTTCAACACATGCACCAGAACATTTGGAAATCAACACAACTGACCCCAAAACTGTCTGTGAAGAAGCTATCTGGGGTCAGAGATTGCCAGATGAAAGTCACGAAGAAGACATGCCGAGTGCTCCCCCTGGTGAGAATAACCTGGGATCTAGGACATCATTGGATAAAATGATAAAACTTGGCATGTACTTTGAAGAAATTTTAAAACATGTTAAATTACCATGTGATTTAGAATAATTTGGAGATCTATTTATAGAATAAACTGGACATGAGTTTCATTATTTGTCCTTTTAATCTTCTCATGATTACACTTCTAACCATGTTTGGTTAAAAATTTACAGTTCCATCTAATGAAACTGCTGAACCAACAATGCTTGAAAGAGGTTTAGATATTGATGTCAACCCTATGATTGCAGAAACACTAGATCAGGTGGAACTTAACACAACAGACCCTCCTGAAGCCCATCTTAAAAATCATGTTGAAGCTAAGAAATATGGGGAGGAGTCTTCCCAAGTTATTGATCTACTTTTAGGTAAAAGATGATGATATTTGTGTCTTACTAAACATACAAGACAATAAATCAACTTTTACTGTCCTTTGAAATTAAACAAACTTTCAATTGACCAAACGGGGCTGTCAACTTCAATGGCTAGATCTGAAGGTGAAGCCTCAGCCTCAGACCAATCAGTAGCAGAAGGTGAAGCAACCAAGGTCAGGGAAAGAGCAGAATATGGTACTTCCTTAAGTGCATTAATCCCAGACTATGTTCCTCCCAGTGATAATGATGCTGAATCAGACCCAGATGTGAAAAAGGCGCTCCAATTCTCACGTCACAAGGCATGGAAAAATATACGGAAGATAATATATGAGGTTCCACTTGAAGAGCTGCCTTCAAAAATTTCAAGACTTTCATCCCTTTTTATTATGCTGGGACTTGGAGGCTTTGGATATCAAGAAATCCATGTCGCAGTGAAAAAAGTCATTCAAAGGAGGGAGCAAGAGAAAAGGTGCTGTCAAGACCTGATCAGAGCTAGATTGCTGATCAATATCAATGAATTTTAGGCTACAGTGCTCCAAACTGAGGCTGATCATGCTGCAAAGATGAAGGAGCTAAAGAAAAATATCAAGGAGAAGATTGTCCAGCAGTTTCACCTTCAGCAAGAGCTAGATTCTGTTACTGGGGAGTTTGAACAGCTTCATAATTTGTTGGAAGAAGTCCAAAAGGATTGTATAAAATCCATCAAAGATGCCAAAGAAGCACTTTGTCGAGCTAAATAGAGTGAAGCTGGTTGATTAGATGAACATCAAGTGGGTGCTGATGAAGCTCGAGATGCTGTGAACAGATGAAAATTCAGGTTGAAAGTCTTCTGTAATTTTTGAAAACAATAGAAGAGACTCTAGTCTGTGTATTTTCTTCTAATCTTGTTAATAAAATGAAAAAAAGTTCATCTTCAATCATCTATACCTTCATAGTTTGATTTTTACTAGGTTTATATAAACAAACCCACAAACTTTATCTTTTAATTGCTCAATATTTCCTAAATCATACAAAATGTACATTTAGCGAGCTGAGACTCGACTTTTGTTTAGAGTACCCTTTATAGGTTCCCAATTTAATGAGTACCATGTCTTTTGTTATTGGCAGTTTAAAGTCATGCATGTTGGAATATAAAAAATCTAATATTTAAGGTCGAATATATTTGACAAAATGGATGATATTAACTCAATTCTTGATAATTTGTTTGGAAACATATTACCATGTTCAAGTATGGAGGGGGAAATTGTAAACTGTGATTTGAGAAATTTTGAATATGAGGAATGACAAGGGAAAAGAGCTAAAAGGCATTAGAGGAAGTATTTTCAAATAATGAAGGTACCACTACTTGAAAAACCTGTTATGGGGGCTGAATTATGCAGGGATAACTGGGGAATAAGCTGCATAGTCAAATAGTAGCATCTTTTGGTTGACAGGTCTGTTATGTAGACAACTTATGCAAGGCCACCTAAGGGAACGTGCTGCATAGTTGGGCAAAAGAACTCTCAGAAATTTGACTTTCTATCACTAAAATCCAAATTAAGTTTAATGGGGATCCAAACTTTCCAAAGAATAGAGTCAGATTTATGGAGAAAGGTACTTGAATATGGAGAGGATATTTCCAATCAGAATTGTCAAAGAATTGGAGGAATGTGACTTCTACGAAGGTCTGACCAAAACGTAGGAAAAAAAGGTATCTGTGGTTTTAAATAATATGACTAAAACCAAATATAGAAACATTATACGACATAACACTTTTAGATCATGAAAAAGAGTATGGAAAAAATATGTTAAGGATGGCAGTTTTTTTGCAGATCCCTATATATCACCGTTAAGATCAATAGGGACAAAAGCGGCTTCTTCTAAGAATGAAGTTACCATTACTTGACAAACCGATTATGGAGGTTTAATTATGTAGGGAAAACTGGGGAATAAGCTATATAGTCAAATAGTATCATCATTTGGATGACAGGTCCGTTATGTAGACAACTTATGCAAGGCCACCTAAGGGAACATGCTATATAGTGAGGAAACAGAACTCTCAGGTATCAGAAATTTTGTGACCAGAATTCAAGAAAAGGGTTATGGAGATCATGGATATTATTTTTATAATGCTACAGATGGGTCCTGAATTGAGATTCTAGATGTCACTACATATCTCATTAGGATGAGAATCAAGCCACACGTAGTTCTTGAAATATAGTTTAACATCATGCAGGATGAGATCATGGAAGATGTTAGTTTAGGGTCATAGAGCTTGGACCATAGTGAGAGAGACATATTGTGAATTTGTTATAAACCTGATGTGAATAAAGACCAGGGTGTTCCATATCACACCATGTGCTCCCAAGGGGACTTTTCAGTCAAGGGACCGAAAGTGGAGTTTGGGGTTAGGCCCAAAGGCTTGGGGCTGGACTCGAGGAATGCTCGAGCGTTCCTACTTATCCCATGAGGATGAGAATCAAGCTGTATGTAGTTCTTGAAATACCCATTGTATAGATTTGGTTCATACATATGAGGATTAAAGAATAATTTATTGCAATTATGGCTGGACACAAGATTAAAGACTTGGGTGTCACTACGTATCTCATAAGAATGGGAATCAAGCCACACGTAGTTATTGAAACATGACATGGTTGGAGACCATGTTAATCACGATTCCTCTCGAGTGAGGGTATCAGGGATTGTTGTAGTTTATTTTAATACAGGAAAAAAGGTTAAGAAATAGTTTAAGATCATATACAAGGACCAGTGCTATGCATTTTAATGTCTTGCAGCAAGGACAATGGGGGACTATATTGTTTAACGTCATATAGCTAGGATGATGGGACGTACATAGTTTAACATCATGTAGGAAAAAAGTGAACTGATATGAATAAGACGGTTGACGGGGGATTCACGGATCAACATCGTATGGGGTGAAGGTGAATAAATGTGATGAAATTGGTTTTGGTCTTGAACCTCAGGAGGTTGCCTACATACCTGGGCTAGGAGGCTAGAATCAAAGTCCGCATAGTTCAATTGAGAGGGATTTGGATATCGGGGTGTTCTTGAGGACAGCGAACCAAATATGATGTTGGGACATAAGCATGGTTAGCAGCCCAGAGAAGATTTCATGGTCAAATCTTACTCTAAGCTCACGTGAGTCATGCTCGTTGTGAGAAACAAGAAGAAGCAATAGATCTGACAATCATGTCACGAAATATGCGATGAAGAAGGATGATGTGGGGCTTATGCATGGTTAACTGCCCGGGGCACGTGTGGAAAAAGAGTTTAAAAGATAGTTGTGCATGCGGCGATCACAGTTTAATGTCATGTGTCACAGACATGGGGTTCTTGGTAGTTTAATGTCTTGCAGAATGGATGATGCACAATTTAACGTCATGTTGGACGATAGAGGGACACGGTTTAACATAACATTGGACGATATAGGGGCTATGTAGTTTAATGTCCTATAGCAAGGACAAAAGGGTGTATTTGTGTTACATAAAATTCTTCTTTAAGAATCTTGCATTGGTTAGAGTTGTAATGAGTTCTCTATCCATTAAGATTAAAGAATAAGATCCATTGGAGTAGACCCTATGTATTGAGTAAGGTCCTTTTCACTTTATAAAGATTCTTCCTAATGAACCAGTTCAGGTTGTGACATTTGGTGGGGCGGTGCCCGTACTTTTGAAGCAGATGTCATAAAATATGTTAGAGTCAAAGACAACTTAGGCTTTATCACGAGATCGTCTTCTTCTGACTGCTCTTCTTTCTTCAAATTATGCTGCTTCTTTGAGTATTTTTCTTCTGATGAAGGTGGTTTTGCTGTGGAAGAAATATCAGAAGACACAATTGGTTGATTAAATTGTGTTCGTAAAATGGCATGAGTTCGGTTGATCATTTTTCTGACCATCCAATCATCATATTTCTGCGCATTTTTACTTTTGACTTCGTTCCACCCGCCTTCTTCCTCTGGATCAGTAGTAGTAACTCATGCTACCTGGGCTGAAGAACCTTTCAATTTTACTTGTCCATAGTCCACCATATTTTGCAGGAGGTCTTTGAAGACAAAACACTCTTGAATGAGATTCCCTAACATCTGAATAAATGGGAAGTAGTTGGGGAGGTCTTCACCTCCTTCCTTGTTTGGCCTTTTGGGCCTTGGAAACTCAACCAAGTTGTTTTCCAAATCCAAGATGAAGTAACCAGGAACTTTTTCATTCTAGGAAGAATAAGATTTGTTCTTAAAATATTCAAACTGTTTCCTCCATTGATCTCTTTGATCATCTTGATGAGGTGGCTACTGTTGTTGATTCTCAAGAGGTGGAGCCCTTCAATATGATGAAGGTTTTGAAGTGGAAACAGGTATATGTGCTTGTTTAAGTGTAACTATAGCAGTCTATGCTTTCTTTATTCTCCTTCCTGGAACTGATGGAATTACATGAGTTTTAGCCTTAGTCTTTATAAGAGAGTCTTCTATTTGACTGAGTGATTGAAGTAAGGTCTCAAAACCCTCCTGCGTATTTCACAGGGATCGACGGTGTGCGTAATTCATCACACAAATTTTCCACACAGATTGGCAGCAATTCTTCTTGAGGGAGTTCTAAACTTAAGGAATATGTTAATACCTTACAGTAAGCAATGAAATTTGAAACTCTTTCATTTTACCTTTGCTTACAATTGGTAAGATCAAAAACTTTCATCTTTGGAAATGTTGAGCTAAATTGAAGAATAGATTTTTGATGGATATCTTCCCACCCAGTAATTGACTGAGATTGCAAACTTGTATACCAGAAAAAAGAAGGCCCTTATAATGACTGCACAAAACACCTGAACTTAACAGCTTATTTTTTTTGAAAAGTTCCCATCATAGGATCACAATGAGAAATGAAATGTGTCAAGTGTTATTCTAGATCTCCCGAACCATTAAAAATTGGGAATGTGGTATTCACAAAATTTAATGGGGGAGGAATTGCATCCACCCATTCATTGTAAGCTCTCTTTTCTGGTTGAACTTGTGCACATTTTCCTTCCATATCTTCCAACTGAGATATTAATGACTCAATGGTAGTTATTAATTTTTGAGAAACATATGGTTGAGCATGGACTTGAGAAGGTATGATAACTGGAATTTGGAAGGGTGTGGCGACCGATACTACCACTGATGGTAGTATTGCCAGTTGATGTTGTGTATGACCTATAGGATTGGACCTGTGAGGGTGTACTTGTAAAGGGGTATATTCTTGATCCATCCTAGTAGCTACAATAAATTACCTTGATTGATTAACTCTAGCATGCTTAGGAGGAAGACTACCTTGAAGTAGTTCTACATTTAACCTCCGGAACTCATTGATTTCTTCTTCTTGTTGTGCAAACCTTTCCTCTAATGAGAGTTATTAGCCTTCTCCAGATTTAGGGTGAAATGTAACCTGAATTTTACCCTTTTACTTGGTATGCGACTTTCTGGAGTATGGTAGGGCATTACCCGAAGGAATGTCTTTCCCCTAGGCAACCCTCTGTCTTCTGGTACGTACACCTCCTTCATTAGTTTTTGTGTGTACAACTTCTTGAACATGAAATTCTTCGTCTAATTCCTATGATTGAGCCTCATGTTCTAGGGGATTAGTGAAAATGGAATTGATGATATTTATCGATGCATAACGCATTGCATCCCTTTTGTCACTACTTCTACGATATTGTCTTCTTCCATGTACTTTATAAGACATTACCTTTTGTTTGGTTGATCCCTCAGGAACTTCTTGATGAACCGTAATTTAGAGGGAGTCTCCTGGTAATTCAGCTCTGCGGTCCTCTTGTGGCTTCTTCCCTAATCGAGAGAAGACTAAATTTCACTGAGGAAGATATTGAGAATTTGAAAAATCCCTAGTCCGGTGGACTGGGGATGTTCCTATTTTTCCTGCTCAGCTCCTCGAATCCTGTCTGTTGATCCCGAGGGTTGGATTAAAAGAGTCCCCATCCTGGAAAGCTGAGGTGGCTCTTGAGCTGCTACATTTGAAACTTTCTTAAAATCTCTTCTGATTTTGCGGAATTTAGTCTGGAAATTGCCCGGATGCATCATCCTACATCCACTCAAATCACTTGGCTCAGATGACCATTGGATTATTTTTGATACCTCTTTCACCTGATGATGCACATGCTCTAAACGAGAATCCTATTTTATATTATCATTTGCTTGATGCAAGAGTAATTCAAAAACTTGTTCTTTATATGATTGACTTTGGGAAGAACTAGTTGAGGCCTTTTCTTGAGAAAGCATTTGATTACACAAAAAACTAGTTATATGTAGCTAGCCATGAGCAATAACATTGCATGAGACCACTTTTGGCAGGCTTTGTTGACTGTAGAGCACAGTGAAATGCAATGCTCCATGAACACCCCATCCCCTGATATGAATACCAGATGGGGAATTGGTAATTAACTAGCACAACCTTTTTAATGCACCAAGGCATGAACACTGAAGGGATCTCTACTGCTTCTCAATCTTTTGATGTCGGGAAACTGAGAGAGATGCCAAGTCAATTTGGTATTGCAACCCTTTTATTACCTTAACCTGATTTTGATATTCATCATAAGATAATATTTTTTATTTTAAGTGACAAAGAGTTTTCCATTTGTTGAGATGAATATCGTGAATACAATATTCTGTCAACGTTTATAGAATATCATACTGAGAGTCATCCAAAGGCCAAAACATGACTGGTATTTCACCTTTCTATAGTTGTTTTCTTATATTCAGCACTTCCTCTTTGTCATTTGATGAAAATTCTTCTACCTAATTAGACCAAAGCTGGCACTTCTTTGTTGCTTCATTAGATTCAATAAGATTGGTAGGGAATTAATTTGTCAATTTACAATATGAATGACCCAGGGGTGGTTTGGAGAATGACCTACACCCTAGGATATCTTCTTATTGAGAAAGTATTTCACCTGCTAGTGGTAAGGCATCAGACATGGCTGGATTCACATTTGAAAGTGCCTCAAAATAAGAGGTCTTTCTCGTTACTACATTGTTTATTGAAGAATTTTCTAGGCAATGCAAATTAATACTACATAGAGGACTTTCACAGCTAAATTCATCATCATGGGGAGGAACACCATGGTGGGTTACAGCAAAAGATGAAACCTCTTGCTCCTTGGTCTTCTGGCCACACAGAGGGTTATCATGGCTCTCATATGAAGGTAATACTTCAAGATTGACCGAATTTTCATGAAGTAAGCCTTCATGAGGAAGTTTCTGATGAAGACCTTTAGAGTTATTATTGTTACTTCCAGAATCTGGAAATGAGAGAGTAGAATCATGAGTTTCAATAGACAATTGTCTGAGGGATTCAAGAACTCCAGCATTGAGGAAGTCCTTATTGTAGATTGGATCTTAATTTTTCAACTGTGCTAGATGGATATTTTTATTGGATGCCTTCTTACTCAATTTGGAAACCACTTGTTGACAAAAGTGGTTATTTTGGGTTGGTGTATGTTCCTGGTCAATAGAAATGGTTAGGTTAGGCCGATTATCTCTATTTAAGTCGGGTGTATGTGCCCGAATTGATTGTCTGTATGACATGGGGGAGTATGCCCCACGACCCTCCTGGACTAGAACAAAGGTGTGTGTCTGATCTAGAGTGACATGTTGATGTGTCACTCCATTGATAGGGATAGATTTATGTTTCATTACCTATGATGTTGCTGAAGTTGTTATAATATTCTGATAGGTATCTAGAATATGGGCAGATATTTTCTTCTTCTCTTTCACCATTTTCAGCATGTGCTTGGTGACTTCATATGCCGGAATGAGAATATATGTCCATTCCATGTTTGGAGTAGGTATGTGTTCTTGCACCTATCCTCCTTTTCCTGTAAGTGAATTCTGACAGTACTCATGTGTGGGGGAAGAAAGTTATTCATGCCTTCTGTTTGTCATTGGAGCTTTCCAATTGACATATCTAGGTGATACCAAATGAGATTGTTGGTTAGCTTGATGAATTTCAGGTGTATGTACATGATTATTTTTCTCCACCAAATATGATTGATGAACTTCCTTCAATAATGGAAGACAAGACTACTGGCATAATTGATGAGTGTAAGCAGGTGTGTGTGCCTGTTTACAGGTGGTCACCACATTTGATTGGCGAGCTTCTTTGTATGCAGTCAGACGAGCCTGCTGACTGGATGATGAATTATAAATAGGTGTATGTTCCTTCCTATAGTACTTCGCCATAATTTCCTAGCGAGATTGGTGTGTTACTACTAGACGAGTCTGCTGGGCAGTGAAATCAGGACGAACAGGTGTATATGCCCGCTCGTTGTTTGTCATCAAGTTAGATTGATGGACTTCTCTAGAGGGGTCAGAGGTAAGAACCTGCTCCCTATTAGCATAATTTCACCTCTGATAGTTCTTCTTGCAATATCGGGTCTGAGGAACCTGAGCCGAACACCCAGAGGCGATACCCTTATCATGTTGAGGGTGCACTACCTCACGATTTTGGAGACGATTGTTGGTGGGAGTCCTTAGGAAGGACTCCTGTCTTCTTGAATTGAGGCCTTGAGTGACCTCTTAATTCACCTCCCTGTAATATGGGAGGGACTAGTTGTTGAGTTCCAGGGATAAAGACTTTAAATGGTTGGAAATGGTGGTTGGAACCACCTATTTCTTGACCACTGGTCGTCGCTGTCCGGACAACCAGGGTGAGTTGTTAACTTGGAGGGCTTGTCGAGTGGCCTTCAAAGTCGGGATAGTATCATGTTGATGGTATTACCTCACCAATTCATTTGATTACCAGTGTTGAAGACGCTGATTAGGTGATGTCATCCTCAGAGCGGACGAGGATCCAGCAGGAGTAGCGGTCGAGGCATTCACAGGTGTGAATTTTAAAGAAGACATTTTGTGTAGTAGAGAGATCTTAGAAAAGAGTGCCTGTTTAATATAGCAGGCATAATCAAGATAAATTTTTCCAGACTACATCTTTTGGATGAGCACATATGTTATTGATTGCTTTTTTGGCCCTCATATTGAGTTTAATAGGGTCCTAACAAATAAGTAAAACATCATTTAACTTGGTTAAGGATTCACATTGGGTTCACCATTTTTTGTTTCTTCTAGAAATGGGGATGACCTTGTTTGTTTAAGGTTCAAACATTCCAATCGGTTTCTAATGGGTTTATTCTTAGAACCGGAAACATCCAATGATTCTATATCCATTTGGACCTACTTTCCAAAGTTATGTGCACATTAGTTGTGGACCGATGAGGCTTAAGAATTTTCATTGGTCGAGAGGATGGGTGGTCAAGTTCATCACACCTTTTTTGGGGGGAATTATTGCCTACTTCGGGACTCTCTCATAGATTTAAGTTATGTTCACAAGTCCTTATTAATTCACCAAGTATGAAAATGAGTTTTCATTTAGATTTAACAATCAATGATTATGGGATTTAGGGAATCTTTTATATGTATTTGAGGTTCTTCATTGATGGAGAATCATCCGTCTGTATTAGATATTATTAGTCAATGGTATCCTTCAATACATTATATAGAAATATCTTGGTCATTATGATAACCATACTAGTTTTAAAGTCACTTAGTGGGAAACTTGAAGTTTATTGTCATTCAGAAAGACAAGTATTATTTCAGAGTTGGGATCGTACCCACAGATGGGATACCTACGTATCCTTGTTAAAAAGGAATCAGAACCCACGTAGTTCAATAAGAAGGATATATTTTAATGTCACATGGGACGGAAAAGAATTTATGAAATATGGGCTTGAACCTTATAAAGGCTTCCTACGTACTCTACTTCTAAGGTAGAGTTCAAAGTCCACATAGTTCGGGTAAAAAAATATGGGGTTTATGCATGGTTAATGGCCCAAAAAGAGATGTAGTGATTACTTTTACACTCTAAGCTCACGTGAGTCATGCTCAATGTGAGAAAACAAGAGGTATCAGTAAACTTGAAGATGGTTCCATGAAAGATTCAGTCATGAGAAATGATGTGGGGCTTACGTATGTATGACTACCCAAGTAAATGAAGTCCATGACTTACTTCAGGAAAGAAGCCCAGAAGCAGGGTCCATAAAGGTATTTGTACTTTAAGGAGATTTGGAGTTTTAACTTGGGGCTTACTCCTGAGAAGGATTCCTAAATTAAAAGGGACTTATGATTGGGTTTTATTCCAGAGAAGGATTCCCAAATCAAAAGAAAATAAGATTGGGGCTTACTCCTGAGGAGGATGCCCAATTAAAGGAAACTTATAACTTGGGGGTTACTCCTGAGAAGGAGACCCAATTTTAAAGGAAATTATGACTGGGGCTTACTCCTAAGAAGGGGGCCTAGGTTAAGGGGACTTATGATTGGGTTTTATTCCAGATAAGGAGGCCCAAATCAAAAAAAAAAATTAAGATTGGGGATTACTCCTGAGGAGGATGCCCAATGTTTAAGGAAACTATGACTATGGCATACTCCTGAGAAAGAGGCCCAGGTTAAGGGAACTTGTGACTGGGGCTTACTCCTGAGAAGGAGGCCCAAACCAAAATATTTTCCCATCTTTAAAGGATGATGTTTTAGGAAACCTCTAACCATGGTGACATAATGCTTGTAAGTCATGAGGTTTTGGGAGAGGTTCTCACAGAATTACTTTCAAATAAGGAATCCAACAAAGGGACCATGCCATAAATGACTTTGAAAAGGTGTTCGAGGGTTAATATCTTGAAGAGGAGATGTGAACGGGAGAGAGGCACAAAAATGAAATTGTCACACAAATATGGCCGCACAAATCATTTGGCGCGCAATTCTTAGCCATGCAAGTGTAATTGCATGACATGGGTTCACTTGGGTGATGAAGAATCTATAGGGTAATACTTGGGTGAGACTTAACACATTCCTTTAGTATTATCCTAAGATGTTTCCAAAAGGGAGGCACACAAGTTTCATTGAAATGGTAGGGTGGCGTGCAAGTGTTTCCACTTTTAAGGAGGCCTGGAAACTTAGGCGTGCAAGTGTTGATGAATTATAAACACTTAGGCCTTATCCTACTCATTCAAGTATTCCATTATTGGTAAAAAGTTACCTTAGAAGCTTTCGAAAGAGTTGAGTTGAATACTTGGGTGACCAGAGCTTGAATATGAGTTTTGGGAAATTCGTCCTCAGAATGGGGGGCCCATAGGGGCTATTTATAGGCCACCTGGAACCTTAGGAGAAAAAAATAATATGGCGCACAAGTGACTTGCGAGATCCATAGGTGGCGTGCAAGTGAATTGCGCGACACGCATGAAACTTGCACGGCTCCCTCCAAATGGGTTCCTTGTCGATGCCTTTGTCAAATTTTTATGTTCTTCAAAGGGTGACCCTATTTGTGATTAAGGTATTACCCTTTTCCATTCATTGGAATCTGTGACAGAAAGGAGCGTCAACAGAGACCCCCCATGGGTCTCTTGTATGTTGTTTTGGAAATGGATAATGGAATTATACCCCTTGTACCAGGGAGTTTGTTCATTACTCCCATAGTAGTGTCCTGATTCTGTCTCGAGAAAATTTTAAGTTGTCTGTTGTGGTGGGGAGCCCATTTGTGTCTCCTAATTCTAGTAACTCAGTTTTGTCCATGGTCTTGGATTGAAAGTGGGTAGTCTCATTCGAAGCTATCTAACTACCTAAATTTTCCTTGGGTAAAGGTTGGGATTGGAGAGTTCCCAACAGTTTAGTTATATCAAGGTAAGTGTAACCTTGTTCGATGTTGTTGTTTGTTTGGGTAAATTGCGTGAGCCTTGTTCAGATAGTGCTTGAGGAATTTTTATTTGGGATAAATCCTAAATGTGATTAATCATTTCAGTAAATTGGTGTATTTATTGGTTGTGAGAGTATTTCTTCCTTAATTGATCACTAGAGATGTTTTGGCCTTTGGGGGGAAATCTTGGCAAAGGAGTCCATTTCGGCCTTTCAGTTGGGTTTGGTTTTTGATTTTGTCCTTGTTGTGGCTTTCCGAGGGCAGAAAGTTTTATGGTGGGAAAAATTATCACATCCATGACTTCTTTTAAAGTAATTTTTCTTTTAATTTCCATTATTTATTTGTTTTGGGGGTTTACCATGCATTTTGGTTGGAATAGTGGGTTTTTGAAATTTGGGCCAAACCATATGCCCGTTTATAGATTTAAAAATAATTTTTTTTTATTTTATAACTCTTTATTTTATCAAAATTTTATACCCATTACACTTCCCAAATGGAATCCCCTGGTATATTAAAATTACAATATCAATTTGGAATCCATAGGAATCCATAATATTGATGGATTCGGGTTTTTTATTCAGGTGTTGGGCCAGCCCAAAATCCCATTTCCTACATTAAAAATATATTTTAATTATTTAATATCTCATTAAATTTTTATGTTTTTTCATTGATTCTAACTCTCACTCGAGCCCACTTACCAAGGCACGCTTCCATGCTCTCCTCTCCCTATTTGGAGATCATTTGCATCGTGATATTTGGTGAAACTTCTCTGGATTTCTCAAATCGACCAGATTTGAAGAGGTAAATCGATTCCTTCATAACTCTTTCATTTCTCACTATTTTTCCCCATTCTAGTTCCTACATTATCTCCTCATCCTTCTCTAACCTCCCTTGAATGTTTGTTTGTTTGAAAATTTAGATACTAGTGGATTTAGGGCGATTTATACAATATTCCTTCAAGTAAGTGTTTATCCCTTCATTTTCTTCCATTTCCTTAGGGTTTCATCCCTCTTTATTGATGTTACAAAGTGTCCAGAAGTTGGGAATATAACCTCGGGTTTTTCATGGCGTCTTTTTGGTGTAATATTGAGATTTTAGGTTTCTATTCACTTCCTTGTGGTGCGGCAGTGGTGCGCTTGATGTTTCACACCAAGACTTGAGGGTTTCAACTCAAAAGGTAGGTGGTTCCATGTGTAAACAATTATTGATGAGTTATCTTGTTATATTTACCCATTTTTCATATTCCTCATATGTTGTGTGTGGGTCGAAAACCGTTTATGATTGATTTGGTTAAGCATTTAACTTTATAGTTGCATGTTAACTTGAAATTGGGTGTTTTCATGTGTAACTCTTGAGGTATTATTTGAGTGTATTTTATAACATATGAAATTGGTTTAATAAATCTTTTTTGTGCTGAAAATTCTGCTTTGGTAAGGTCTTAGTGTTCCATTGGGTTTGAAAGAGGGTTTTTGAATGGGTTTTATGTGTAAGACCATGTTATGCCTCTTGAAAGTGTTTTAGGAAAATGTGTGTGTTTTCATGTGCATCTTTTGTGGCATTATTCAAGGTGATTTTATATTACTTTAGAGTGGTTTATGAAATCTTTTTAAGGCTTAAAATTCTGTTTTGGATTGGTATTTCTATGATTTTTTCCTTATAAGATGGTTTTGAAATGGATTTTATATGAAAAGCTTGGGCATACTCCTTAGAATTGATTTATGAAAGATTTGAATGGTTTAATGATTTATGTAAGAGGTGAAACCACATTGGAGAACTATTTTGGATTTTGTATCTTTTGAAATGGCCTGTTTTAAATTTTAAAGGGGCTATCATGTGATGTGTATCATCATGAAAATGTTTTATAAAATTTTTTAATGGATTTACCGAAATGTGAAAGAGATATAAGTGTGATGTGGGTTGTTTTGTGTGAGTGTAATGTGAAAAATGGTTTTTTTTTATGAAAAGGGTATTATGTAACATGTGAGTTGGATGTTATGTGATGTTTAGCATCTTGGTAAATATTTTATAAATTATTAAAGGATGTGTTGAATTGTCAAAGAAATTCAAAATGTTTTGTGGGCTATTTTTGTGTGAGTATGATTTCAAGATGCATTTGAATGAAAAAGTGGATGATGTGATTGTGTGATGTACATGTGGGACATTTTGTTGATGCGTGATGTGGAAGTGATATTTTCATGTGCAAATTATATTTCATGGCTTTTTGAACTTGTTTGATCATAAGAGGGAAACCCTGGTATCTAGGTGGGTGGATGTGTACTAGTATGCTAGTGAACCCGTGGGGTTTGGCCTCAGTTTCAAGTAGAAATATTGATGCTTAAAACACTAATTAAATGATAATGATGATGATGGGGGACCAATAGGATATGGGTATGTTCCCTACTAGTATCTTGTGCATGAGAACAAATATTTGCGATGGTTACTTTCACCGAGATACGTGGTACCTAGAACCCACAACGAGCTAGTGCCTAGGGGTTATTTCCCAATTCTTGTGCTCATTAGATGTTTTCTGATTACCATCGACATATGGTATGATTGGATGAAAAAATTAGGTATCATTTAATTTTGTTTTAAAAGTTTTGACTCTTTAAATTATCTCACTTGAAAACTATTTTTATTCAAGGTTGCATCTTTTAGAAATTGTAACTAGCATTTCATGTTTTTGAAAACTCGCATAATTTTCATCTTTAAATTTTATCACATGGAATTTATTAGTGGTGGTATCCTACTGGGATTTGGATCCCACCCTACTTACACCTTTGGGTGTAAGTAGACTTGGTTATTTTGTTGTCACAGGTTTGGATACCACTTTGGTTCCAACAGTTCGAGTTTTTTCTGATCATTTGTGATACAGTGTTGTGGAGAGGGATTGAGGGCGGTTCCTCTTGCCATGTGGAGGTTCTTGGTACGTCCTTATTTGATTTTTTACCTTTTTAATGGTTTTTAAACATAGTTTTAACTTATGTAATTCAATTAAGAAATTTTTTAAAATATGGTTTTAGTTGAAAAATCCAGATTTTTTATTGAGTTAGTTTGTTGTTTAATGTTTATAAAATCGGGTAAATATTTTCCAAAATTCATTTTATGATACCCGAACACTTGTGTCAGCCCGTGGGGATTGGTAACGCCATTCGAACTTGCCACTGGCTAGGTTGGGTGCCAGTTTTGATGGCGACTAGATTTGGTTCGTGACAGTGATCTTTGGAATTATTTATAAAATGTGACAATCCCTTTGAAATTGATTTGATATATTCCCCACATTGGAGCCTTGGGTACCTAGGTGGAAGGTTTAGTATCTAACCTTGATTATTATAATTGTATGTGGTCTTAATTTTAATGGTGTTACCCCATTCAAAGATCATAGATACATTGGATCTAGGAAAATTATTGACATTGTATGGGGTTCAATTTTTAGGGTGTCCCTCTGTCCCTAGTTTGTAGATTCGTTGGCTCTGGGGACTTGACTTATACACAAGTCATTATTTGTGATTCGGATATGAGTGAGCTAGAATTACTATCCTTTATTATCTTAGTGGTTATTGTAATTATGCTTTGGATTTGTACTATTTTTATTTTATATGATATCATGCATGCTTCAAAAATTGTAAATGATTTATTGAAATTTTGCGTCACAATTGTGTTACATGGTTTTTTGAAAAGAATTGAAAAGGGGGAATTTTTTACCATGATTTTTATTTATAACTTTGTAAATATTTGTCTTTCCATGTTTTATTTTAACTTCAGAATATCGAGATTATTTGATAGAAATTTATTATGGAACACCAGGGTGGGATCCTATTGAGCCTATTTAGATGAAACCTTGCACACTCCCTCAACGGGGTGCAGACCATGTTTTATCTGATGTAGGAAAGGTCACGGCACCATAGTGAGGTGACAAGGTTTTTGATTACCAAGTCATGGGTAGCCGGTGGCAGGATGGTAGGATGTTTCCCATATATCACATGGTGTCCCAATGGACAATTTGGGTGTCCTTACTTTTTGGTCATTTGGAAGACAAGTACATTGGTTTTATGTGTCTACCTTTGGTTTCAAAACATCCATTTCAACACTTTTGTTATGGATTATTTCTTTACTATTTTTCTTATATATATACATATATATACACACATTCCATGTATATTCATTTTGGTTTGGAAAATTGTTTCTTCTGGTTGGTTTTGGATGCCCGACACTACTGAAAAATTGAATATTTGTGACGGGAAGGATCCCGTCGCAAATAGTCCGACAAGAGAGACTATTTGCAATGAGACCCACTTTCTGTGGAAAATAATTAGTTGTTTGCAATGGGTATACGACACCCGTTGCAAAAGGTTTGGCACGAGTTGTGTGCCAAACTGCGGGAAGGGTATTTGCGACGGGTTCTTATGCCTGTCGCAAATACCCAACATCGTTTTTTTGTATTTGCGATGAGATTTACCCCTCGTCGCCAATAGTATATCGGTAGGTTGTTATTTCTGATGGGACCCATCACAAATACCTTTTTAACCGCCAACGCTAATTAATAAGGGGGTTATTATTTGTGATGGGGCTCGTCACAACTAATCTAACCTATATATACCCACATCCATTTTTCCTCTCATTCCAATCCTTTCTCTACTCATATCTCTGTCTCTACTTATATTTTCTCTATCAAAAATTTTCTAAGTTAAAAATTTTAAATCTGAGAAATATTTGTAGTTTAAATCCTCTAAAAGATTCATTTTTAAGGTATTTATCTATTTCTTTTATTTTTTAGTTAATTCATTTTATTTGATATTAGTTAAAATTATTTTTAATTAGCTAAAATTAAATTAAATTAGAATTAGATAGTTTTATTTTGAATTTTTTTACCAATACGTGTGATGTCATGACCCGACCCTACCCGGGCTCGAGCCGCAACTACCCTAAGCCCGTCTCCATAGGCCAAGGGCTGGCGACCAGCACCGAAGGCACAACAACTCGGGGAGGCCTTTGTCTAAGTACCTGTACACACACATGCAGCACACTCAATGAAAAAGTGCAGAGTAAAAGAAAATACAAGAAGAGTAAAGTGAAACTGCTATATATAAACCACCAGAAGTGCATCGAACTCTAATAAGTACAAAAAAATTGATGAAAGTAAACTAAAAAGAAAGGGAAAAAACTCGCGCTCAACCAGAAAAGTGACACAACCCGGCAACAGGTGAACAAAAAGTAAATAGTTGGAAGGGTCCCCCACCTGGAACCTGACTCTGACCACCGCACGTGGTCCATGCTCCTAAACTCTTAAGTTCCACTGAAGTCATGACCAACCTGTCCATCATCAGCAAGGACACACCAAGTGCGGGAAAAGCCCAAGCAGGGGTGAGTATAAAAATACTTAGTAAGATACCCTGGAGGCTCGAGGGAGCAACAAAGGAGGTACCAAAGGGTGAGAAGTAGATCGGATAGGGGAAAGTAAAGGAGTATAACCGAGAGTGCAGAAGAGTAACAATAGAGAGTCTAGCTCAACCTAATAAGAGGAAAGAAGGTAGACTCATCCAGACACAAGGAGCTGGAAACGGTGAGAAGATAAACTTCCCGTCGATTCTTCTCTACCTATAGTAGGAGAGTAGACTCGTCCAACCATGATAATCTTGACACGGAAAGCACGTGGCATACCCCGCGTGTCTTCGCCTCTCCTGGAAGGAGAGTAACCAAACCCAAGAAGTGGGTACTGGAACAAGTATATACATATCCCTGTGCTCAATCAAGAAGCCTAAACAAGATCGTAAGGGGATCTACATCCCATAGCTCAGTCCAAGAAAGTGAGTAGACAACAATCCCAGAAGTAAACACCATTTATGCCCAGAATCCCGTACGTCTGGCCCGAACTGGAAGTCAAGGGGCTCAAATCACCGCACCTCGAAACTATCCTCTTTGGGCGGCACTGACTCGCCCGCATGATTTTAGGTCGTGTCACAAGGACACATCTCGGTGGGGAAAGCACCCCTCGTACTTGAGAGTTATGGGGGAACGTCAAGACACACCTCATCACTGCCCCGTAGTCGAGAGGTATCCTCAAAGTCGATAGGCGACCCCCTGCCCAGCCCCGCTGGAGGGTGATCCCTGGAAGTCGACGGGTTCCCACTAGAGGGAGACCCGGAAAGAGTTGACGGGTGCCACACTGCCCAGTCCCGTAAGAGGGTAATCCACTGGAGGGTGACCCAGCTAAAGTCGTCGACGAGTCCCAATTCCCAGTCCCTTAAAAGGGTACTCCACTGGAGGGAGGCTCAGAACCATCATAAGGGGCCACTTCCAAGCCCAGTTGGAGGTAAACCCGACATCGAAGGCCACTTCCCAGCCCCGCTGGAGGAAAACCCGGAATTAGGGACCACTTCCTAGCCCCGCTGAAGGTAAACTCGGAACTACTCTGGCCATCCCTATTGGATGGTACTGCTCGGTGAAAACCAATGTACTGGCAATCCCTACTGGATGGTAACCCACTCGCCATCCCTACTGGATGGTAACCGCACTGGCCATCCCTGCTGGATGGTACAACTGGCCACCCCTGCTGGATGGTACCTCACTGGCCAGCCCTTCTAGAAACAACCTCTTGGATAGAGGATCGGTGCCCACGTAATGTGTTGGTCACACCAAATCCACAAGAACTCTACCAGGGAACACTAAGTGACGAGAGAAACTCCCCGGGCCCCTTAGGGAAATCACGCTCCAATCCGCTGAGTCACTGTCAAAGTGGACCGAGACAACTCATCCCAAAATGTGAGAAAACACACACACTGTAAAAGCACACGTAGTCGTAACCAGTGCCACAGTTCTGTGAAAGGGGAACGGTACTGAAACCCCTCACAGCTGAAGAAACAGAAGAACCAAACCATCTCTACCAACCAAACCATTGAGAACAGAACTAGGGGAAAACTCCACCCTGTAGGTCAACAAACAAGAACAGAACCAGGGGAAAACTCAACCCTGCTGTCCACAAACGAGAACAGAACTAGGGGAAAACTCAACCCTGCTTGTCAAGAGTACGCGAATCGAGGAAATCTCTACGTCGTGAGTGGTTAAATGTACATAAAGCAGAACACGAAATGCACATGGGGCCCACACGACGTGTGAACCCAATTCAACCCCAACCAAGAGCACAAATATTCTCAGGTACCAACATCCACATGTACCTCCCAGCATTCTCGTATACTCCCAGCGTATACCACATCTCTAGCCCAAAGGCTATCAAGCACACGACACCCAATGTCAACACGAAGGGCGTAAACGTAACATCTCCAACTTGCCACCTCATCATCCTAGGCATGACCAACTACATATCTTCAAGCATTCACTTCACTCTCTGAAGAGTGAAGGCAATCACATGCCAAGGGTTCTCTGCAAACACTGCAGGAAGAACCTCCACCAGTACACCTTTCATATTTCCAAATTTAATAAGATCGCGCAAGAGGCTCTGCATGCCTGAAAAGATTACACCGTTGTAATCCTCACGAAAAAACATGCAAGATAGACTACTTACTCGCCTCCAAAAAATATCCGATGGAAAAGTCGCCAACACCGCTTTACGCCCGAACGACGTCTCGTGATCCCGAGCCTCGGCCCTGAAAACAGTTGGACGTATCACGCCATTGCGATCCCCTCGAGAAAACATGTCAAAAGAACTGCTCACTTGAGTGCAACAGATATCTGGAAAAAAAGATGCATTTCGCCATACCGCAGACGAGCGGTTCTTCGTGGGACCTGCACCCCGGTCCCGAAGCACAACGAACAGATCGCACTGTTGCGATCCTCATAGAAAAGTACACAAGATGGAATATCCACTTGTCCAAAACGGACACCCAATGATAAAGCTAGAAATCACCGTCAACTCCCAAAACAACCCTCGTGGGGCCCGCACCATCGTGCAGAATTAAAGTGGGAAGACTGCGCCAATGCAATGCCCTTGGAAAAACACCCCGAATTGACTGTTCGCATGCCCCAAACAGATGTCGGGTGAAAAATTTACAGAACGCTGCTCGCAGCTCAAAAGATGTGTCGTGGGGCCCACGCCTCAATTCCAGTTTCGACGCCCAAAACTATTCTGAAAAACTCCGCCTTGACACTAGGGACGCAAAGCCACAGACGACGCTTGAATCGGACGTTGGATGTTTCCGTGCCGATCAAAACACGAACCCCCAGAAAAACGTCAAACTACTTAAAGTACGCGTCGCGCCACCAAGGCCCCTTGTTTTGGGAATTAAAAATTCCCAAAACCATCTCAAAAGGTTTACATTGACGTGAGGTCCGCGCTACCGCAGATGGCACGCGAAATGGACATCCGTAGAAAAAGATACGGGCATCCGAATTTTTAAGGGGAAAACCCTTTGGGCCGGACCGGCCCGCGGCCCAGCCGCGCGGCCCGGCCCGTTTCACCGCGGCCCATTACTGCCGCGGCCCGCGCCTTGCGTGGCCCGGACCTCCGCAGTCCGTGGATCTCTGTGGGCCACGTCGCCGGCCCCGACCGGCCCTCGTGGCCGATCTTGTTCCCCGCAGCGACCCACGTTACGCGGGTCGCGGTCGCACGGCACGGGGCCACGCGCCTCGCGGCACCCTCCCCATTGTGCCCACCGCCGGCGCCCGCCGCCTCGGACCCCGCTGGAGTCCCTGAATCACCGTCGTCTGTGCCGACCGCCTTCCGGAGCCGCCACCTGGAGCCCCTCTGCCCGACGGCGCTCGCCGGACTGTCCTGCCGACCGCCGGAAACCACCTGTCTGACCATAAAACCCCAAAACCGCCCCGAAACTTCGCCGGACCGTTGTGGACGCATCGAAGCTCGGAATTCAAATCCGAAAGATGCGTTGGAAAGCTTGGATGGAGCTATATTCATCTATGGGCTTTTATCTAAGATCGGGCAGCAATTAGATAGTATAATTTTTTCTCAAATAATGCGGGAATTTAAAAAAAAACAAAAACGAAACCTCTTACCTCGTTAGGCGTAGCCCGACGCTTCACGTGGGGTTCGCCGGAGCCGCCTTGCCGGAGTCATCGCACCTCGCCGGAGAGATGGAGGCAAGGGGAGGAGGTTCCTCCTTGAGAGGGATCCTCCAAGGGAGGGGGTTTGAGGAAGAAGAAGGGGAAGAAGGGGGGGGGGGGTTTAAGTGTTTAAATAGAAACACACTTAACCACCCGCCCGTCGCCCCGAACCCGAACATCCAGCGGGATCGAGACTAAGCCTCCCCTGGGGTAAACGCCACGTTCTGAGCGTAATGGCTATCTCGGAATTTGAATCTGAGGTTCCGTTTGAAAGTTATTAAACTTAGCGCCTGAGGCCGCCAAATTATGAAAATGCCCCTGGTGGCATTTTCCACAGAAGGCCCGCGCCCGCGAAACTTATACCCCTCCTAGGGTAAACGACACGCTTCGAACTCAACGATTCCCTCAGTTTTCCAATCTGAGCCACTGTTTAAGAGATACATGAGTTAAGACATTAAACGAATAAATTAATTATTTAATTTATCCGTTCTACGCTCCGATATAGAGCGAGGGGTCGAAATGTCCCGCACCGACATGTTTTATGTCATTCCTGGGTAAACACCCCATTCCGGACCCATACATGCACTCAGATCTCTGACCCGAAACACTGTTTAGGAGTTCTCGCATTCATTTGGCATGTCCAATGTGAATGCACTGAAAATTTAATTCCGGCCACACCGGGGCTCGGAATCGCACATCGTCTGAAGGCGCGGCTCTGGAATAATATTAAGAATATTCCAAAGTCTTTTATAGCCAAAAATAGGGTTCTTACATGTGATTAGTATTAATTAGTATTAATTAATAGTAATATTAATTATTATTAATTAGTAGTCATTAGTAATAATTAAAAAGTTTATTAATAATTATTAATAATTATTAATAATTATTAATAATTTGTAATAATTAGCGATAATTACTAAAAATTAGCGTCAATAAGTAGTAAATTGAAATAAATATTTATAAATAATAATAAATAACAATAATTAGAAGTAAATAGTAATAATTAGAAGTAAATAGGAATAATTAGTAATAATTAGTGATAATTAGTAATAAATAGTAATAATCAGGAATAATTAGCAATAATTAGATTAATTAATAATAATTAGGACTAATTATGATGAATTAGTAATAATTAGGAAAAATTAGTAACAATTAGGATTAATTAGTAATAATTAGGATTAATTAGCAATAATTAAGATTAATTAGGAATAATTTGGATTAATTAGGAATAATTAGGAATAATTAGGAATAATTAGGAATAATTAGGAAAAATTAGTAATAATTAGTAATAATTAGTAATAATTAGTAATAATTAATAATAATTAGGAATAATTAATAATAATTAAGAATAATTAGGAATAATTAGGTATAATTAGTAATAATTTGTAATAATTAGGAATAAATTGTAATAAATAGTAATAAATAACAATAAATAGCAGTAAATAGGAGTAAATAGTAATAATTAGGAAAAAATAGTAATAATTAGCTTTAAATAGTAAAAATTAATAATAATCAGTAATAATTAATAATAATTAGTAAAAATTAGTAATAATTGGGAATAAATAGAGACAATTAGGAATAATTAGAAACAATTAATAATGATTAGTAATAATTAGTAATAATTAGCAATAATTAGGAATAATTATTAATAAATAGGAGTAACTAGTAATAACTAAAAATAATTAGGAATAATTAGTAATAAATAGGATTAATTAGGATTAATTAGTAATAATTAGGAGTAATTAGTAATTATTAGGTATAATTAGTAATAATTAGGAATAATTAGCAATAATTAAGACTACTTGGCAATAATTATGATTAATTAGCAATGATTAGCAGTAATTAAGATTATTTAGTAGTAATTAATATTAATTAGTCATAATTAGAAATAAATAGTAATAATTAGTAATAAATAGTTATAATTAGGAATAATTAGTAATAATCAGTAATAATAAAAAATAATTAGGAATAATTATGAATAATTAGTAATAATTAGGAATAATTAATAATAACGAGGAATACTTAGTGATAATTAGGAATAAATAGTTATAATTATTAGTAATAATTAAGAATAATTAATAATAATTAGGAATCATTAGGAATAATTATTAATAACTAGGAATAATTAGTTATAATTAGGAATAATTAGTAATAATTAGTAATAATTAGGAATAATTACGAATAATTAGTAATCATTAGGAATAATTAGGGTTAATTACAAATAATTATGATTAATTAGAGATAATTAGGTTTAATTAGAAGTAATTAGGATTGATTGGCAATAATTAGGAATAATTACCAGTAATTAGGATTAATTAGAAATAATTAGTACTAATTTGTAATAATTAGTAATAATTAGGATTAATTAGTAATAATTAGGATTAATTATTAAGAAATAGGAATAAATAGGAATAATTAAGATTAATTAGGAGTTATTAGTAATAATTAGGAATAATTAGGCATAATTAATAAAAATTAGTAATAATTAGTAATAACTAGTAACAATTAGTAATAATTAGTAATAATGAGTAATAATGAAGAATAATTAGTAATAATTAGGAATAATTATTAATAATTAGTAATAATTAGTATTAATTAGTAATAATTAGGAATAAATAGTAATAATTAGGAATAATTAGTAACAATTAGCAATAATTAGTAATAATTAGAAATAATTAGTTATAAGTAGGAATAATTAGTAATAATTATAATTAATTAGGATTAATTATAATTGATTAGTATTAATTATCAATAATTTGGATTAATTAGCAGTGATATAGATTAAATATCAGTAATTAAGATTAACTAGTTGTAATTTGTAATAATAGGAATAATTAAAAATAATTAGTAATAAATAGTATTAATTAGTAATAAGTAGTAATAATTAAGAATAAATAGGAATAAATAGGGTTAAATATTAATAAATAGGAATAAATAGGAATAAATAGGAATAAATATGAATAAATATGAATAAATGGGATTAAATATGAATAATTTGAAATATATAGTAATAATTATGAATAATTAGAAATAATTATAAATAATTATGAATAACTAGGAATAATTAGGAATAATTAATGATAATTAGTAATAATCATGAGTAATTAGAATTAATTAGGAATAACTAGGAATAATTAGGAATAATTAGGAATAATTTGTAATTATTAGTAATAATTAGTAATAATTTTCAATAATTAGTAATAATTCACAATAATTTATAATAATTCTTAATAAATTAGAAAAATTTCCTATGGATTAGCGCCATTACTTTTCCTCGACAGATCATCCCCTTGAAAATTTATCTCACAAAAATCACTATGAAAAATCTGCTCCAATATATAGATATCCATTTTCATATTCATGTGAACTGATATGCATACCATGGAGTAGATTTTTCAAAATTATTTTAGTGATCGAAAGTAGAAAGGATATGAGAAGTCGAGAAAAAGAGGATCTTTTTCTTGATGACTCACATTCTTGTAACTTTGTCCGACTGAAATCACTATGAAAAATATTCTTCGATGTTTGAATATCTGTTATTCTATGCACAAGAATAGAGTACAACGTAGCGAGGCCTCCCTACTCTCAATTATCGTGCTTAAAAAATGGATATTCGTACGTCATAATAGATTTTTAATTGTGATTTCAGCAGGATAATTTTGCAAAGAGATGAGCCTCAAAGCAAAAGAGCTACCACCAATACTTTATAACTTGTGCCACTTGTAATTAACAGTATTTATTATAAATTAGTTGTAATTACTAATAATTAGAGGTAATTAGTATAAATTATTATAAATTAATATAGATTAGTATAGATTAGTATAAATATTAAAATAAATACTATAAATAACTATTAAATAATATAAATTATTATAAATTTCTAGAAAAAAGAATTTAAATTTCTTCTATTTTTTGGATAGTGTTTCTCTAATATAAAATTAATCAAAAAAACTTATTATTTTATATTTTTTAGAGAAATATGGAATAAGTAAGTTGAAAATAGTCTTTATTTAATGACCGCTCTTAGAAAAATTAGTACAAGAATCCAAACAGTTCTGGTTTAAATCCAATATATATTGGGGTTGTTGGAGGTTTCTTGTCATTTGCATCATCAAATGAATAATTTGTTTCAAAAGGAAAAATTAAATATCCTTGTAAAAAATATTCTATGAGGACGTTTGATACTTTTGACAACATTGGAGGCCATCTATTGTGTTTTAGTTTTCAACTATATTATGTTTTTTTGTATCAACATGGTGAAGCAGTTCCAAAGAAGATACTAATAATTTGGTTCCAAACCCATCGTAGTTCCAATATTTAGTACATATGTTGTAGGTCTGTCTTTTTCAACAAACTAAAACTCAGGATGATATTGATTTAACTCATGATTTGAAACCATCTCATTTTTTTGAGTTGTTGAAGTCCACTAAGGAAGACTTATATCCTAAAATAAGATAATAAAATCTTAAGCAGTTGCATAATATATGGATATTAAATCAGATAATGGAGGGTCAAATATCTATATTGATATGATATTCTCTTTGGTTAAAAAAATATTACCTGAAGGAAACGTGTTCTCTAAAAATATCTATGAGAGCGAGAGGTTGGTTCGTAATCTGGGTCTTGGTTATCAAAAGATTCATGCATGTTCAAATGATTACATCTTATATTATGGTGAAAATGATTCATTGGAAATTTGTCCCACGTGTGGAAAATCGAGGTATAAAAAGGCTTAATTAGGAAAGTATGGATTGATTCCTATAAAACAGTTAAGATATTACCCAATTACACCAAGATTACAACATTTATTTATATCTCTAAACATAGTGTCATTGATATCATGGCACAAAACCAATATTTCAACTGGTAAAAGCCTAAATCATCCCTCTGATGATGATTCATGGAAAATTTTTGACAAAGTGCAACCATCTTTTGTTTTAGAATACTGAAACGTGTGATTAGATCTTTATACCAATGATTTCCATCCAATTGGTTCTTACGGTAGTTAATATTCATATTGGCATGTCTTTATAACTCCATATAATTTACCTCCTTGGATTTTGATGAAGGATACATACATCTTTTTTACCTTATTAATTCAAGGAAATCCGAAAAATAATATTGATGTTTATTTGAAACCATTGATTGATGAGTTAAATTCGTTGTGAGGTAATGGTGTTCGTACATATGATGTTGCTACAAAATAGAATTTCCTACTCAAAGCTGTATTGATGTGTAAAATTAGTGACTTCCCAACATATGGAATTTTATATATATGGAGTAAACATGGTCCAAAATCATGTCTATAATATATGATAGACAACAAAGATTTTAGGCTTGTCAATGGGAAAAAAACTTTGTTTTTTTGACTGTCATCACAGATTCTGTCCAACCAATCATCCTTTTAGGAGGAACAAATATCATTTCAGAAAAGGTATATTTGAAAGAGATGAATGTGACACCCCAAAAACTTGTACATCTTAAATTGATAAGTGTATGTTTTTTATTTTGTTTGAATTTCATAACAACTAAACAAAACTTGTTTCTCATGAGAAACTAATAATATGGTTTTAATTTATATTAGAATAAAACCGAGTAAAACACACAATTAGACAAAATTTTTTTCATAATAAAAGGAACACCGTAGTGTTTACAATGTGTCAAGATCACAAGGAAGAATCCTACCCAAAAATTCCTAATAAATACCCAATCAGAACAACGGAAAGGCCCCCTACAAAGGCAACAAGACACAATAAATAAAAGAGATATTTCGGGTAAGTGAAAAAGAAGAATAACACCACCAGGATCATGAAGACCATACCAATCATCAGGGGTATAACAAGCAACATCCTCATCACTTTCTTTAAGCTTAAGACACCCAAAGACAGGGTTTTATAGGGAATCAACCCGACCATTGCTCTGGTGACCGTTGAAAGCTAACAACCATAATTATAGTCATTGGGCTCTGATAGGATAATCAATATATATATATATATATATAAGTATTAATTTGTTTACAAATGTTTAAGTTATAATTAAAATTATAATATAACCACCATTTATGAACTCTAAAAGGATATGGTTTAATACTTGAATTACACTTAGGTGATTTTGATAAGTATTAAGGAATTCAAAACACTTTTAAAATATTTCAAATAAAATGTAATGATTATCATTTCATAAACAATATTATAAAATATGTTTAAATTATTCGAATTAAATTATGTTTTTTATTAAAATAAGTTTTCTATAATACCAGTATAAGAATTATCATGTATGTTTATTAAATCTCATTTTACAACATTTATGTTAAAGGTTTGGTGTTTATAATTTTAGAGATACTTTTAACTAAGACACAGTTTAATTAACATCCTAATGTTTAATAAAATCCATGTTTCAGAAGATAATTTCTTTATAGTTATAATAAATTTATTATTTCTATTCTTTAAGACTTTATAATTTTTATTGTGGGATTTTATAAAAAATAGGCCCTCTAGGGCCAGCCTTTTATAGCTTGGACGAGGGAGGAAGCTCACACTAAGTGATTGAGCTTAGCCCTCAGCCCAAGCCAAGGACGAACCGAGCTTTGGAAAAGGTTCCCCAAAGGGCGCATGGGAGCAGGAGCACATGGGAGCACCACCGCAGGTGCGAGGCCGCGACGGGGCATGGGTAGGCCAAGGCCTGCGGGGGTGGGAACCCGTGTGTAAGGCTCCCTAGTGTGTGCTGTGTGTTTTTTATAAGCGTTCTATCAGAGGCTTAGGATTATAAAGGAGGTGAAAAAAACTCACTACTTTGATGTGGGAAGTGTTTTTTCGGGAGAAACACGATCGAGGCCATTGGATCGTGTCGTGCGCGATTTGGACCGTCGATCCTGATCCCACTTTCGACCTTCAAAAAATGAAGATTTTCACCGCATTTTTGTACACCGTTCGATCTACCAAAGATCTAATATCGACCGTTTGTGTGTTTTAAAATGCTACATTGAACTAGGGACGCTCGATCTATCTTGGAGTAATCTGAGCCATCCAATATATCTCCGGTTTTCCCTCTTGTCGAGTCTCTTCTTCTTCTTCTCTACATGGGTTTACACCAGTAACCCTACACCTATTGCACCATCTCTTTTTCTTCACCACCTACCACCAGTGGAACCTCCTTGTTTCCCCATTACTATAAGGACAAAACCATCCATTTAATGCACTATAAGGGGGGTACGTTTTTCATTAAATGTTTGTGTTATTTTTTAGTATATAAGTAACTAGTTTCACCCAATGAACTCTCAGTTATTCTCCCCTCTCAAGCCTCCAGCAAGTCCCAGCCAACCTTCCTTGAGTTCTCCTCCCCCTAGTTTTAAGGTAAGGGTTATATTTTGCCTTGTTTTTTTGTTTTGAATATATATATATATATATATATCCGCTCATAAAATCGTATATTAAAAATAACCCTGCGGTTTAGTTTAAATCTTTCCTTAAGACTGAACCTAAGTCTCTTAATTTTGTACTTTGGAGTGTTAGTTAATTTGAGAGTTATTTAATGTTTACAAAGCTTGACAAGTGCTATACATATATAGACATATATATGGTATATATAGTTCGGTTTATATATACATAGGTATTGATGTGGTCTCTCAGTTTCAAGTAGAGACCCACCATTACCCAATCCACCATGTTCTGAAAAGATTGCAAGATAAGAATTTCAAAATGGAAGTGTGGTATTTTCGTGTAAATTTTTTATATAAGTGATTATATACTTTGTACACATGTATATATAAATTCACATTTATATGGATAGTGTCATATATGTTCTGTATTATACCCAGTTCATGAGGTCTTTGTACCATGAGTATTGATGTTTTAGTAGAGATTTAAAACATAATAAATGTTGTGTTATTCAAAACTTATTTCCAAATTTACGATTCAATTATTTTTATTATATTTTAAATCATGTTGATTACGATGAAGGTTCATGATTTCAATTATGGACATCATTATTTGGTATACAAAGTCTTATCAGTATCTAATGATTTAGCATTTGAAAGCTTAAAACCCTACATGAAATGTTTGGTTTACCTTTTTAATTAATTAGTTAATAAGGTTTTATAATTATATGAATAACATTTCATGTGATAATTTTTTTTTATTTTAGTGTCTTAGATATCAATGTTGGTGCCATAATCTGCCTTTCTTCTTACCATTTAATGACAGTCATATAATTGTGATCTCGGTTTTTAAACATCCAGATGCATGTATCACCTTATAAAATATGTAAATGTTTGAGGATGAAATTAAACTACTATGACCAATTATGTATGAAATTATCCAAAGTGGTATGAGACACTTTTAATAATTGGAAATGAGTAATTTAATATTCAAAATGGTATGGGACATTTTGAATATACAACCCTATTTGGAATATGAGGAGTGTATTGGACTAGTATGTTCCTGGGTGGGGACTTGTAAAAGTAAGCCCTCCGGGTTGGAGTCTGGTTACAGATGCTCTCCGAGATGGAGTCCGGTTAAATATTCTCTTCATGATGGAGTCCGGTTACAGATGCTCTCCGGGTTGGAGTCTGGTTACAGTTATCCCTAGGTCTTGGCTCAAGGCCTTGACACAGATGTTCAACATTTTTACATTCCAACATTATGCTTATGATAATTAATTAACCTAATGGATATTTGACTAGTAGAATATCCAATGTTAAAAGCCCGTACTTATGAGTATCAGAAAAGAAAAAGTTTAGGGCATGACTTGTGTTTAGCACTCAGTGAATTGGTATCCAATATATGAAATTTAAGTTGTTTACTTCACGTGCCACTCTGATTAATCATTAATCTTAGCAGTTTAATTTGTGCTTAAATGTTCATATGTCATACATGTTTAGAACGTCTTTTATTTATTAATCCAAAAGAGCATGCCTTTAATTGAATCATTTATCCTTGTAATTCTGTTGGTATATTCTTATTTGATCACTCTTATGATATGTTATATGTGTTATATTTTTGATTAAGAGAAATTATCTATAGAAAGTTTTAAAGTATGTTTTCAAAAGTTACATTAGTTTATTTTAAAACCCCTTACTGGGAATTCTTATGCTCACCCTACATTTCGATTTAAATTTTTCAGGTAACAGCTTTTAACAGATGAAACATTTCTGAAGTAGCTGATTTTTGAGAAACAGAATTGAATTCAATCCTCTGTATGGGACATGATGTGTAGTTTACCAATGCATGTTTTTGTTTAAAATGAAACATCACGTTCTGAAGGCACCAACTCTTGGTTTTTTGGGGTCGGGTCTTCACAGTTGGTATCAGAGGGAGGTTTGGATAACTCTGGAAAACCATAACTGAAACAAAGAAAAATTTACTTAATCATTACTAAATATGAATTTTTCTAATTTTCAGATGGAAAATGAAGGTACTAGTCTTATGTATCTTCCCAATGAGGCCCTAGAAACTATAATTTCAATAGCCATCCATGAAACTTTAATAAAATATTCCTATATTTGTATGTCATTCCAACATCTCTATGATATATCCAAATCTCCCTGAGTACTTCAACTCCACTGAAGAGCGGGTCCATATTACATCTTTATGATGCAAGCCCAATTTTTATCCTACGCACGATGGGGGAAGTACTACGAGGGACTTTTTAGATGCTTCACCACAACAAAAGGCATCCAATCCCTCATGGACTTCCAAGAAGCTACAACAACGGGAGACCTCCGCACAACCTATATATGTCAAGTCTAGTTCTATGGCCATTACCATCAAGTAATGGATTTCAACATCCTTGAATACAAAGCCACCCAATCGGTGTACAAACATCAAGTGCATACTGATGCCTCTTAGCTATACACCCCTCAAGTCAGACTATAGATATACCATAAGTGATACCACAATATCGAACCTGATTGCTTGGGTTTCATATGGTTTAGGGAGAGTGAAAGTGTTGAACTAGTTTTGGGGAGTCGTGTATTAGGGAACTGGGGAAACTATTAGCCTTCCCCTTTTTATAAACAAGTGGTGATATTAGAATTCAATTTGTTATCCCTTCTTTCTTTCTGCTATCTTGTCTGTGTTTATGTTTCTGAATAGGTTTCATCGATTGAACTTTCATAATAAATTCTCAGATGAAAGGACAAACCCACTTGTTATCTATTCCTGTTGAGATACTGGAGATTATTACGATCAAAACCTGTGAAGAATAGTATCATCCCTTCATAAAACTGAGAAGAAAATGCAAGAAACTATATAAAGTGTCAAACAATCCTGATATTCTCTGCACCTGTCAAGGTAATGCTTCCATTTACTTCTGTATAGACACGGACCAACGGGTCGAGTATAGGTGATGAGGAAAATACCATGAAGGTATTTTCTTATGTTTCACCCCAGGCTAGAACTACACGGTCAGGTTAAGATTTCAAAAGGCTGCTTTGGAGGGAAACCTTTGTGCAACCTACATGTACAAACTCCTCAGTTTTAGCCTATATGACAACATCTATAACTTAGATGTTCTCGATCGAGACATATTTCGACAAGTTCTTCGTGTGTTGGACCATTCAAGCATTTTCAAACTTTCTACTGTTCGAGCCTCCCTTTGGAATCCCAAGTGTTCGATGCAAGAGTTCAACCCCTTATGTCCAAGGTGTGTCTGGGTCAGAGAACTAGAGGAGTTGAGGATCAATTTGAGTTTCCCACTGAATGTACTTGAGGATCCTCTACGATGGGGGATGTGGTGATAACATCAGATAACCTTTATGGTTATATGAAATGAATTGAGAGGACACAATTATTCATAGGGGGGAATAATGTGACACCCAAAAAACTTGTACCTCTTGTATTGATAAGTTTATGTTTTAATTTTGTTTGAATTTCATAATAACTAAACAAAACTTGTTTCTCATGAGAAACTAATAATATGGTTTTAATTTATATTATAATACAACTGAGTAAAACACACAAATGGACACAAGGCTTTTCATAATAAAAAGAACACCGTAGCATTTACAATGTGTCAAGATCACAAGGAATTATCCTACCAAAAAATGCCTAATAAAAACCCTATCAGAACTATGTGAAGACCCCCTACAAAGACAACAAGACACAGTAAATAAAGGAGATCCTTAGGGTTAGTGAAAACTAAGAACAACACCAGCAGGATCATGATGGCCATACCGATCATTAGGGGTATAACAAGCAATATCCTCATCACTTTATTTAAGCTTAAGACACCCCAAAATATGGTTTTATAAGGAATCAACCCGACTGTTTCTTTGGTAACCGTTGAAAGATAATGACCATAATTATAGCTGTTGGACTTTGATAGGATAATCAATATATATATATATATATGTATCTAAGAATTAATTAGTTTCCAAATATTAAAGTTATAATTAAAATTTTAATATAACCACCATTTATGAACTCTAAAAGGATATGGTTTAATACTTGAATTACACTTAGGTTATTTTGAGAAGTATTAAGGAATTCAAAACACTTCGAAAATATTTTAAAAACAATGCAATGATTTTAATTTCTTAAATAGTGTTATAAAATATGTTTAAATTCTTCAAATTAAATTATGTTTTTGATTAAAATAAGTTTTCTATAATACTAGTATAAGAAATATCATGTAGGTTTATTAAATCCGATTTGATAACATTTATGTTAAAGGTTTGGTGTTTATAATTTTAGAGTTACTTTTAACTAAGACAAAGTTTAATTAACATCCTAATGTTTAATAAAATCTAGGTTTAAGAAGATAATTTCTTTATAGTTATAATAAATGTATTATTTCTCTTCTTCTTGACTTTATATTTCTTATTGTGGGATTTTATAAAAAAATATGCTTCCTAGGGCCATCCCTTTATAGCTGGGCCAAGGGAGGCAGCTCACACTAAGTGGATGCGACTAGCCCTCAGCCCAAGACAAGGCCGGACCGAGCTTGGGAAGAGGTTCCCCGAAGGGAACACAGGAGTAGGAGCGCATGGTCACACCAACGCGGGTACGAGGCCATAGTGGGGCATGGGTAGGACAAGGCTTACGAGGGTGGGAGCCCGTGTGTAAGGATCTTTGGTGTGTGCTGTGTGTTTTTTCTGAGTTTTCTATCAGCGGCTTAGACATATAAAGAAGGTGAAAACAACTCGCCATTTTTATGTGGAAAGTATTTTTTCAGGAGAAATTCAATTTGGGCCATTGGATCGCATTACACGCGATCTGGACCGTCGATCCCGATCCCGCTTTCGACCTTTAGCAAATGAGGATTTCCACCATGTTTTTGTACCCAGATCAATCTACCATAGATCTAATCTAGGCCATCCATGTTTTTTAAAATGCTGTGTCGAACTAGGGCCACCCGATCTATCTTGGAGTAATCTGATCCATCCAATCTATCTCCAGTTTTCCCTCTTGTCGCATCGTTTTCTTCTTCTCCGCATGGGTTTACACCAGTAACCCTACACCTATTGCACTATCTCTTTTTCTTCACCACTGACCGCCGGTGGACCTTCCTTGTTTCCCCTTTACTACAAGAACAAAACCATCCATTTAATGCACTACAAGGGGGGGTACATTTCTCATTAAATGTTTATGTGAGTTTTTAGTATATAAGTAACCAGTTTCACCCAAAAAACTCTTAGTTCTTCTCCCTGCTCAAGCCTACAGCAAGTCCCAGCCAACCTTCCTCAAGTTCTCCTCCCCCTAGTTTTAAGGTAACAGTTATATTTTGTCTTATTTTGTTGTTTTGAATATATATATATATATATATATATCCACTCATAAAATTATATATTAAAAATAACCCCGTGGGTTAGTTTAAATCCTTCCTTACGATCGAACCTAAGTCTCTTAATTTTGTAATTTGGAGTGTTTGTTAATTTGAATGTTATTTAATGTTTAAAAAGATTGAGATATGATATATATATAGACATATATACGATATATATACTTTGGTTTATATATACATAAATATTGATGTGGTCTCTCAGTTTCAAGTAGAGACCCACCATTACCCAATCCACCAAGTTTTGAAAAGGATGCAAAATAAGAATTTCAAAATGCAAGTGTGGTATTTTCATGTAAAAATTTTATATAATAGATTATATACTTTTTACACATGTATATATAAATTCAAATTTATATGGATAGTGACATATAAGTTCTGTATTATACCTAGTTCTTGAGGTCTTTGTACCATGAGTCTCGATGTTTTAGTAGATATTTCAATCATAAGAAATGTTGGGTTATTCAAAACTTATTTCCACATTTATGAGTCACTTATTTTTATAATATTTTAAATGATTTTGATTATTTTAAAGGTTCATGATTTCTATTATGGACATCATTCTGTGGTATATAAAGGCTTATTAGCATGGAATGATTTAGCATTTTCAAGCTTAAAACCCTATATGAAATGTTTGGATTACCTTTTTCATTAATTGGTTAATAAGGTTTTAGAATTATAAGAATAACATTGCATGTGACAATTTTTTTCTTTTTGTATCTTGGATGTCAATTTACGTGCCATAATCCACCTTTATTCTTACCATTTAATGACAGTCATATAATTGTGAGCTTGGTTTTTAAACATCTAGATGCATGTCTCACCTTATAAAATATGTAAATGTTTGAGGATGAAATTCAAATACTATGACCAATTATGTATGAAATTATCCAAAGTGGATGAGACAATTTGAATAATTGGAAATGAGTAATTTAATGTTCAAAATGGTATGGCACATTTTTAATACACAACCCTATTTGGCATATGATAAGTGTATTGGACTAGTATCTTCCAGGGTGGGGACTGGTAAATGTCAGCCCTCCGGGTTGGAGTCCAGTTACAGATGCTCTTTGGGATGGAGTCCGATTACAGATGCTCTCCGGGATGGAGTACGATTACAGATGCTCTCCGGGTTGGGGTCCGGTTACAGTTAGCCCTAGGTCTTGGCTCGAGGCCTTGACATAAAAGTTCAACATTTTTACATTCCAACATTATGCTTATGATAATTAATTAACCTAATTGTTATTCGACTAGTAGAATATCCATGTTTAAAAGCCAGTACTTATGAGTATAAGAAAAGTAAAAGTATAGGTCATGACTTGTGTTTAGAACTCAGTGAATTAGTTTCCAATATATGAAATTTAAGTTATTTCCTTCACGCGCAACTCTGATTAATAATTACTCTTAGCTGTTCAATTTGTGCTTAAATGTTCATATGTCACACATGTTTAGAACATCATTTCTTTATTACTCCAAAGGAAAATTCCTTTAATTTAATCATGTATCCTTGTAATTCTGTTGGTATATTCTTATTTGAGCACTCTTATGATATGTTACATGTGTTACAATTTTCTTTAAGAGAAATGATCTATGGAAAGTTTTAAAGTATGTTTTCAAAAGTTACATTGGTTTATTTGAAAACCCTTTACTGGGCATTCTTATGCTCACCCTACATTTTGATTTAAATTTTTCAGGTAATAGCTTTTAACAGATGAAACATTTCTGAAGTAGCTAGTTTCTCAAAGCCTAAATCGAATTCGATCCTCTATATGGGACATGATGTGTAGTTTACTGGTGCATGTTTTTTTTAAAATGAAACATCATGTTCTGAAGGCACCGACTCCTAGTTTTCTGGGGTCGGGTCTTCATGATGAAACTCCAACAATGATCTCAGGTATAGAGGTAAAATCAATTATCTCTTTATTAAATCTCATCACATTTGGACCAATAATCAACCAATAGAAAATTGATGACTTTGGGAAATAATGAAATTGGATAAAATGGAGAATTTTTTGGGAGATTCCATATTGGTCTAATTTTTTGGTCCGTCATATGTTATATTTCATGCATATTGAGAATAACTATTTTGATAATTTATTTCATACAGTTTTGGATAAACCAGGCAAGGCCAAAGATAATATAAAGTCATTATTAGATGTTGCCCAATTTTATAAGTGATTAGAACCTAAAATTTTTCAAAATCTCAGATCACATAAGTTAATGAATCCAAAATCAACTTATATTATGTGTAAGGGAAATTAATTGTTATTTTGTTAGTGGATTGAATATTTGAGACTTCCAGATGGGTATGCTTCCAATTTGGAAAGATGTGTTAGAAATGGTCATATAACCGAATTAAAAATTCATGACTATCATTTGATAATGGAAAAAATTATGTCGAATGGATTAATATGTTTTTTGAATTATATTATTTATGATGTGATAATAGACATATCATATTTTTTATGAGACATTTGTGTGGTGATAATAGACTATAATTCACTAAGCAGTCTACAAGAAGATGTTGTCTTAATTTTATGTAAATTGGAAAACATCTTTCAACATAATTTCTTTTACTAAAAGGAACATTTTATATTACATTTTACGCATGAAGTAAAATTTGGAGGTCCGATGAAGTTCCGATGGATGTACCCATTTAGAAGATACACATAGAAATTGAAGAAAAAAGTGTGTAACAAGGCATTGGTTGAAGTATCAATTACAAAAGATTATTTGCAAGAGGAAATTTCTTTTTTTTTTCTAATCTCATTATTTTGAATCTGAATATATGTAAAAAAACCACATGGTTTATAATGAGGGAAATTATAATGATAAAATGTTCAATCAATTATCAATTTTCAATTAATCCAAACTTGGATTCTATGGAGTTCATGAATGACGACTTTCAGATGATTAACATCACAAAGATCAAACATATGTTCTTATCAACTATAAATAAATGATACCATTTGTATGGTGAGTGATCCTATAACTTATTATATAATCTTTATTATAGTAAATTAATATTATTTTATCTGTAGGTTATGTGATATTTATATCAGGAAATAACTTCCACAAATTACAATAACTACTCTTGAAGAACGCTAACAAAATAAATTTTCTTACTGGATTCAAAAACTGGTAACATAAATTATTTATATTTTAACATATAAAATCAATTTATTACTTGTTATATTGATAATTGTTTTAGAAATTTTCAGGAATCTCAAAATATTAATAAAATTGATAATCAATTGTGTGTCTTGAGTAACCCAGTATCCAAAATGGTTAAATCTTATAATGCATATATCATAAATGATTTTTGATTTCATACACATGCATATGGGGAATAAAAAAAATGAATAGTGGTGTCTTTTTGAGAGGATTTTATCATAGATAAACTGAAGTTGAATTTTACAGCATGCTGGAAGAAATTATTGAATCGTGTTGTCTAGAACATAATTACATAACGATTTTTAAATGATAATGGTTTTATACTGAGAGAGATTTGCATGTTCATCCAACCCATGAAATCGTTGATATAAAATATACAAGTCTTTTTATAATAAATGAACTATTTTTATTGGCTCATCAAGAGCTAAAATTTATTATTCTAATTACTCTGCTAATTTAAAAAAGCTGGGTGATTGGTGGAGCATAATAAAAATTAAGTCTCAAGATAATCAGTTTACTCAAAGCAGATGTGGTTCCACTAAAGTGAAAGGAATTAATATTTTTCAAGAGACTGCTCCAAATCAATATTTTTCTTGAAGATACATGAATATAGATGATGGCACCCCAAAATTAAGGGTTGATGGTGACGATGACGTTAATGATGTTACAAATGAATTTGAAAGGACAATAGATGATGAAACTAAAACTAATATGGAAATTGATGATGTTGAGAAGGAATATGAAGACATTGACATCGTCAAACATGAATATGAGGATGCAGATAAATATTGACATAATTAAACACTAGTTATAATCATATATAATATATATCTATATAGAATAGTCGTTTTTAACTGTTTTCTAACAGTAATCATTTCATGTTTCAGATGGGACTTGATTTGTTTTTTTAGTTGTAGGAGGATGATCTACCTTTGGATGAGTAGGATGTTGGATAATCTGACCCTCATACTACTGGTGGTTCATAGAGGACTCAGAGGGGGCATGATCTTGCCCAATTGATGATTCCTAAACCTATCCTAGAGCGATTTCCACATATTTATGTCGATCCATGCATGTAGAGTTATGTTTACCTGTGTATTTTAGTAATTTTTCATTAATTTATTCACGTACTAATTGTTTGATTATTAGTTATTTTTTTTATATATTTTCACATATAGATATTGGAAAAGGGAGCTCTATATCGTGCAATTATTTTTCTTAAGCACGAGTCACATGGGATTAGATTCCCATTGATATTTATCACTGTATGTTTGATAATTGGCTGGTACGTAAATAGATAATATTTATTTTGAAATTTATTTATTTAATAACTTGATATTATAATTTTATTTGTAGGGTTTATGGTATCCCATCAATGAGAGAACGCATGGAGCTATCTTGAAGGCATTAGAGGGACAATGCATGAGCATTGATGTCATTTTTTTCACAATTTGAGAAGAAAAGAATTGACGAAAGTAGAAGTGATAGAGTTTGATGAGCTTGTAACGCCCACCGACCTGATTACATTTCATCTCAAGTTTGGGATGGATTATGTTTACATTGTTTGGGTAGATGTTTTTATAGTGGATCATTGGTAGGTCGAAAAAACTAGAGGAGACATGAGGTGACACATCGAGCCGGTAGTCGTATATTCAATACGCATATTAAACATTTGTTAAATATTTTTTAAAATAATTAATATAACTTTAAATATAACGGTTTATTTTATAATCAAATAGGTAGTCAAACAACCTGATGTTATGAAGTTTTAAATTTATAGAAGGATGTACAATGATCTAGTAACTAGAGAGATTATAGGTGACCGCAAATATCAAATTTTGGTCATTATAATTTATTTTTGAGTTTTAAAATTAACTATAAATAATATTTTAACTATTTTAATTTTAAATTGAAATTTAAGGAGTCATATGAGGCTATGACATCTCCATCACAAAATGAGAGTTAGGATGAGACTTATGGTAAGACTATTTCCCACCGATTTGATGAGGCAACATGGATACATGTGAACCAACATGCCTTTGAAAATGGACGAGTTTTTGGTACCAACCTCGATTGACACCTGAGTGTTATTATGGTACCACTACAATATCATTGTTCAACTCGAGAAGAGATCATGGATAGTCATCATAATCTGCTGCACAGTATCAGGAGAAGTTGTGAGCTCAAAGAGAGTATGTGTAAGGTGCAGGAGGAGATGCGCCAATGATAGTAATAAGAGATGTGCCAAAGGCAGTAGCAATAGGAAGAGCTCTATTGTCAATAGGAGGAGGAGGAGGAGATGCGTTGATGGTAGCAATAGTAGTAGGAGAAAATGAAGTACATGTGACATCTGACTCGTGGTTTAGGGATGAAGTTCCCTCCACCATCTCCTCTAGCACCTCCAGAGGACCCCTCACTCAATGATATATTTGTTTTTTATGATAAAACCATTGAATGTAATTTTGTTTTGAAATATTAACTATATATATTTTTATATAGTGCATTTTTTATATTATTGCGAATATTTCATTTCTTATTATTTAATAAATTTTTATTATTTTATTAGGTTATTTAATATTATTTTTATTTTTATTATTTTATTATGTTATTTAATTTTATTATTTTTTATTATTTTATTATTTATTCTTATTTTATTTTTTTTTTATATTTTTACGAATATCGAGGTTTTTATTATTTTTTTATTTTTTTATTTTACTAATACTAATTTTATTATTCCATTAATATTAATAATAATAATATTATTATATTAATAATATTATTAATAATATTATTTTTTTATTTTACTAATATTAATATTACTATTTCATTAATATTAACAATATTAATATTAATTTATTATCATTATTATTATGTTAATATTATCTATATTATTAATATTAGTATTATTTTTGTTATTATTTTCCAATATTATTTTATTATTAATTTCTAATATTAATTTATTTTTATTAATAATATTATTTTATTCAATTTTTTAAGATATTTGCGATGGGCAACCACAAATACCTTTTTTTCAAAAAATATCACGAAAAATATTTATGACGAGACATTTTGTGATGACCCGTCAAAAATTCGTTTTTTTAAATAATATTAGGAAAGATATTTTCGATGGGACCACGTCCCATCATAAAAAAATCTATTTGTGATTCCTTTTTCTATAATGGGCTGTTACGACAGGGTCCCGTCGCAAATAGTCCAATTTCTAGTAGTGCATGTGTTAGTTTCCAATCCTTGTAGATCAAGAATTCCCTTTGGGACATGTAAAGTTCTAGTTTAGAGCCTAGTTGGATGGGTTGACTTGTCCAGGGAATGACAATTTGGTAACATATGGGTAATTTATGCTCAATATTAGGATGTTGGTGGATAGAAGATTGGATTATTAAGACTTGAGAAGTGGGTTGTGGTGTGTTCTAGAATAACTATTTTTGTGATGAGACTCAAGTTACTATTTAATGTTGGGATGTGCATCTCTTATGTTGGGTTGTATCCTATATATCATTTTTCCTTATATACTTCTGGTTTAAACTGACAATTTTTCATTTTCTGATCATTTCCTTATACTTTTGTTATGTAGAAACATGCCTATGAGATGTCTTCTAAGGGTTCCAGAGTAGGATGCAATGAGAGTTTCTCCTCTAGTGAATCCTCCTCTAAATCATAATTAATTAGAGTTTATCTTATAAGTAGTTCATGTCATGAATCAAAATGTACTATATATATAGGACCAAGCTATTGTGGTTTAGCATGTAGCTAGAGAAGATAAGGATTGAGTGTGAGAGTTCTTATGTGAGAAGGCACCATCATTTAAGGGTATATATGAACATCAAGAGGTAAAGGATTGGATGTACAAGATTGACCAAGTCTTTGATTTTTTGTAGAAACTTGAGTTTTTCAAGGTAAAATTTGAAATGTTCAATACTTAAGGTCCTAATATAAAGTCATGGGATTCTATGGTAAAAGAAAATCAATATATAGGCTTGTAGTGGAAATTATTAAATATCCTTTTATATCAGTAGTGTTTTATGGAATATTTGATGATATAGATGTCTTTGTATTTAATCTGTTTATAATGAGGAGAGCATTTTGTGTTGGAGTATTAGTTTTGGTTCTTTTATTATCTAGAGGTGGTAATGAATAATTCGATGAAAGATCAGAAATACCTAATGGGTTTGTAACGCATCATATGATCTCATATTTGTATACTAAATATCACCATTTATACTAATATAGTCAACATGGATATTAGGGTAGAAATGTATATTGTGGGAAATATTTTCTTTTATGAATCTTATCTTCTACCTTATAGTAGTTATAGTGGAGAATAGGGAAAGAGGAGAAAGTAACACGATAATCAAAAGTGAGGTGTAGGAGGTTCATGATAGTGGGATTCCTCTAAACCATTAGTAGTAGCCATTAGTGTTCCACTTACTCTCTATGAGTGAAGAAAGGTATGTAAAACCAAAAGTCTTTTCCCTTAACCATGAAGAATTCTGGCTCTTGTGGCTGCTATCTATAGAGGTTCTTATAAGATTTTTCTACACCCTAATATGTTCATGGATCTTTATCTCCAAAAGAAAATGTAATACAATCAGAAGATTTTAAGTGAATATGGATCCAACCACTGACCCATGGAGTGAAGAATATTCACATAGTAGATGGGTTTTCAGTGGAGGTTGATGTAGGACTAGCCATAGTAAGAGGTAACATATTTGTTTCATCTTCTATAACAGTTGTTCTGTTTGATACAGGTGCCTCATACTCTTTTATATCTGCCCATTTTTTTGATGTGTTGAAACATCATAAGAATATTTTTTTTAGAAATGGATACCCCTCTTAGAAATAGGAAAAAGAAGGGGCTTCATTTCCAACCATGTTCTCTTTTGATAGTTGATGAAGAGTTAGTCAAGGAATCCATGGTTACTGAGTTGTATCTTTTCAACATCATCATCAATATGGATTGAATAGTTGATCCTTGTGCTATGATTGATTGTTATTACCCTCATGTTTTATTCCTGTCTACCAATGGGTACTCTCAGGTGTTCAAGGGAGAGTGAGATTTTAGGTCCAGTAATATATGACCTTCCCACCCAGTTCTCAGGTGTCTATTATATGTTGTTTCAATTGAGGCTGATAATGTTTCCTCTTATGATGATTTTCTGTTATTTTTTAAGATATCCTTGAGGTTTTCCCAAATTATTTATCTAGTATCCCTCCATGTAGGGAGGTTGAGTTCATAATTTACCTTGTACTTGGTACATAATCAATCATGATACAATCTTATCATATGACACCTACCGAGTTGAAAGAGTTAAAATTTCAGTTGTACGACCTATTATATAAATCCTTTTTACATCCATGTATTACTGTGGAATACCCATATTCTCTTTTCTAAGAAGGTCAATAGTTTTTTTTCATCTCTGCATAGACTATTGAAAGTTTAACTTGGTTTTTGTTGAGAATAGTACATTTTCTCTATACAGATGACCTATTTGATCAGTTAAAGGGGGAAGAGTCATTTTCAAGAATGTATTTTTGATTAGGGTATCACAAGATCAAATTTTGAGAGTCATATTTGATGAATACCACTTTTATGAGAAGGTATTTACATTATAAATATCTTGTGATGAATTTTGGCCTAACTAATGCTCTTATAGTTTTTATGGATTTGATGAACCATATATTACCCCAGTATCTTGATAGATTTGTTATGGTATTCATGTATTATATTTGGATTTATTTGAGTTCCGATAATGAGGATGAGAACCATCTAAATTTTTCTTTGGAAACCTTGAGGACTCTTCAAAATTATGAGAAGATATCAGAATTCAATTTAAGGATCCAATATTTGTTGTTCTTGGGGAATTTTATTTTTGAACATGGTCTATTGATCAATCTTGAAAAGGTTAATACTACATTTTCAATGGAATAACCATGAAAACTCTTCAAGATATAGTGATTCCTAGGTATAGAAATATCTTATCAGTGGTTCATCAAGAATTTATCAAATATAGAATCACCTTTGACCTCCCTTACCATGAAGGGATGCAGTTGTGTTAGGATTCCAAATGTCAGACTTCTTTTGATGAATTAAAACAACATATGATATTGGATCATATTTTGATACTTCTAGAAATTGGTAAGGGTTATATAATTTAATTTGATGTTTCTACTACTTTCCAAGGGTTCACGCTTATGTAGGATGATCATATGGTGGAATACGACTCTCTCCATCTTTGGTATAATGAGAAGAATACCCCACTCATTACTCAAAGCTTGACATAGTTATGAATACACTTAACTGTTGGAGAAAATTTCTCTTTAAGGTGAGGTTAATGGTCTATTCTGATTATAAGATCATGAGTTATATCTTTTATTATAAGGAATTGAACCTTAGAAATAAGCAATGGGTTTAATACATCTATAAATTTAATTTATCATTTCCTATACTCATGAGAAGGGAACTTTATTACTGAATCTCTTAGTATGATGTTTCCTTCTGAGGATATATTGGAATAAACATAGGAGTGAGAACTGGTGATGATTTTCACTCAAATTCATCTAGATGTCCATGAGGATGATTCAAGTATGGTTTTAACAAGTGCCCAATTTTTATCATCTCTCCTTGAGACTATTATATAGGACCTGTAGTATGATGGAATGTTTAGAGGAATCAAGGAATCATTATTTGATGGGGAGACTATTCCTAGTTGGCCTCACCCCTCTGATGTGTTTATTCAATTTTAGAGTCAATTTTTCATCCCATTATCTAATAGGAACTCAATGTTTTATGATTATCATAATTCATTGTGGGATTCTCACCCTAGAATGAAAATTATATACTATGGTATGAGAAAACGTTTCCAGTGGCCGAGTATGAAGTATGATATTGATGAGTATTTTTCCCAATGTTACACCTTCTAGTATATAAATATAGATAACTTTAAGCCTTTGGGTATACTCCTTCCACTTTAGGATGAAGTTTTAAAAATGTATTAGGTGTCTATGGACATCCTTATTAGATTACCATAAACTCCCTGAATATAGAATACAATCTGGGTGGTGATTGATCGATTGAAAAAATATGATCATTTCATTTTGATTAGGGACAAAAATAAGGTTAATGATATGGGTGAGCTAAACATGTAAGATATTATGAGGTTACATGGGTCCTCTCTTCCATAATCGATGAAAAATATTCCATGTTTACTTCTAAATTGAAGAAGTCTCTCTAAGAGGTGATATGAAATTAGGTCAGATTGAGTTTAGCATACCACCCATAGATAGATGGCCAGAAGGATCATGCTACAAATATTTTAGAGGATATTATCCATTCCTATAATATATATTTTTGTTGATCATGGGATAGATATATTGTATTTGTTGAGTTAGATTATAATAATAGTCACCATTCATCGATCAGATAACTCCCAAGGATTTTTATTGTTGATCATGTAAGATATATCTTTGTAGGTCACAGGTGGGTGAGGCCTCTATTGTTGGACTGAGTCTCATTCAATAGATTTTGGTGAGGATCTAGGGTATATTTATATTCTTAATTATATCTCATAATTAGAAGAAATCTTATGCATATCATTGGTTTCATCCTCTGAAGTTTTCCATTGGTGACTAGGTTTTCTTGAATTTTTCTCTTTGGTGGGGTCACTATCATCTTGGGAAATTGAGTAAAAATGCTCTAAGATATTTTATAACAATTGATATCACTAGGAAGGTTTCATATAAGTAATAATTAACTTATTAGTTGAAAAGTATTTCTGATGTTTTCTATATATCTCATCTTAAGAAGTACCACCTTGATTCTTCTTATGTTTTGAGTTATGATGACATTGAGTTAAGGACAGATGTTTTTGTTGTAAAGAAACTAATAGAGATATTTGATTCTTAGATAAAAGTATTTTGTGGGAAGTATATTACATTTTTCAATTTTTTATGATGAAAAAATTAGATTCTCATGATACTTGGGAGTATGAATCATTGGGGAGGGTACAATGGCCTTATATATTTCCAGAGCTTCCATCTTTGATGTTATTTTATGGGTCAAAAAGTTCTATGGTGGGGAGAATTTTAATATTCGTACTTGAATCAAGTGTGAATCATTTTTAAAGTGTCATGTTTACATATTTTTGTATGTTTTAAAACCTTTATGGAGGCTTGAGAATGGGGGTTATGTGTTCATAGGAGTGGGGGTGTTTTTATGGGATGTTTGGTGGTTGGAGAGGGATGCCAGCTAAATGGTGGGTTCCATCATATATCTAATGGATAATGTAAGAATGAACTTCCTATATGAATGCCACATGATAGCTAGTGGGATCCCACTAAACAGCTGGTAGGACTCCCAGAGTTTCAGACATTCTATCTTCTACTATTAGCCATCTGGTGGTAGCAACCCTATATCTGGTGGCCTCAGGCTAGGTCAAACAAAAAAGGTATGTTCATTAATTTTACCCCAAACACCTATTTAACTTTTTAATCAATCCCCTTGAACCTAATACATATTTTAAAAATTTTGGGAATCTCTAGGGGTTTCCTGGGATCTCTCATCCTTTTTATGGTGATTTGATCTTCAGTCAAGCAGTTGTTCCTCTTTGGGTATGTTTTCTCTTTTTCTTCGGGTTTTTACCTTTTATATTAGAATTGGAAGCAGTTCTAGGACATGTTCCCTGGATATATTGATCATGTTATGATTTATCTTAACCCCTTATAGATTTATCATGCATTTATATTTCATAGGTTGGATCACTTGCTGGTTGTGGTGCAACATGAAATATTCTTGAGGATGTGCTGCTATTTCCACTTTACCAACCTTTTTCTCATGGAAACATGATTCTATGTTATGGGATTCATTGTTTTGATCCTCCTATCACTTTCTCTTGTTTTCCCTTTCCTTCTAATATATATCATGTGTTGTTGGTCGTGTGAACCCATGTTTGAGGCAGGTGGTTTCATCTCTAGACTATGACCTATAAATAGCGAATGATATTGGTTTTATAGATGGTTTCCTAAATTATTTGGCACGATCCTTATATTTATTTTTTATGTGTGTAAATGGGTTTGTGATAAAATTTTTTTTCCCATTTTTTGTTAAAATAAATGTGTTTTCAAAGAATTGTGAAATAGATTACAAAATTGGTTTTCAATGTACATTTTTGAATAAAGGGTTGTTTAGATTTTTTGGGTGAAATTTTATAATCACTTTGAAATAGATTTAATACAAGATTCATATGGGATCTTTGGGTACCTAGGATGAATGTTTGGTATTTTTCCTTTTCCATTGTGATTATAACGGTGTTCACTTTATGGGTTAATCCATTCATATATCATAGTTACATTGGCTCTAATAACTTGAGTAACATTACAGGGGTTTCACTTTTTGGAGTATTCCTCTATCCCTAGTTTATATAATAATTAGTTCTAGGGGATTTACATGCACACAAGTCATTATTTGTGATTGGGGTATGAGTGACCTAGCAAGATTGAGTATTGTTATCCTAAGGGTGATTTATATTGTTCTTTGGCTTTGTATTGTTTTGTATTTTATACGATATCATGAATTCTTTGAAAAATGTAAATGTATTATAGAAAATATTCTTTGAAATTATATTACCTGGTTTTTTGATTTTTTTGAAATGGGGAATTGTTTACCCCGAATTTGATATAAAAATTTATGTGTATTTATCATTAAAGGTTTTATTTTAGATTGATTATATTGGGATTATTTTACATAGAATGTTTATGGAATACCTGGGTGATATCCTACCGATCCTATTTTTATTGAACCCTATACACTCTCTTGGGGGTGTGTAGACAATATTTTATCTTATGTAGGATGGGGAAAGCAAACATAATGAGGTAGTGAGGTGTTTGGTCAACTAGACATGAGTATCTGGTTATGAGATGGTGGGAATTTTCCCACATATCATATAGAGTAGAAGTGGATATTTTGTGTTCTGTTTATTTTTAGTTGTTTTATGGACATGTACCTTTCTTTTACCTAGATAACTCTGGTTGTATCGCTTCCATTTTTAATCTTTCATTATGGTATAATTATTTTTTTGTTTTTCTTCTTATATAAATTTTATGTATCTTGTTTCAGGTTCATAAAATCATTCCCTCTAGTTTTTTTGGATGCCCGGGTTTTAGTCTCCATCCCATGGGGATCGAGAACACCCTTTGTGTCTTTCCATAGTCCCATTCATAGCCTAGTTAGAAAGGTTTTTCAGGATTATTTATGACAATAAGAATCACACTTATCACTAAGGTGTATTCTAACATAAAATATCATGTTAATGAGGCTTCCATACATAAAATTTAATTTCATGTATACACTCTATATTAGTATGATGTTTGTATGTGAAAATACTAAGAATAGATTCCTAGTAGAAACTACTTTAACCCTTCTATCTCAAGGAGTCAATATATGATCATATAAAATCAATTTAAATATCAATTTATTGAAAAATTATATTTTTTAGTATGAAATAAAGTATTTTTCGCATGTAAATATATTCAAATAAACCATATTGACTTATATTAGTGCTAGTACCGATGAAATTTGGTAGCCAAACCCATAGATCATCATATAATCATATTTCAAACTAAAGGAGTAAACCATATATTATTTAAAACACTTTGAATTAATAAGTCTCCAAATCCTAACTCAAGACCAATCCAAACCCATGTATTCTTATCAATATCACATCTTCAACCAAACCCAAGGCCCCTATAAGTGAAAAAATTCATATAACTATATCACAATATAAGAGTTAGATAATATCATATTAATAATTTATTTAATTTTAAAACAACACATAATTTTATATTTAATCACTACCACCTAGATAACCCAATGTCTTTGAAAAACACATCAAAACACCAAGAAATATCAAAAACAATTTCATTAATAAACACACATAATTCAACATGTATAAATACCACAATTTTAGTCTTCATGGCTTACCTTTTAGTATAAAATATATTCTAAGCAACTACCATTTTTTATCTTCATTTTTTCTTAGTTATGCACAATTTTAGGCACAAAATCACATAGCATAAGTCACCATTTTAATATAATTTAATTAATTACTTAATTACACAACATTAAGTATCCATTTACCCTTTATCATAACAATTGTTTCTACTATAAATTTCTTTACAACTTTTGAAAAGCCATTATACCCCATAGTTTTTATAAAAAAAATAAATAAAAGCACACTAATAACTTTCCATATTTAAGTAGTGATTTTATCCCCTTTCGTTAAGAATTTTTATCCAAATGTATGATATTTTCAGTAGAAATTCATTAATTCAATCACATAAAACATAAAAAATTTATCTCAACCATAAACTAATATTCATAAATTCAACATATAAATTTAAATAAAAGGTATTATTACTTAAAATTTAAATTTTATTACTAAAAAATAATTTTAATCCAACCATTTTAAACATTTATTAATTCCATTTATATCATTATAAATTCCACATTTTAGTATTATAAACTACTCAATAATTAACCACTATAAGTCATAGTATTTTCATAACACGAACCCCAAAAACATAAAGTTAATTATCATAATCACTTTAGTATGTCATTATCTACTTTACACATGAATTCACACTTTCAAACTTTAATTTTAGTTGAATTTACAAAACAAAACACTCAAAACATGAATCATCTAAAACACAATTATAAACATGAATTTATTAATTCAATAAAAAAAATATATAGCTATGAACAACACTATAATACTTAAAAACATCATTAAAACATAAATTTTATCTCATAAAAAAGATTCAATAATTATTATATTAATATTTACACCAAAATCTCAATTTTTAACCATTTTATTTCAATATTAAATGTTCCTATGTTTTTTTTGAGTCTATGTTGACCTAATTTCCAAAATTAGGTGGTCACTGGGACATTACTGGCCACACTTGGGTTACACAATGGCAGAGAAAATGGGAGGTTGGGATCATAACAACCTTTTGACGTGAATTATTTCATACTATAAAACTCTCTAATAGATTTAATTCATATTCTTGATTCCTTCACAAATCTTAGTGTGAGACTGGTTACCCATCATATAGTGAATAAATCAATTTAATGAGTTAATATGAAAATCTATATACATAAGAGGTTATCTATATTTATCTTATTAATTAGTTATTATTTAGTTTAAAACCACATAAATGGGTACTCTGGAATTTAACATCATCCATGGAGATGGTGGATGTTATGATTTTAGGATTGGGCCCATAAAAGGGGCTTTATAAATATCATTGTGAAGGTAATCAGAACCCACATAGTTTAGTGACACATAGCAGAACACATTTCATGTGACAAAGAACATTGTGGTGTCTTTTTCTATAAGTTTAATTACATTCAAATTTGATTTATTGGTGAAAGGTTCCTAGTATTGGTTAGTGTGGTACTTATGGATGAGGGACCCTTTTTTGTGGAATTAAAAGGGAATATGTCCCAATTAGGATGAGTTTCGTTCATGAGGAATATATACCCATTAGATACATGGTGGTTTGGATAGAATGAATATGTATCACTATATAGGATATGGACTCATCAAGAATATGGTCTAATGGTAATGGTTTTTAGGGATTATAGCCCTAGTGAAAGGATATTTTAGATCATGAGGAATATGGACTGATAAGGAAAGAATTATGTGACTATGATGTTGGGATCAAACATAAAAAAGGTATTCTATGTATCCGAGTTAACATGAATCAAATAAAATGTAGTTTGGAGAGAATATTTTATGTTCATGTTATAGGACCATAACATATATCTTAACTTTATGTGGAAATGATGTCGTAATGAACTCTTTCATTGTATGATTAAGAAGTCATCATAAAGTTCACCATCATATGACCAAGACATTTGTGTTATTAAAAGTTCAACAAAAAGGATTGAGTGGGGATTACACATTAGGTATGATATTTTGGTTTGACCTATATGTTGGTAACTAAACCAGAGAAGATATGGCTAGGGATTACACCTAAGTAGGATGCCCATGTGAATTGCCTAAGAGAAAAAAGGATATGTGGTGGGGATCACATATTTGATTTGATTCCATTTATGGTAATAATGGATCATTTAATAGACCAAATGTGATGGATCATAAATTAGTGTGTGGTCATGGATTATACCTAGAAAGAAAAAAATTGAACTTCTTGGGAACTGAGAGAGCATGAGTGGGGACTATTCATGAATATGTGATTCCTAGATTTGGATGTTACTAGATCCTTTATGATTCAATGTGATGAAACCATAAATGAAAATATGGTTGGGTCTTATACCTATGAAGGAAGGGAAGTGGAATATGGATCATTAATTATAATCGGGGGCCAGGATGAGCATGTTGAGCTAAAAGAGACCTCTCTAAGGTCCTCAAGATAGAGACCCTTGTTATTAAGGGAATACATGACTGTGATCACCCCAATGGTTCTAAAATTTTATGAGGATAATTACTAATACTAATTTTATCAAGGTAATACATGATCAAAGGGATGCATACTAGTGTTCATGCCATAATCATTTGGATCTGGTGGTTTTGGGGGAGGCATTGATAGTCGAGTGTCCAGGAAGGGGATCGGGCCGAAAGGGTTATCTAGTAATAAAATTGATTTTTTCATGGTACCTTGTTATGAGAGTAGAGGAAGGGAAATTTACAAAGCAGAGTAATAGGGTGTGGCTTCGACCTAGTGAGGGATGAGAGAAGGACTCTCCCTAGGGAGGACTGAGTGAAGGTAGTTTGTATAATGACCCAAAATTCTACAGCTTGTAAAAGTGATGTTATGTTTGATAAATTTCATTACTCACTATAACTAGTGTAAAAAAACAAAAATATATATTATAATAACACTGTTAATAGAGATATAATAAACAATAAGATAGTAAACAATTAAAATTTTTTACCTTTAGAAGATAAATATATAACACGAGTTAATATTGAAAAACATTAATGTCAATAAAATGTATTTTTATTATATTATGTATTTTATCTTCAAAATTAAATTAAAAAATAATAAAATATATATTTTATAAAATAAAAATCAGTTTTTAATTCCATACATTAAAATTTACTTATTATGAATTTTTTAGTTTGTAGGAGAAGATATATTTTTAGTCTAAAAATAAGTTTTTTTCAAAAATTATATTTTTTTGATTTTATTACTATATAAGTTTATATTATAAGTATAAATAACCTTTTAAGAAATAAAATATTTATTTAAGTGAAATTATTTATTTTTAATATATTCTTCGATCTTATAAATCTAATGTCCAACATTTTTAGAATAAAATTAAAAGTTTTCTTTAGCAAAAACTCTTTTAGGTATTTTCTATGAATCAAGTATTTTAAATTTGAGATTAAGTTTTGGATTTACATAAAAGGATCATAAATTTCCTTTTTTTAAAGTAAAATAATTTATTTCATTTTATTTTAAAATTTTAATAACCATGGATTACGTATAAATTTTAATCTTAACCAATACATATTTTTTCTAGAAATCGTTTTTACATATTATGTGTGTAAATAATAAAATTATATTTTAAAAAGATTATAAATTTTATTTGATAAAATTATTTCCAAAATTTAAAATCTAAATTCTAAAATTAATTAAAATGAAAAATATTAATTTTTTTAATTAAAACAAATTATCAAATTAATCAACAAGGTAAAAGTAAATTTTTATAAATGATAAAAACATTAAAAAAAATCTTGAAAACACTTAAGGTTGTCTAAAAAATTAGTGATTGAGGTTATTTTATACCTACAATCACTTTACCATCCACTTTTTCCCCATTTTTATGCCATTGAACATTGAATAGTAACAATACATTACTAAAAATTTAATTGTTTCTTCCAAAACTACCCTTCTCTTCACTTAAAAAAGGTAAAATTTACACCCCTTCAAGACACACCTATCTTTATAATTTATTTTTGAAAAAATAAAATGTGTCTCATCCAACAACTATATCCCACTTCCATAAGCTTTTAGACACCTTTAATTTTATTAATAACTTCATTTTCAAGGAGTTTTCCAAGAGAAAACAAAAGCATCCAACATAATTACTACTTTCAATTACTATTTAATTTTAATCTAGTCTTTCATAAATAATATCTATAAATATAAATTTAATGAAATTAGTATCATTAATATACTTTAATTTTATTATATCAATTAAAAAACAAATATTTCTTTACTTTCCATCCAATAAGTGAAACAAAAACATCGATTATGAATACGTGCGGACAGCTGCCTCCATGACATGATGTGGAACATTTTTCATAACCACCTCTCAAGGAAGGTATCAATGATGTATTTTATTAATAAATATTTATTTTATGTATCAAATAATATTATTAAATTACTACTTTTTTATACACCATCATTCCATCTATTCATTTAGAAATGGGATCATTAATCTTGCATATGTGCAGACTACCATCTCTATGAATGGTGAATTTCATTTTTCATAAATACCCTTAATTTATGGATACTATAATGGATTTAATGAGATATATTATATTTATTACATGTTTAATAATATTTATATTTAAAATTATCATTTTTTAAATACACCCCCTCAGTCATTAAATCATTATAACATGTTTCATTTTGGGTTTATTTAACTGCCTAAGTAAATGATGTTATAATGATTATGTAATAAATTATTATGGGATTTAATATAATGGTAATATCATGTAATAATTATATATTTAATTTTTTAATTATTCTAGTAATATGTTATCAAAATTTAAAATATTTATTAATATACCGCCTTTTAGTCGTTAAACATGTCGAAAACTAGTTCATGATGATTTTTTATTTTCACAATCCATATTCATGTATTTCAACTAATAAAATTGGAACTTAATTAATTTTTGAAAAAAGTATTATTATCACTTTAATAATATTAAAATTATGAATTTTAAACCACTCAGTGAGACTCAATCCTATATTCAAATTTTTTTATCAAATAAACAACATCAAGTTTTAACATCCGATAATGAAAATAAAGTATAACCTATTAATATATTTGTAATATTTGTTTATAAAATAATTTTGAAAAGGATAGTATGTTTATATTAATTTTATGTGATAATTTATTAATATATTCATGTCTATTATATAGGTGGTTAGAGTATGATTGAGTAAGCATGAACACATGGTACGAGTTTTTCATTTAAAATTTCTCTCTTTGTGACTCATTTTGTATTATGAACCCAATCAACTTTACATTGTGTATATATTGTCTATTTTATATTTTATATGATTAAATTTTATTAAAATTAATTTAAGGTCAATTTTAATCCCTCTCTTTCAAGAGGTTTTTATTGAATTTCTACCTAAGCTATAAGTGGGGTTTTCTATCTCAATTTTAATTCTTTGGAACTCATGAAATATTCACCACTTATTTCATTTTGTGTGGTGAATAAATTTTCATGGAATACTATTTACCATATTTATAATTAATTTAAAAGGATTTAAAATTTTATATTTTTATCCCTCCCTCATATTTTTTTATTCTTATGTTACCATTACCGTTACGATGTTTGTATCTAATGTTTGATTCCTTAATATATGATTCATATCCACCACTTATTTCCATTCTATGGTATATATATTAGTTATGGAATAACATTTAAATCCTCTAATATAATTTTTATTAAGGTATTAATCTTCCAAAAAATTCATTACTTACTTTGTCTTTCCAAACCATTGACCATGAATAGACATAAATTTTCTTCCAAATTCCCTTACTTTATGAATATCCTATTTTCTATTCCTTTGAAGTGTTTTCACCTCGATGTCATACATTGATTGATTGGGGGGAATTATTAATATAAAGATATACTATTATCTATAAATTTTATTTTTAAGAAATTATTATATATAAATATATTTAATTTATTGATTATTGAACCTTGGAAAATACATATATTTGTTATTCTGATACAGATGTTTATGGATTACTTAGGAAAGTTGACTATGTATTTTTTAAATATGTAACTTCTTTCTATGGATGGATTATGAGTATCTTACCCCTTTTGTTAAAAAGGGATCATTTATTGGAATTTATTATTTTTTATTACAATATAGATTATTATTGTAAAAGTTAATCATGTATTATTTATTCATTTTCTCATATGATGGATGTATTGTATATAAACAAGTGACAGGTGGGGCATGGAATTATATATCCCCGTATGCATCTATATGTATCATAAGACAAAATAGATTTTGTATTTTAGTTCATGTTAGTCCAGAAAATAGTATTTTTTAGAAAAAAAAGGTTTTGACGGTAAGATTATGATGTCTAAGATCAGATGTCTTAGCTTAAGGCATGGAATTAGTTGTCCAGAATTATAAATTTCATCACTATAGAGATAGTTATTTTTAACCTTGCAATCTATTTATTTTTATTATTATACGTGGATATATTTTTCTCTTAGTTTTAGTTTCTTATAACATTATGATGGTTATATATTCCTGCCACAATATATATGTCTGATTTATGCCATGTTTTCCTCACTTCTGTGTTTTCCCTTACTAAGAATTTTAGCTCACTCTTTATTATATTTCCATTTCCCCAGATTTTTATGAACATTATACACAAGAAATTTCTAACAATATATCTTGTGGGATATGTTGAAGACTTTATATGGATTAAGTAGTTTCTTATATAATTAAAATATCCATATGTTGAGAATGAAATCAGTTTTTCTAGTTTATATTTTCTGATAATTATCTAAATATCTAAACCAAATCAGTATTGGGAATGAATAATATGTCATATTTTATTTAAATAATGTAATTATTGGAATGTTATGTATGAGAATCTATAGTTGGTATCGAAGCCAGTATGTAAAGTATGTGTTAATGAAATCAGATCCATGAGTGTGGGTTCAAGGTATTATAGTTGGTATCATACAAGTGGTTAAATAAATTTGAAGATTATGGTTCAGATTAAGGATAATTTTAGATTTGATAATATAATATGGATAATAATTTCCAAGGTATATATAAACCTTCAGAATATTATATGATTTAATTTTAAGGTAATAATGGACATTTTATTTAGGTATTTAGATAATAGAACTTTATTAAAAACCATTGGGATAATTCTAGCGAGGATTGTTAATATAGGATAACAATATGTTGTTTTTTTAAAGTAGAGATTGCGCGATTCTTTAATAAATTGTATCCATTTATGGATACTAAAAGTGGATTTAGGCTCTAGAATAGAAATACATAGGGGTAATAACCTATAAAATGTGAATTAGGTATTAAATACACTGTCTCCTATTGAATGAAAAAGACGCATAACTGCACACCTAGTTTGAAACTCATGGAGGATATGACTCAGTTAGTTAAAATTCTATTTACAAACCATTATAATGTATTTGAATATTTTTAGGTTAGATAACCTAATAAGAAGGTGACCATGGATAACATATATTGAAGTATAAAGATTTATAAGTTTTGGTAAATATTAATCTAATTTTCTTTCCCAGACAAGGGAATAATTGGATTTTGAGAGAATATATATATGTGATTTTTAAATTTAGAATATTTTAATATTATAAATGGTAATTTGGGATATATATTTGGAGTATTAAGTAAATATTTATGAGATAACCCAACTCAAAGTAACCTAGGTTTATTGAAAAATTATATAGGTTAAACTGAGGGTGATATAGGTTGAACTAGGTTTGATATTAGTTGAGTTATGTGAAATATAAACTCAGATGATAGTGTTATAAAGTGAGAAATATTGAGGTCAAACTTTCCAATGGTTATTTATGATAATTATCTTGTAATGATCTCCACTCATGTTAACTCTTTTAGTTTTAATACTGAATGAAGACTGAAAGAACCATGTTAATAATGGATGTCATGGGAAATGTAGAGATTTTTCTAACAAGAAAACTAATAGGATAAGAGATGGAGTAAGAAAACATGTGATTATTCTAAACCAGATACCATACAATATGAAAAAAAATGTGAAAAAGTCAAATTTTTGAAAACTTCAAATAAGATAAATTTTAGACTCATGAATGATCAAGTGATGATAATAATGAAGGGAAAAATTACGAATTTTGTATATATAAAAAATACCAAAATAAGAACCAGTGGTTTTACCTAAATGGGACAAGAATTTTATTTACTTGTAGAAGAGGGGGTAATCAAGCTTCAAAACATTCATAGGAAAATGATTATTTTGGTTAAAATTATTGAATAAAATAGAGTTCATCCTAAGGTAATATTAATAATCCTAAGGTAATATTTATAATTTAATGTATTTTATTTAGGGAACTTTGGAATTATCCAATTCAATTCCTTAATACATTTAATACAGAATAAAATGATAATCACTAACCTCCAAGATTAAGGGGAGAATAAAATTTCTATGCAAGCACTACTTATAAAGTAGATGATGATATTTAAGTTATCTATACCTTTCAATCTTGAGTTTTAGAAGTATTGTTGGAATTTTATTTGATCAAACTCTAATATATCTAATAAGTTTTCAAAGAGTATTGAATCACAAAATCTATGATTTTATTTACATATAAATATTTTAGTGTCTTGATTATTATATTTCATGTTTAAGTTTATAAGAAAATGAATTGTGGAAATCTTATTATCCTTCCTTTAGAAAAATTTAACTCTATTTTAGTGATGGATTTATTCCCTACACTTAGAGGAAAAATTTTAAAGAGTAAGTAAATAAATTATAATTAAATTATTTTAATTAACACCCTCTAAAAAATTATATAATGTGGGTTTTAATACCGAATAGTGGTAGACACTTGGACTAAATAGTTGGAGGAAATTTTATTGTTAGGGATAAACCTATTATGAGGAATGACATATATTTACCATGTTTGTTAGGTTTATATATCTTGAGAAATTATATACCACTCACAACTATAATTTATATTTCCTTATATATTTCTGTTTTTCATGTGATAATTAAAATTGCAAGGCCATAATTTATTTGGGGGAGGGACAATGTAATGACCCGAAATTATAGACATTAAAAAAATGATGTTACGTTAAATAAATTTCATCACACACTTAAACTAACATAAATGAACCAAAAATTATATAATAACACTATTAATAAATCTATAATAAACACTAATATGGTAAACTATTAAATGTTTTTACCTTTATAAGATAGATAATTAATATGAGTTAATATTGAAAAATGTTATTTTCAATTAAATCCAACTTCTTTATATTATGAATTTTCTATTAAAAAATAAATTTAAAATTTTTTGATTTTAATTTGATAAAATTAAATTTATTTTATAATTCCCCCAATAAAAATTTACTTAGTATATATTTTTTTTCAAAGAATGATTTTATGCGAAAAATACGGTTTTTGAAAAATTTATAATTTTTATGATTTTATCATTATGTAAGAATATCATATTATTTTAAAAAACATTTTAATTAATAAAATATTTATTTAAGTGATAAAATTATTAATTTTAATATATTCCTTGATCTTAAAAATTCCATGTCAAACATTTGTTAGGTCAAAATTAAAATGTTAGTTTAATAAAAATTATTTCCGGTCTTTTTGTTTGAATCAAGTATTTTAAATGGGAGATTCTATTTTAGATTACCATAAAAGGATTATAAATTTTATATTTTATATAATAAACCAATTTTTTCATTATAATTTATAATTTTAATAACTATATATTAAACATAAATTTTAAGCTTAAAAATACAGTGTTTTTTTCTCTAAAAACTGTTTTACAAGTTATGTTTTATAATTTAAAATTAATTCTTCAAATCCTTATAAATTTCATTTGATAAAATGATTTCAAAATTTTGAAATCATAAGGATAAAATTAGGTAAATGTGTAAATATATATATTTTCATTGAAATTAATTACTAATTTAAAAATTAATTACTAAGGAAAAAGTGAATTAGGATAAAAGTTAAAAAACTAAACCTAAAAGCCCTAAAACACTAATGGTTGTCTCCAAAATGATTGTTTGAGGTTATTTTATACCCAAAATCACTTTTCCCTCCACCTTTTCCATTTTTTAGCCATTAAAATTTGAATAGTAACATTACATTATTTGAAATGTTATTTTTATGTCCAAAACTACCCTTTTCTTAACTTATAAAAATGTAATACTTATATCCCATAAATAATCACCAATATGTAAAATATATTTTTAATTATCTAGAAAATTTATCCTCCTACTCCCACTTCCGTATGCTTATAGTTACCTTTTTTTCTTAAGTCCTTCATTTCGATGGGTTTTTCCAATATTAAATTCATGTTTCTAACATCAGTATTACATCTAATTATCATTTATTTTACTATAATACATCCTAAATAATATCTAAACATATTAATATAATAAACTAATTATAATCAGTATATGTAAAATTTATTAAATTAATTTAACTAAAAATATTTCATTTCTTTACATCGAATTAGAGAGACCAAAACATCGATCGTGGGAAACTATAGACTACCACTTTCACAATGCAATGTGGTTCATTTTACATCACCTCATATCAAGTTAGAAATAAGGGATATATATGATAAAAAAATGTGTTTTTAATATCACAAATAAAATTATAAAATGATAATTTTTTCACATACCATAATTTCATCCACTCATTGAAAAACGAGATCATTAATCGTGCATACTTGTAGACTACTACCTCCATGAATGAGGAAATTCAGCTATCATCATCACCCATAATTTATGTTTAATTGAATTTTTTAATTTTTATATATTATTTTTTGAAATATTTATGCTTTTATATATTTCAAATTGCGATTGTCTAAATAAATCCCCTTACTCATTAAATAATTAACACATGTTACCTTTTTGGTTGATTTAACCACCTATGTAAATAATGTTATAATGATTATGTCATAAATTATTATGGGATGTAATATAATGGTAATATAATGTCATAATTATATATTTAATATTTTTTAATTATTATTGAAAGGTGTCTTAAATATTTAAAATATTTATTAGTATATTACTTTTGATCATTAAAAACTTTGAAAACTATTTAATCACAATTTCCATTTTCACAAGATGCATTAATGTATTTGACATAATGAAAATGAAACTTAAAAAATAATTTTAAAAAATTATTATTATATCTTGAATTATATGGTAATGATGAAATTTAAACCTCTTAGTAAGGATCGTTCCCATTTTTTAAGTATATACGAAACAAACAACTGCAAGTTTCTAACACCTGATAATGAAATTAAACTATAATTGCTTAATATATTTGTAATATATGATTAGAAAATAATTATCTAAATGGTATTATATTTCTACTAATTTTATAAGATAAGTTATTATGAAACTTATGTTCATTATACCAGATCTTAGAGCATAGTCGAGTAAATGGGAAACAAGGTAAGGGGTTTTCATCTCAAATTCATCTCATTGAGAAATATTTTGTATTATGAAAAAAATTTACTTTATGTTGTATATATACATCCAATTTTAGATGTTATATCATGATATTTCTTTTATTAATGGTATCGTAAGATCAATTTATAGTACACTATTTCAATAGGGCTTGATTGAATGTCTATATAATCCATAAGTGGGTCTCTTTGTCTCAATTTTTATTCTTTGGGACTCATGATGTATTAACCACTTTATTACATTTTTTTGGTTATTAAAATTACATGGAAGACTATTTACCATATTCCTAATGAATTTTAATATATTTTAATTTCTATATTATTATCCCTCCCTCATATTCTTTTCATTCTTACATTACTATTAGAATAAGGGTTTTTTCATTTCAATTAAACATCAATAAAAAATAATTCATATCCACCAATTATTTCCATTTTATGGTGTATATATTGGTTATGGATTACCTTTTTAAATCCTCATGTAATATTTTCTCTTGGAGCACAAATATTTTATAAAATACCTTACAAATTGTTTCTTTCCTAATCATTCATCTTGGATAGGTATAACTTTCTTTCTAATACTCTAACTTTATGAATAACCCATTTTACATTATTTTGATTAAAGGGTGTTCACATAGATTAAATTATTTGATTGATTGGGTAACTTATTATATTAATCATAAACCATTACTCTATAAAATTTTATTTTTATGGATTCTTACATAGAAAACCATTCGATTTATTAATTGGGGAACTATGTAAAATTAATTTATTTTTTATTCCGATATGGATTTTTATGGATTACACAAGGAAGTTGACTATGCATTGTTTAACCATATACCTTATTTAATTGTATGTATTATGATAATATTATTTCATTTATTGATATCGGGAAAATTATTTTAATTCCATATATTTTTAATCAAATATAGATTATTATTGGAAATGTTGATTATGTATTGTTTATTTATTTTCTAATATGATGAATGCATTAGACATAAATAATAGATAGATGGGGAATGAAGTTATATAGCCTCTATATTCATTTATGGGTCTCATTAGATAAACTATATTGTGTATGTTGGTGGATTCCATCATAGAAAACAATATTTCCTAGACACATGGCCTCAAAAGTAAGATTGCGATGTCTAAGTTCTTATTGTCTTGGATTAGGATACAGAAATAGTTGTATAAAATGGTGAATTTCATCACTAAGGTGAAAATTATTATTATCCATGTGATATATTTATTTTCGTTACTATCCATTTATATATTAGGCTATTAGTTTTAGATTATTATGGAATTATAATGATTACATATTCCTTCTATAATATTTAGGACATGTTTTACTCTATTGTATGTTTACCCTTACTGGGAATTTGATATCACCCCTTATTATGTTTCTATTTCCCCAGGTTATAGAGAAAATTATTACACATGATATTTCTAAAAAGATATCATGTAGGATATTTTTAATACTTATTATGGATTAAGTAGTTTCTTATACAGTGAACAAATATCCATTAGTTGAGAAAGGTTTGAGTTTTATTACTTTGTGTTTTGTCTTAATTTTTTTAAAATATAAACCTAAAATGTATTGGTAATGTATGTAATGAATTATTTTAGTCAATTCATGTAATTATTAGATAATTATGTCTGATAATTTATAGTTTTTATTTAAAAAAGTATGTCAAGTATGTGTTTATCGCACTAGATCAAGGAGTGTAGATCTAGGATGTCCTTGTCTTCCATAGTGAGGGTAGAGAGAAGTATTTTACCTAGTGATACTAGGGAATTTTTTTTACACTAATAATGGAACTTGGATGAGGATTCATCCAAGCAGTAAAGGATATCCATGGATGCCTTTGAGATAATATCTATCTAATATGTTTCCTAGTATGGGCCCTTCACTACAGTGTTAATGAACTAGGTAGAAAGTGGCTTCTTGAGAAATTTTTTAATGTATTAAACCTTTTTCCAAAAAAATTACCCTCACATTTGGTTAATTTAGCTTGGTTTTAAGTTTTTATGCTACCAAGGTTAGGGCTTGAGACTATAGAGAACATATCTTTGGGGTGTCTCTTCATCTTCTAATATTTTGAAATAAAGATCCCAAGGGTCTAATTTATATAAACATACAAGGACTTGGGTGAAGGTAAGATTGAAATATAGGATGGTCTGCAAGTCCAGTTGTAAATGAAAAACTATATAAATATATTTAACTAGGGTTTAGAGTAGGATACCTAGTAGAACGACCATGGGAAATCTCTTAGGGGTTTGGGTGAAGCATATAGGGATAAATTCACAAATCTTTAATGAAATCATGATTCTTTCCCTATGTCATTTCTTTTATCCTTTCATGGTATTTATACCTTACTAAAAGGGAGTTCCAAAATTCTACCCCCTTATAATTATATCTAATTAGATCAAGGAGGATCTAGTTTTAAGTTCATAGTAACACTAACATAAACGTGGCTTCAAAAGTAGAAAGCTGGTGCTTTGGTTGAATTTGGGTGTATAAATATCATGATCTTCTTATTCATGCTGGTAGTGCATGCTATCCATTTTTTGTAAACTCCTTCATGGTAGAACCTATTATATACACTAAGATACAACTATAAATAGTGATTACCCACAATCTATATCCATGTCTTGATATGATTTATTAACTACAATCTTTTTTAAACCTATTGAGTCATACTAGATAACGTGTGAATGATTTCCTTTTACTTTACTCAACCCTAAAAATGATAGTTCTAGGATCATAGTATTTTCATAGCCCTTACACTTATGAGAAGTAATTTGGAAAATTCACTGAGAAAAGTTTCATATAGATGAAGCTAAGCGATGATCCTAAGTGAATGACTAGGGTGAAAGACTTGGGTTAATTTATTTTCATGCTGGTGGTTCTAGTATTCACTTGAATTTATCTCAAGATCCTATTCTATACTCTTGATTTATCCTTTTTAAGAACCTTTGATTCTTATTATAGTAAAAAATGGCTTTTACTATAATAACTACTTTAGATGTTGATGTTGTCACCCAGATGAAGGAGATGATTGAGATTATTAGGCCGATTTATCATCATCGATGTGATAACTTCTTAATGTATCATGGAATCATCCTATTATATCCATCATATGGGCTTATTACATTATACTATCATGGGATTTTGATAAATGTTATCATCTTAAATTAATGAAACTATATTCCATTATCTTGGTTTACTGAGTATACCAATGTTAACAAGACCATTTATGGTGCCTGTATCAGTTGGGGGGGGGGGAGTTTTATGTTCTTGATGCACTTCATGGTGGACTCTCTTAATACATAATTCACATATCAGAGTCTCAATAAAATTTCTTCATAAACATCCTTTATTATTTAAAAACTAATCATCTATAGGGTTTGAATGGGGAATGAGATCTATGCACTGAAGGTAATGTTATTTATGAGTGGATGTGGGTTTATTGGGTCCTCAAGACTTGTGTTAAGTTCAAGGATGATTTGAATGTGGTTTCCTATATGAATCCATCTGGTTATCTCAAACATATGTGTACAAGAACTCTGACTTAGACATAGAGTTACAAATCCACTAAATCCTCCAACCGAATACTTCCCATTTTATATATGAATACGTTGGTATAATCATGTGGGACATATGTTAAGTCTCTGGGGCATCCATCCTTTGAGCTATGTATGAAGAATTCATCACTCCAAAGGTGACATAAGAATACACTAAGAGAATATCCCAGTTACCCAACTAGTTATTAAAAATTCTTCTAAAATTATGGGAAAGTAATCTTATCCATGCATTGAAACTAGTTTTAAATCATGGATTATGGATTTCTTGGTGCCTCATAATAATGAATTGAACAATAATTTTCTGATAAGGTGACCTTGGATAAAATATGGAAGCCTTATAAACATATTGGCTAGTAATATAACAAGACCATTTTTAAGAGAGGTGTTATGATATCAACTCCAACATTCCTTCCCATGCCCAACTAGTTGAATTTTTGGTGGGTTTGTAGAGCACCAATCTGATCCCAGTTCATGATTACCACAATGACATAAATCTGAGTTCTTTTATCTTGGAGTCCAAACTAGCTAAAAGAGAACTTGTGGGCTTAATAGTATTGGTATTGGTAAGTATTAACCAATTTCAATTTTAAAAATACAAATTAAAGTCTTTATTCTACATTTTTTGGTTATTTCAAGTGTTTAAAGATAGGTGTTAGAACACTTAAATGAATTCATGATCCATAGATAAGTGAATATAAAAGAGTATAGATTATACCCTTTTATTTAATACATTTCTTGAATCAAGCCTATATCTATTAATTATAATGAAACCTTGAGTATTCTGTATCTATATATAGAATTTAATTTATTTATTTATAGAGATCCACCCATTATAATGATCATTGATAACGTCGATGGAGAGTATGAAGATCATTCATATATGATTGATTTAATAGAGTGTTCCATGGAAACCCAGGTGTATGGTGAGGTTATTAGTTTATATTAAATTACCTATAGGTTTTCATGGAAATTTTGGTGCCTATAATAGCTGACTATGACATGACCAACACATGTTTGAGTAGATAAGAATCCAATGTTTCCATAACAACACTTGGTAATGATATCATAGGAATACAAAAAATTCATAATCAAGGAGCCTCATTTGAGAATAATAATTAGGTAAAAACTTGGGTATGAACATTTCTAGATCTATTCATACCATTTGGGAATAAAATAGTGAAACATTCTTAGGGTCACTACTAAGGTAGCTCCAAGTAGGGGAATGCGAACTACCCGACATTTTTTACAATGACACGATGATGATAAGGTTTAGAGTCATCAGTCCATCCTCAACCATGAACTACCCAGTGAATCAATGTCAAGGTGCTAATAATTAAAAAGGATATTCTTAGATAATCCATCCAGAGATAATGGTAAGAGACCCATATTCTAGATAAGGAGGAAATGATTATAAAAATATAAAATTGATGGACCATGAGTCTTATTTAGGACCAAAGAAAGGGATAAATGAATATTTAGATTATGTACACCCCAAATATTCCAAATTATTAAAAAATGGGTATACATCTACTAACATCAGTGAAACATGGGTTGTTCTTCAAGTGTAATTTTATATTTCCTAGAAAAATGTTGTAAAGGAATATTAGAACATCAATTTCAAGACCAAATCCATTAAGGTGGGAAAATGTGTTCAAAAAATATAGATTATTATCTAGGCTACTGACCTCAATATTCCTGCCATGAGGAATCTAAGAGAGATTATGGATTGAGGTACATCCAAAATAGTGGTAAACCAATCCATAGATGATTTAGATGTGTTATTTGGTCATAAGGATGCAAGTCCCTTATTCAATAAATCAAATAACGGGAAACTACTTATTACATGAATTCTTTCCTTTAATTCATAGGGGATGGATATGGTTTTATATCATATAAAGTATATAGAATACACTACCACCAATACGGTGATAGGTATCAAGAAAATGACACCTCTAGAGGAATGGGAACATTCCACCAACTAAAAAATCATAAAAATAGATTAGCGGGGATAAATATATTGGCTACCTACTCTTATTTACATGTTTTATTGTAAAAAACTATCCTTTAATCATATAAAATCAAATTTATATGGAGGGAAAAGATAATGGAAAGACGTATCTTCCATCATTGTCTGTTTTCAAGTTTATCCTTGATTTCTTTGGCATATATATGTGCATACCCATATACTAACATGGGGTCTTATCAACTAGAAAATCAATCTCCTAAACCTCCCCAAAAGGATTTAGGGTAAGACCTAATTTCCCCAAAATAGGAATTCTAGGAAAAATATCAAACTTTTCCTATTGGTATTTCCATATCCATGATGAAGTAAACATCGATAGTGATTTCCATACACTCCTATTATTATAAGTAAAGGTGATACTGATATAGTAACCAAACATGATTATATTTTTATTAAACACCTTCTCATACCCCTTTTTTATAGGGACAATTGTTCTTTACAAACATGTTCAATCAATGGATGATGTACTTCCATCCATAAATTCTTATGCCTTCATAACTAGCTTCAAAAAGTTTGACAAGGAACTAGATGAATGTGAGTTTTAATTTTTTTTCTAGAAACTCTTGTACATAATTAGTTTCTTTTAAACTCATTTACTATCTGAAATTTCTAGTTTCTTAAAAAAAGGGGTCAATAAACCTAGTATAATCCCCTATACTATGCTAAGAGTTTCCTTTTATCAATCTAACCCACTTAAACATCTCTTTACATAATATTGATGAGGAAACCATTATGGAGGATGTCTAAGCATAAAAAGGTGGCCAAGATATAGTAGGAGTTAATAAATATTCTTTGGAATCTACAAACAAGATCAAATCATTAATTAATTCTCATGCCTCATCTAATAGGAAGGAACTTGTTGGAGGGGACACTCATGTGGTTCCACCAATCGAGACGATGCCAGTCACGAAGACCAAAAAACCAATAGAGAGGGGTGAGTATCTGCATTTCCATCCATTAAACATGGTACTCACTGAATAATATGTATGCATTGTATTACGTATTGTGATTTCACCACATGTTGGGGCTCTAACTATAGATGTTCATGTCACTATGTTCCAGCAACCATAATATACTTAGGTAAGGTCTATATGAATTTCAATAGGCTCAAAAGGGATATAATTTATCTATTATATGAGGGATATGTCACTTTTTTTTAGAATGACACTAAAATATACTCGGTGTCACTAAACATCTATCACATTTCCCAATAACATGCTTAGAAGAGTGTATAGAAGCTGATGTCTAAGACCCCTATGGTTATCTTAGGTAAGATGCTATATCAGATTCACCATAAATTCATGTTTCTCAGAAGTGTGGGTTTCAACTATAAATATATGATTTTTTAATGAAGGTGATTATATTGGAATAGGAGAAAGAATATGAATCCCATGCGTCCCATTTAGAGTTGGAGTTAACCACATACTCTACTAGAATTTGATATGTGATGCTTCAATGGGAATCCCACTATAAGGAAGTTGCATCAAAGTAACAATACTTTATTGATGAAGGGGTATCTCACATAATTTTTCTTTAAAAGGAGTTATACAACACTAAGGGAAAACTGGAGGGATACAAAAAGCTCATATAAGATTCCCAAATTAAGAAGAAAATGGTGAATTCTAAGGTGAAGATTCTCTATATTACCATGGAGTCCAAAGATTCTGTGTTACCCAAGCTTCAATATGGTATAATAAATCCTAGAAATCAATTGGTGATATCAAAGTCTATATGGATGGAATTATATAGTATTTCAATGTTGAAAATAGAGACTCTAACTTATGTTTATTATTCTATTTTTTAAAATGAATCAAAAAGATTTTTTTTTCTCAATTTTTATAATCTTTATACCTTTTCCTTACTCTAGATATTATTTCATATTGAATAGTCTAAACTTCAAAGTGAAATATTGAGATAACTTGAGTTTACCTGAAAATAGAACTATAATTAATTGAGTCAATCATGGTTCCCAAACATGTGATTCAAATATTTTTCCTCCTATTCATGGTTTATATATGGGTATAGAAATAATCACCATCACCATGAAATTGAGTTGGTCTATTTGGATGTGAGAAAATTTTATCCTAGGCATGGTTCAGGAATGGGTGTAGAAATAAACAACATCATTGTAACACTAGAGTTGGACCATTATAATGTGATATGATTTTCTCCTAGGTGTGACTCAAATATTGGCATAGTCCTAAACATTATCACCTTAACACCAGATTTGGTCTGTTTGGATGTGAAGTAAGGTGGATCAATGTGATGAGGATCATGAAGGTGGAGTTTTAGAATGAGGATTCCAATGATCAAGTAGGATAGAGGAACCTAAGGTTACATCCTCTCAAACATCAAATGGATTATTCAGACAGACATACAATATGGAACATAGATATTCTCTAAATATTTCTTAAGTTAATAAATCAAGAATTAAAAACTGAATTCTAAGGGATCATATAGCAGAAAATGGAAGATTTGTGCCTTTTTATGTAATAGCCATAAATTATTACTAATTTTTATGTGGGGAATTATTAGTGGGAAATGACTATTATTTTTCCAAGTAAACCCTTTATGGGTTTTCAATATGGAAAGATTTGTGCCTTTTATATATCTAGATTGATGAATTTTACCTATGTCATATAAGATGCATTTCTAGTGAGAAAAGACATGACTTTTGTGTAGGACTCCCTTTATTAGTTATTAATGTGGTGAGTGATATTAATATATCCTTGGGTAGTTTAAGGTCATGTAAGTCATATTGATGTAGCTGGTGTTTTAGTTAAGACAACTCAGACTACACATTGTTATAGTTTAAGGTCATACAACATTGACCAGAATATGAGGTGGTCTAGCAAGGATAACCTAACATGAATGGATATATGTTCCTCCTCCGAGGTGGTATGTTTTGAGGCGGTGTGGAAATATCGATTTACCATTCCTTTTTATAAAACCGTTCAACATCATTATCCTTTAAATAAGGTTGAATTAACCCTATAGAGAACTGTTGATCCTAATAAGTGATTTCATGGGGTTCAAGAACTCATGAAACTAGTGCTTCTTGGATATAACTTCCATGGATGGTCTCCAATGAGTTTATTCTTGGAGACAAGAATGCCCAATGGCCCTGGTATCCATGATTCATGAACCTGCTTTCCAAAGGTAGGCGCTCGTTTGATGAAGATTTGGCCAACAACACTTAAGGAATCTATTGGTCGAGAGGATGGGAGGTCAGGCTCACCACACCCTTTTGGGGGAAGATTGTTTCCTGTTCTAGGAATCTCTTATAGATTTATGTCGTGTTTATATGTTTGTGAATCCTTGGTTCATTCCCGAAGAGTGTGTCCACAGGCTACCCTTGGTTTATAAAATATTCGTAATCATGAATATGTTTGATGCTACAGAAATTATATTGACTTATCCATATTATCAAGAGCTCTGGAGTTTATCCTCTTCTAGGGGGGATAGAAGGTGACTAGATGTTGGGATCGGGCCCATGAGGAGGGCTTCCTACATATCCTCGAGAGAGGAATCAGAATCCATGTAGTTTGGAATATGTGGGGCTTATGCGTGGAAGTTTCCCATTTGATAAAGATGATTGGGTGGACCCTATTGGAATGGGAACCCTTTTGAGCTCGGGCCTTCTGGTAGGCATCCTATGTATCCTGATTTGGCCAGGAATCAGAGTTCTCATAGTTCATATGTGTGGGGATTATGCATGGGAGCTACCCTATTTGATAGAAATGACTAGGGTGACCCTTTTGGGATGTGCACCCTTTTGAGATCAAGCCTTTTGGAAGGAATCCTACGTATCTTGATCTATCCAGGAATCAGAGCTCTCATAGTTCAGATGTGTGGGTCTTATGCATGTGAGCTTCCTATTTGATGGGACATGATTGGGTGGACCCTTTTGGATTAGGAACCCTTTTGAGCTCAGGCCTTCTGGTAGACATCGCACATATCCTGATTTGGCTAGGAATCAGAGTTCTTATAGTTTAGATTATGTGGGGATTACACATGGGAGCTTCCCCTTCAAGGAGGTGTGGTTGGGTGGACCCTTTATGGATGGGAACCCTTTTTATATTGGGCCTTCTGGTAGGCATCCTACGTACCCTGGTTTAATCCGGAATCAAAGTTATCATAGTTCAGATAGTGTGTTGATGTTGTAATCCTCGCAATCCTCTAATCCCATTTGAGTCATGCTCAGTGTGAGAAACAAAAGTATTTGAAAGATTCAATAATTCACATGCCTTTTCCCCTGTTGGTGGGGGAGGGAGAGATCGCGGTAGAAGAGGCTGGGGTGACCGTGGGTGAGGGCATGGAGCAATGAACCATTCCATGTGAAATGGAATTAAAGGTGATGCATCCCTACCTCAGAATATTGTGGACTTACCTCAGTGGGAGGGCCCCAGGTTATCATATGAGTTATACTACAATTTAAAGTCATGTAGCTTGGATGATGGCATCACAATTTTACATCGTGTGGATTGGACTATTTGGGGTCTTGCAGTTTAGGGTCATGCAATGAGGACCACATACTATATAAACCATGATAATCTAGAGGAAAATCATGTTTGGATATTCCAATGTGCCTTGGGAATGAGAGGGATAGAATGTGTAATCCATGATTATGGATTATCCTGGATCAGGGGAAATTTTATGAGGTATAGAAACCATTGAGGCGTATAGAGGTAGGAAATGACTCTCTTGCGGAAAAATGTTCCTCTTGTAAGTAGGCCATTTTTTTGGAAACATATGTAAAGCCACCGGGGTATGATTTTCATAGTCTAGTAGAGGTCTCCTCGGGACACTGGCTTTCCACTTATGATGGTCGGGGATGTTTTTGAGGATCCAAAATCACCCGATATACTACATTTTAAAGTCATATAACTTAGATGGTGGCATCATAGTTTAATGTCTTATTACCGGGACTAGTACCATACTGTTTAATGTCATGTGGTTAGGAAGATAAATCAGAGTTTAAGGTCATAGAGTTTGACCATGGAGGGAAGTATCCATTGTTAACTGAAGGATAATCAGGTTGGGATGTTCTGACATGCCTTGAACATGAGAGAGAAGGAATGTGTAAACTGTGACTTTAGGGATTCTCAAATTAGGAGAAATGATATGGGGAATGGAATCCATTGAGGCATACAGAGGATGGAAAGGACTCTCTCGAGGAATAATTTTCCTTTGAATGATGGCTGTCTTGTTGGATTCATATGCAGAGCCACCAGGGCATGATGTGCATAGTTAAACAAAGGTGTTTGCAAGACACTATCCTTCCACTTCTAATGGACATGGATGTTTATGAGGATCCAGAATCACCAGAGACACAGAGTTTGATGGATGGAAAATATGTGTTGGAGCATCTAAGAAACAATCAGGCTGTGATTGTCCATGGATTTTAGGGTCAACCTGGCATAGGAGGTAGGTGATAGGGATTTTTGGGTGGTGCATGAGGAATGTATCTTCTCGTGGTATTTAAGGGATGGGTGTTTGGGAGGCATAAGGGCAGAATGGAAATTTTTTTCAACTCGGCCCAAAAAGTTAGTGGTGAGACTCTCTATTTTTCATGGGGGTTAATGACGATAGTGAAGGGACTAGCCCGGAGGGTCAGGACTGCAGCCTGACACTGATCCTGAGTGGGGGTGTGTGGGTGCAGCCCCTGAAGTATAGACAAGTGGGCGCGAATGGTTCTCTACATAAGGTGTCCGCGTAAGATCTGGCCGCATAAGAGCTAGCCGTTTAGGATGTTATGCGAACGAGTTGGCTGTGTATAATGGTACACAGAGAAGATTTACATGTTTGATGGTACGCAGAGGAGCATTCTGCATACTGTCATTCATATCGGGGCATCCATGAACCGTCTTCTGCATATGGGAATCTGCAAACCGTCTTCCACATATAGGAATTCATGAACTGTTATTATTATATATATTTTTTATTGGTTCGCTGTTTGGATGCGGAGAGTCTTCCGAATACAGTTCACAGGGAGGACCTTCACAAACTGATTTCTATTTATGGTTCACAGAATGGGTTCCAAAAATTGCTTATTGTTCGTGGGATGGGTTTCAAAAATTGATTATTGTTCACGGGATGGAATCCACGAACTTCTTTGGGTGTGGGAGAACTTCATACAGCACCCTCTAAATTCTTCACCCAATTTTTACCCATCATAGATATCTCTCCCTTTCCTCTCCCCCTTTTTTGATTCACCTGGTGGTGCTTTTATAGAGTTATGAGGAATCTTTATCTTCGGTATGGGCGACACCATCTTCAAAAGCCCATAGAGGGAATCTGACCCGCAGAAGACTTGTTCAATCTAGGGTTTGTGAATGTGTGGTACTCCATAAGAATCTACTCATATATGAACCACATCATTCACGGGGATGGTATGCGGGGTGCACTTCCATCGAATTCTCACCAGCAAAAACAGTTCTCGACGACTTCAGTTCATGGGTGGAAATTCACCGCGAACAGCTTCGTTCACTAGCCAATGCCTCATGGGCTAGAACGTCATAGGTTGTCCACATACTGGTGGTTTTCATTTTATGCCTTTTGCGAACATTTCCCAATAATCGGTACATGGCCAAGCTGGATTCCTTTTCATAATTTTATTTCTTATAACTTCTTCTCAAATTTCAAATCCAAATTTCTATCTTTGCTTCACCCAACTTGCAAGAGTATTTTCCTTCCCTTTGCTGAATTTTTAGGACCCTAAAATATCCCAACACCACTAATATATTAAACTTCATAGAATAGTGCACATAGTTAAGTTTATAGTTCTTAGGCTAGAGGTTGCTAATGTTTTAGGTCCGAAAACTTTGACCACATATTTCTATAGTTTAAGGTCATATAATATTCACTAAATTGTGATGTAGTCTATATAGAAAAATGATCAAATGAAACCTAACTCGAATGGTGATCCTATAGTCATGAATGAAATTGACCTCGAGGAATGGTGTATGTAGTTTAAGATCATATTGCATAGACCATGGGTTTATAACGTTTTAGGTATGACATACTTGAACACATGTTTCTATAGTTCAAGGTCTTATATATATTGTACTAAAGGTGAGGAATTATACCGATCAGTGAGGTAGAAGTTTACCGAACATGAATAAAATAAAAATTATACTTATAAGACAACCTCAATGGAAGGTTCACATAGTTTAAGTTCACGATTCTTGGAGAAGATGTGATAATGAAAAACCAAATGGGTATCAAAGACTAAGAGTATCTGAAACCTTTTGAATAAGAAATGATGATGTTTTAAATCATAAATTTAGGTTTCTAGATTAGGATAGATGATATCAGAAAGTTATGCAAGGTATTACTTTTGAAAACTTCCAAATGATGGGTATTGGTGTGATGCTATGGGGGTGTATGAATATTAGGGGATTTTCTACATAGTATGAAAATATTCTTCTTGATGGAAAGCCATATTGGGGGTATTCATATATATCCATATTGGTTCATATAGGTATAGAAAAGCATAAAGGTCTCTTGAAGTCAATTTCACTTGAAACTGATATCTATGAAGGGTTTAGGGAAATTCAAGACATTAGAGGTGTGAAGTGTGATTAGTAGAAAAAGGATATTGAAGAAACGTGTTTGAGGAATTTAGGATGATTTTTACATTTATTTGATGTTATGATTCTCTATAAAGTGATTAGGATAAATAATGACTCCTGTATGAGTCCATATATAATGTTTTTATATACTACACCACTTGAAATAACAAGAATCAATCCACACATAGTTCTTTGAAATTTAATCCCTATAAAAATATGACAACCCTACTCTTTATTAAACTTTATTTCATGATTTATTATATAATATTACAAAGAATACAACTTATAAGATCAAGAATTATAGTTTATTTGGGAATTAGGTACATTAAATAACAACTTAAAATAGGGAATACATATTCTTTATTGAAAACCTCCTTAACATGTTCATAATATTCCTTCGTACTTAAAACTTCATGGGATAACCTGGGGACATACATAAGAAATGGGGGAACTATAAAGCCCAGTAAGGGAATAAACATGGAATAACATGAAGAGATTAATACATGTTAGAAAAGAGTCATGTCAATGAGGAATAAAAGGAGTCAAAATCATAAACATGAACAATGAGGCATGATATAACATGATAACATAACTACAACATGTGAAATGTGGAAACAACTTAAAACACTACATCACAAACATGGGTGAAGGCCATCTTCCAATAAATCATGATGGAAAAATACACATGATGGATTAGGTTCACTCCACAATCCCTTATATAACATATAATGAGACTAAAACATTACCCAATTCATTATAATTCTATATAACTTTGGGTGCACCTATCACATTCATTTCATTATCATGCTTAAGTGTGACACATAGATCATAAAACATGGGATCATTTATCATCACATTTTATTAAATGAACATGGAATGTGGAATAAATAAATGTAATTCCAAAATAAAATAAGTACAATATCATAATGATGAACACCCTTGATAGGAAAAAGTGTTTGAGTACTCACTACACATTTGTTTGGCATGGAAAATTGCAGTGGAATTTCAGAAGCATAATGACGTCTGTTAAAAATTCATAATATCATTTTACAAGAGGGAAAGGGGTATCAAATCATTTGGAAATAAAATGGTATTTATTAGGGACATGTAAAAACATATCCCAAAATTAGGAATTTGAAATATAAGGCATAATATAATGAAGAAACTTGAATAAAGAAGAGAAGGAAAGTATCCCTTACCTTGATAGTGTGACTCCAAATGCTTAGGAGGTGTTTTTTGAGATATTAGGGGCACATTTTGAGGAATATAGAGAGTTTAAGGAAGTGTAAGGATGTTTTATAAGTATTTTGAGTAATGATAAATGGTATATTGTGTGGGTTTATATAAGAAAAGTGTGGGGAATTCTTTATTATTTCTCAAACATAGGTTTTGGACTTTATATAATAATATAACCAAAAACACAAACCTTTACATGGTTTTTTCCCATGGTTTTTGAAAGTGAGGAATTGATTTCATTATTTTTTAATTCTATGGTTCTAAATTAATAAAATAATACCCTTTATTATGTGTAAGTGAGTCTTACTCTTAAGGAAATGATTTTAAAACCTTAAAATATATTATAGGTTTTGGGGGATTTAAAAAAACTTTATAAAAGTAATAAAATAAACACACAAAAAAATTGTTTTAGATGTGAAAAATATATTTGTTTGTGGATACCCTTTATGGTGTTTATTGAACCATTTTTGGGTCATTATTATGATATAATACCCACCGTATATTTATATTGTATTTAATTTTTACCCGAAAATTTGACTGTCATAGAAGATTATAAAAATTTCACCATTTGAGAATTTCGATGTTTTGATTAAAAAAATAATATTTATTTTATCCAAATAATTTTCTAAATATGTGGACTTTAACTTTTAAAATAATAACTAACATTTATTAAAAATTCCGGGTTTTTTGACAATAATAGTTTTCAAACCCTTATAAAATTATCATTTGAATTCATAAAAATAATATGATAATTTATATTTAATAATAATTATTTAGTAATAATATTTCAATAAAATATTATTTATTTTAAAAAATTCATTAATTCCTGAAAATAAATTCTTGAATTGAATTTTATTATTACCCAATTATTTTTATGTTTTATTGTATAAGAATAAAATTATTTTCAAAGTTACAATAATAAAATTGAAATATATTCATTATTCTATGAAATATATAAAATAATATTATTAGGGTATTGATACATATCCCTTTTATTCACCATAAAACACCCTAAGAGTAAGGTGCAAGATGGTGAGATTTATATGGTTTGGTTCGACATACATTGTTTGGGCAGTGATTTCGATGAGCTTGAATTAATCCCGTAAATAGTTTTTCTCATGCTTAAGTTATTAGATCTCATATTGGTATTGGTTAGGGGAAGATTGAAGTGATGATATATCCCTTTTAAGCTTCAATAAATGAGCTTCATAGGGTAAGATCCTACTAGTGGAATCAATCTCTTCCTTTTTCTATGTAAATTGGGTTTGTTAAAACCCTATATTTATACCAATAATATGATCAGTATACAATCAAAATATTATCGATGATAATTAAACTTAATGGTCTTTTAAATATCATAGAATATAATAGAACTAAATAAGTGCAAGTGTTTTCTATATCCATAATATATAATAATTCATTAAATTAAATCACAATGGGAATTTTATTTATAATAGTTTGGGTCGTTACAATATTCCCCAAAAATTTTTCCCAAGAAATTTTATTTTCCCACACTAAAATAGATGGGGATTTTTTTCATCATTTCTTATGGTTTGCAATTTTCTTATTCAAACTTTTGGTTTCTCCACAACAATTTAATCAGGTGCATTATCTTATTTCGTAGAACATCTTCTCTACGATATAATATCTTCACTAGTTGTACCTCAAATGAAATATCATTCTCTAATGGTAAAACCTATGGATTGAGTAAACGTAAGGGGTATGGTATGTATTAATTCAAGATGTATACATGAAATACATCATGTACTTGAAATAGGTTTGGTGAGAGTTCTATTCGATAAGCCACCACTCTGAAGCGATTAAGGATCTCAAAAGGTCCGATGTATCTTGGACTAAGATTTCAATTCTTCCCAAATATCATGAATTTCATCCATAGAGATATGTAGAGTAATACCATGTCTCTAGCATTAAACTCTATGTATCATAAATGACTTTCATCATATACCTTTTTTCAACTATGAGAAGCCTTAATGTGATGCCAAATGGTCATCACCTTTTCATCAATTTCCTCAACCATTTTAGGACCTAACAATTTTCATTCTCAAACTTCATCCCAATATTCTAGTGTCCTCACCACTTCCAATAAATATATTCATAGAGATACATTTTGATGATTTAATGAAAACTATTATTGTATGTGAATTCAACCAGAGGAATATATTGATCCCGTCATCCATTGAAGTCAATTCAACATGCTCTCGAGATATCCTCGAGTGTCTGGATAGTCCGCATAGATTTAACATTATTTTTAGGGTGATAAGCCATGCTAAAGTTCAAATCAGTATCTAGACAATGTTGTTCAATATTCTAGAACTTAGAGTTAAATATTTAATCTTGATCAGATACAATTGACAATGGTGTTCCATGTAACCTCAACACTTCTCTAATTTATATCCTTGTAATTTTATTGAGTGATAAGTCCTATATAATTTAAAAAAAGTGACCAATATTTTTAATAAGATCCACCATAACCCCTATAGCATTATTTTATCATGATTTATTTAGAATACCTGTGATAAAGTCTATGGTTATGGTTTTTCATTTCTATGTAGGTATGGGAAGTGGTTGAATTACCCCCTTGGATTTTTTCTATTCAACCATTAATTAATGAAATTCAAAACATATTTATGTATATTTCACAATATCCTTATTCATATTTCCCCACCAATAGTTTTTTCAAAGATCTTGATACATCTTTGTGCTTCTTGAATAGATAGAGAAGGTCGAGCTATGTGAATCATCCAAAAGATCCTTCTTTAATTCAGGTTTTGATGGCATATATAGTCTTGATCCAAATCTTACAAATCATTCTTCATTAACATTAAACTCTGAGGATTTCCCTTTTCTTATAGTATCCACTCTCTTTTGAATTCCCACATCATCTCTTTGAGAATCCTTTATCTTCTATATAAGGGATGTTTGAGCAATCATTTGTGAAAGGATTGATGATGTTATATCCTTTATGATTCTCATGTTCATCCTTCTTTGTCTAAAAAGATGAGATCCTTCTCAATTATAATTAATGATAGAATTCTTAGATCATTTTACCTTGAGAATCTTCCACATTATTTTCTTTCCTAGTATGGTAGTTAATCGAGTATTCATAGTCCTTGATTAGATCTAACCATCTTCATTAGAACATATTCAGATATTTTTATGTGAATATATACTTAAGGATTTTATGATCTGTATATATTTTATACTTCTCCCAAAATACATAATGATACCGTATTTTCAATCTAAATATCTCTTTATCCAAGTCTAGATCATGCATTGGGTAGTTATGTTCATGAACATTCAATTTACTTAAGGCATAGGCTATCAATTTTTTATTATAAATTAATACACATCCCAGTCCCATCTTCAAAGAATCACTGAATACCATAAAATGTTCCCAACTTGTGGGTAGTGTGAGTATAGGTTTAGTGATAAGATAATTTTTTAACTCCTTGAATCTCTCTTCACATTCATCATTCCAATAAAAATTGTCTCCCTTATATGTTAGCTTGGTTAGAGTGTTTAAAAATAATGAGAAATTTGTCACAAATCGACAGTAGTGCCCAGCCAATCAAAGGAAACTATGGATATCTATCACATATGTTGGCTTTCACCATCCTTCAATTTATTCTATCTTTTAAGGGTCCATCGATATCCCATTTATTGTGATAGTATACACCAAGAATGAGACTTAATTTAATCAGAAATCACACTTTTTATGCTTGGTATAAAGCTTATCCTTTCGAAAGGTCTTTAGAATAGTGTTCAAATGCTTCTCATGCTCCTCATTACTTTTAGATTATACTAGAATATAATATATAAAGAATACCACAAACTTTTTGAGGTAATATATAAAGAATATATTCATTAGTCCATAAATAGTTTTGGATAATTATTGAATCTTAAAGAAATTACTATGAACCCATAGTTCCAGTACCTTTTACAAAAATAAGTCTTGGGTATATCCTCCTTCCTCACCCTTACTTGGTAATATCCTGATCACAAATCCACATTCAATAAGTATTTTTCTCCATGTAGCTGATCGAACAAGTCATCAATCCATGGAAGAGGTTACTTGTTATTTATCATTATCTTGTTGAGTTCATGATAATCAAAGCAAAGGTGCATTGAACTATCCTTTGTCTTGATGAAGAGGATTGGTGTACCTCATGGTGAAGCACATGGTCATATGAAACCTTTATCTAGATTATCCTATAGTTGTTTCTTTAGCTCCTCAAGTTCCACAACATCCATTCTATATGGAGTCTTGGATAATGAAAACACCCCAAGTATAATCGCGATTAAAAATTCAACCACTCTTCAAGGAGGAAAACCATGAAATTATTTAAGAAACACTTCAACATATTTCCTCATAATGGGAATGTATTAAAGGGTGATTATTTCCTTATACTCAATTATTTGAGCTAGATATGGGTACTTATAGAGTAATAATATCCATGATTGAGATTTTTGTGCTAACGAATATTCATTCATCTCCTTGAATTTTTACAGAATCAGAGGACGATTCATGATACATAGGTTGATTTACTTATCTCAAAAATTTATGTTAGTTATATATAGTGAAATCCAATCCATGCCCATAATTGCATCAAATTTCACCAAAGAGAGTATCATAGGGTTTTCTGGGAAGTTTATCCAGCAAATCATGATATGGGAGGAGTTATATACTTGGGATTAAATAATTGACCCATTTTCCATTTTCCCTGACATCTCTACTTCCACAGTTTGTAGTGGTTTTTGAATAGTTCTAAAAAACCTTAATGATATGAAGGAATTCCTAGAACCAAAATAAAAAATTATGTTCTCTATCCTTGAATGGATAACTAGAATACCTATCACAACTTCATTGTTAGGATCCCCCTTAGTGATCATGATGGAAAAAGTTATCCCTTAATAATGGTTTATAATGAGAATATGAATTTACCAAAGCATATCCCCCGGGAGTGTCAAACTAGGTGTGAAGCAAGACCCATTTTCATGCACCAATTCTTGATCGAGTCTAGCTCAACATGGTTTTTTTGGGTTTTACCCCTATATACATCTATGCCAGAGCCATATCCCCTTGTAGTATCCAAAAAGGGATGTATTTTCTAGATAAATAACTTACCCTATAATTACCAAAATTTATGGATTTTTTCTTATATTTATTCTTATCCCCAAGAATTTCTCTATATTTTTCAAATTATAATCCAAAAAAAATAACTATAATTTTATTTTACTACCTACTATGGCAACTATAATCTTTATTACACATTATTTAGTAATTTAATATATAATATTACACAAAATAAAACTCAAAATACTGAGAAGTATAGTGTCTTTTTAAATTAGGTACATTACATAAAAACTTAAAACAAGGAATATATCATCTTTATTGAAAAAAACCTTAACATGTTCATAATATTCCTTCATACTTTAAATAACATGGGATAACTTGGGTATATATATATGAAAGGTGTGAGATATAAAGCCTAGTAAGGGAATAAACATGGATTAACATTAAGAAATTAATACATTTTAGGCAATAGGAATATCAATGGGGCATAAAAGGAATGAAAATCATAAACATGAATAATGTGGCACGATATAACATGATAACATAAAGGCAACATGGAAAATGTTGAAACAACTTAAAACACTGGATCATAAACATAGTCCAGGGCTAACTGCCAAAAAATCATGATAGAAAAAGTATGATGATAGATTAGGTTAGCTCCCTAATCTATTACATGATGTTTCATGAGACTAAAACATTACCCAATTCATTGGAGCACTATATAATTTCGGGCACACCCATCACATTTATTTCATTCTCATGCTTAAGTGTGCCCATATATCATAAAACATGGAATAATTTATCATCAGATTTTATTCCACAAAAAAATAGAGTGTGGAATATATAAATGTAATTCCATAATAAAATGAGTAAAAGTGAATAATGTTTAACACCCTTTATTAAAAAAGGGTATGGGTATTCAGTACACATTTTTTTGACATGGAAAATCGTGATCAAATATCAGTATCATAATGATATTACTTAAAAATTCATAAAATTGTTTGATGAGAGAGAATGGGGTATCTCATAATTTTTAAATAAAATGGATGATAATAGGGACATGGGAAAAAATATTTGAACATTAGGAATTGGAAATAGAAGGCATAAGATAATGAAGAAACTTGAATAAAGAAGAGAAGTAAAGGGTCCCTTACATTGAGAGTGGACTAAAAATGCTTGGGAGGATCTTCTTGAGAGATTAGGGGCACCTTGAGTGGACTCTAGAGAGGGTAAGAAATATTAAGGATGTTATAAAATGATTTTTAGTGAATATAAATGGGATATTGGGTGTTGTAATATAGTAAATGAGTGGAGAATTCTTTATCATTTCTCAAACATAGGTTTTGGGCTCTATATAATAAAAGAACCAAAACCACAAACCTTCCCATGGTTTATACCAAATAAAAGAGGTTTTAAATATTTCATAAGTAAAAGGTCTTAAATTATTAAAATAATATGCTTGCTGATGTGGAAGAGAGTCATACTCTTAAAGAAATTGTTTTATAACCTTAAAATATATCATAGTTTTCATAGGAATCATAAAGGAATTTTAAAATTAGTCAAATATACATAAAATCACATTATTTTAAATGGGAAACATCTATTTGGTCATGGATACCATTTATAGTATTTATTTCATAATATTTGGGTCATTATGATGTTATAACACACAGTGTATATTTATATTGTATTTATGTTTTACCAAAAAATTCAACAATCCCAGAAAATTAAGAAAAATTCATTGTTTGATAATTTTTAAAATTTTATTCTAAAAAGAAAATTTATTTTATACACTAATTTTATAAATATATAAATTTTTACTTTTAAAATAATAACTAACATTTATTGAAAATGCTTGTTTTTTTATAATAATAGTTTTCAAACCATTTTAAAAATTAAATTTTACATCATAAAAATTATATGATCATTTATATTTAATAAAAATTATTTAAAAATAAAATTTCAATGAAATATTATTTATTTAAAAAAATTCATTAATTCATCAAATTAAATTCCTTAATTGAATTTGACTATTACCCGAAAATAAAATTTATGCTTTATTGTATCAAAATCAAAATTATTTATAAAGTAGAAATAATAAGATGGAAATATATTCATTATGATATAAAATATATATAATCATATTATTATTGTCTTGATACATATCCATTCAATACACCAACAAATTCGCTAAGAGTAAGGTGTTCATTGATGATACATTTCTGGGGTAGTTTGACGTACATGGTTTGGGCCATGATCCCGATCAACTAGAACTTCTACCTTAAATAGTTTTGATCATGCTTAATATAGGGACCCATGATTAACATACCAGGATATTACATCATTTTAGATGAATATTTAATACATTACAAAAATATAGTCCCTAAGACTGTAATAGTTTATATATTTGGAATCTTGGAACACATTCTTTTAGTTTAGTGGAATATCTTCAACATCTTTCTTAAAGATATTCCCCTTTAGTATTCATACTTAATTTTTTTCTTAATAACCTATGGAAACGAAACATAATAAATGGGTGAGATTAAATGCTCAATAAGGGTAAATATAGTAAATACATAATCATGGCATGAGAATATTGGTATGAAAACATGAGCATAAAATTTAAAGATCATTCCCCACATAAAAAGATCAAAATTATGAGACATGGAATATAGATTGAAAGTACATAAGACATGCATCATAAGATAATCAATAACATGGGCTATGTGAGTCTATCAAAGGCATAAGACATAGAATTTTTGTCAAATAAATAAACATGTAAAATCATTCCCTATAAGTAAAGTCTCATTGGCAAAAAAAATATCAGGGAACTTCATGAGAACTACACTTATGAGGTGGGACACACCACCATCCCTAGTTGCAGTACTTTACTTTTTAAGGGATTGAGTTTCCCAATATTCCCATAGTGAACCAGGATTCTCCATCTTCCCATAGTGGACGTGGACACACCTGTTTCTTATTTTGGATTAGGACGCACCTGTGTCCCATTTTGGATAAATCCTTTTGACTTGTTTACCTTTATTATCTCATGAGATTTAAATATTTACCCAATATATTTGAGGGAGATATAGGTCCTTCCCATCTCGTAATGAAATCATACATATATGTGACAAAAAATAATAAAAAATAATATCATAACCCATGAAATGAAATGGGTTTCATAAACATGTTATCATATATTAACCTATGAAATAATATATGTTTCATAATCATTTCATCGAACCATAACCTGTGAAAGGAAAATAGTTTTATAAGCATATAACCCATGAAATAGAAACAAGTTTAAAAAACATATAACCCGTAAAATAGAAACATGGTTCATAAACATCATTCTATTAAAACATAAACCATTTAGAGAAAGAATATAAATGTAACCTTTATATCATTTCCTATAAAATAAATGAGTAACACAAATGGATGTCATCTTAGATGGAAAATAATTTGGAAAAACCTTTTAAAAATATTTATTGAGGAAATTATCATTTCTTATTTGAAAAAAAAAATTAAAACATAAAACCTTATGAATTTTTTTTACTGAAAATAACTTTAAATACTTATAAAGGAATATAGAAAACCATTTTCCTTTAAAACATAAAAAATAATCTTGAAAACACTTTGTAAATGTTTTTCCTTTAAAACATAATCTTTAAAGTTTTTTGAAAACAATTTCTTTGAAAAGTTATAAAGGAATCCTAAAAAAAATGTTCAAAAAAATTACTTTTAAAATACATAGAAAATTAATAAATGAAAATTAGAAATCATTGAAATCCTTTTATTTTAAAACAAGATTTTGAAAACATATAAAGGGATCTTTGAAAAAAATTAAAACACTTTTAAACATATTCTTTTGAAAACTTTTTTCTTTGAAAATCCCCTTAAAAAATGAATTTCTAAAAAATTTGGATTTTTTTAAAATAAACATCTAAAAAAAAATTAATCTTCAAGTAAATGGTATTCATGATAGTGGGTAAGTCTATACATGCTGATCATTCCTTTTTCACCTTAAAAGTTTAGAAAAGTTCCTTGATTGAAAAGTAACAAGAAGACTCCTTTTAAAACTATTTTTAAATGGTAAAACATGGGTAAAAATTTCCATTAAGCATCGTAGGATAATAGAAAATATAATTTGAAATTTTTTTTTATAAAACACAGTTTTTATTGAACATATATTCTTGACTAAAAAGAGAAATAAAGTCATCTTTAAATTATTTTTTTCTTAATTATTTTAAGAAAAAAACTGTAAAAATGGTAAAATGACATGGATATAAGATGAATAAACATATGGAAATAAATTTCATGGGATTTATTAAGATATAGATCATAATATTTTATCAATGTAAGAATAATCATAAACAATCTTGATAAATGATGAGATTGTAGCAATTAATCATTACCACTTTGGTAACATTGAATCATAACAAAATGAATAGAATAAAATTAAATAAAGATTAAAATATCATGAAAATAAGGATATTAATTATATAATATGTCAATATTAGTATTTATTCCTCATAGAAAAATATTTTGTTCATAACATGGAATGTTTCTCAAAGACGAAAAATTGAGGAAAAATTACTTTATCGATTTGGTATATTTTGAAAAATAAACCCCATGAATGAAATGTCATAAAATGGATATTGAAATACCACTAAATTTAATTATAATAATAATATAACACATAATTGGGCATTATACACACCAAATATATGAAATAAGAGGTGAACATGGCTTGTGTCTCACAGAAAAGAAAACTGAGACACAAAAACCATTACTACATGAGTAACTTTTGAATAGTGATCCCCATGAAAGAATAACATAAATTAAAACTTATATTATCATTAAATAAATTAAATTAATTATATAACATTTCATAGGTCTGTATATATAAACCACATAATAGAATTTAGTGGTGAATATGGCATGTAACACACAGAAATAAATAGTGGGATGGAATTCTCTTACCTTAAGTCTTGAATTTATTCGTACACATTCAAAACATTTGAATAAAAAATATAAGTTTATTATAAATCAACCAAATAACCTTATTAATATATCTATTACCATATATGATTATTTTTATAAATTTATATTACCCATTTATTAAGAAATCCATGTTAATGTTACATTTTGGGTAATATCTACTTTGTTTTTCATATATGTTTTGTCTTGTTGTTATTTATAATATTACTTAGATCATGATTTAATTATTTTTATAATACAATTAATTATATAAATATAATATATATCAATTATATATTTATTTATAATAATCTATATAATATAGAGAAATGAAATGGAATACACCATTCTTGGGGATGGTATGCCGTACGTATACATAAACATTGTTTCTATTTTATTGTCATATTGAAAGAAAGAAAGTAAATTAAATATATGTATATATATAATATCTTTAAAGTATCATTATTATGTCATATATATCATATAAGTTCACTAGACCCATCTTTAATACAATCCATGTAGAGTGTGAACGAATCACATCTCTTTGAGGAGGTGGTAGTTCATACTTCTCTGAATGAAATTATCATATTTATAGAAAATGGAAAACACAAAAGTTATATGTTATATAATAATTAAATAATATATATATATTTTATAATTATATTATAAAAATATAGTGTTCATCATAATTCCCAACCATGATAGGTGGTAATGGAAAAACAAACAATATCGTTTTGTGAGGCTATAGTTCACCGTAAATAAGAACGGTATGTCCATTTCCCATTAGATGGATGTGTGTGTAAGTTTAGTTAAAACCCTTATAATAACAAAATATTAGTATATTTAGGATACTGAGGTTATTATATAATCATGGAATATAAATATTTGAGGGGGTGGATAAAATAAAACAAAAGAGCTTGAGGAAGGATTTTACCTCTTCTTTAGGTAAATCCTTTTGGTTTTCACCCAAGGGATTCCTTAAATCGATTTATTACCAAAGGGAGGATTATAGGATGAATTTAGGGATTTTGGGATATAATTTTATCATATCTCAGGCAAGAAAAAGGGATTTAGATGTGTCAGTAAGTGGGAGGGGTGATTACCTTTTTATAGTGTAGGAGGAATGACATTCTTGTAAATTTTGAAAAGGAAATTATTCCCACACTTTTCTTATGAAAATTAGATCCAATATTGAACCCATTTAGATAAAATTGAGGATAGGGTCGAAATATGGCCATACAATTTCTTTTGGACAATCATATAGGTCATTTTGTCCTTTAAGTGTACGAGTTATAATTTTTAATTGAAAAAATAAACTTTAGAAGAATTATAAAATTTTCAATAATTATATTTAAAATGGGTTATCCATTAAAAAGAACTAAAATTTCCTTTTAGAGGAATACATATTTTTATTAATAAAATTATATTTATAATTATATTATACCTATAAAATATATTAGGTGAGTTTTAAAAATATTTATTGAATATATAATAGATAAATTTTATTTCAAACATTAACCAAAAGTGGGTTTTTAATTTATTTAGATAAAATTGTGTTTGTACAAATAAAAATAGTTTTCTTAGAAAATTAATTTCATTATTTTCAAATAGTAATTAAATTCACTTCTAGTAATTGATAACCAAAGGATTCATTTTATATTCATGTGTAAATCATATTTTCAAAATTTAGTTAATCTTATTAATAACTTACATTCCAATGGATAGGTGGTAACTACAATAATATTTTAATAATAATATTAATAGTATATTGTAGTTCAATAATACTCGACCATGTGTGTAACACAAGCTATTGAAGGGACTTTATATTGTGTGTAATACAAGCCAAACACAGTTTTTCATCTAGTTAAAGATAATATGATTGTTGATTTTAGGGAAATATTGACTTAGTGTTGTGTATAACGAAGACACACATAGTGATTTCATATAAAAAAAGTCAAATTTATCATTTTATGAAATTTAAATTATCAAAATATTAAATTAATTAAAAATAATAATTCCCAAACTCTCAAGGTGTTACATTATACCCCCCTTAAAATGAATTTCTCCCTCAAAATTCATCTGGGTTATTAAATGTTTGTTACTTTAAAATTCATTTCATAGAAACTCAAATAACAAAAATGAATACTAAAACTTCCAATAAAAGGGAAAGTTAAAAACATAATTATTATCCAAATTATTAGATAACTAGGTTTTCCACGTATGATAACATAAGTGGTAAGGTAATATTGGACATGAAAAAAGTGAAAATAATCATAGATATTGATAAATATCACTGATCATAAGAAAGTGGGTGATCCAGATAAAGTCAAAAATCACAAAACCATAAAGTGAAGAAGCATGGTAGAGGTCATTTTTATCATAAAAAATGATGATAATGGGACAAAATTTTATTTTTAAATACCCTTTTTCTAAATTTTAATAATTATTTTTTCAACAAGAAGATATACTTACTTCATTTCATTCCCTTTCATATGTAAAATCTCACCATTTGGTCATGTCTTGAACAATTTACACTTCACCTATTTCTCCAAAAATAAAGGTGAATTTTTCATTCCTGAAGCACTAATAGATCATGAGATCTATGAAAACTCATCCCATTTATCTTCAGCTACCACAAACACAAAGTGGTTAGAATAAGGTTATCCAATATTCATAAATCCTAATGTGGTGAGGTATTAATTTAATCTCACAAACTTCATCCAAAGTTTAACTTAAAATTTCCATAAATTATTAAACTTATAACCATTATGAATGATTAAAATAAAAAATTTATAAATAAGGTCAAAAAATTAGCTCAACATTGATCTAACATATATAAAAAGTTATATCTTGGTTGTAACATTAAAAGCATGTGAATACCCTCATCATATATTCTCTTCAAACATGGTAATAACCTCTATTGCTATAAATAATTTTAGAAAACTTTCATGGTTCCTTATTAAAAAAATTACTGGATATGTTTCTTAAATCCAAGAAGTTGTAAACTTCCACCGTGACGACACAAACCAATTTTTCAACAAATCAATAATCATTTCTAGGGTAATGAATACTATCTAATTTAATTTATCCATATCAATCATCTCTTTATCCAAGCCAAAAACAATTGTCTCATCATCTTGAACACATTAAGGGATACCTTCCCATATTTCAAAAAATAACCTTTCCATTAAATCACCATTCAACATATTCTTTTCAATCCTTGATGAAAAAATTATACAAAAAATAATTATATATTTCATGATTCATATAACTTATTCTTTGAATTCCAAAACAAATATACTTCTATCATCCAAAATTATTCTTAATCCATTATATGGGTGTTTATAATATTATTAATCAATACCACTTATCATAGAATATTAAATATAAATCATGTCTTAATGTTTCTCAACCTCAATCTAGTCATTATTCTTACATTTAATTAAAACAATACTATTATAACATCTCATACCGTTCACATATCATTTTCAGTCTCTTTATCTTCATAAGTATAATAAATACTCATACCACCTTACTGATTATATTCATGGGATATTATGAAATAAATTTGTATAATTCTCATAATTTTTACATATGAAACATTCAATATTAACCCAATTCCTTATAGTTCCCCATCTTTAATAACACCAAAAGGAATAGTTCAAGCAACACTTATCATAGATGAAAACCATATAATCATGAAAAAAATATTACCAATAGGATGTCTAAATCATGATACCTACTTATTTAATCCATAAAACCTTAGGTTTATCCATTTTTATTCATATCCATATTCTATTTAAATCCTTCATTATGTTTTGTAAAGTGTTTTTGCATTCCCAAAACATATCACCTAAGAGTTTCAAACAAGGTGTGAAACAATTCCCATTGTCGTGCACCAGTTTTCGAGGTTTTTACCCCTATTTAACTTTGTTCCAAATCCACATCCACCTATAGTGTTCATTTAGGGATGTATTATTAATAAAACACTCACTATATCCTTTATCAATTTTCTAGGAAATTTTTCTAGACATTAACTTATCCTTAGACTTATCCTTATATACATCCCTAAAGATATCCTTATAAATATTTATTGGGATCTCACGCAAATCCTCATATCCTAGTTTCCAAAGTTTTACTAAAACTTTAATTTGATTCCAAATATAGTGACCCAGGATTAATATACATGGATATTTTTTCATTTTAGATGAATATTCATCACATTAAAAAAATACATGCCTGAGGACCATAATAGTTTAGTGTTTTTGGAAACCTAGAACACATTCTTCTTATTTGTTGATATAACTTCAACATATCCCATAAAGATATTCCCTTTTAGTATTCCTACTTAAAACCATTCTTCATATCATAGGAAAAGAAAACATAATAAAAGTGTGATATTGAATACTCAATAATGGTAAATAAAGGAATTATTTAAGTAAAACATGAGCATAAGGGTTTTAGAAAAAGAGAATAGCATTTGAAGATCATACCCTACAAAAAATATCATAATCATGAGACATGGAAAAAATATTGGAAGACCATAGGACATGAATCATAATATAATCAATAACATGAAACATGTGAGAATATAAAAGGAATAAGACATTGAATTTATGGTAGATATATTAACATGTAACATAATACCATATAAGTCAAGGAACTTTTCCAAAAACTTATCTGGCCACTTCATGGGGACTACACCTATTGGGAAGGACATACCACCATCCTCAATCGTAATTATTTACTTATAAGGGATCATATTTCACAATACTCCCATAGTGGTTGGGTTTCCACACATTACCATAGTGTATTGGGTTTCCCCATTTTCCCACAGTGGATCAGGACACACTTGTTTCCCATTTTGGATCAAGATGAACCTGTTTTCCATTTTTTGGATCAATCTCATCAACTTGTTTCCTATCATTATCTCATAAGATATAAATCTTTTCCCAATTCATTATAGGTTGGGATAGGTCCCACTCATCTCATAATTAATCATACATACATGTGCCAAAAATCATAACAAATCACATCATAACCCATGAAATGAAATGGGTGTCATAAATATGTAATCATATCTTAAACTATCAAAAAATATAGGTTTGATAATCATTTCATAAAAGCATAACTTGTGAAAAGGATAGGGTCTCATAAGCATATAACCCATGAAATAGAAATTGATTTCACAAACATATAACCCGTGAGAGATAAACAGGTTTAATTAACATCCTGATATCAAAAAATAAACCATTTAAAGAAATAATATGAATGAGAACTTTGGATCATTTCCCCAGAAAGGAATTAGTGACACCAAAAATGTCATCTTAGATGGAAAATAATTTTTAAATATCTTTTAAAAATAATTCTTGACAAAATTATCCTTTTTTCTTTGAAAAAAACTATTTTTAAAACATAAAACCTTTTAAAAACCATTTTTTAAATAAACATGAATACTTATGAAGTAATCTAAAAAGAAAATTTCCTTTAAAAAATATAAAATAAATTTGAAAACATTTTTAAAACCATTTTCCTTGAAAATATAAGCCTGAAAACATTTTGAAAATCATTTATTTTGAAAACATAGAAAGTAAGCTTGAAAACATTTTTGAAAAAAAATTTCTTTGAAAATAAATTGAAAAAATATAAATTAATATTTTAAATCATTTAAATCATTTCCTTATAAAAAAACTATTGGAAAAATATAAATGGATCTTTTAAAATCAATTGAAACAAGTTTTAATCATAAAAACATTTTTTTAAAATATTTTTCTTTGAAAATATCTTTAAAAACAATGAATGTCTAGAATATTAGGAAAAGTTTTTATATAAAACAATTAACTTTATAAAATTTAAAAATAATCTCTAGGGAAATAATTTTCATGATAAAAGGTAAGTTTATACATTCCAAACATTTCTTTTGAAACTTAAAAGTTTAGGAAAGTGCCTTGATCAGAAAATGACAAGAATATTCATTTAAAAACAATCTTTTTAAAAGAAAAAACATGGGTAAAAACTTACTCTAAACATCATAGGATAATATTAATACATTTATAAAACATTTTTTGAAAACATGTTTTTTAAAGAAAATAGATTTCCGATCAAAATGAGAAATAATGTCAAATTTTTATAAAAACATATTCTTAATTATCTTAAGTGACAAAGAGTTTAAAGTGGTATAATTAATTAGATATAAAAATAATAACTAGTTTTTAATAAAATTCATGAGATTTCCCGATAGATTGATCATAATATTTCATTAATAGAAGCATAATCATAAATAATCTTGATAAATAATGAGAGTGTAGAAATAAATCATTACCACTTTGTTGACATTGAATCACAATACAATGGAATTAATAACATTAAAAGAAGCTTAAAATATCATTAAAATAATTATATTCATTATATAACATTTCAATGAAAGTATATACACATCATAGAAAAATACAGGTGCATAACACAACTTGTGTCTCAAAGAAGGAAAATTGAGACAAATTTACTTCACATATTTGGTAACTTTTAAAGCATAAATCCCATGAAATAAAGGTAATAAAATGGATATTTAAATACCTATAAATTAAATTATAATTATAATATAATAAATCCATGGGAATTATAAAAACCATATATAAAAAATAAGAGGTGAACATGGCTTGTGTCTCACAAAAAATAAAAGCGAGATGATGAAACACTTACTACTTGAGTAACTTTTAAATCACGATTCCCATGAAATAATGACATAGATATAAAGTTATAATATCATTAATTAATTTAAATTCATTATATAAAATGTAATTTGGTAGTAAATACACCACTCAATAGATGTGAACAGTGAATATGGCATGCATATCACTGAAATAAAAAGTGAGATGAAATTCCCTTAACTTATGTATTGGCTTTATTCGTACAAAATAAAACATAATTTGTAATAAATTTAAGTTTATTATAAATATAAAAAATAACCATATTATTATATATAATACCATATATTATTTGTTTATGACTTTATATTACCCATTTATTAAAAACTACATGTTAATGTTACATTTCAGGTAATATCTATTTTGTTTTTCGTATATGTTTTGCCTTGTTATTCTTGATACTATTATTTATAATAAAATTTTATTATTTAAAAATTTAAAATTATGATATAAATATCATATATATTCATTATAAATGTATTTATAATAATCTATATAATATAAAAATATGAAATGGAATACATCATTCATGGAGATGGTAGGCCATACGTATGCATGAACGATGTTTCTGTTTTACTGTCATATTGCAAGAAAGAAAGTAAATGAAATATATATACATATATATTTATATATAATATCATTATAGTAGAATTATTATTTTATATATATCATATAATTTCACTAAACCCATCCTTAACACATTCCATGTATAATGTGAATGAATCACATTGCTTTGAGGAGACGATAGTCCACACTTACACAAATGAAATTATCATATTTACACAAAATGGAAATCATGAAGGTATGTATTATATAATAGTTATATAAGAATAAAAATATCATAAATATCATATATATCATATAAAAATAGAGTTTCCATCATAATTATCAACCATGATAGGTGGTAAATGAAAAATAAACAACATCATTTTGTGAGGAGCTAGTTCACCGTACAAAAGAACGGTAAGTTCGTTACCCATTAAATGGATGTTTGTGTAAGTGTAGGTAAAATATTATTATAAAAACATATTTTTATATTTCAGATACTGATTTTATTATATAATAATGGAATATGAATATTTTAGGGGGAATAAACAATAAAAGAAAAGATCTCGTGGAAGGATGTTACTTCTCCTTTAGTTAACTCTTTTTGGTTTTCACCAAAGGTCTTACTTGGATGGATTTCTTCCAAAAATTATGATTATTGGATTAATGGAGGTATTTTGTGAGATTATTTTAGAATATTTTTGGTGATCCATAGTTCTTGAGATGTGTGAATAATTGGGAGGGGTGAGTGCCATTTTAAGTGGATGAGTGACGTTCTTGTAAAATTTGAAAAGGGAATTCTACCCAAAATTTTCTTATTAAAAGTAGATCAAATAATGAACCAATTTAGATAAAAGGGATTATAGGGTCTAAATATGGATATAAAATAGATTTTGGACATGTTTATAGGTAATTTTGTCCTTAAAGTGTAAGGTTTAGTCTTTTGTTTTCTAATTTTCTTCTTAATCAGTTTAATTAATTTTAATTACTTTCAAAAATATTTTTTTTGGAAAAAAATATGTTAATATTATATGAAATTATATATTATTATGACTCCAAATATGGAATCAATTTTTCTACATTTAAATCAAACAGCTGACAAAAATTAATTTAAATTTAATCTCGCAAATGGGATGGCAAAGTTGGTTTTTAATATAAAAATGTTCGAAGGTTTGGTAAGTTTTTATATCAAATTTCATAGTGAAATTTATTATAATTATCTCAATTGGATTAATTAATATATAATTGATCTAAAAAAACTTTAAAACCAATTTAAAACATAAATTATCATTATAATTAAATTAAATTTAAAAATAATTCAATTAAAATTCAGCATTATTCACTATTATTCAAAAAATGAAACACCATGGTAAAATAACAAAAAATCACCCTAATATATTTTTTATGTTCCAATTTCAAAAATGAAGTTTATTTTGTCAAATAAATTTTTTAAAAGTTTCAAAAATCATATTTAAAATTGGTTCTCCATTAAAATGCAGTAAAATTACCTTTTAAAAGGATACATCTTTTTATTCATAAAATTGGATTTAATCATATATTATTCCTCTAAAATATATTGTATGAGTATAAAAAATATTTATTGAATATATTAGATATAAATATCATTGGAAAAATTAACCAAAAGTGGTCTATTTAATTTATTGAGATATAATTATGTTTTTACATAGAAAAATATTTTTCTTAGAAAAGTAATTTTTTTAATATTTTCAAATAGTTCTTACATTCCAAACAATTAATTGATAAAAAAGGATTAATTTTTATATTCTTGTGTAAATAATAATTTAAAAATTTATTTAATATTATTTATAACTTTCATTCTAATGGCTAAGTAGTAACTATAATAATATTTTCATAATAATATTAATAGTATATTGTAGTTTAGTAAAAATCAACCATTCATGTATCACAATCTATTGAAGGGACTCATTATTATGTGTAATACAAGCCAAACACAATTTTTCATGCATTACAAGCTAACCTAAGTGTTTCCTGTAGCATAAAATTGAATTGGTGTTGTGTATAACACATTCCATACTTATTGATTCCATATCAAAAAAGACATATTCAGTGTTGTGTGAAATGAAAAATATCAAAAGATTAAATTAATTTGAAAAAAATAATTCAAAAAATCTCAGGGTGTTACATTTACGTTATTGGATCTCATATTAGGATTGGTCAAGGGAAAATCCAATTGAGGCTATCTCCCTTAGAAGCTATGATAAATGGGATTCTTAGGGTATGATTTTACTAGTTGAGGCCATCACTTACTTTTTCAGTGTGAATTGTGTTTTTTAAAACCCTATATTTACACCACTTATATAATAACTATTCAACAACTCTATTATCAATTATAGTAATATTTATTAGTATTTTAAATTTGATTGGATAAAATAAAATCAAATAAGTTCATGTGTTTTCTATATCCATAATATATATTAATGCATTTAATTAATTGAGAAATGAAATTTTATTTATAATAGTTTAGGTCATTACAAAAATATAGCTATTATACATGGAGTGGCGGTTTTTTATTCTGGCATGGGTTTGCAACTATAACAATTTCCATTGATTATAACCAGGATATGATATCCTAGTTATCTTAGGAATAGAGTATTTAAAAATTTCATAAATTTATTTATTGAGATGACATTTCAGGTTCCATTACAAGGATTTTGATCTCTTATAGGGAATGGGTCTTGTATAATAGGCCAATCTAAGAAGTTTAAACATCTTGTAGTGTAGACCATACATTGTTTAGTTTAACGTCATGTGGTAAGGAAATAGATTTTCTGCATTTTGAGGTCATGAAATGAGGACCTATATGTTATATAGTTTAAGTTCATGAAATGATGACCTTTTTATTAGAAAGTTTCACACATAACTACCTCATGAGTATATTGAAATGGTTTCATCTTATCATTGAACCCATGGAGGAGGACCAAATATGGAATGAGTGGGTTTAATGCTTGGATAGAACTATTCAATGGTGGGAATTTTTTTTTCATATAATAGGTTTATAGATATACAAACATAAGTTGGAATCCATTTTTTTGGTCTAGATCATGCACAAAATTCAAAACGCTATACTAAATATAGAAAAAGGGGAGACAACCGTGAGGAAAATATTGATATGAGTTGGGGTTTAACAGGAATCTGTGGTTGAGATTAGTATAAGATACCCTAGTGTCACTATTAATCAAACATGGATATAAATTAATCCAAATATAGTTCTTATAGATATTCCCTACATTGATATGGATCGAATAAAGGATAATGAGGTGTTTTAAGATGGTTACTTGGTATGAGAAGAAGACCTAAAAACATGATATGAGTGAGGAAAAATCTCATTAGTATGGTATAACCAATGAAAGTGAGATTTTTTGGCTGGGCCTAAGATAAAATATCTTAGTGTCACTACTTATCCTATAAGAATATGAATTAATCCATATATAGTTCTTACAATCCAAGGCATTGTCCTGGTCACAAATTAGGTAAACTGGGATACCAATATAGATGAATAAACCATAGTTGTGGTGTTCCCAAATAAAGGATAACTTTAAGGTCAGTAAATCTATTTCATATAGTGAAAATATTTCTAAATGAAGGTTCAGGGAAAAATCTATTCTATAGGATCCTATATAGATATGGAATATATGTGTGTAGTGGGGAGAGGGTTTATTTTCATTTTACATGGGATCACAGATAAGGCCTTATGTGTTGGTGAAGTAATTATATAGATTTAGTTCTCATGTAAGAAGATTAGATCATTCATGTCAAGATACTATATGTAGATTAATGTCATAAGTGATGGATTATGTGTTTTTTAGTTTAATTTCATATGATAAGGACTTAAGATTTTTTTCTATGCCCAAGATAAGTGATATGTGAATCACTCTATATCATGTAGTAATAGGAATCAAGCCACATATAGTTCTTATCAAGCCTCAACTGCATAATTCAAACTCATGTGCAGGGGAAGAAAATTGGGTTTCACCATAATAGAGACACATTGAGAAAACTCAATGTGGATGGGGATGCCCATACACTAGGGTGAAAAAAAAATTTATGTTTTTAAAATTCATATCTAGTCCTATAATTATAAATATAGGTTTAAATGCATTACTTATGATATAATGAATCATGTCACATGTATTTCTTATAGGTACATTCATTTTACATGAATTGGGATCCATGTTCTAATGGAATCTTACACATATTTGGAATTAATGTAAAGGAGTTGGGATATATAGAGTATTATTCTATAATTATTTAAATGTATTATATAAATGATTAAATATTGTAAAGATTAACATCATGAGACAAAAAAAAATCTCCTCCCTGATCTGGAATAAAAGTCATTTCAATTTCTATGATAATGGGAATCAACCAAAACATCTAACCTCAAATTAGTCATTATCGATGTGAGAAACAAGAGGTGATTATAGTATTAAACATGTCTCATAAGAGTTAATTCCAAGGTAAAGTACAAAATATGTGGTTTAGCATCATACAATAATGAATTAGGTGTCACATAGTTTAATGTCATATAACAAGGATCAGTATAAAAAAGTATCTTCGTAGATTCTGATCACGCATAAGAGAAATATGTGGCTTAATTTAATTATAGGTTTTCAAGGGACTCATTGTGTATGAGTTAAAACAAAAACCAAATATATAATGGAATATAAGGGTCTATTTTCATATATTATATGTAGCATAGAGTCTATTTTAGGAAAACCACTTTGAATGAGAAGGTTCAAACACTCAGACTCTATTCTAGAAGAATTGGGGATTTTTATACTAGTCTGACTCATGAATAAAAAATTAAGGTTAAACAAACTATACCTCTCTAAGTAGCTTATGTTCTTGAATGATGAACCATATGTTATACATTTTAACATTATGTGACACAGATCAATTCTAATTAGTTTCATGTCTTGTATAATAGTCCAATAGGGGCGTGGATTTTATGGCCATGATGCTTGGATTGATTTTTCATATAATTTAGGGAAATTAAATGAGGACTAAGAATGTTCAATTTAAATACTTATAGTGTGGAAATTGTTTTATAGTTTCACATCATAGGATGAGGAAAAAACGTCCCAAACTTTCACATCAAGTGACCAGAACATTAGAACCCCTTGTAAAATAATAAAAAGTAATTATTGAGAAGCCTTAAATTGGGGGGATGTGTGATGTACTCACTATATATCATGATTGAGGAATACACTCCATTATATTATACCTCATGTATTATGTAATTCCCCTATAATAATGGTTCCAACTTTATAGGTTTATTTCCATTTATATTATTGGAATTATAATATACAACACCAATTCTCTATGGACAAATGAATTGATATGAATCTTATTTTTATAGGCTTGAACTATCTAATTTGGCTAAATCTAAAGGTTTTTCAGTGAGAAAAACCCATTCCCATTAATATTTTCAAGTTTTTTTTTGTGAGTGTTCATCCTCTATGAGCTAATTTTGGATGGTGACATGGAGATAATGAAACTAAACCATGATGGATATAACTAATTATATCATATATCAAGTAAATATGGGTTTTTTATAATGATGTGGGTTTTGGTGAGATAAGATCACAAATCATGCATCAGTTTATTTAGAATATAATTTTTATCACTAACCAAAATCTTCTAATGAATATTAGTGAAGTTCTTATTGAATGACTCAATCCCTATATTTACTACTTCATAATAGTGGAATTAATGGTTGGACTAGTTATTGAAAACTTCGTATAGTATTTTTTAACTTGTAATCATAGAAGCTAGTTATTCTATACATTAATATAGTGTGATGGAAACCAAATATGGGAATTATGTTGGACTTTATAGCATTAATGAAAGCCTTTATATCGAATTATTCACGGGTTATAGTCTCTATCCATTTGGATAAAAATTTTATATATGTAAGGATAAAATTATATTTCCAAACACTAGATGGTCTATATATACCATTTGATTCAACTAGAGATACAGTAAATATCCCATATTACTTAGTGGTGAGAAACAACTCTGGTGGCTAATGGATGAAATTTGCATGTATGTGGAAAGTGTGGCACCTTTTGGTGAACTTCAAGAAATATTTGGTCATTTATGGTTATAAATAAACAAATATTAGAATTTGATGAGATATCTTGGTCCCTGACTAGTGGTCACTGTAAGATCTATAATATAATTCTTTTATTATAGTGAAGTTATCCCTTCCCTAGATAAATATGAAGATAAGTCTATAAAAAAATAATTTTAATATAGCCTTTTGTGAACTGGGTTCACCATAGAGGGTGTAGTTCACTACTCAATGATGAATATTATTTTTCTTATATCACTTGGGTAGAAGGATCCCATAGTGAAGGTAGTCCATAATTAGGGACATCACATCACTATTAGAATTAATTGATGAGAACATGGGATCATCCTGGTCAGACATAGAATTGAATTAATTTTTCTCTTCCAGATTATTATTATTGAATGGGAAACAAATCATACAATATGTGACATGGATGATCATATTTTTTTTGTATGGGTCTTCAAATTTCATAGAAACATTTTCTGAGGCATTTACATGAGAAATTTAGGAATATGGAATGTGGGTGAGAGTAAAATTTATAGATAATTATACCATCATATCTCCATCATAATCAAGTAGATGGATTAACTCCTACTTGATATCATATTATTCATTTATTTTCTATATTACTTACTGTTAATGACCTTTAATATTAAAGTGATCCACATATAAATATAGGGATAACTCTAAATTATAGATGAGGGCATAATACTCTACCTCATTACGGGTGCATCATTATAACATCTAGATTGAATAGGGAAAGACTACCTAAACTGGGGAAACAAAAAAATTACCAACCCAACCTAGTTATCTGTTCCGTTATCTATTATTGTACTTGTTAGTATTTAAGAATAATAATGAAAGTACATCTTTAATACCTGATATGTATCCTTTATAAATAATAATTACTAATTAAGGAGATCTATACTTAATGGAATACTCTATATTATAGGATATTCTATAATAAATTCATCTAATTCCTCCCCCTTGACTTCCTTTTGAGGCCTGAAATAGATGTAAAAATATTACAAGATCACTTCCTATCACACCAAATATCTGATATACATTGTTAAATTAAGGATATATTTGAGTGGATCAATATGAGAGACTAAATGAATCTTATGATGTTGGAGATAGTTCCTCACCTTCTGTGTCACAAATACCAATTCCAATCAGTTCTTCTATAACTCCAAAAATCTAGTATCCTAGAGTTGTTGGTAACATTATTATATTAGAACTAGATATAAGGAATCAATTCCCATATGAATAAATGTTTATTAGTCTTGGTAAACTACATACATACTTGAATTTCACATTATATTTGAAAACATAAAATAAAACATAGTAGTTTCTTCGAGTACACCATTATTCCTTTTATCATATACCTACATATCAATCATAATACACTTCTTGGAATCCTGGATAAAGGAAACATAAGAAATGGTTGAAATCAAATTCCTAGTAAGTGTATGTGTATAAATGACACTATCATTAATAAATAAGGAATAACTAATATGGAAAGGTAAATAATTGAAAACACATTCAATGTAATCAATAACTTTAACATTAAGAATAACATGGAAAGAATAAATGATGATCAAATAATTTCATATAAATAATCACATGATATTGAAACATATCTATGGATATTCTTACTAATATAATAATCACATGGACTTCAATAAATAATTTCACAATGATTGAATTCATAATTCCAAACATCTGAAACATACCATCGATGCCTCATTCTAAGAAATATTACAAAAACGAGTAAGGCCACAACCAATACCTAATATATTTTATATCATGAGACCAACCAATAATTATAGGGGATACATCGGTCCTCTCTCATCACTTACTAATTATAATGCATCACTCATATGAATAAATAATACAAATTAATTAACATGCCTTAAAAAAATCAACAGCTATCATCATTGGAAGAATTAGTCATACAGAATATCAATACCTTCCCTAGTCAAACAGAAAATAAACCATCCAATAAAATATGATGAATTGTGTCATTACAGTACATCCTCAACATAAAATTAAGAAAATTTTATTTTCATACATGAAAATACTTTAAATATATCACTAATTATTTTGAGGAAAAAACCATTTTTAAACTTTGAAAATAATTTTTTTTTAAATATAAAAACTATACAAGTAATATGGAAATCATTTTATTTGTAGATAACCCTGAATATATTTAAATAAATATTCAAATAATTTAGGAATTATTATGTAAGTAAATTAATTTCATGCCATATAAATTAAAAAAACATTCATTTTATACTTCTATAAGAAAAATAAAAACGTACATTGTTCATAAACAATAAGAAGATACATTTTAATTTCTTTATAAAAATAGAAAAAGTTTAAAAATAAAATTGAAAAATAATTGGAGGATAGTAGAAACTTTTTTTGAAAACACTTTTATAAAATATGGGCTTGGAAAAGAAATATTCCTCAGCTGATACTTATAAATAAACAATCTTGAATAATGATGATATTGTGAAATAAACCCTCACCAGTTTGGTTTCTTTTGAATAATAAGCCCCATGAAATAAATTACATAAAATAAAACTCTAAATACCATGAAAAATAAGATATATATGATATAATATATCAAATACGTATTATATACACCACAAAAAATAAATAATTGGTGAATATGACATATGTCTTATAGAAGTAAAAGTGAGACGACAAACCCTTACATGAGGTTTAACATCATTAAAATGTGTTCTAAAATCCTAAATAATAAAAATATATTTATTATAAATTTATTATATAATCTTAATCATATATATAATACAATATATAATATTTTATCATCCATTTATTAATATATCTTTGTTAAAATCATTTTTTCGGGTGATAATCACTTCATTTTTCATGTATGTTCTGATTCTGTAGTTCTAGTCTTTTTAATTTTATAAGGATTAAATCATATAAAGAATATTATTAATGATATAAATATAATATATTTTAAATATATAGATAATTATATTCTTCCATAAAAGATATATATCAAAAAAATGAATTACATCGTTTATGGAGACAATAGAACATTCGCATGCATGAACACTGTTTTCATTTATTGATGGATGGAATGAAAGAATGGTAAAGAATAATTAACCTTAAATAATCATTATTATGTCATATATATCATATTTATTCATTAATTCTATATTTATAACCATCCAAGTAAAGTTGTTATGAAAACCTAATTACATCACTATGTAGAGACGGTAAGCTGTATGTATGAACAAGCGATGTTTTCCCTATTTTTAGGATGGAAAAGGGATAGAATATGGTTATATAATAATAATAAAAATATATAATTATATTTATTTTACTAGATTTATTATTTTATTAGGATTAAAATACATTAATAGAAAGTATAATAATAAAGAGACTTGAAAACATTGGCAAATATGATTATCTCTTCTTTGATGGACTCCCTTTAAATATCTTCTTAGTGACCTTGGATTGCTATTTTGGAAGGTCAAAAACCTCATGAACTTGTATAGAGATGTTTATAAAAGGAATGGTAAGGGGTTTTTTATGTTATATGGCTCAAATTGGAGTAAATAAGTGAAGTACATGGTTCCCTTTTATAATTTAAGGGAAGAGCATTATTTTAATTTCATGAAATGTTAAATTAATATAAGTTATTTCTCATGTACCAATTTATCAAAATGTATAGGTATTTAAATATATGTAGTATATGGTCATAATACAATAAACCAAAATAATTTATACAACTTTTGGTATCATTTTGAACCTTATCATTTTAATTAAACCATACTTTAACTACTTTTGACCTTAACCGTGGTAACCAATATTTTAATCATAAAGGGTTAATAAGGTTAATATAAATGAAACAATTACTCATAAATTGATAATTCATGATTTTTAAGACTATATTAGATTCACATGGATGAAGATAATATTTTGATAAATTTTAAATAATTTAATAAAATATTATTTTGATAAAATATCATTTTATTCTATTTTGACACTATTTATTTAATTTGACTTCAAATAAATATTGTATTAGAAATCAACATGCATACAGGGTTATTATATAATTTATAAAAATTAAAAATAATTTTTTATGATGAAAATAATTTCATTAGGCTCAAAATAGACATTTAAGTTCATATATATCTTTTTTTTGTCCCTATGTGTACACATACAAGATATTAAAAATAAAGAGAGTAACAATTTCTAATGGTATTTGATTTAAATAATATATAAATCATTTTAATGGAAATTTTTCCATTAAAAAACTAAAATTTATGACTAAGTTGATAAGGGTTGAACCATATTCATTTAATAAGAATTATGATGAATAATTATATCATTACCACTTAGTTTTAACCTAAATCAACCAAATTTATCATTTATCAAGGTGATAAATTTTACCATAGTTATTATTCATTTTGAATAGAAATAAATAGGAAATATTTACAAAATTTATACCACTAAAATATAAATACGGAAGACATTTTTTAAAATTGAAAACACTGGAGTGACATAATTTAATTTGAAATTAAATTGGAAAATCAAAACAAAAAATAGTTTTTAAAAAAATGAATTTTTAAGTGTAAAAATGTTTATATACCAAATTGAAACATGAAATTGATTCCATTTAACTTAATTATATTATTAATAATATTTTATAACTAATTTTACTTTGAAACAATTTTAAAATAAAATTTAATTTTTAAAATGGTTGAACTAATAATACAGTTTTCAATAAAAATCGGTAATTTGGGGAGGATGGGTCTGTGGGAGGCAAAGATATTAGGAAATGGAAATTCCTATGATTTGGGAAGATATGATTTGTTTCTCATGGGGATTATGCACTATCTTGGATCAAATATAATGGCTAGAGAAGATGATTCTAGAAGAGTTTGTGGTTTGGCGATGGTGACAATAGATAGATCTAGTTTCATTGATAGATCCAGGGAGGATGGTGCTTACATGGATTCGACAACATCAGAATTGTTGGTGTCTAGCATGGTGGGTTGAAGGTATGGTGTAGATACAACAGGTATTGATGGTTTACCTCAGAGTAGTGTGATCCTGAGCAGAAAATATGGTGTTTTTGTGGTGGTGATGAATGGTTTCCCTCAGAGTAGTGTGATCTCAAGTGGCAGATTTGGTGTTGCTGCATTGGCACTGGCTGGTGCGGGGAGGAGCGGTTGTAGATCCAGTGGAGTGGCTCTAGTTGGTAACCCTCATGGTTGTGGGGGTCTGTTAACTGCTTCGAATCGCTGTATAATTTCATTTTACCTGGATTATGTAGTTGGGATGATTTGTAGTAAGGAAAACATTTCCCATGTCAAAGATGACGTTGAGGTAGTCTCATAGCACCTTAAAATGGGTAAGCATTCGATCATCGCATGATTAATATTTCCTAAGGGTTCAAAACCATGGAATTTGGAATATCTGGTTGTATGACTCTCAATGGTGTGGGGATTTAGCGATTGGAGATATGTCTCGATAGGTAAATGATTTTTCCATATTCTCTTCCCCATAGAGGATTTAATGCTGCATGAATGTGGTCTCAGATCAGTCTCTCTTAAACCTATCATCATTCATCGTTGATAGTGGGAAAAAATTTATGGAGGTATGTAATTCCTCTATCCAGTTGTGTGTCAAATTTTTTGGAATAAATTGGTTACTATGGAATAAAAAGATACTCTATGATATTGCCTTATCCATTGGTGTTCTGATTAAGCTTGATAAAGAAACCAAGCTTGATTACCATGAAATGTATGCCAGATTTTTGGTTGAAGTCATCTTGGCGTCAACCTTGGTTGATGATCTATTTCTTTCTAATAAACTTGATGAACTCAAATTAAGAGTCGAATATAAAAAATTTAAAAGTTATGTAAGAAATACAGATTGATTGGGCATGATTTATCATCTTACAATCGATCTAGGAACTATACTTTTTGTGAGGGTCACATTCATGATGAAAGGAACTATTTCAAAAAGGAAAGAAATCCTATTGTAATTGATAGAAAAATGTTAAGTGGTGTTAACACCCACTCTTTAGCTGGATGTGGGATGCAAGATTCTCCATATTTAGATGAACATATGGGTGTGGTAAGGGGAGCTATACAAATTGGTCACAATGTGATTCCGGTGGGATATTATTCATGTCAGAGGGAAGGTGATGGTGCATGTACTAGATCTTACCAGAATGATTTTGAGAATAAGAATGATTCCAAGTAATGGGTTCTAATTTTTGAGGATTAGGATTCTACTGAGGTTGGAATGACACAAGTTTCAGGTCATCTTGGAATTAGCATGACCTCCCATTCCTCACGAGGTGTGATGGGAAGTAACCCCATGGATACGGTTCAGATAACCTCACTAAAAATGGAGAGGGATTTTCCAATGTATACATCTATTGATAAAGAGGTCGTACTTATCCCGATTTCAATGGATTAAAGAGAGAAGCATCATGCTAATTCCGATACAGATTCTGATGAGTTGGAGAATATTTAAGTGGATATTCAAGCTGAATTGGTCAAATAATTGATCCAAGAACAAGCATTGACTTCCTATAATAGGAAGGGTAAAGATAAGATGTTCTTGGATTCTACTAATAAGAAGAATGCAGTCAGTATATATTCTGATTATCCTCATGTATTGGATAAATTGTGAGGGTCTTGGCATCATGCTAAGACTTGGCAGTGTAGTAGACATCCAAAAAAACATGGTCGAGGGTGTGGTCATGACAATTAGGTTGGTTCACGAGGGTTTGGTTGAATTTCCACTAGGTCTTATTCTAAAGAGCTCCCTCTAGAGTAGTAGATTCTCATGGAGAAGTATTCTGTTCTCTTTAAGAAACATAAGTTACATACTGAGTGGGAAACTGCTGATGATGCTGATAATTCTAATCACAAACATGGGGATGACCCTGATCCATATGATCTATAGTGTTTTTCCATTGATGTAGGGCATGAATGCATGTCAATACTTATACTCTATTTTTTCATTTTCTTTCATTTTTCTAAAAAAAATAATGGGTATGGGTTGTCTTGCCAACTTATACTCGGACATATTCTTAAAAGTCTGTAATTTTCACTGTTCACTGGAAAAGGAATCATTTTAGAAAAATCCAAAAATTTCACCCAAAGATATTTTTTATATGCTTATTTTAGAAAATTATATTTTTTATAAAATAAAATTTATATAAGTTCCATAATATATTTATAATATTTTTTCTATAAAAATCACTTGTGAAGAAAGTGTCTTTCTAAAGAATAAAATAATTTTACTAAAAGTTGAGTACTTATTTTAATTGAATTAATCATTAAATTTTTACTTAGTATGTAATATATATATATATATATCATAATTTAGTTAATACTATTTATACCTTCCAATTTAACGACTAGGTTATAATAGTTTTATTTAAATAATATTTCATGGTTCATTTAAGCTTGTTGTAGTGTGTTCTATACGCTATCAAGCATTGTGTTCTTTTAAAATATTAAGGTGTTACATTCTCCCATCCTTCAATAAATCACATCCTTTATATTTAAACATGTGATCAATAGTCATGGGTTTTGAAATTTGAAAATTAATTTGTAGAAAACCCACTTCATAAAATGGGTTTATAAAACATCCTCTTAAAAGAGGGAAATGAAAGTATGAAGATCACCACAAAAATAGTTTTCTAAATAGAAGAAAATTAATTATAAGGGAAAATATGGACATAGGAAAGAAAAATAATTCCCAAGGATTAATAGAGAGTGATATAGAACCTGGTTATGAGAATGTTAACCATTACAAAACCATAAATCTATGATGAGTTAAAAGACCATTGATTTCTTGGTAATAGAAGTAAACAAATAATGTTTTTATTTCAAGGTCATTTCCTATAAATTTTAAGGATTATTTTTCTTTTTTAGATAAGGAAGAATAGAAAATAATCTTACTTAATTCTTTCCATGTTGTATACATAATATCATCCTTGTATTTTGCTTCAATCTATTTCTATATCATCTCTGACACCAACAAATGGATAATTCTTTTTTATTCATGAAACACTTTTTAATGAATCATTATAACCATAAGTCATTACTTCAGCCTATAAATATTTACCAAATCTAAAATGGTTAGAATAGGTTTTCCAATAGGATAAATCTCACTTTAATAGAAAATAATAATATTGAAAGTTTAACTCAATCCATTTCATAAGTAGTCAATCTTACGGATCCTCCAAAATATTTCCTACCATATTCAATATTCAAAAATTTATAAACAAGGCCACTAAATCGACTTATCATTAACCCAACATAATGTATATCTTAATGTCACATATAAATACCTTGACCACATATTTTCCTAAAACATGGTAATAACATGAATCACCATAAGAACTTATTGAAAACATTCATGATTTTATGAATTAACTCTCTTATAATTCCTTAAATAAAATCTCATATTTTTAAATGTATTTAATAAATCCAAAAAATGATGTAAACTTCATCATGAGTTAATTTTTCATTAAACTATTTTCATGGTCACCAGCATTATTCCTTTTACTTCCTCAGTGTCAATATTTTTTTTACCCCAACTAAACTCAACATCAGGAAGATATTAAGGGTTATCTTTCTCATTTTCATGTTTTCTCCAAAAATATCACCTTTCCACTAATTATACATATTAGTTATAAAACTAGTAAATATATTCTAAAAATTCTTAAATAAAAGCTACTATAATACAATCCTCATAAATTTAATGACTCTTATAACAAGAATATCATTGATAAAATATTAGTACATCATAATTATTGAATCCAAATACACAAGTATTTTAATTATTGCACTTTGACTATAATAATAGAATACTCTTGACCTTAATACCTTTCTTTCTTCTAAGATATATTCCCTTGAAACATCGGGAATTCATTTGTGTAGTTCTCTATCACCTTATTGTTGAGTCAATAAGGTTTTCTTATGAATTTTCTATTCCTCTATGTTTTGAAAATCACAAACACTTTATCTTAAGGTAAAATGTTTTCCCTAAAAAATTATCTTAATAAAGAATATTATCCTTCACCAAGGAAATTTTATCCTTACCTACATTTTCATTGTTAATTTTATAGTTTCTCTAAATATATCTCATTTTATTCCTATGTCTAAAATTTGGTTAAAAATATAAAACCTGGGAATCCTATAAATCCTTAGTTATAGAGCATTTTATTTTTAGACTCTGAATTCTTTGAAATTCATAAATCAACTTCTCTAAAATTCAATGTCTGAATTCTCTAAAATCCAGACTCTAAATTCTCTGAAATTCAGACTCTGAATTCTCTAAATTTTAGACTTCGAATTCTCTGAAATTCCGACTCAGAATTCTCTGAAATTTAGACTCTAAATTATATGAAATTCGGACTCCGAATTCCTCAAAATTCAGACTCCGAATTCCTCAGAATTGAGACTCCAAATTCCTTAGAATCTAGACTCTGAATTCCATATAATCCAGACTCTAAATTCCTCATAATTTAGACTACTAATTCCTCATAATTCAGACTCCAAATTCCCAAGAATCCAGACTCCAAATTACTCAAAATTCAGATTCCGAATTCATTAGAATTTATACTCCCAAATCTATAGAATTTAGATTCATAATTTCATTGAAAACAGAATCCAAATATCAATTATCTATAGTCTATGAATGTTTATTTGGTTAGACTATGAACTTTATTTTTCCTTAGACTCCGAAAATTATATTTGGTTAAGCAACCTTATTTTTCTTACACTAATTATAGTTATAAAACTATGTCGTATATTCTATTTCTAACTAACCGTTGTTTAGGTGACACATGTACATGATCCTCTAAGATTCAAGGAATAATATGACTGTTGGAAGAGGGAGCCAACCATTGGAGAAGTTCTTATAAATAGAAGCTTATTTAAATGAGCTCATACAACTGAGAATTAAAAGTTGATCACTCTATAGATTGCATGCTATGAAGTGATTTTTAAAGAAAGAGACTCACATCCTTTGTGCATACTGAACATATTGTTTAGCTTGATTTATGTGACTTTGATTTTTGTTGAGTACATTCAAGGATTTCCATGGATAAGAATAAAGAGGTTTTAACTTCCTTAAAGTTCAAGGACTTTCATGGATAAGAAGACAGAGATGCTGACTATCTTAAGGTTCGAGGGCTTGTGGGTATATAAAGACAGATTCTGATATTCCTACTGAGGGCTTACCCTGGTGTGGGTAACACAACCTTTCTTGAAAGTATAAATCAAGGGAACTTTATCCAAGGTTGTTGGATACCCTAATATTTGGGTTAAAATATTTCATATTTGTTACTCATTTTATTTTAAGTTTATTTCCTATGTATTTTTATAACGTTATAAAGTATAACCTTCTTATAATTTCTTGTACTTTTTTATACTCTGATAAGTAAGATTCTATATTCATTATGGTAGAATCTTTTCCTTGTAAACTTTACTTAAGTTTCATTTCTAGAATAATATTTCTAGAAACTAGTATGTTTTTTAGAACTAAGAGGTCTTGTGAATTTACCTAATTTAACATTGTGAAACATAGTTTTTTTATGTTTAAAACCTAATGTTTTTAAACTTACAATTCACACCCTCTTGTATTTGAGCATCTACATCATTATTTTGATCCTATAATTGGTATTAGATAAGGTATCTAAAATACTTATATTCACATATAAGTTTTCTTGCACAAGTTTTTATTGTTCTAAATTTTTCCTTGATTAGAAATTTTTTACCTGTGTATAAAAACTTTTTCTATTAATAAGTTTTTGGGGAAATATGTTTTCTTTTAGATGGAAGGAATGAATGTTGGTTCGATTAAAAATCTAATTCCTACCAGACCACCTATATTTGATGGTAATAATTAAGAAAATTGGAGAGATCATACGAATACTTTTGTTATTAATATTGGAATGGAAATTTTTTTTATGCTTAGTGAAGATTAAAAGATTCCTGACAAGAAGTTAAAACTTTTACCAATCAAGAAAAGACAAAATATCAAATAAACTACAAGGTACGTAACACTTTTTTATGTTCCATGACTAAGAATATATATAGTCCTATTTCATCTTGTGAAGCTGCTAACTGTATCTCGAAGAAATTTGAAGTTAGTCATTTTGGTACATTCAAAGTTATAGAAACTAGAAGAGATATTATTAGAGAAGAATATCATGGATTTATATTTTCTTATGGAGAACCAGTATGAAAGGTTCAACAATGGTTTATGAAAATTGATAATAGTTACAATATATGGGTGATAAATGTCTAGATGATGAATCTCTTGTGAACAAGATTATAGATATCATGCCTAATGAGTGGGAATCAAAGATAAAAACTATTGATGAGACTAGGAAAGTATCCAAAATTACTCTTGATGAACTTTTTGGAACTCTAATTCAACATGAGACAAGAAAAAAGGAGACATTGATATGAATAAGAAGAAAAATGTCAAGGGAATTATAGCCTTTACTACTTCTAAAGTTAAGACTCTTGAAAGGGTTACAAGATACAAGTCTAAGAAAGTCACTATTTTATCTAAATCTAGTGAAAGTGAACATTCGGAAAATGAGATAGAAAATCTTTCTAGAAGGATGAACATGATAGTTAAAAAGAAATACATTCACTATAGATATAAGAAGAATGAAAGAAAAGACAAGAATGATTTGGAAGTTACTTGTTATGAATGAAAAAGAGCAAGGAATATCAGGCCAGATTGTCCTATGCTTATGAAAAATGATAAAAAGGAAAAGAATTATAAGATAAATAGAAAGAAGTATTACAAGGATAAAGCTAAGAATATTTTTAAATCCAATGACACCTGGAGTGCCAGTGGTGGTGACTCTTCTGATGAATCCTCAGATTATGTATCTTCTGTTTAGTAGAATCGTGGTCTACTAGCCAGACTACCCATTGAAAATCATTTTCAAACGGCCAAGGTACACAATGCCGAATATATCACTATTTCATCCTTGAATGAAAATTATATTGATGATAAATACTATAAATCATCAGATTAAGAATCTTATTTTGATGTAGATAATATATTACCATCTTATGAATAAGTGTCTAGGCTTTCTAAACTTTTTGAGAATGAAAATTCTTAACTCAAGAAAAATCTTGTTAAGGAAAATTCAAGAATTTTTATTTTAACTAAAGAAGTATAAAATATTTCTTAAGATCTTGATAGGAAATTTTTTTTATTTTGAAAATATTTCCAAAAACCTTAAGGAAGTTAATTCTGAGAAGGATAAAATTTCTAAGGATCTTGAAAAATTAATTTATAAGAAAAATATTTCAGATACTAACTCCAGTTCAAAAGCTAATATTTTTTAGGATAAAAACTTGGTTATTACACTAAAGTAAAATATATTTTCTTTGAGTAAGTTTTTATAAAACTTTACCTCTGGTAAGGAAAACTTTTACAAGATGTACTCCCAAATTCAACCTCTAAGGAATAGTTTCGGATTTGGTTATACTCATTCAAAGCCAATTTTTAGTAATAAATATTTTGTTCCTCAAAGTGCTCCATTTTCACCAAATGTCAGTGCAGTGGACATTGGGTAAAAAATTGTTCTTTAAATAAAACCCAATCTTTAGGTTTTTATAAATCTTATTTTTCTATGAAAATATGAATTCCTTAAATCTTGCTTTCTAAAATTTCCAGATCAATGAAAATTTGGATTTCGAAAGTATAATACTCTTATTTTAAAAAAAATAAAGATAGTACCAACAACAATACGTGGTACATGGGTAGTGGATGTTCCTGACATATGACTGGTAACAAAAACTTTATTGAAACGATTATCAAGACGAAAGGAGAAAAATTAACTTTCGGAGATAATTCCCTGGGGGAAATTATTGGTATAGGTAACATTATTCTTATTGAAAAAAATTGATTTCTAATTTTTTATTTGTTAAGGGTCATAAGAACAACCTCATTAGTATATGTAAATTATGTGATGAAGGATACCTTGTGAATTTTAGGAATGATACGTGCTTAGTACACAATTACAAGGAAGAGTTTATTCTTTCTTCTCAAAGGCAAGAAAATGTATACACACTAAACTTAGAAGACCTTAGGATACAAGTTCTACCTTTTCTTAATGCAATGGAAGATCAATATTGGTTATGTAATAGAAGTTTAGGACAATTTAACCTTGGAAACCTATGTAAACTCACTAAGACAAGATTTGTTAAGGATATACCAGAGCTTAGATTTGATTCTATAAAAGTTTGTGATTATTTTCAATATGGAAAGCAATATAAATCAAGTTTTAAATGAATTAGTGATGTCTCAACTACTGATGCCTTATAGTTGGTGCATTTGGATCTTTTCATTATAACACAAACTAGAATCATTGGAGGAAAATATTATGTATTTTTCTTAGTTGATGATTACACTATATTCACATGGGTCTATTTTCAAGAAAAAAAATCTTAAGCTTTTTCTTATTTCAAAATTTTTAGAGCCCAAGTTCAAAATGAGAAACACCTTCTATTGATAACTATTAATAGTGATCATGGAGGAGAATTTCAAAATTTTAATTTTGAAACTTTTTGTATTAAAAATGGCATTACTCATAACTTCTCAGCACCAAGAACTCATAAACATAATAATGTTTTTGAAAGAAGAAATAGAATTCTTCAAGAGATAACTAAAACCATGTTGAGTGAATATTCTATAGCTAAACACTTTTGGGATGAAGCTATAAGTACTGCTTGTTACACAATAAATTGACTTTTAATTAGACATTTTCTTCGTAAAACCCCGTATGAATTGTGGAATGGTAGAAAACCTAGGCATTACTACTTAAAAGTATTTGGTTTCAAAGTATTCATTTTGTATACTAAAGATAATTTACATAAATTCCTACCAAAATATGATGAAGGGATTTTCCTAGGATACTCCACAATTTCTAATTATTATAGAGTTTTTAATAAAATTACTTGTACTGTTGAAGAAGCAGTACATGTTAACATTGATGAAACTGATCCTTTTGTTTTTAAACAACCTCAACCTACATCTTAGGATGTGTTGTCAAAAAATAATTATCAACCCTTGATAGAAGATCTTTCCAATAAGAAAAATTTTCAAGAAAATGTTTCATAAGCATTTACCCCAGAAGATTTTCCACCATATGTTTATGAACTATATTTACAAAACCGAAATCAGTTGTTTCTTAAGAATCATCCTAGTGGTAGTATCATTGGTGATGCAATTCAACCTTTAAGGACTAGAAAATTCTTAAGAAATGAAGTAGAACATTTAACATTCCTTTCTCAATTAGAACCAAAAAGCACTAATGAAGCTTTAGGTGATGATGATTGGATAAAAGCCATGCAAGATGAACTAAATGAATTCGAAAGGAATAAAGTCTGGACCTTGGTTGAAAGACCTTAGGAAACTTCTGTTATTGGAGTAAAATGGGTCTTTAGAAATAAGTGTGATGAAAATGGAATCATTGTAAGAAATAAGGCTAGATTAGTTGCTAAAGGCTATAATCAACAAGAATGAATAGGCTATAAAGAAACCTAGGCTTCAGTAGCCAGACTTTAATTTACCCATATTTTACATTCCTTTTCATCATTATTAAACTTTAAACTTTTCAAATGGATATAAAATGTGCTTTTCTTAATGGATATGTTCAAGAGGAAGTTTTTTTGGAACAACCTCTTGGTTTTGAAGACACAAAGCATCCTGAACATGTTTTCAAACATACCAAAGATTTATATGGACTAAAGCATTCCCCAAGAGCCTGGTATGATAGAGTTACATGATTTTTATTACAAAAAAAATTATGTTGAAAGAAATACTGATCCATCTCTTTTTATAAAGAAATATACAAAAAATGTTTTTATTGATAAAATTTATGTTGATGACATTATATTTGGTTCAACTCAATAATATTTAACCGATTAATTTGAAAATATAATGGAATCTTAGTTTGAAATGAGTATGATGGCGAGTTAACATTTTTCCTCGGTTTTCAAATTTCTCAAAACCAGAAGGAACTTATATATCTCAATATTTTTATATTAAATATCTTCTTAAAATTTATGTACATGACAACACTAAGAGTATAAGTACTCCCATTGGGACCTGAAATTCAAATGATCTTGATAAAGCTAAGAAACTAGTAGATTAAACATCATTTAGAGGTATAATAGGAAGTTTAATATACTTGACAGCTAGTCATCCAGACTAAATGTTTTCAGTATTCTTATGTGCAAGATATTAATCCAATCTTAAGGAAACTCATTTAAAGTCAGTGAAAAGAATTTTTTTCTATTTAAAAATGAACCATGTATTTAGGACTCTTTTATACTTTTGAAAATGATTTTGTTTTTTAATGTTTTTCGGATGCTGATTTTGGTGGCTGTAGAATGGGTAGGAAAATTACATATAGAACTTGTCATTTATTAGGAGGTTTATTAGTTTCTTGTTCATGAAAAAAGAAAAACTTAGTAGCACTTTCCGCTGTTGAAGATGAATATGTAGCAGCTAGAAGTTGTTGTGCCCAAGTGTTGTGGATGAAACAAACACTCACAGACTATGATATGAGTTTTACCAAAACACAAATATTGTGTGATAACACTAGTGCCATTTCCCTATGAAAAAACCCTCCACATCACTCTCCTGAAAAACACATAGATATTAGACATAAATTTCTTTGATATCACACATAAAAAAGAGATATCATTCTTCAATTTATCAGAATGAAAGATCAACTTGATGATATTTTCACAAAATCTTTACCCTTTGATAGATTTGAATACATTAAAAAAAGTTAGGAATGATAACTGTAAGGCAATATTCTACATTAGCTTTCTGTTTAAACCTATCTTATTATAGTTAGAAACTCTTTTTTATATAATGAATACATTTTCTTTTTAAAATTTTTTTTTCTTTATAATAATTTTTTTTTGTAATCAAAATTTTTTCTTAAACAAATTTTTCTGAAGCCAAAATTTTTAGTACTCAGAATTTTTCGTAATCAATTTTTATTTATTTTTTAGTAAATTTTTTTTGTAGTCAAAATTTTTCATAATGAAATTTTCAAGTAGTTAAATTTTTTCGTATTCTAAAAAAACTATCAATTTCCAAAAAGTTCATTACTTAAGAAAATTTTCTAGAATCTATTGTTCTTCAAGAAGAATTTTCCTTATTATTATTTTTCTTTTCCCTAGAATTCTGAATGGTATGTTTTCTTTCTTAAATTTTCGTAATCATTTTTTACATTTTGGTATTTTCATCTTGTTTAAGAAAATTTTTCTAATTCAATTTTCCTTAAATTTGATTTTTTTAATCTTAAAAACCTCAAAATATCAAAACCTGGAAAATTCCTTCTTCGACTATCATCTAAACTGTCATATCTGATCAAAAGTGTTTCCACCATTGTATCTCTTTGGGAAGATGAACAGTCACCTCAAATTCATATATAAAGACCCCTGATGGTTGTCCCACATCGATCTTCCAGCCTTAGAGTGCTGATGCTCTGCTCTTCTTCTTAAGGCCCATTCCGATTTTCTAAGTTTTCCTCAATTACTAATGTTTTTGGAAGATTATGCTCAGAAACTAATGCCCTCAATAAAGGAAATCTCTAAATGCCAAATCTATAGGGAATGGTTAGTAGATCGAAAGTTTTTTTTCCAAATATGATTCTCTTATTTCAAATAACATCAAGTTGAATAGCTGGGAGAGTTTTTGTATATCTGAACTGAAGGCATGGGATACAATTTATCCAGAATTGTTGGTAGAGTTTTATGAGTCTGTAATATTTTTCTAATGAAGGTGAGAGAGACAAGTTTTTCTTTAAGAGTTATGGAAAAACCTATTCCCTTTCCTACAGTATGGAATAAAACATACATGGAATTTCTTATGAGGGAGAAGCTGAGTTCTGTACTCACAAGATACCAGATGTTTCAGGTTCTTCGGATAAGGATAAAGCCTTATAATTCCTTGGCCTATCAACAATGAGGATTATGAAGATTAATAATCATTCTAAAAATCTCCGGATTCTTGAGTTATGGGTTCAAAGATTTCTCATTATAAGAAAAAATGACAAGTATACCCTGAATAAGAGTGATATTTATGATTTATACTTTCTGGTGTATCTCAAAATGATGAATTTGGTGAAGTATGTTTTTATTGTAATCATGAATATCAAGAATGGGACTTTGAAATCTCAAATCATAATGTATCTGGTTATTCTCTCCAAGATTATTTTCCTTTTTCTAGAATCATTCAAAATATCTTGTAGTTCAAAGCCAAAGAATCTCGAGCTCATGTTTCTTAGTTATGAAACTCTTAGAAGGATGAAGGTTGGATTAAATAGTAAATCTGAAGATTTTTATGATTTATATGAAGCTGAAATAGAATCCTTATCAAAGAAACTATAATTAGCTGAGACTTCTAAGAAGGATGGTAAGAAGAAGAAGGTGAAAGAACTATAAAAGAAAGGAAAATATCCTACTATTAAGGAAACTCAATCAGCACCACCTAATCCAAAGAAGCAAAAGACTTATCCTAATGAAGTGGTTTCCAAGTGGAGGTAAGACAAGAAGAATAAGAAGAAATGGGATCCTAGTTTTAGCTTGGACCCTGCCAAGGAAAAAACATTAAAGTTAAAGGCTTCTGAGGATCTTGAGAAGAAAGAAAAAGAAAAGAAGTAGAGGAAGAAGATGTCGTAGGATGATATTGTTCAATCCCTTCCCAAGGCTACTATTAAATCCTATAAACAAGTTCAGGTACCATAATTGTTTTTTCAAGAATCACTCCCAGTTTCTCTGGGAATTAAAATAGTGTTTTTAGAATTAGCAGAAGAAGAAGAAATCATGCAGGAAGAAGAAGAATAAGAAGAAGGGGATGACTCTGATGATGTCACAAGGAAAGTAGATCTTTATCATGATAAGAGGGATCCTTCTGAAAAATTGTCCATCCGAACTTTTCAAGATGAATCTTCAAAACTTGCTACCCTAGGAAAAGAAGAAAAGGGTCAGGAAGAAATGAATAAACCATATGATTATGAAAGTAGGAACCATGTCATTTTTTACCAATAGAATCTAGTGGCAAATGCTGAGAAAGAAAATATTGAGGAAGATAAAATATTTCAACTATTAGATAGTGAACATGAGTTGCCAAAAGTAGAAGAAATTATTCCGAGAGATAATAAGGGAAACAGGTGTTGGTTGATACACCAAGAAAAGTATTAGTGACAAAGAAATGTCTTGGCCATTCATTGAATAGAAAAGCTAAAGAGATAGAGAGAGAGTCCTCACCAACCAAAAAATATGATTCAGAATCATCCTCTCTTGGACATGACTTTGTAGTATAATCTTTGAAGAATATGGTTGATACCATTACCTTGTTTCCAAGTATATACTTGAGGTTCCATATGCTTAAACACTCATTCAATTAAAAAGAAAATTTAGTTACCATGCTTATGGATAAATTTTTCAGGCTTGAGGATGATTTCAAATCTTTCTTCATTGGATATGAAGCTCAAAAATAACTATCCAAGGAAATCCAAAAGTGGTCAAGGAAAATAATTGAAGAGATGAGAATTATTGATTATTTTTAGGAAATTGTGAAGGATGCTTTTAAAACTGAAGATGGAAAGTTCAATGATCTCACAAAAAGTTTTGAGGAAAAGCCAAATCTTGAACAAAAAACCTAGAAGTAGGAAGTTAAAGACCTAAATGGGAAGCTTAAATCAATGGCTATGAATTGGAAAAGAGAAAGGGATCTCAGAATAGAGTTTGAAGAAAAGATAAATATGCAATAATATCTTTTGAAAGCTCAAGAAGTAATTCTTAAGGATTAGGAAGAAAAGATCAAAGCCTTGGAGAAGAAAAGTGAAGATCAGGATCAACTACTGAAGCATGGTGAATAAGATCACAAGGAACTTAAGAAGCTCAAAACCATTATGAAGAAGCTAATGATGAAGGAGAAAGAGGGATATTTTTTTACCAATATGATCTTTTGTTGTATTTTCCTATTTATAAATTTTTTTCCTATCATAATGAAATTTTGGTTGTTCTTCATATTTTTTTTTTCATAGTACTAATATTTCAGGTAGCATTTTTTTCCATTCCCTTTATTCCTTTTTGAAAATCACAAAAGGGGAGAAAGGAATGATAAAAAAGAATACTAAGTAAAGAAGTGAATTCTCTCTGTAAGGGGGATTCTATCTAAGGGGGAGTTTCATCAAAGAAGATAACCTTATATAGGAAAAAGAAAAATCTATTTAAGGAAATTAAGAATACAATCCTTAGGGATTTCAAAACCTAATGGGGAGTTAGTCATATTCACTATGATTCATAAGTAAAGAGAGATAAGTTATTATTTTTAAGTCCATAAATAAAAACTTCAAGTACTTATAATTTTTGTCATAAGGATATTTGTGCTTTCCAAAAAGGGGGAGATTGTTGAGTCAATAAGGTTTTCTAATGAATTTTCCATTATTATACATTTTGAAAATCACAAACACTTTATCTTAAGGAAAAATGTTTTCCCTAAAAAAATTATCTTAATAAAGAAAATGTTCCTTCACCATGGAAATTTTATCCTTACCTATGTTTTCATTGTTCATTTTATAGTTTCTATAAATCTAACTCATTTTATTCCTAAGTTTAAAATTTGGTTGCACATCTAAAACCTCAGAATCCTATAAATCCTTGGATATAGATTATTCTATTTTAAGACTCTGAATTCTCTAAAATTCAATCTCTAAATTCTTTGAAATTCAGACTCCAAATTCTCTGAAATTCAATCTTTAAATTCTCTGAAATTCAAACTCTGAATTCTTTGAATATCAAACTTTGAATTATCAAAAATTTAGACTCTGAATTATATGTAATTCAGACTCTGAATTATATGAAATCTGGACTCTGAATTCTATGAAATTTGGAATTTTAATTCCTCAAAATTCGGACTCTGAATTCCTCAGAATTCTGACTCTGAATTCCTCAGAATTCAGACTCTGAATTCTCTGAAATTCAGACTTCGAATTCCTCAAACTTCAGACTCTAAATTCCTCAGAATTCAGACTCCAAATTCCTCAAAATTCATACTCTTAATTCCTAATAATTCAGACTCCGAATTCCTCAGAATTAAGACTCTGAATTACTTATAATTAAGACTCCGAATTCCTCAGAATTCAGACTCCAAATTCCTCATAATTATGACTCCAAATTCCTCAGAATTTTGACTCCAAATTCCCCAGAATTTGGACTCCGAATTCATTGGAATTCAGACTCCAAAATCTATATAATTCAGATTCTAAATTCCTTGTAAAAAAAATACGAATATCCATGATCTATAGTCTCTGAATATTTATTTGGTTAGACTCTGAACTTTATTTTCCCCTAGACTCTGAAAATTATATTTGGTTAAGCAACCTTATTTTTCTTACAATTTTTATAGTTATGAAATGATGTCATACATTCTATTTCTAACTAACCATTATTTAAGTGACACATGTATAGGTCCCTCCAAGATTCAAGGAAAAATATGACCATTGGAGGAGGGAGAAGACTGTTAAAGATGTTATTATAAATATGATATCATTTGAACGAGCTCATACAAATAAGAATTACAATTTGAACACTCTTGAGATTTCATGCTATGAAGTGATTTCTAGAGAGGGAGACTCTAATTCTTTGTGCATACTGAACATCTTTTTCAGCTTACTTTGTGTGAATCTGATTGTTGTTGAGTACATTAGAGGACTTCTATAGATAGAAAGATTGAGGTTTTGACTACCTTAAAGTTCTAGGACTTATGTGGATAGGAAGATAGAGGTTCAGACTACCTTAATGTTCGAGGGCTTGCAGAGATAGAAAGATAGATTCCAATATTCTTACTAAGGGATTACCCTGGTGTGGGTAAAAAATAATTTCTTGAAATAATAAATCAAGGGACCTTTATCTAAGGTTGTTGGATACCCTAATCTTTGGGTTAAATGATTTCATATTTGTTACTTGTTTTCTTTCAAGTTTATTTCCACTGTATTTTGATAAATGAAAGAAGCATAACCTTCTTATAATTTCTTGTACTTTTGTATACTCTGATAAGTAAGTTTCTATATTATTTAAGGTAGAATCTTTTCCTTGTAAACTTTCCTTAAGTTTCATTTTTGGAATCAATTTTTGAAAACCTAGCAAGTTTGTAGAACTAAAAGAGGTGTTGAGAATTTATCTTGTTTAACTTTGTTGAACATAGTTTTCCTTAAGGTTAAAAACCAAAGTTTTTAAACTTACAATTCACCCCCTCTTTTATTTAATAATCTACATCATTATTTTGATCTTACAATTACAGTTGAAACACTAAAAAATAGAGTTTAATTATTAATCTTTAATTCATATTCATAGTGGCCTTTCTATCGACACATGATAAAAACTCTCATTACCTTTAAGAAAGTACTAGGGTGTTTCTTTCCACAATTATCATATGTGGAAAAACCATTCTTTACCTTTTTCCCTTATCCATTTTTTTATTTTTCATAATGTTATTCCCTTTCTTCCCTTTGAATCCATAATATATATAGAATTATTTTTCTATCTTGTTAGCACATGATACTATATACTCATACAATGAGAACTTTTTGGAGACTAGTTACCTTTAAAATATTGTCTTAGTACCATCAAGGAAATGACCATTCATACTCTTTAGATTATTTTCATTGATAATGTTCCCTTTCCTTCCAATATGTGTCATTTCTAAATAATTACATACACTATATTAGATCGTAACATTATGAAATATAATGTCTAATTTTAAAATTAGTGAAATAATTAATGTAAATTGAAAATTTAGGTATAAATAATCTCTAAATCATAATATTGATTTCATTGGGAATATTTCCAAATTCTATCATAAAATTTCTTTCTATAATCATTATTTTCAGAAATCTGGTTCCTGAAGTTTGTACTAAATTTCCTCTAATAACAACTATAATTACCCTAACTCTAGTATCCTGGAGTAAGAAGTTGCATTATTATATTGTAACTAGATATAAGAAACCATATACTGAATAGAAAAATAGTTTAGTAGTATTGGTGAACTAGATACATACTTGAGTTTCAATTTACAATTGAAAAAATAAAATAAAATATAATATATTATTTGGGTACACAATTGTACTCTTTATCATATATCTACATATCAATCATAATACACCTACTGGAATCATAGAGAAAGGAAACATAAGAAATGTGTCGGCTATAATACTCATTAAGGGTATGTGTTCAATTTAATTTATCATAAATAAATATGGTATAATCAATATGACATGGTAAATAACTGAAAACTCATGAAATTTAATCAATAACATGAACACAAAGAATAATATGGAAGGAATAAATGATGATAAAGTAATTTCACATAAATAATAACCTGAGTTTGAAACTTCTACATAGATATTCCAACTAATCAAACAATCATATTGAAATAAATAACTAATTTCATAATGATGGAATGCATAATGTTGGACATATGAAACATTATGTTGAGACCTTATGCCAAGAAATCTTAATAAATGGGTAAGTACTTAGCCAATATGCAATATATTATGTCATATAAGACCAACTAATGCACATAGGGGCTATAGTGGTCCTCAAAAATAACTTACTAAGTCTAATTCATTTCTCATATGAATGAGTAATATAGCTAAATCAACATGCTATGAAAAATCAACAAATTTTGGTATTGGAAGAACAAATCATACAATATAACAATACAAGACCCAGTTAAACTAATCATAAAAAATACAAATAAATATGATGAATGGTATCATTATATTATATCATCAACAAAAATTTATATTAAGTTTGTCGACATAAATTAAAATAATTTAATGATATTACTGGAATATTTCTTTAGGAAAATACCATTTATAATTTTAAAATAATTTTTAAAAAATAAAATCTATGCTTTAATAATGAAATAAATTTCTTTGAAAAGAACCTTTCAAAAATATAATGGAAAATTAAAATCATTATGGATTTATGAAGGTGATAATTTTTTTTCATGTTGTATAAGTTAAAAACATTTATTTCACACTTCTATAAGAGAAAAAAAATCAAAAATTACCTTGTCGAGAAAATGATTGAAGGATTACTTTTATGATTTTCTGTAGAAAGTAAAAAATGGTAAAAATTTCATTAAAAAATAATTTAATAATAATAATTTTTTTTCGATTTTTTTAAGAAACAAGGACATGGAAAAGAAATATTTTCTCAATTGAGACTTTTGAAATAAACAACCATGAATAATGATAATATTCTAAAATAAACCCATACCTCTTGGGTTTATTTTGAATTGTATGCCCCATGAAATAAATAACTTAAAATTTAAATTTAAATGCTATGAATAAAAATAGATTCATGATATAATATATCAAATGGTTAGTATATTCACCACATAAAAGAAATAAATGGTGAATATGGCATATGCCTCATAGATGTATAAGTGAGATGAAAAAACTCTTAACTCAGAATAAAATTCCCTAAAATGCATTAAAACCTATTTTATATCAAATATATATTTATTCTAAATTTATTATACAACCAAAATCATATTTACCATAACATATATAACATTTTATCCTCATTTTATTAAAAACTCTGTTAAAATCATTATTCTGGGTGATAATCACTTCAATTTTCATATATATTTTGATTTAGTATTTTAGATCCTTATAATTTTATTATAGTTAATTAATCTACATAATATTATAAAAATTATAAATATAATATATAATTATTATATATATATAAATATATCCATTAATAAAATATATTGATATAAAAATAAATTACATCGTACATGGAGTCGGTAGGTTGTATGTATGCATGAACACTATTTTCATTTTTTGATGGATTGAATAAAAGAAAGTAAAAGAATAATTAAACTTTAAAACATCAATATTATGTTATATATATCACATATATTTATTAATTCTAAATTTATAAAATTACACTACTATGTGGAGACGGTAAGCTGTACATACAAATGAGAATTTTTTTAATTTTCATAGGATATAAAATAGATGTAATATGGTTGTATTATAATCATAATAAAGTATAAATATATTTATGATACTGGATTTATTATTTTAGTGTGGTTATAACACATGAATAAGAATTATAAGAAGAAATAGATTTGAAAGAGTCAGTAAAGATAATTACCTCTTCTTTAGTGGTATACCATTAGAAATGTTCTTAGGGACCTAGTATTGTTATTTTGGAAGGTCCAAAAAACTCAATAACAAGGATAATGATATTTATAAAATTAATGGTTATTATTTTGTGAGGATATATAGATCAGAAGGATGTGGATTCTTGCAATTTATTAAAATATTAAATTAGTATAAATTATTTATCATGACAAAATGCCTCCAAATGGAAACGTATTCAAAGATAAGGTAGCATAGGGAAGTAATTCCATTAAATAATAGAAATTAGACATGTTTTGTGTAATTGTAAACCTTAACACTTTGATTAAGCCCTTGGCTAATTAATTTTGACCTTAACCGTGCTAACCGGTATTTTAATCATAAAGAGTTAATAATGTTACAATAAATGAAAAAATAACTCATAAATTGGCATTGTATTATTTTTTAGACTCTATTAAATCAAAATTCTGAGAATAATATTTTTATAAATTTTAAATAATTTAATAAAATATAATTTTGATAAAATATAATTTTGATAAAATATCATTTTTTCTCAGTTTGACATTATTCATTTAATTTGACTTCAAATACATTAAGACAAAGTGGAATTAGAATAAAATGATTTAAAACCTATATAATATTTCATATAGATTTATAATTTTTTTACACATTCAATCATTCATATTATATCAATATTATTATTTTTTAAATCATTTATTTTATTTTTTATTTAATTAATTAAATATTTTTTTTTGGCATTTCACATTCATTTAAGGTAATTATATGATTTATAAAAATTTAAAATAAACTTATATAAAGAATTTAATTCCATTAATCTCAGAATAGACATTTTTGATTTTTCATATCTTTCTTTTTTCTGAATGTGGAAACATAAAACCTATTAAAAATAAAGAGAGTGACGTTTTGTTACAATTATTGATTTAAATAGTATATAAGTAATTTTCATCAAAACGTTTTAATTAAAAAAATAAAATTCAAGCCTAATGTGATAATATTATAATAATATTTATCCAATAATAATTATAATTAATAACTATAGTCTTATCACTTACTTGAAACCTAAATTAACCCAATTTACCATTTATCGAGGTGATAAATTCTACCATGATTAATATTCATTTTGAAAAAAAAAATAAAATGTTTCAATTTATTAAATTTAACTCAAAAATAAAATATAAATAAAATTTTTAAAATACAAAACACATAAGTGGTATAATGTAATTTAAAATTAAACCGGAAAATCACAAAATAAAATTCCATAAAAGTGCCCTTTTGATTGTAAAAATGTTTTATCCACAATTAATCCATGAAATTGACTAAAATAAACTTAATTAGAATATTAATAATATTATATAACTAATTTCATTTCTATACTATTTTAAAATAAAAAAGAAATTTTATAACGGTTGAAAAAAATACAATTTTCAATAAAACTTGGTAATTTTGACTATTCACTGGAAAATAAATCTTTACAAAAAAATATAAAAATTTCAATCCAAGATAATTTTGATATGATGATTTAAAAATTGAAATTATTTTTATAAAATAATACTTACATAAACTATATAATTTAATAATAATATTTTTTCTGGATACAAATCATTTTTGAAGAAAACATTTTTCTTAAGCATAAAATAACTTTAATGAAAACTAAGTACTTATTTCATAAGAATTAATCAATGAATTTTTATTTAGTAGGTTTTATATAAATATATATATTATAAATTAGGTAATATTATTCATACCTTTAAATTTAATGTCTAGGTTATAATAGTTTTATTAAAATAATATTTTATTGTTCGTTGAAGCTCAGTGTTGCATGTTGTATAATATATCGAGAATAATTTTATTTTAAAATCATGGGGTATTACATATTATCAATGTTTAAATATTGATTCACAGTTTCCAACATCATTCAAATGGGATAAAACATACTCTTTTCTTTTCCAACATCATTTGTTTGAGATAGGACTGTACTAATTGAATGCTTGAGAGTTTCCAAATACAAGATAAAAAAATTTCCTTTCACAGGTCAAATAAGATCTATATGGTTGATTGGGATTATATTAATATCATATAATTCACTTTTTTAGTTTATATCCAATTAGAAGGATACCCATTTTTTCATTAATCCGGTGAAAAGTATGAATTTACCAGTGAGATCTAAAACGAAGAACCCGATGTAGGAGAGGTGTCCCTAGAGTCTTCTCAGAACCATGAAATTTATAGGTGATGTAATAATTAGTATTAACTTTTATTATTAGGTTTTATATCAATTTATGGATGTTGTACCATTCATCCAATCAATTTTATCATTGCTACCCCAAAATTTCACTTCAAGGGATTTATTGTTAGGTTATCATGCTGAAGCTTTCTAAAGACTACCTCAAGGGTTGAAAAATGACCATAACCTTACTAATATTTTATAACTAGTTAACCCACATATAATTCAACAATTTTCCCCAATAATTACATTAATATGTTATTCATAACGCATTTATATATAATGATGGAATTTTTTAAGGGAATTACTTTATAGTAGTATACCCCCAATGGCTCCATGATAATAGTAGATTCATCATTTTCTGGTGCCATTTGAATATGGTTGTAACCAGTTTACCTATATATAAAGTATAAGGATTCAAATATATCTATCATGATGACAAATAACTCTATAATTAGATCAGGAAAGTCATCTTTCATGAAATTCTTATTGAGGATCTTGAAGTCGATATAAACATGGATTTGACTATTCTTCTTCTTTATAGGTACAATGTCAGGTAAAAAATTTTATTTATAAAATTTTATAATGAATTCAGTTTCAATGAGTTTGTCAATATCAGATTCTACTTTGGTAGTAGGATTTGTATGCATTCTTCTAACTAGTTTTTTGTATATGTGATGGTCATCTAGAAAGCATAGGTGACATATGTCACATCGTGATTCAATCTCAACATTTTAGTGTAGTTACAAGAATTTTTGGATGAATTTTTAGAAAGGAAGTATTCACCTTATATACCTCATCATCCATGTATTCACTTATCAATGTGTTTGAAGAATCCTCCTTTGTACAGAGATTCACTTGTTTGAGCTGATCGATGGCAGTAGAGATGACTTCCTTAAATGTTAGAGGGGAATCTCTGAAGCAACGTTCTATCTATTCAACTATAGTGCAATTAAAATAAAAAAGGGTGAAGGTGTATTTGTTATCTATAATTTTATATAATTATATCTATAACAGCTTTATATTTTCAAAGATCACTATGTTCAATAGCATGTACAACACACAACACTAATATTAAATGAAATGCGATATATTATCAAAATATCATTATTTAAACATGACTATTATAACCTATCCATTAAAATTGTAGGTATTTATAGGAATAAAAATATTATAAAATATCACTAAAGGGTTTTTATAAGATAAATGTATTTATTTATTCATAATAATAAGTACTCAAATTTCAGTGAATCCATTTTATGATTAAAAACATGTTTTCTTCAAAAATGATTTTTATTGATTTTATGAGAAAATATCATAATTTTAGAACTTATATAGTTTATTATTGTATAAAATTTACATATTTTTATGAAATAATCATATCAAAAGTGACTTATGGTTCGATCTTATTATTTTTCAAAAAATATTTATTTTTTGTGAATAGTGAAAACTACCGAATTTTGAAAAATTGTCTTTTATTTTTAATAAATAAAGAAATTTAAAAGTCCCATTATTATTATAACGTTCTTTAAAAGTAAAATAAGTATTATTTAGTTAATATTTAATATAATTAATTAAATTTAAATCTTCTTTATAATAGATTTTAGTATATGATTATTATTAGGTTTAAAAATGGATTTTTCTAAAAACGGTTTTAATGTGTATGATGATTATAAATTTTAATTAATTAAAATAATACTTAATGTAAAATAATTTAAATTAAATTTTTATATTATATATGTTTACATATTAATTTAAATTTATTTAATTATGTTTACTGGTTATAGATTTAATAAAACATTATATATTTTTTGAGAAATGCATTTATTGGAAAATCATTTTTCGACATGTTTTGTGGGTTTATTTTATTAAATTTAATCATTAAACTTATGTGATTTGAAATTTAAAAAATATATTCCATATTTATAACTAGAATTATTAATATTAGGTAATATTTTCTACTAAGTTTTGGTCATAATTAATAGTAAAAAAATAAAAATACTAGTCATCATGGTGAAAAATTGAAATGGTAAAAGTGAGTAACCATATAAGTAAATGGAATAAAATGTTTAAAAAATGTATCTTTTAAAATGGGGGAGGTTTTTTAGACCATATTTCCAATACAATCCATTATTTATCAAAATTTTAGGCACTTTTTTTGAGAGTGACCTCCCATTATTGAATAGTTTTGGATATTTAAAAAAATACTACTCTTCCTCAATTTGAAAAGGGCACCCTAACCCCTCACTTTTTCAAATATATAAAGCCATTTTCTTACCCAAAATATATGAAAATATATCCCTAATATTTTTATAAACATTCTAGAGATTCTTTAACTCCAAAAAGAACAACTATAGAGTCTTTATTAAGAGATGTATATCAGATTCTTCTAAGCGAAGGTTATCATCTTCACCGAGATCATAGTTTTTACTTGTTATTTTTACACCATAAATTATGTCTTAAAATTTAAAATCTAATAAAAACGTTATCTCCTATATAATTAAATTTTATTATTTTTATTTCATAATATTTATCAATCTCCTCTTCCATCAAATGAGAAAAAGAACCATCATTCGTGTGTACGGAAGACTACCACCCTATGAACCAATATAATTCATTTTACAAAATCACCACTAATAGATGTTCATGGTGATATATTTAATTATTATATATTATATTAATTAAATATTAATCATTCAAAAAAATTAATGTAGCACATCAACCTGTTTCACCACTCGAACAACACTCAGGGTCGGTTGACCACTAGGCCTTCAGCACACCTCCTTGTATGCCAATAACTACCGAATAGTAGTGAGAGTATAAATAAGTGATTGTGGGGATACTATACCCATTTTTGGTGATGATAATAATGGCCTATAGATAAATATTGTAGTTTAATAAAGACCATAAACACCAGGACCAATAACTCAAAATAGTAGAAGAAAAAATAAGAAGCTACAATAATAATAATAATAACTCAAACATACCATTTTCAGAATCAAACCCCACATGATACCATTTGCAGAAACATGAGTTCAACACAGTTCATACAAAAAATAATTAAGAAGGGTCACCTATGTATAACCAATAATAAAAACATATATAAATCATGGAAATATTAAACATAATCTCTAGTGGATGAAATAACCTCCAAGGTACATTGCTATCTATCCCATGATAAAGAGCCTAACATGATCACTAAGGTCAATCTATTGATCCAAAATCCTAAAATGATTATAGAGACATAAAGTCCCCATGCAACCCAAGGGACATTATAGTGTGTAAGAATAAATCTCAGTAGGCCACCACCAATGTGTGACTGTCTTACATCCATGATCATTCAAGTGTATACTAAAAATAAAAAAAAGAGGCTCTGAATACATGTATAAATATATACCTACTTCCTTTGTACTCAACATAAAAAAGGAAACAATCACCTACTTTATCCAATACCATTATACAATGCTTCCCCAGTTATATATATGGGGTACAATGACAAGTCTGCATATAAATAACTGTATTGGTGAAGATCCTTATCATAAAACACAAGGAATCTCTTAATGGGTAACAAGTTTGAGAGACCTCAGGAACCTCTTATAAATTTATCACCAACACCTCATACTAACTAACAACTTTTGTGTTATAATCATTAACTGGAATTCCGAAGGCATTCCCAAACAAGTACCTAGTCCCTCGAGCCTTAGCTTAGAAAATCCTATTAATCTCAAATCCCAACTTAAGAGGTACATCAATTCATGTCATCCAATATAAAATAAACACCTTCAAATCATCATCCAACATCTATAGGAATGATAATATTCATCTTCTCAAATAATCCCAGCCCAATGGCCTTAAAGTACGATGAGAATCATCCCCTAACCAATAGTCTCATCACCATCAACTGATGGATCCTCACCATCCATGTGGATTTCTAAAGAAAGAAACTCCAATATCACTGATTGTCAAAACCATCCTAAGCTTCAACTAATGGAGGCCTCTATTTATATGAACTATCAACACCACCTCATCATCTGAGTCCTATCTATGTACACACAACTCCAATGGTTCATCATCCAATCAAAATGAGTGGAAATAACTACCATTACCTATGAAACATCATCCCACCACCTCGTGCCCTTATGACCGTGTCACCCAACCTAATGGTCAACACCATCTCAAAATCCAGGGCCATTCCATCAATCATGATGAACTCATCACCTCAATCTGATGATCAGGTCTCCCAACATATGATCCACATCACGCATAAAACCCAGGACTTTCCCAACATGATGAACCACATTACTTTATCCAAATGGTCAACACCATCTCAATCCTTAGGTCAATCCCATCACATTCATATGGAACCGATAAATTCAATTATAATAATTCAATTTAAATAATAACACACTGGCCATAAACTACCCAAGTTTTATACAACCTATAATATAGACTTACACATAATAAAATGTCTACAGAATGCCTAAAATAATCCTAAAGTATCTGTTTAACAATTTAAAATCAAGAATTTAATTAATTAGGGTATTTTTCAGACTACCTAGTGGAACATAAAGAGATAACCCTTGAAACACAATTAAAAATCAATGAGAAAGTTAGGCACCACCCACCTCATACCTATAAAAATTATATTATCTTACACTGGCTAAAAAATCAATCCAAATTAGAAGAAATCAATATTTTAGATGAACTCCATAAAAATTGGAAAAAATATCTCACACAGATTTAGTGCACTGTATGTTGAGAGAAAAGAAGAAAAGAAGAAAATGGATTTGAAGTCATATAGATACACTTCCAATAAGATCAATAGATAAAATATTAGAGAATAGATAGAAAAGTTCCCTCAGTTTCTAGGGAGGAGAAGAATGTGAGGAGCTCCCTTATTGTCCATGTGAGAATGGGATGAAAATAAGAAATTGGGAAGAAGTAAAAAACAATAATTTACCTTATTTGAATGAGAACCATGGTTTGGTTGCACCATTTGGATGATCATATTCTAATCATGCACACTCAATATCCAATGTGATATTCCCCTTTTCATGGATAAGTGCATGATTTTCTTAACAGTGCGTAGCCCATGAAGAATCCACTATTGACAGCTCCCACATCACAGAGTTAGACACACATTTTCCCCAACTGTGTGAAAATCGTGTGAATATTCTCTACTAAAATATTTAGATGTCTCCCATGGACATGGTACCCCTCTTACATGGGTTGATAAACTATTCCTAGTGAAGAAGTATGGCCTTATAGTTAATCTTGGTAGGCTACACAGTTTTTTTATGTAGTGCACCTCTTTCTACTAACCCTGTAATGTTGGGTTTTCAGCCTCTAACGCACCTAAAACCCACTTAAAACCCTAATAAACTTTTGGAACCTCTAAAACCATATAAAAAAAGGATTTGATTCAATCAAAATCTAAGAATTAAGTTTCAAAGGTCAAAAAACAATTTATCACTATCACCAAAATCAAAAAGTTTAAATGGGTTGAGGAATTCAACCCACTCCAAAAACCCGAGACACCACAATTTCCCCAACTTAAAACAGATCATCCCTGAGCTATAACAATTTACCCATAGATGGTACCATAAATACCTATATTTTTCAAATCTCCTCGGTTTACCTTATTTATAAAGTTACTGGTAAAACCTCTCAAGGCACTCCTCACCACAGTAATTAGTTACCCTGGTCACTTCCAAAATAAAAACTCAAAATTATGATGGTACACCAACCTTCCATGGACATAAAAGTCATCCAATGATGAATGTTAAATCTTTCACCTCATTAGGTTCTCAAACCATGTTCAATTACAACATGACATCCATTAAGTTCCACATCTCAACAGATGTCCACCTCATTCCCATGTCTCACATGGCGCATGTGAGGTATCAAATCTCATTAGATTCTCGAAAGTACCCATGCCACATCAGGCACCCAAAAATCCTGCATCTATTCATTTATTAGATGCCAATTCTCCTCAAATAACCCACATCATGTTAATTCCCATAATAAATCCCTATTCCATTCACCTCATATATATGACTCATCTGAGTCAATGCCATCCTACTAACCAACACATGGTTAGTCCAAAAATATATCCCATATAGCTCGTGCACCTAAACTGGAAATGAAAAACAAAAAGAACCATTCCAAAATAAAAAAGAAACATTAAAAAACCCATGAAGTACCTTTTACTATAACTAGTTCCCTGAACTGATATGCACTAGGAAACTCCACTGTATATAACTAGCCTGAAGTCTAACTACCTGAGGCATGATCTTTCTGTGGTGCTACAGCAGCCCCTAGCAACTGACCCCACTACGGGGTTCCACTGTTTCTTCCACATCCTCTAAGTATAGCTGAATCATGGATACCATCTCTTGGTAATTCTCCTGATCCGACCTCATATACCTAATTCTTCCCCGGTCCTTAACTCTCTATCATAAGAGAAGTCTTCCTACAAAATGTCATGATATTGATGACCTGAAATCAGGCTCAGTAATCCTTTGGTGCCTGATCACATTATATCTATACATGTTCTAGATTACTATAATAGAATCATACTGTATAGACCTAGTCTTTAGTGGTTTACTTGATTCTCTGGCTTAAAAACCCTACTGAGAATCCTCACAACTAAACTTCTGACTATCTGGAGCATCACCACCGACATTTCCGGTCACTTCCACCTAGCTTGAGTATTATCGATCCATCAAAATTTTCTCATATATCAATAGGTTATTCATAGCATCGGAGAATGAGGATAACTTGAAGATGTTTAAATACACTCTAATGGTGTTCTATAAACAATCCTAAAAAATTTTACCCTCATGGTGACATATCCTACCATATCACCTAAAAAATGAGACAAATTTTTCAAAGTAGATATGTAGTCCATAATAGACACCTCTTCCTATCGCAGTCTCAATAAATACTAATCTATATCTTCCCCAAGCATCTCCGAGAGAAAGTGATCATAGAACCTAGCCTTGAAGTCCTTCCAAGCCAGTCCCTTATGTCTACCTTCCTATGTATGTACATCCCACCAACGCTTATCCAGTCCACTGAGCATGTGTGTTTCCAGATTCACCCTCCATCCTAGGAGTGTCTCATCCCAGTCGAAGATGGTATGGATTGACTCAATCCAATTCTCTACTACCTGTGGTCCACCATCACCCTAAAATAGTGGTGGGTTCCATAACTAGATCTCATGAGTCAAGTACGCCATGGATGGATCTTCTCCCTGATCTCCCCTATCAATTCCATGGATGACACCGACCAAGATCACCCTGATATTATCTTCAAGATAAATCCCAAAAGATACCATATCACGTGGATGATTCACCTACACCTGAGCCTATTACTAGGCTTGTACCTTTGACTCATGCTTAGACCGACCCTCTGGGGCCTCATCCCAACCCTCAGGGGCCTCAACCTGTGCGTGGTCATGCAGAACCATATTACCTCCCCCTTGATTCTCCACCAAAGTCAGTGTAGGTTTCACCCCACTGAATACCAATACCATGGTTATATATCCATAATATATATATATATAAGATAGATTGAGAAGGTTGTAACAAGAAACATGATCTTTCCGACCATACACTCCCCTACTGCAACCATGTCACATGACATGCAACCTCATGGCCCCTCACCCACCTATATAATAGCAAGGTATAACATAAAAATACAGCCTCATGGACCCTTTCCTACCCATAATAGAGTTAGGAATCACATATAAATCCAAGGTATCTAAGTAGAATTCCACCAAAGAGGTTATGCAAGAAAATTCTATTTAGATTACTTATTGAAGTTTTAGACAAGTCACCCATGCCTTCATCCATTACTACACCTATAAAATACATTCCCATATATATATATATATATAATCACATATCATCACACATAGATTTCATTGGTAGCACATGCCTAGGATGGATGAGTAGAATGACACAAAAGATAGGCTAAGTGGGAAAACATTGTTTAGCTTCCTTTGTTGACACTTTAAACAACACAACCCCTCTTAAAATAATCTAGGTTCCCAATAAAAAACACCAAAAATTAATCACACACACACACATAGATATATATATATATATACACACACATATATATATCAGCCATCAAATGTGCCTATAAAATAATCATAACCAATCACCCCTTTCCATACCGAGCCAAGGGTCCATATCTCCTCCCTTTCCATACCAGCCCAAGAGTCACATACCATAAAAGATAATCATCACACCAAAGTGAACCACTCAAGGTGTAAATCATATCAAATATAAAATCACATAGAAGAACATAAATTTCCCACCCCTGGAAACTTGGACTCTCCACAATGCATGGGGATGAAGGCACCCAAAAACAAGATCAAAACCCAATTATTACTACATACTAGTCTTAAATCTACTTGAGAGAAAATGTTAATGCCTAAAAATAGGTAAAAGAAACTCATATAATACCATTTTAAGTGTCCAGATCCGTTTCACCACTCAAACCATGCTTAGGGCCAATTAACCACTATGCCTTAGGTGTGCCTCCCTGTATGCCAAAGGATATCAACTAGTAGCTAGGGTGTAAAGATTTTATAGAGGAGAGACTATAACCACTAGTGGTGATGATAATAATTCTCTAAATATAAATATAGTAGTCAAATAAATACTATAAATATAAATACGAATAAACCTGAATAATGAAACCAAAAATAAGTAGTAGTAGTAGTAATAATAATAAAACTCAAATATATATTTTTAATAATAAAACACCACAATATACCATTTGAAGAAACATGCATACAAGTCAGGACATACAAAAAATAAGTAAGAATGGTCACCCATAGCTAACCACTAATACATATATATATAAAGCATGTCAAAATCTCAAAATTTTACTCTAACTGATGTAAGAACCACCAAGGTCCTTTGCAATCCATACCATGTTAAAAACCCCAACATGATCACTATGGTCCATCTCCAAACCTCAAACACTTACCTAATCAAAGATATATTAATTCTACATGAATACTGAAGGGACAATGTAGTGTGTGAGAATAAATCTCAATAGGACACCCCAACATGTTCCTATCTTACATCCATGATCATGCAAGTGTATACAAAAAAAAGTGGCACTACACACATGTATAGATATATACCAACTTCTCTTGATCTAAATAGCCATAAGAAAGTAATCACCAACTTTGGAAAATACCAGTATACAAAATACCCCCAGTTATATATATGGAATACAATGACATGTTTTAATATATATAACTGTAGTGGCAAGGATCCTTAGTATAGAGACCCAACCCTAGAAACATGGAGCCAATGTCTGCTACTAATTACATTTTCACGATTACAAGAAATCAAATCTCAAAGGAATGAGAGTTTAGTATTCTTATTAAACTATATACATATATGAGTCTTTTATTCAAAAATAACACACTAATTAAAACATAATTTATTTTCTTCCAAATATATAAATTTAAGGATAACTCTAATACATCTAGTAAATCCATGCATATATTTCATAGTACGCTTCTTTGATTCCTATAGAATGAAACATATGAAGGGTGAGATGAAATCCTCAGTAAGGGAAAAATGTAGTATAGTCAATGAAAAAAATCAATATGGAAAGGTAAATAACTGGACACACATGCTATTTAAATAACTAGATAAGGAAAAATAAATATGGTAAGTTAAGAAACTAAAAGACTTTTCATTTAATCAGTGAAATGAAAATGAAATATATCCATATATATGTTGATGAAAAATCTACTGGATGAATAATAACTGAAACTAATATAAATGTGATTCTTAATTATTAGATTCCATGTTTTTTAGGTACATGAAACCATTACCGTCCAGACCTTTCACAAGAAATTTTACCATATTAGGTAAAAACTAATCAAATTTGTGCAACTAATTCATCTCATGAGACTGATGATTCATCTGTGGGATTTAATTAACCATTTCACAACCCATATATCTTTCATTAATCGGTCTTTAACCCATAGGGCTTACATTAACTGATCCCTAACCCGTATAGTGAATTTCCCAAGCATTTAAATAAACAAAGTTCCTTATAAAATATCTTTATTTACTAAAGGATATGGGTTTATCAATATTTCACCTAATAATCAAATATATATCAAAGTAAACATAAAATGGAAAATAGTATATAGTTTAGGAAAAAATATTATCCAAAAAAAATGTTATGGGTATTTAGAGGAAATTCAATGTCAAATGATTATAGGAAATTGAACATTTCAAGGGGGTTAAAATAAATCAAGGAAGTGAATGTGAATACTAACCTCGAAAAAATAAATAATAAACCATCCTAAGGATGAAATATGATGGTATCAAAACAAGATATCCCAAGTAACATAAAATAAGGGATTTTTATGAATGGAAATAATATAAAATGTTTTTAAAAAAACATTCCTGAGGAAAATATCACATTGTTTTGAAAAACCATTTGAAAAAACATTTCATTGAAAATAACAATTGTAAAAAATTTTATTCAAAGATTAATATTTTAAAGATGCAAAGGAAGATTTAAAGAAATTATGATAGGTTAATCCATAAAATCCATACAAGGTAAACTAGCATTCCTTTTAAAAGGTAAAAAAGGTTGAAAAATTCCTTTTCGTGAAAGAGACAAGAAGATTCCTTTGAAAACATTGGTAAAATAAAAAAGGCTAGAAATGTTTTTTCCAAATAATTTTGAATTAATATTTTAAAACATTTGAATAAAACATGGTTTTTATAATAAAACAGGTTCTCTGACTAAAGAGAGATATAAATATGGGTTTTTTTTAAAAATAATTCTAAAACATTTTGACTACCAAAGAGTAGAAAATGGTACTAATACATGAAAATGGTCATCAATAACCAGATAAGAGAAAATGAAAGGTTTTTTTTTAAAATGGTCATATAATTTCCTCAAATGAAAATACTATTAAAGGATTGATAAAGTTATTATTGAGGAAAACAATCTTTATACATTTCAAAGTATCCCATGCCACATTGAAACATTTTAAATCAAAATCATCATGAAGTAAATAATTAAATAAAAGTTGAAAATACCATTAAGATTAAAGTATTAATGATATAATACAAAAAAATTGATAGTAGATACACCATATAAAATATTTAAGTTGTGAACCTGAAATTTATCTCATGGATGAAAAATGGTGAGATGAGAATCCCTTTCCTTGTGTTTCCCTTCAGGGGAACATCCTTTAACTTCATGTATAATAAAATTATATTAAATTTAAACTTTATTGATAACCTTTTTTATGTTTATCATTACTTTTATTAACATTTTTTACTATATTTTATACAACTAATTAAACAAATAGGTTTACAAATGGTGTATTGACAAAATTCGGTTTAGGTTTCAAAAATAACTTTCATAGGTCAACTATGATGAAAGGGTTCATTAAATAACATCTATAGAAAAATAATTCTGAAATAATAATCACATTTACACAAAAATTATGATTCTAAGATCAATAATTAAATATATTTATGAAAAATTAATCAACTTTACAATCATGGGGATGGAAGGTCATACGTATGCATGAGTGACATTACAATTTTTTAATGATCTTTATGGAAAGAAGGTATGTAACACCATATTTTTCCATAATTATCATTAGATCATAAATATAATATTATTTATCCATATATACCTAATTATATAATTATTATGATGTAAAATGAATCACATCGTGTCGAGGATGAAGTAGTCCACACATCTATGAATGACGTTATCAATTTTTAAGTAAATGAAAGAGTAATAAAGAAAATGATATATATAGTATATTTACAGAAAGGTAATTATGTAATAAATATCATATATAAATTTTTATGTCATATATGTATAATTTAGACCATATTTTTTAAAATCCATGTATCTTTTGAATGAATCATATTGCATTGAGGGAGATGTAGTCTACACAACCTCAAACGATCTTATCAAATTAACGAAAAATGGAAAGTATTAAAGGTATGAATTATAAAAGGATTAACGAAATATAAATACATAATAAATATAATATGTATCATATATAAATATTTTCACCATAATAATTTCCACCATGAGAGGTGGTAAATAAAAAATGAACAATTATTGTTTCGTGAGGTAGTAGTTAACCACACACAGAAATAGTATGTTCATTAGACTTTAGATGGAAGTGTGTGTAAATTTAGATCCAAACCATAACATAAAAAAATAAGAGTATATTTATTATAATTTTTTTATAACATAATGATATAAGGAGAGTTGAGGTAGTGGAAAATGTAAATAATTTTAAAAACATTGAGAGAAGACGCTAACTCTTAATCGGGTAACTACTGTTAGTTTGCACCAAAAGGCATATTTGGAAGAATTTATGAAAAAATTTAGGATTAAATGTATGGTGGAATTTTTTGAATCTATATGGGAATATATTGGATTAATATAAGTGGTTTGAGAGGTGTTAGTAATGTGACGAGGTGGTGGATTTTTTATAATGGAGGAAAAATACTCACATTGTATTTTTGGAAAGAAGTTATATGTACCCGCATTTGTACCTAATAATAGTATTAAAAAACAAAAAAAAACTTAATAATTGAAGGTTAATGAAAGAATTATGTATGTAAAATGGGTGTTGGAGAAGTGGATAGGTAATTTGGGCCCCTAAGTTAAAGGTTTTTCCATTATTAATTTTCATTTTTCCTTAATAAATGTAATTAATTTTAATTTCATTCACTAATATTTTTGGAAGAAAATTTGGTGTTATAATACATTAAAAATTATTATGATTCAAAAATATGGAATCCATTTTTTCCAAATTCCAATCATATAGGTGGTAGAAATTGATTTAAATTTAATACCAGTGGTGGGACGACAATGTGAGTTTTTAAAATAAGAACATTTGAATGATTGCTATAGTTTTATAATAAATTTCAAAATGAAATTGATTAAAATTAAATAAATTGCATTAATTTATAATCATATTATATAATTAAACTTTAAAACTAAAATTATAATGTACCGTTATAAATAAATTAGATGAAAAATCATTTTTGAACTAATATTATGTATTTTTTACTATTCATTAAAAGATGAAATATTTTTGAAAAATATAAAAAATTAACCCTATACTAATTTTTATGTTTTTATTTTAATTATAAAGTTTATTTTGATATATTAAATCAAAAAAAGTTTCAAAATGAATATTTAAAATGGGTTCTCTATTAAAAGTCTGTAAAATTACCTTTATAAAAATATAGTTTTTTTTGTGTGAAATAAGGTTTGTTCCTATATTATGCCTATAAAATCTAATAGATTAATATAAAAAATTTTAAATTGAATATATAAAAAAAAATTCAGTGAAATCATTCACTAATTTTAATTAATTCTCTTTATTAAGATAAAACTCATTTGGAAGAATAAAAATAAAAATATTTTGTATATCCAATTGGTTCCTATTTTAATTTCTCATTAATTATTAACCAAATAATTAATTTTATATTTATATAAAACATAAAATTTAATAATTTAGTTAATAATATCCATATCCAATAAAATAATGGCTAGTTCATATCATATCATATTAAATAATAATACATTGTTATTTGGTGAAACGCGGTCTTACGTGTAACACATGCTATTGTGGAAGGTTTCTCTTGTGTGTGATGCAAGCTAAATAAGTGTTGAGTGCATTAAAATATATATGATGTAATTAAATTATTTAAAATATTAAATATATAGTAAATTCTTGGGAAATTATATTCCCTTATGAACTTGGTGATGCGTTTCATAAACACTATTTAATAAAAATTTGTACTTTAGAATTTGAGGGTGTCACATTCTCCCCACCTTAATTAAATTGTGTTCTTGAAATTTAAAATTTATCTTGGCTTGATATTTCCTAAATTGAAATACCACATCACAATAAGGGTTTGAAAAACATCCTCTAGAAAAGATAGAATGGAAAGTACAAAGGTCACATGGACTACCATGTAACTAGGTCTCTAAGTAGGAGAACATCTGTGGCTAGAAGAGATACGTACTTAAAGGAAAAGAGTGAGTATTTATAGGGAGTGAATGGGGTCATAAATCAAAAACAAGTGAATTATTAATAGAATTTTGAAATCCTCAAATCCATAAATCTTTTATGATTTAGAAGACCATTGGTTCAACATAAATTAAGGTATTAGGCAAAAATCTTATTTCTAAGTAATTTTACTAATGTTGTGTAATTAATTTAATGCCTAAAGATACAAGGAAAATTACTTTCTTCATATATTTCAATAAATACAATTTCATCATTTGGTTTTTTTTGATTGGTTTTCTTGTTAATACAAAAATTAATTTTGATACCTGAAGCATTAAAATACATCTCTAAAGGTTCTTAAGTCCTATAAAAGTGTGACAAGTCTAACTATTTGTCTTTAACTGTCATCAAAAACCAATACAATTAATATATTAATCTCTAATACTTAAAATTGATATTACTGGTTCTTCACTAACATTTATTCTTAATTTTTTTTTACTAAAAACAATGAAAAATTAACTAGAACATTTATGTAGGTTAGTGGTTAGTGTGAAACCCTTATCATCCTTTAGTCATGGGTTCAAGACCCACGCCCTTACTCCATTTGATTGGTTGTCACCCAAAATCATATTTTACTTTTATAAAACCAACTTAATATAATTTACAAAATAAATCTAATGGACATCCTTGAAGTTTAATCAGAAAATAGACTCTTAACTAATGTTTTCAATATAACCATTTTTTATTAAGTATCATAATCTTATTTTACTATTAGTAATATGTAATTACTGATCATATGAAACCTAAAGGTTACCATTACATTTAATGTTATGTGTATAAAATTTAAATACATTATTCATTAAATATACTTTTCCTATAAAATATATTCTTATAAAACCAAGTATATTCTTTAGACGTTTCATGATTCTTATAGCCAAAATACCACTGGTAAAATACTTCTAAAATTTCATTATTGAGTCCCAAAAATAATTCATCAAAATTGGTCCTTCTTTAGTCAAATGTTTAACCATAATATCATTTTTTTGTATTTCTAAATCACTACACCCTATATTTAATCTAAAAAACATTTTGTTTAATTTAGGTTACATAATATGTTTCCAAATTATTCATAATGGTTTGTAAAAAAATGTGTATTATCCTAACATATCACCCAAGAGTGTAAAACCTAGTGCCCATTAATGCCCATTTTCATGTACTAGGTTACCCTGAGTCAAGCCCGAAACACCTTGTCAGAGTTATTACTCTTAGAAAATTTTGTGCTAGAACCACGTCCACTTGTAGTATCCATACAAGGATGAATTTATAAGATGACCCAGATAATATATACCTTACCAAAATTATGGAATATTCTTCGATAATTATCCTAAAATTATACATTAGGTTTATGTTCTCTAACCTATGTTTTCATAAATCTAGTTCCCAAGGTTGCTACTAAAATTCCCATGATACCAATTATAGAGAACTGACCCCATAAACCTTAAGTGTCAATTACTAATTACATTTCTATGATTTCAAAGAATCAAATCTTGAAGGTATGATGGTTTAATAGTCTTGGTATACCAGATACAAACATGAGTCTTTTATTACAAAAGAATACACTAATTAAAACATATTTTTTTGTCTTCTAAATAAATAACTCGAGGATAACTCTAATCCATCTAGTAAATCATTGGATATCTTTTGTATTATATTTCTCAGATTTCTGGTAAATGAAATATAATAAGGGCGAGATCAAATTCTCAGTGTGGGAAAAATGAAGTGGAAGTAATAATGAATTCATGATAATAGTGAATATGTAAAAGTAAATTACTCAACACATATGCTATTCAAATAACTATATAAGGAAAAATAAATATGTCAATGTAATAAAACTAAAACACATTCCATTTAATAAATGAAATGAAAATGAAATATATCCATAGATAGGTTGACATAAAATATCATGGATGAATAATAACTGAAACTAATATGAAAGAAAATGTTTAATTATTTGAATCCATTTTTCCTAGGAACATACAACCATTACTGTCAAGACCTTTCACAAGATAGTTTAGAATATTGAGTAAAAACCCATCTAATTTGTTCCATTACTTCATCTCATGAGACTACTGATGCATCAAGAGGATCTCATTAGCTGATTCCTAACTCTTAGAGATTTAATTAACTAGTATCAAACCCGTAGAGATTGTATTAACTGGTCCCCAACCAATATAGTTCATACACAAACCATTTAAGTAAACAAAGTTCCTTATAAAATATCCATATTGAATAAATTATTCAATTTTATAAATATTTTACAAAATAATAAAATAAATTTAAAATTAGAAACTATATGAAAAATGTTATACATTTCAGAAAATAATCATATCCATGAAAAATTATACGGATATTTCAGGGCAATTCAATGAAAAAATGATCATAAGAAATTGAATATTTATTAAAATTAATCAAGGAAGTGAATATGAATAATATCCTTGTAAAAAACAATCACAAACCATTTAGAAGAAAAAAATAGGATGGTATTAATACAATATATCCCATGTAACATAAAATAAAGGGTTTTTGTTCTTCATTAATGGAAATACTATAAAAAGATGTTTAAAATAACATTTTTGAGGAAAATATCCTTTTATTTTGAAAAACCATTTGAAAAAACATTCCATTGAAAATCAATTTTGAAAAAAATTTCTTTAAAAAGTAACCTTCTAAGCATGCAATGTAATATTCAAAAAAATGAGGATGGGTAAATTTATAAAATGCATATGAGGTTAAAGTACATTACTTTTTTCACGGTAAAAAGGTTGAAAAATGCCTTATTATGAAAGTGACAAGAATATTACTTTGAAAACATGGGTAAAATACAAAAAAGGGTAAAAAATTATTTACCAAATCATTTTAAATTAATTTCTGAAAACATTTTGATAAAGCATATTCTATAGAAGAAAAGAGGTTCTCCGACTAAAGAGAGAACTAAAGTCGGGTTTTCTGAAAAATATTTTCTAAAATATTTTGAGTACTGAAGAGTGTAAAATGACATTAATACTTGAAAATGGTCATAAATAACAAGATAATAGATAATTAAAGGATTTATTGAACACGTTTTATACAATTTCCACAAATGGAAATACCATTTAAATACCATTAAAGTTATTTTTGAGGAAAATAATCTTTTAACATTCCAAAGTGTCCCATACAACTTCGATTTTTTTTAATTAATAATCCTCCTGAAGGAATATCATTAAATGAAATTTTAAAAAATTATGAAGATAAATTATTAATGATATAATATAACAAAATAGGTAGTAGATACACCACAAGAAATATGTAAGTGATGAACATGACATTTATCTCATGGATGTAAAAAGGTGAGATGAGAATCCCTTACCTTGAGTTTCCTTTCAGGGGAACATCCTTTAACATACTATATAAAAACATTATGCTAATTTTATACTTTCTTAAGAAACCTTTTCATTTTTATCATTAATTTTATTTCACCTTTTTACTATGTTGTATACAACTACTTAAACAATTATGTTTATGTCTGGTGTTTTGACCAAATTCAATTTATATGTCAAAAATAACTTTGGTAGGTAAACTATGGTCAATGGGTTCATTAAATAATATATAATGGGTAATAATAATGAAATAATTTTCATATTTATACATAAAATATACTTTTAAGATCAATAATTAAATATGGTTATGAAAAATGAATAATTATTATAATCCGGAAGATGGTTGGTCGTACGTATGCCTGAGTAATGTTCCCATTTTTCAATAAACATTATAGAAAGAAGGTAAGTAAAACAATATATTTATAAATTTATTATTATATCATAAATACCATATTATTTAAAAATATATTATTTTATATATAACTGTTGTGATTTAAAATTAATCACATTGTGTCGAGGAGGTGGTAGTCCACATGCCCACGAATGATGTTATCACTTTTTAAGTGCGCGAAAGGGTAATAAAAAACTAATATATATAGTATGTTTAAAGAAATATAATTATGTCATGAATATCATATATAGGTTTTTTATATCACATATGTTTAATTTAAACTATCTTTTATACATTCCATGTATCATGTGAACTAATCACATTTCTTTGATGGGGTGGTAGTCCATACTTCCTCAATGTAATTGTATTAACAAAAAATAGAAATTATTAAAGGTATGTGTTATAAAAGTATTAAATAAGTATAATTACATAATAAGTATCATATATATCATATATAAAAATATTTTCCATTATAATGGCCATCATGAGAGGTGGTAAAGGAAACATGGACAATCATCATTTTTTGAGGCAGTAGTTCACCATACATAGAAACAGTATGTAAGTTACCCATTAGATGAAAGTGTGTGTAAGTGTAGGTAAAAAAAGTTAGCATAAAAACATACTAGTATATTTATAATACTATTGTTTTTATACATGAATGAAATAAGTAGATTTTATAGAGTGTGGAATGGAAATAATCTTACAAATTTTGAGAGAAGACATTACCTCTTAATTGGGTAACTACTTTTGGTTTGTACCAAAAGTATTACTTGGAGGAATTTATCACTAAATGGAGGATTCTTAGAATAGGGAGATAGGTTTTGGTAAGATATATGGAAAGATATTGGCTGGAACTAATTGGTTTGAGAGGTTTTAGGAATAGGGATAGATAATGGCCTTTTATAAGGGAGGAAAAGGACTCACTTGGTATTTTTGAAAAGAAGTTAGGTGCACCCACATTTTTACTTAAAAAGAGTCTTAAAACAACCAAATACCACAATAATGGAAGGTTAATGGACAAATTATGGCCATTAAACGGGTTTTTTAAAAGTTTATAGGTTATTTGGGTCCCTATGTTAAAGGTTTAGTCCTTTGTTAAGGTTAGTTTTTCCTTAATAATTGGAATTAATTCTAATTAATTTCACAAATAGTTTTGGTGAAAAAAAATGTTCTAATTATAAATTATAAATTATTTTGATTAGAAAATATAGAATTCAATTTTCCATGTGCCAATTATATAACCAAAATTTATTTAAATTTAATCTCCAAGGCGAGATGACAATGCGGCGTTTAAAAGTAAAAACTAATGAAAGTTTTCTATTATTTTATAATAAATATCAAAGTGAAATTTATTAAATGAAATATATTGTATTAATTGATAAAAATATGATATAATTAAACCATAAAACCAATTAAAAGTATAATTTTTTCTTATAAATAAATTAGATGAAAAAGAAGTTTTGAAATAAAATTCAGTATTTTTGACTATTCATTAAAAAATGAAATGTTTTTGAAAAATATCAAAAATTCACCCTAACCTATTATTTTTGTTTAGAATTTAAATATTCAGTTTATTTTGACATATTAAATCAATAGAATTTTCAAAATTCAGATTTAAAATGGGTTCTCTAATAAAGGGCGGTAAAATTGCCTTTATAAAATATAGGTTTTTATGTATGAAATAAGGTTAATTATTATCTTATGATTATCAAACATAATGTCTGAATATAAAAAATATTTTATTGAATATATAGAATATATATTTCTTTTAAATCATTCACTAATTGTAATTAATTATTTTTATTAAGATAAAACTCATTTGTAAGCATAAAAATAATAATATATCATTTTATATCAAATTGGTTCCTATTTTCATTTATGATTAATTGGTAACCAATGAATTCATTTTATATTTATATAAACCATAAAATTTCATAATTTAGTTACTATTATTTATAACCACTAACATAACGGCTAGGTTATATCATATCATATTAATTAATAATACAATGTTATTTAGTGAATCTCAGTCTTCTGAGTAATGTATGATATCGAGGAAGGTCTCTCTTGTGTGCGATGCAAGATAACTCAATGTTGTGTGAAATACAATATATAGCATGTATTGAATTTATTTAAAATACTAAATATATAGTCGAGTCTTGGGATATTATATTCCTCAACGTGCTTGGTGATGCATGTCATAAACAATATTAAATACAAAGTTGTACATTAGAATTTTAGGTTGTTACACATATCATAAAGACTAATGAATCCTCCAATGAGTAAAAAGATAGAGAGACCCTAGAAACCTCATATAAAGGTATCATTGACACCTCATTCTAACCATCAACTTCTATGACATAATCAATAACCAATGTCATGAATTCATGCCAAAACAAGTACCCGGTCCCTTAGATCTCACCTCATAAAATCCTTGTCAGATCAAATCCCGATTTCTAAGGCACAACAATGTTTTTACACCAATATCTAATAAAAACCATCTTCTCAAAATCAGAAATACCTAGCAATTATGATATATATCCTCCCAAATAATCCCATCATAATGGCCTCAAAGTACTCTGAGGCTCATCCCCCCACCAACAATATAATGACCGTCAACCGATGGCTCCTCACCATACACATGGATTTATATAGAAAGAACCTCCAAACTCACTAATAGTCACCACTATCCTAAGCTTCAACTAATGGAGGCCTCTTCAAACATGAGTGGTCAACACCACCTCATTATCCAAATCACATCTGTGTGAAAATGACCCCATTTATACTTTTTCCAATCGTGTTGAGTGGAAACCACAATCATTACCTAAGACACATCATCCGCACACCATGTTCCTCTATGACCATATCACTCAACCTGATGGTCAACACCACCTCAAAATCATGGTCCATTCTATCAAACATGATAACCTTCAATCTGACGACCACATCGCCCAACCTATGATCAATATCAATCATAGAACCCAAGCCTCGCCTAACTTGATGAACCATGTTACCTACTTCAAATGGTCAACACTATCTCAACACTCAGGACTAGCCTTTCATGTTCCCATAGAACAAATCCATTCAATTATAATAATTCAAATTAAATAAAAACTCACATGACCTAAACATTCCAAGTGGTCTAAAACCTCTAAATCAGTCTCACACATAATAACAGGGCTAGGGAATGCCAATAGGTATCCCATAGTATCCATTTAACATTGTAAAAGAAAATAGTTAATTAATTAGGTTTCACTCATACCCCCCAATGACACATAAATATAAAACCATTGAATCATGATATAAATCATGGAGAAATCTATACACCACCTAATTTGTACTTATAGAAGCATGCTCATCTTATATCGACCTCTAACTTGATCCAAATTTTAATAAATTAGCATTCTTGATGAACACATTTAAAATGGGGTAAAATTACTTGCAAAAATTTATCACACCATATTTCTAGTGAAAAGGAGAAAATAAGAAAGATGACTCTAAGCCTTATCGATACACTTCTAATGAGACTAACATATCAATGTTCAGAGCTTAGACAAAGATATTCTATTAATACATAGGGTGGAGAATAATGAGAGGAGCTCCCTTGCTGTCTACGTGATGAGGAGGAGAAATGGGAGGAAAAGAAGGGATATGAAACATGGTAAAAACCATAATTCTTAATTTTAAATTAGGCGCATCTATAGATCCCACAGTTTGGATAACTGTACGCCAACCATTCACACTCACTATCCAAAGGGATCTCCCCTCGCATGGATAGGTGTATAGTTTGTCTAACCATGCACAACCCATGCAGACGCCATGATCCAAGGATACCACCTCACACTATCAAGCATACAGTTTCCCCAACCATGCACAGACCATGTGAATCCCATCTGCTAAAAATTTTAGAGGTATTACATGTCCATTCAAACACTCCTACAATATTTGATAATTCATTCCCAAAGAAGATGGATACCTACACAGTTACACCTTGAAGGCCACATGGATTTTCCAAAACATAAAACTCTATAATCTCACTATGAAAATTTGGGTTTGTGGCCTCCAAGATACCCAAAACCCACTATAAATCTACAGAACCTTCTGATCCTCTTAACCCATCTAAAAATAAGGACCTTTATCAATCAAAATCTCATAATTGAGTTATGAAGATCAACAAAAAATGTGTCACTCTCACCAAACTCAAAAAGTTAAAAACGGTTTGAGGAACTCAACCCACTAAAAAAATTTCAAGGATTCCAAAATTAATATATCATATACTTTCTTACCTTACTATCCATTTAAAATTATAATCTTTTTCATGTGTACTTTGGACTACCGCCTCGTAGACTACCACCTCACAGACCGATGTAATTTTTTTTTTCTATCAGCACCAACATGACTATTTATAATGATGTATTTAATGTTTACATATGACATTAATGACATATTAATCATTATGTAAAATTTACTTATCATATACTTTCTTACCTTACCATCCCTTGAAAATGAAAATATTGCTCGTGTGTATAGTGAATTACTGCCTCGCGAAGCAATGTGATTGGTTTTTTATTACCATATATCATGGATGGAATATTTATGTGTATTTAATGAAATAATATGATATTTATGATATAAGTATCATTATATAAAGATAAAATAACACTTACCTTCTTCCCGTCATTATCGTTGAAAAATGTAAATGTTACTCATATGTATGCATGATTACCATCACTATGATTTTAATGTAGTTTATTTTTCATAACCACCCTTCCTTATTGCTTTTAAAATTATAATTAATGCACTAAAGTAATAATTATTATATTATTATTATTCTAGTGATAATTATTAAATAACATCTTTAACCTTAGTCAAATTTCTAAAGTGATTTTGGATATACGAGTTAAAAAAGTAACATATATTTATTATTTAGGATGAAAAATAACACATGTGACATATCAGTCTTGAGGTAAGGGATCTATCTAAAACACCCTTTCCTTTGTGTTATGACCATTTGATCTCTAACTCACTTTATCTCTATCTCTATTTAATGTTATGTAATGTAACTGAATTTGATATATATGTATCTTAAATTTATAAATATATTATTAAATATTACATTGATATGTTAATACATTCCTTATATTGAAATTCCTTTATTATGAAATTTCCTTTTATTATAGTATGAAGAAATATTATGCAACCCATTTTTTCCATGGGAACTTCTTATGTTATGTCTTATGATTTATTTATATTATGTGGAATTGATAAATCATTAACATGTAATGATGGGTACACCTTGGTATAACTACAATTTATTGGGTAAATATTTAGTCACGTGATACTTTATGTTTGGGATTAGGGAGTAAACATAATCCATTATGGTGTTTTTTCCAGTATGTGATATTGTTTAGGTAGTTAGCATTAACTCATGTTTATGTCATATTTTGTGTTTCTACAAAGTTTACTATGATACCATGATCTTATGATACCATGTTCATTATGTTATTCTTCCTTGGGATTACTCAAGATCCTTCACTTTTATGATATCATGTTATACATTTGACTGACATGTTATGTTTCATTATAATGTTTATTTATTTATATGAATTTTAGATAACCCATTTTGTTTATGTATTCCATAGGTTATCTCATTTAGTTTTAGGATATAGAAAGGATTTGGGATATCATTATGAAGAATAAAATAAATACTTATTTATTATAGTCTCACTTTGATGTAGTATGAACCAAGTCTTCCAAATTCACTAGGCCTCATGATGCATGGGTTTTAAGTAATATAGTTTTATATTAAAAATCATTTAATAATATTTGAAAAGGGATTAGGTCTCTATATTTGGTATCAGAGAAATTTATAGCAATTTTTTTGGGATTAGGAATAAAATAGTTTATTTATAACCCTATATAAAATTACAAATATAAGTCCATATATACAAAAATAACCCAATTTTTTTATGTTTAGAGGGATTTATGTCTAAGAAATTAATTCCCTATCTAGATAGTACAAGTTGATATAGAATTGGCACAATTTTACATATGAGTAATAAATCTGAAAAGGGTGAATTGGGATTTGACTCTATTTTCACCTGGTGTATGATAATGATCCTTGCTATACACCTTGTTTGACACTCCCAGGGGATTATTTTTTGGAAATTCCTAGACTCTTTATGAACCATCATTAAGGACTTGGATAGATTATAATCATGGATAACCTTGGTTAAATATAATGTGTCTTGGTATGATATATGTAAGGTTTATCATAAGTTTAAAGGAATAATAACCCCTTTTGAGGTTTTATGTTATGGAAATCTAATATGATTAAGAGAATTTTAGGAGAAATTTATGTAAATACAACTCTTAGGTTTAGTATTAGTTTTAGTAAAAAATAGTTACTTAAGGAATAATGTATTCATCTTTTATGAATATAAGATTAATGATATTTGAAACCTATAGGTATTATCCTATATTTGATATTGTAGTAATAACAATAAATTAAGATTATTTGATATTATGGAAAGAATAAGTTATATAGAAAACAATAGTTGTTACAAACTGCTTTGATGATTTGAATGTGTTCATCACATTCTTGAGAAAATTATAAGATCAAGGTGAATTATAATTATGATTATAAATTTTAACTTTCTATATTTTTAGAAAATAGAAAACCCACATGTATAATGATAACCCATCCCATCGAGAAAGGCTGTAGTTTTTGAACCCAGAATTGAATGGTGAAAAGGGTGCAGTGCCTACCAGTAGCCTACACGACGTAATGCTTAGTATTGCATTAGTTTTACTTAAATGATTTGGAGGATAAATATTAATTTGATTTTGGGAAATATATTAAAGGATGAAATATTTTTTATTTTTTGGTATTTTTATGTGATTAATGATAATTTTGGAAATTTTTTATTCTGTTGAGAGATATACAACCTTTAGGTTTAATATAAAGGATCATTTATGAATAATGATATTATATTTATGTAAATATAAGTTAAATGGTATGAGATACCCTTTGGTATTAAAACATTCTTTCATGTTGAGATTATTGATGTTATTTGTGATATATTTTTATTTATTTAAGGAATGATCTATGTTAAAACTTTGGTTTTATTGTCGAATTTTGGAGATTAATTTATTCATATTCATTTTGGTTATTATCTTACTTTTTTCTAACCATTTTAGTTTTAATAATGATAGAAGGATTTTACTATTAATATTTTATGGATCTAATGATTTGTTAAAAGTTAATTTTAGTTTGACATGTTTAAAAAAATTCATATTAGATATTCATTCCTTAGAGTAAGAGGTGAAGTCAAAAGTAAGCTAAGAACACCCAAAGATTGAAATTCTATTTTTTAAATTAAAAGATATCAAGCACGTATATTGCATGGCGTTATTTATATTAGTAGTAAAAGAATTCATCAACTCTATAAAAAGGATCTTGAAATAAAATTTTTATCCTATTACCTTTATATTTGTTGAATCAATGTTATTTTAACTCATCGTAGATTTATGGTTTCATGGTAATTAACTTTATCTTGATCATTCATTTTATTTTGATCAATTATCTCTATAAAAACTAAATAATTTCTTATTATTTTAATCTATGTCCATATTTTTAGTTCTCATTTTTTTGGAAATCTAGTTATGTGTTATTCTAAATAACCTTTATATTTCCCATTCTGTCTTTTAAGATGATGTTTTATTAACCCTTTTTATGATGTGTGTTTTTTATAATTTAATTTTAAAATTTAAAATATGGAACAATTTCAAATTTTTAGGATGAAATTTATTTAATGGGGTATAATATAACACCATGATAATTTAAAATAATATTATGTTTGAAAGAATATTCAACATGTGACACTAATATTAAACGAACTATGATATACTATTAAAATATTATTATTTAAACAAGAATGTTATATACTAAATGTTAAAATTGAATGTATGAATAAGAATAATGGTATTATAAAAAAACTCTAAAGGTTTTATATAATTTATTTTTTAATTAATTATAAATAATATGTTTTCAAAGTTTTGTAAATACATTTTATGACTCAAAAATATGTTTACATTAGAAATGATTTTTATTAGTTTTTTTGAAAAAATATTATAATTATTGAAAATTATATAATTATAATTTTATAAAATTAAAATGAAATTTTAAATCAGAATATAAATATTAACTTAAGGTTAAATTTTGGTATTTTTTAAAAAAATATTGATTTTTCAGCGAATAGTGAAAAATTCTGATTTTTTTCAAAACTTTCATTTCTTTTAATAAATTAAGTAATATAAAAGGCTCGTTATTATTATAATTTGATTTAAAAGTAAGATAATTATTATTTAGTTAATAAATCATCCAATTAATTACATTTAAGTCATATTTATATAGTATTTTAGTATATGATTATTTTTAGGGTTATAAAAACATTTTTCTTAAAACTGTTTTAAAGTAAATAATGTTTAAACATTATAATTAATTAAAATAACCACTAAAAAGGAATTATTTAAATTAAATATGTAGAATATATATCAATAAAATTTAATTTAAATTAATTTAATTAATAATACTAGTCATATATTTAATAAAAGTTCATCTATTTCTTGAAAAGTGCATCTCTGGAAAACCCATTTTTTTGAAAAGTTTTGTGGGTTTATGTTTTAATTGAATCAGGAATATTCTATTATTTTATTTTTATAAAATTGATACCATATTTTTAATCAGTAAAATTAATATTATTTAATAATTTCAAATTATTTTTTTTCATAAAAAATAGTAAAAACAGTAGAAAAACTAGTTACAATGGTGAAATAATAAAATGGTAAAATTGAGTAACCATAGAAGTAAATGAAATAAAATGTTTAAAAAATATTTATTTTTTTAATGGTGGAGGTTTGTATCAACAATATAAACCCTTAAAAAAATTATTTATCAATTTTTAAGGCACCTATTCTGAGAGTGAGTTCCCATTATTGAATAGTTTTAGGTATTTACAAAAATAACACTCCTCAAATATAAAAGGGAACACCCTCACCTAACTTATTCACCCCAATAAATCAATTTTACTCAACAAAAAACTACCCAAATATCTCCCCAAAATCCATTTCCACATTTTATATCTTTTGGTATTCCTAAAATTCCATCCTTATGGCCATTAATAAGATATCATAGGAGGTTCTTCTAAGCAAAGGTAATCATATTCATCGAGCTCCTTCTTTTTTAATTATTATTTTTTGACCTTCAATTATGTCATAAAAATTAAAATATAATAAAACCATTATATCATATATAATAATATATTACTATGTTTATGGAATAATATTTTTCCACCTCCTCTTCCATCAAATGAGAAACAAAACCATCTTTTGTTTGTACAACGGACTACCACCTCACGAACTGATGTAATTCATTTTCCATCATCACCACTAATGGATATTAATGATGATTAATTTAATAAATATATATGATATTAATTAAATAAAAATCATTATGTAAAATTAATACTTCATATAATTTCTTCCCTTACAATTCATTGAAAATGATAACGTTGTTTTTGTGTATGAAATACTACTGCCACCTAGACCAATGTAGTTCATTTTTCATCATCAACTCAAAAGACTATTTATAATGATGGATTTAATTTTTATATACGGTATTTATAAAATTTAAATAAATATTGAAAATTAATATATCATATACTTTCTTCCATTACCATTCATTGAAAATGATAAAGCTGTTCATGTGTACGGAAAACTACCGCCTCAAGAAGCGATGCGAGTCATTTTTTATTACTAAATCACATGAATGGTATATGTAAGAGTATTTAAAAATAATAATATGATATTTATGTTTTAATGATAATTTTGGAAAGATAAAATAATACTTAACTTCTTTCCGCCATGATCATCGAAAAATAGAAATGTTACTCATGTGTACATATTACTCACTATCTCCATGATTGTAACATAGTTCATTTTTCATAACCATACTTAATGGTTGGATTAAAAAGTATAATTGATGTATAAAAATGATAATTATTTCATTATTAATATTATATATATATTATTAATTGATAATGTATTTGATTTTAGTGGACTTTATAAAGTGATTTTGGACATATGAGCCAAACATCATCAAAACACCCAAATTGAACATAAATGAATAATTAATTAAATATAACATGATAATAAATAAAATAAAATGAATAATAAACATGAAATAATTTCTTAACAAATTAAATTATTAATATAACTTTATCATTTAGGAATATAAATAACATGCATGATGAATCAGGCTCGAGGTAAGGGATATCTCTAAACCACCCTTTCCTTTGGGTAATGACCATTCTTTCTTTAACTGACTTCATATATCTCTTTAATGTTATGTAATGATTAAAAAGTATGTATACATGTATCTCACAAGTATTTATATCTTATTATACCTTCCTTCTATGGGGTAATACATTCATTATGCTCAAATTCCATTATTATGAAATTTTATTTTATTATGGTGTGAGGTAGGATTTTATAACCCATTTTATTTACATGAAAAATTATTATGTTATTCCATATGATTGGTCTCTTTTATGTGTCACACATAAATAATGAACATGTTATGATGGGTATTCCAAAATGAAACTCTAATGCACTGGGTAAAGATTTAGTCTAACTTGACTTCATTTATGGGATTATGGAGTAAACCTAATGCATTATGGGACTTTATACACCATGTGATATTGTTTGGGTAGTTAGATCTAACTCATGTTTAAGAAATGTTTTGTGTTTATACCACATTTCCTTTGTTACTTTATAATACAATTTTATTTATGTTATTATTTGACATGATTACAGATGATCCTTATATTTTATGACATCATGTTATATCATTGAATCACATATTATGTTTCCTTATCATGTTTACTACTTTATTGGGATTTTTAACTAAACCCTTTTGAATATGAATTCCATAGGTTATCTCATGCAGTTTTAATATCCCAAAAGGATTTTGGAGCTCAATATGAAGAATAAAATATATAATATTTTTTTTAGTTTCACTTTGGGTATTATGAACATAGTCCTCCAAAGACACTAAGCTTCACGATCGTTGGGCTATAATTAATAGATGTTTATGTTAAACATCATGAAATGAAATTATTGGGTTGTTATAACATATTTATATATTGTGAATGATTAGGAGGCATTTCTATATTAATAGGTAGCTGATGGAGGGGAATTAATGTCAGAGGAATCCTGGATATCTTTTCCATCCTCACAACTATCATATGGGGTATAATATGTGCTAAAATACTAAAATAAAGGAGATTATATGGGTATATATCTATAATCCATGGACTCTAATGTAATTACATAATCAATTAGAAGATTTTAATTTTTGGTGTCCTTTTCCCTAAATAATCAGCGATCACCTTCTTATAATATCAACATATTTGAAAAGTATATCAACATATAAATAAGTGAAGTTCAATATTTGAAACATAGAGACTCCATGGATATTGGTTGATTTCCTCGACCATGTTTATGGGAAATACATAGTCCTCGCTGAGTATGATACATGGGATTTCTGGAGTAGTTCCTACATCACTGGGAGTGGGGACCTAGATGACACAATATACCAAAATTTTTTATACTTATCTCTTATAGAATCCTTACTATGTGTACTGGGACTCACAATAATCTAAGGCGGTACTGTATGAACACAATAATCCAACTTTCCCATTAACATGATACATTAGGCTTTGATTATATAATGATGATACTACCATGTGCATGAGGATAATTTTTTTTTTCTAAAAAATAATTAAATGTTTCATTCTTCTTAATAACCTTGAATTTAGAATTAGAAACAATTTCCCTAAATTGAATACTATGTTTTATCCGTCTAGAGGTTTTTTCTTAGTTTTTCATACCCTTAAATGGTCTATTTTGAGGGAGACAAATCATTCTCATCCTATCCCTTTTGTTAAAGGGTCTGAACAAGTATTTTATTGATCCAAAAACAATTTTTAATTAATTATTGATGAATTTCAAAATTTTCAAGCTTTCATGAAACATGTAGTCGTTTGATGTGTCCTTAGATAGTTATCTCCCAATATTTTCCAATGAATGAGATAGTTATGTAGAATTCTTATGAGTCAGTCTTTATGCGATACAGGCCATTCATAGAAACCTTAGTCTCAAACACTTGGGGTATCCAAAGGGCCTATAAATTTTTTTTATCTAAGTTATTCTTAAAGGTCTAATGTATCTTTTATTAAATATTTTGATAAAACAATTAAAAACTACTTTGACATTCCATACTCCGGCACTAGGGTTCAATACTTACTAATGTCGGGTTTTTTCTTAGACTATATTTTTGTGGTGAAAGTATTTGGTATTGATTTTTATTATGCCTAATAAAAATACTATGGAATGTTTTTCACTAGTCGGTTTGGTCAATTTGTCCTGACCACATTCCTACATTGATCTGGTTGATGAAAACCTTCTAAATGATCCTCTAAGACATTTGGATTTGAATATCCCTTAGAAAATTAAGGGGTGTATTCATGTTCCTAATATTATTTCTTAAGTTATTACCCATAAGTTTTGGAACCATATAGAGATTTAGAGGATATATATAAATAATGTTAGGATTTACAACACACACGTCTTCCCCAGCTATATCAGCCTTTATGGTATCCTCATTGGCTATGCATGAGTGATGAAGATTCATACACATATTCATCATCATAGAAGGGGTCAATAAGGTGAATGAAATTAATATAATTGAAATGTGCTTCTTTATCTAATACGGGTTATTTTTGATGGGGAAGTTCCCATCATTTAAAAAATCGGATAGAAAATCCATGTGGATCAAGAATGGATTTAGAGTCCATCAAGATTACTCCTATTGCACCCTATTTTTATTTCACTAATTAATCCCACCTTGATAGAATGACGATTAATGAATTACATTGGAATATTTATCTGGAATTTGTTTTACAACTACTTGATTTAGTTGGGACCTGATAATGGAATGGGATCGATCAAATATATTTTGAGTCTTATAGTCATCAACCATTTATTCACACCTTTTGGGGAGTTCCTTAGAGTCGTCCTCTTCCCGTATTTGGAAAGTGGAAACATATTACACCTATTCTAGAGTTTTTAAAAAAATAACTTGTGTAACACACTAAAATTTTATTATATATCTCTCTTAAAATAAATTTAATTTCTTTGATATCTTGTGATACACACAACTGAAAGTCTAAATGAACCGTAATATCGTATATCACTATAACCCAAACATTATGTCAGAGGTGTGAATAAGAATAAACACATTTAAAAAAATATTTATAAATGTTTGATATAAAACAAATATATATTGATAAATAGGAACTCAATTTTTAAAAAAGTAATTATATGCTTTAAAATACATTTCTTCCTTAAAAATGAGTTTTATTTATTTTTGCGATAAAACATATAATTAATTTTTGATACTTAAGAAAAATTATTAGAAAAAGTGAACATAAATTTTGAAACAATAATTATAAAAATATATTATATTAATGTTTTTATAATTTTATAAAAATATAGCTTTTTATGAATAATAAATAATCTGGATTTTTATTGAAAGATGTATTTCCATTTAAAGAATTTAAAAAGTTCCATTTGGTTTTAAAATGGATTTAATAGTAAAAATAGTTCATTTATATTACTAATAATCCAATTAAGGTCATTATAATAAATTTTTTATGCTATATTTCATTATAAAATATTTGTATACTTAATAAAACAATTGTTTTTGGAAAACTAGTTTTCGTTGTGTTTTGCAGGTTAAATTTTAAATTAAGTTCAACCACTTACATGAATTTAATTTTATAAAATTTATTCCATATTTTGAATCTATACATCCAAATATCTTAATTAGGAGACATTAATTTTTTGTCATAATGAATTGTAAAAAAATCATAAAAAAGTTTACTATGGTTAAGGTTAAAACAAGTTTACTAGGTAGTTAAACTAAGAGATAAAGGTATGATTTCCAATTAAAGTTTTATAAATCCCATTTCATGGAAATATTTAGACCTCATAGTATCCAAAATTTAAACATCTATCCATTTGGAATAATTATTATTGAGTATGGAATTATTATATTTTAATCTTTAAAGAAATTCAAATTGTGTCCTTTTCCCCACTTATAAAAGGATACCCATAATTTCTATTCTTTACACCACAGTTAACGATATATATGAACAATAACCTGACCAATTGAAATATAAAATTATATATAGATGAATTTTAAGTTTTATTCTTCTTAAAATACCATTTCAATAGTCAATTATAATGAATCTAAAGGAGGCCCACCAAAGGAAAAGTAATCATCCTACCTGACCTATTTAAAATTATTTATTCCTCTACCACCAATAAAATATATGGAATTAATCATAAAAAAATAATTTTAGTATAATTATCATAATAATTATTTTATTATTATTTAACAAATATTATTAACCCTATATTCCATAAAATTAGAAGAAAAAGTATTACTTGTGTGTACGTGTAGACTACCGCCTATATGTAGTGATACAATTCATTTTCCAATACCATCTTTCATGAATGGTTATTATGATGGGTTTAATGTTTATATATATATATATATTATTTATGATATAAGTATTCTACTATAATTATAGTATAATTTTGAACTTATTACCTTTCTATCTGTTAGAAAACGACAACGTCGTTTGTGCGTATGTGTGGACTACCCCCACCACAAAGAAGTGAGATTTATTTTTCATATCTTATTTAATTTTATGGAGATAAGAACAAATTTAATGAATTTATATGATATAAATTATATAAAAATAATTTTTTAATGGTTAGTTTTTATTTACCTTTATTTATCTCCATCAATCAAAAAGTAAGAACAAAGTTCATGCATATGTATGACCTGCAACCTCCATGAATTGTATAATCCATGTTTCTATCTATAAATTTTTTGGAGGACTAAAAATATAAATATAATGAATACATATGATTTTTATGTCATGATTAACACTATATATATGATTGATCAATGATCAAAGTACAAGGAAAAGAACTACAGAACCGAAAATCTCATAAAAAACACTTAACACCTAGAAACAATAATTTTAATAATGAATTATTAATAAATTTGTGTTGAAATGTTATGTATAGATAATATATGGTATTATAAGTATATATATGATTATTTTATAGAAATATAATATATTTAAATTTATTATACAATATTTTAGAGCTCTTTCAAATCATGTTGAACCTAAGGTATGAGATTTATATTATAATATCATTGTTTATCATGATGGTTTATGATTAAGTTTATGATGATGAAATTTTATGAATAATTTATCAATAATACAATAAATTTTATTCTAATATTGTTATTTATAGATATTATATGTTTTCATTTAATTTTACACTATTTTACTAATCAATATATAAAAATATAATTTTTAAGGAAAACTCACTTTATATATCACTTCGGTTAGAAATACTTTTTTTCCATATCCATATTTTATGAAAATGTTTTCAAGAATGTTATTTTATATTCTATAATTATTTTTTAATTATTTTTTATCCATGATTTAATTTTCACAAAGTGTTTTAAAATCAATCTTCTTTTCATTTTATTAACAAGGAAATTTTGAATTTTTATAGAAAACATGCAATAAATATTTCTTTTAATGTACAAGGAATGAAAACAATTCACATCATCATGTACAATAATTGATTTGAATATTCCTCTAAAATTTTCCAAGATTATTTTAAAAAAATTGTTACTTAATATTTGGGAAATTTTTAAATTTAAGTGATTTCAATATAAAAAGGGTATTTTACTCATTAAATGATCCTGTTAACTTTTAAAGGCATTTTTCATCTATGATAACATCCTTTGAGGATACATTTGATTTTTTGGGGAGAGGATATAATTATACCATCTAAATTAATTATTTGGATGGATTATGATGATGATGATATAAGTATATTCTATGAAACCCATTTCTTTACCATGGATTAATTAAGTTAGGATTAAAACCTTCTGAAACTTGTTTATGTTCCTTGGGTTATTCTATTATGAAATGATGAAATGTTTATGAAACTCATTTCATTTCCATATATTATTATATGAGGAATGTTTTATGATCTTTTCACACACATATTTTTTATTTTCATTATGTGATGGGTGGAACAACAAATATATATCCCTCATATTCATTAGGTAAAAATGGATATATCATGAGATAATAGGGACTGGAATGAGGTGTGAACCCTGTTTTTTAAGGGAATATATCAACTATGAAAGTATTTGGAGTGAAAATTGACTACAGATATAATAGAATGGGGAGTTAACCCAATACAAAAATGATAGTCTTGGAAGTGAGCCTTGACTAAGGAAATGGATTTATATACAAATGTGTATTCCACAAACTTATGTCTCATACCAATGTCATGATCTCATAGATGATTTTATTTTGTTAATTTATGATTTATATCTTATAAAGTTTCCAAAATTATTCCAAAACTCACGATTATGATTTATGATATACTGGGAATAGTTTTGAAATTTTAATATCATTTTATCATACATTTATACACATTTTATTTCAAAGTAATCATTGATATCTACCTTTTTTTACCCTTGGTGAGCATCTGAGAATACCGTTTCTTATGTTTCCTTTCCCCGTATTATAATGAATGGTTTTATTTATGATCTCTCTAAAAAAGTGATAGTTTTGAAGAAATTATAAGTAGATGATGTAGATCTCTTATGAAAAAGTTATTTATGTATCTAAGTTTCAAAAGACACTAAATTTGTATGATTTTGGAATGTATTGTAATCTTTTATGTTAAATTTTCATCTAATAAGATGTAATATTTATTTATAAAAAATACTAGTTACTATGGTTAGTATAAGAAAAAGGTTAGTCACCTTTGGAAACTAGGATGAGAAAACTTTAGTGAGAACCCTTAGGAAAATCCTATGTATAGAAGAACATCCTATGTTATAGTAAATAAAGGAGTGTGGTTTTCTTAGTGAAACATTCATATATGAATATTAAATATTGGCTTGGTTTTGGAACTGATGCATATAGGGTTAATAACCCCAAAAATAGTTGGTTCAGTATATCTCATCCATTATTATAGTTCAATATGAGTGTTCCCTTAATGTACACTTGGTTTGAAAATCATTACTGATATTCTTGGCTTAATTCACATTTTCTTTTGAAACCATTATGAGGGATTTGAATTGATGATGATCATAGATGACCTAGGATAAACCTAATGTTTCATAGATTAGAAATAAGGTGTCAATATTTAGATATCTTATAAATAATTTCCATTATCATATATTTTCCCACTATGATTATTGTTTCTTACACTATGATTTTTTATTTTAGTTAATGGATGATACCCAAAGGAACCATGTTATCACAAAAAATTATTTTGTTTTTCTCCTGAGTAACAAAATGTTATGGGATCTAGAATTCAAAATATAATTTCTATGTTTATGTAACTTTATTAAGATATGAATCATACTATGCTTCCAAACAAGAAAGTGAGGTAACAAAATTATGTTGATTCCATTATGAGGAAACATTCACCATCTTTAAGTGGGTTCTCTGATCCAATAATTACTGAGAAATAGATAATTACCACTAAAAATATATTTTTCATTCTATATTGTTTGGAATATGAAAAAATTATTTTGGTTGTTTATCATTTGGAAGTAGAATAAATTCAATTGATGACTCTTATCAAGAATATAAGTAAATAGGGAGAAATAGAAAACATAGAGTAGAATGAGTACAAGATATGATTATTAAATATGAAATTATCTTGTATTAATTTTATTAAAATGGATAAGGAATTCCTTAAGAAAAATAATTTAGATGATGTATCCATTAGTACATATTAGGAATTTTTTTAGGACTTTCAATGTATGATTTTCATATTATCATCCAACTTAAATGTAAGATGGATCAATTCCCCGGTGGCTTGAAATCAATTATATTAATGATATTATCTATAAAACAAATCATTATATATGAATAAATCATTCTTTATTCTTGAATGGTGTAAATATAGATTTTATTTACCCATCAATATCAAGGTTATGATAAGTAATGAAAGATGAAATTCAATGTAAATCCAAATAATAAAAACCATGGAGATAAGAAGATGAGATTTTCTTTATGTTCAAAGTGCGGTAGGAAACTTAGAGTAAATTTTATTAGTTTCATTGTTAAAAGATTCAAATGATTAAAGGAAGGAAAACAATAAATTATATGCTAAAGTGATGAAAAAAATAAGTTAGCTAATGGTGGATAAAATGAACAATAATTTGAACCAACCACACTCAGATGTTTAAAATATATAAGAGTATGTGAATTATGAAAACTAGGGATCAAATAAAAATTTTAATGAAAATGATCGACATCAGTAACATCTTAATCCCTGAGAGAAAGTAAAATATCATGTTATCATTATTGATGACATGAGGTTTGATAACAAAGTGATGAACGATACACATACCATCTAGTCTATAACATCAAATTTATAATTTGATTATAGATATAACCTCTCTCTTTTTTCTATATAATTTTCTAAGTCTATCATAATAAAACATTAATGGTTAAATGTTGAATTAACAATGAAAACCCATAATGATATGATCATTATAAATCAAGTCTATGATTCTTCATAGATTGATGTTTCTTGGAATGTGCTTCCTAAAAATATAAATTTTCTCCATCTAGTTGAATTTGACGTAATTTTGGTAACGTATTGTATTTATTTAAAATCAAATATGACATCAATTTCTAATGAAGGGAAGTAATGTTTGATATTATGAAACAAAATATTATCATCTGTCAGTGAGATGATAAATATGAACTTGCAATGAAAATTTAATCCATTATATGGGTTTTGGTTCCTATTAAAATGGGGTTCTTATCTTAGATGGTTGGGTAGAAAATAAAAAATCAAATATATACATTCTTTATTAGATTTTATGGATATATTTATAGAATAATTTATTATTATTCCATTGAATCATGAAGTTGAGTGTTCAATATAACTCATACCCAGTGCTACACCTATTTAAAAAATATATATATAATGTCTCATATTGAGTTGTAGGAATTGAAGAAAAAACTGTAAGAAAATGTTGATAAAGGATTAATTTGGCCAAGTTCATCACCATGGTGTTCACCTATTATTTTTTATGAATAAATATGGATCACAGTGACTCTGTATTAATTATTGAGAACTTAACAAGATCACAACCAAGAATTAGTATCCCATGACCTGTATTGATGATTTGTTTGATCATTTAAGAGGAGATCAATATTTTTCCAAGATTGATCTTTGATCTGGATATTATAAATTGATTCTATAATGTGAAAATATATGTAATAGAGCCTTCCATATGAGATATTTACATTATGAATTTATTATGACTCCATTTGGTCTTACTAATACCCCTATTATATTAATGGAAATAATAAATATAGTATTTATATATTACCTTGATCAGTTTGTAGTAGTATTTATATATGAAATTCTTATATATTCAAAGAGTATGTGAGAGCATAAATATCTTTTAAGTATTGTATTGAATACCCTAAGGAAGGAGAATCTATATAACAAAAATTACCAATTGTGAATCTTGGATACAATAAGTTTCATTTTTGGTTCATATAATCTTATGGTATATATGTGGATCCAACAATGATATAAGTTATTTAAAATTGGCCAAAACCAACCACTATGACAAAAATTCATAGTTTTATTGGTTTTTTAGGATATTGTCGATGCTTTACAGATAATTTCTCACAACCATCTAATCCACTCACCATGTTAACTCACAACAGATCCCAGTTCTTTTGGACAGATTAATGTGAATAAAAAATCATGGAACTAAAGAGAAGGTTAGTCAGTGCACTTGTTCTTACAATAACCTATTGTGGAGAAGGGTTTTTGATCTATAGTGATGCATAAAAATGGATTGAGATGAATCCTCAAGTATAATTATTTGATGATATCTTACACATCATTAAAAATAAAAGTTTATGAGAAAAAATACCCAAATCATGATTTGGAGTTAACTATGGTAATTTTTTCATTAAATATATGGAGGAATTATCTTTATGGATAAATGAAATAATTCTATATAGATCATCAATGTTTAAAGTATATATTTAATCAGAAATAGTTTGATATATACCATAGAAGTTGGTTGGAGTTAATTTAAGATTATTATTAGCAAATACATTACTGCCCTGGGAATAAAAAAATGGTACCTCGCACTTTGAGTTAAAAAGATCATTGTATATTTCTATGATGAGTATAAAAAGTATCCAATATTTACATGTTTAAAAAATATAGATCCTAAAATTTTAATGGAAGGGGAGAAATATTATCTTGTTCAAATGAGTTTTCAACCATCTATACATGTGATGATTAAATAGGAACGAAAGGAAAATGTAGAGATGAAAAAATATGATAAATATTCCTGAGTTAATCCATTACTATGATGGAATGAGAATTTTCTTGATTTAAACTTGTTATGAATATGGGGATACTGGATGAAGCTCATACTTCATCACTATTTATCCATTCTGGAATTAGAAAGATGTATTGAGATCAGAAATATTATTTCTAGTGGGACAACATAAAGAGAGATATAATAGAGTAAGTATATCAGTTATTGGAATGTTATCATGGTAAGGATGAGATAGATAAGTATAAGGGGATGTTATAACCATTATCCACATCAGAATGGAAATGGGAAAACATCACAATATATTTTTTCCCGTAATCTCTAAAATGTCTAAAGGCTATAATTCTATTTGGGTTGTAGTAAATCTCTTTATGAAGCCATGAAAATTTATTTCTTTAAAATAATATTTATCTTGATTATCTTACCAAAATATACATTAAGTAAGTGTTAAGGTTCCATGGAGTAACACATTCAATTGTATATGACTGATATTTGAGGTTTAGCTTAAAGTTATAGACAAGTCTTCAGTAATCTCTAGATTCAGAGTTGTGTTTCAGTGATGCTTGTCATACATGATAGATTATAAGTATAAGATAAAAATTAATACCCTAGATGAATTTCTGAGATTTTATTCTATGGATTTCAAAGGATGTTGGGATTAACACCTTCATCCAGTCAAGTATTCAAACAAAAATAGTTTCCACTCAAGATTTCAAATGACTCCTTATGAATCCCTCTATTTATAGAACTATAGAACTAAAATGTTATGAGATTAGTATGGAAAAAGAAATCCATTGGGACTTGATCTAGATAAGGAAATGACAATTAAAGAAAAAATCATTCAACAATACATCATGGAAGATCCAAGTCAACAAAAAAGTAATACCGATAATAATATGTGAAATATGGAATTCAAAGTTTGTTAGAAGGTATTATTATAAATTAAAATAGGGAAAATGGTTATGAGATTTATAAATAAGGGAAAGTTGAGAAAAAGGTATATCAGATCCTTTTATATTCTTTATTTGTTCGATCTGGTAGCTTATCCCTTGGCTCTTCCACTGACATCTCTCAAGTTCACAATGTGTTCCATGAATCTCTCCTAAGAAAGTACATACCTGATCCATCACATGTACTAAATATTGATTTTGTACCACTCGATAATGATGTTTACTATGTAAAACTAACATTAAAAATATTGTATCCTAGATATAAAATTCTACGAAGCATGACTACTCACCTGGTTAATGTTATCTAGAGGAATAATAAATTCAAAGAAGATACATATGAACCTGATGATGTGATGAAATAGGGATATCCTAATTTCTTTATTGATGGTATGCATTTTTAAGATTTAAATATAGTTTTATGATAGGGGGAGTGTAACAACCCATGATTTTACGATATATTTATTTTTCCAATAAATTTAATATCATCGCTAGATTATGATATACACAACCCCAAGTCAAAATGATCTGTAATATAACATAAAATTATAACCTAATAGTTAAGTTGGTGAAGTGAATATGCATAAAAACATTTAAAATATATATATATAAATTTTTTAGATAAAACAAATATGTATTGAAAATAAGTACTCAATTTTCAGTAAAGTCATTACATGATTTAAAAATAACTTTTTACTCAAAATGGGTTTTATTTATTTTTTTTTGAAAAAATAATATAACTAAATTATGATAATTATGGAAAATTTATTTGAAAAAATGAACATCATTTTTAAAATCATCATTTTAAAATTATTTTAGATTGAGTTTTTTTTTATAATTTTTGTAAAAGATTAATTTTTTGATGAGTAATGAAAAATATCATTTTTTATTGAAAATTTTCTTTTTCATTTAAAGAATTTAAAAATATCAATTTTTTTTAAAATGGTTTTAAAAGTAAAATTAGTAAATGTATTTTACTACTAGTCCAATTTAGATCATCATAATTAATTTTTATATTGGATTTTGGTATAAAATATTTTTTAACTTAAGAAAACATTATATAGAAAATTAATTTTTATTGAATTATATAGGTTTAATTTTAAATTAAATTAAACCCCTTATATGAATGAAATTTTATATAATGGATTGCATATTTAGAATAATCATTTCAATTATTTAATTTGTCCACTCTCATATTTTTCATAATTAATAGTACAAACAGTAAAACATTTTCACCGTGGTTAAGGTTAAAATGAGTGTGTCGGGGGTCTAAACCAATATTTAAGGGTATTTTTACCTATTAAACACATATAAATCATATTTTATATCCATATTTATACCTCATGGTATGACATCTTCAAATATATAAGAATTTTTAAGCTTTTTTCTCAAGTTTGACATTATTGTTTTTAATCGTTTAAGAAATTCAAAGCATGTCCTCTCCCCCACTTTGAAAAGGAAACCCATACTTTAACTTCTTTAAACCACATTGAGCCATATATATCTACAAAAACCTATGTAATTCAATTATAAACTTACCAATACACTAATTCTATGATTTATTCTTCTTAAAATACCATTCTACGGCTCCTTAAGAAAGGATCTAAAGGTGGACTATCGAAGAAGATGTAATCATCCTACCCAACCTATTTAAAATTATTTATTATCCTACCCATATAAATATATTATATTTATCATAAAATAAATAAATAAATATTCTAATTATACTAAAATTTTATTATGACTATTTTACAACCATTATTCTCCCTTTTTTCCATCAAATGGGGAGTAAAAATATTTTTCATGCATACATGTGGACTAACCCCTTCACATAACGATACAATACATTTTTCATCATAGTATTTAATTAATGATTATTATGATGGGTTAAGTGTTTATATATTATATTTTTATATAATTATTTTTAGTAATTATAATAAAATATATACTTTTTTTTCTTCCCCTCTATTGAAAAATGATAATGTTGCTCATGCATAGGTGTGGACCACCACCACCACAAAGTGATGCGATTAATTTTTAATTTATTATTTAAATGGATGGTAAAAAGTATATATTTAAATAAAATATATGATATATATGATATAATTATGAATATCTAAATGTGAATTATTATTTACCTTTTTGAAAAGTGAAAAAACTGTTCATACGTACGTATGACCAACCGTCTCCATGAGTGATGTAATAGATTTTTTATATATACCTTTTATGGATGACACTTAATATATGTATAATGAATATATATTATATTTATATCAATAATATAAATCTGGATATTGTGTAACCCTAATTAATGTACAAGTATCAGAACTAACAAATTGAAATTCTCAAGAAAAATTAAATAGTTAACACACTGAAATGACAATTTTAATAAAGAATTATTATTAAATGGAAGTTTAAATGATATAAGTGGGTTATATATGATATTATAAGTTTTATAATTATGATAATATAGATATATAATAAATTTAAATTTATTATACAGGATGTTATAGTTATTTCAAAGTAATTTGAACTTGAGGTAAGGGATTTGTGTTACAATCTCATTTTTTCCAGAAATGTTTATGATTAAGTTTCCAATGATGAAATAATATGAAAAATATCTGAAAGATAAAATTAATATTCTTATAATATTTATATTTATGTATAATACATGTTTTAATTTTATTTTCCCCTCATTAATTACTCATGATATAGAAATAATATTTTTAAGGAAGAGATACATTATTTGTCTCTTCGATCAAAAATCCTTTTTTCCATATCCATGTTTTCTAAAAAGTATTTCAATAATGTTTTTCAATATTCAATAATTATTTTTAAAATTATTTTCTACCTTTGGTTTTGTTTTTACAAAAAAATTAATAGGAAGGTTATCGTCATTTACCTAATGACGTACTTTTGACTTTTTATTGAAAACATGAAAGGAATCTTTGTTTTAACGTACACAACTTGAACATGATTTCATACCCTCAAAAAATTATTTAATAATAATTTAAAACCTTCCATTTTTATTTTCAATGAAAATATTTTCATTAATATTTGGGAAATTTTTAGAATTTAAATAAGTGATTTCAAAGTGAAAATTGTTTTTCCCTAAAAAAATGTTATGTTTATATTTTAAAGGAATTTTAAATCTATGATAACATCCTTTGATGTTACTTATTATTTAATGAGTATATTATCAAATTATATCATAAACATTCATTATTTGGATGACTAATGATTATGAAGATATAAAGATGATTCTATAAAACTGATTTCTTTTCCGCTGGTTGATTAAGTTATGATGAAACCTGTATGAAACCCATTTCATTTTCATGGGTTATGCTGTGATGAAATTATGAAAAGTTTACTAAATACATTTCAATTCCTTTGATTATTATATGACAAATGTTCTATGATATTTTGGCATACATAAATGTTGGATTTTAATTATGTAAAGGGTAGGCCTAAAATTATATATCTTTATAGTGAATTAGGTAAAAATGGACGTCTCATGAATAAATAAGGACTACAATGGGGAGTGAACCCAATTAAACAATGTACACTATCTACTATGATAATCTTGGGAGTGAAACTTGATTAAAGATATGATATAATAGGGAAAAAACCCAATCTAATATCATAGTCTTATTAGTGATCCTTGACCAAGGAAATTATTTTTTATTCTTATATATACACACAAAATTTATGTCTTATATAAATGTTAATCTATCATGTCTTGTGTTATTTGGTTCCTTTATGATTTATACCTTATTAACTATAACATTTTGTGACATGAATTGATATTATTATCTATGATATGATGAATATGGTTTTCAAATGTTAAGAATATATTTTAATACCCTTATTCTCATGTTATGATTATGTGATTGTTGATATCTACCTTATTTACCCTTAATGAGAATCTAAACTCACCCTTTTTTATGTCTCCTTTCCCTCAGCTATAAGGAATGATTTTATGTATGATATGTCTAATAAGGGTGATATTTATGAAGATATTAGTGGGTTATGGTATAAATCTCTTATGAACATGTTGTTTATGTATCCAAGATTCCAAATACACAGAACCTATACGATTCTAGCATAGATAATAATGTTATGTGTTGAATATTAATTTAATAACATATAATATTTTTGTATGAATAGTATGGGTCACTATAACCTATCTTGAATCTACCATTTTTGGGGGAATTTCATTAAAAACAAGGTAATATTGAATGTTATAGACCGATATATAGTGTTAGGGAAAATAGTGAGGATAGTCACTATGGTAAATTTCATTAGATTTCCAAGCCTCAGGATAGTTGATTAAATTATTTTCCATGGTTGTGATTAAATAACATAAAATATTCTCTTTTTGTAAATATTAGGTTTTTTTCTACTATCCTCATATTTTGGGAAACCTTTCTATTTCCTTAACTCTAGAAGAGGGTAGTGATTTTAATATTTTCAATTAGTTTTAGGAACTATGTAATATTTATATTTTTGGGTGTTGAAGCAGTTTTCGGTTATTTTTTAAGCATGGAAGTGGATGTTTCTAGTTTACCTAAACTCTTACCTTTAGCAACATGAGTTATTTGAGATTTATATTTAGTTCACCACATTGTATCATATATTCACCATGAAATTGAAAAAAAATCCATAAATCCACCTAGATAATTTTGAGGGATTAAAATGGTCTATAAATAATCCTAGATATTATCTATAAAAATCTCCAATATTTTCCTACGTGGGAGCATCATTTTAAGAGAGTATGAAAAACCCTTCTATCTAGAAACGAAATCATACACTCTCACTTTCAAAATAATTTTAATTTTATAGGTCATGGATCATCATATTCATTATAATATAATTGAATTGGTTGAGTAATTGATGAAGATAATATTCCTAACCTAAAATAGAGATGAATTATAAATTGATATACAAAACATATTATCCCCTTAGAGGGTCTTCAAAAAAATATGTGTTTCATTTCCACCTACTGATAAAGTGTTCCCATCATAGGGCTACATTAGGATAGAAAACGTGTCAAATATTTCTTCAGGTCTCTTTTACAATGAAATTGTAGAATTTGGGATTCCTGAAGATATAAGGAGGAGGAGTGGATTCCACCCATTTGAGATATGGATTCCACTTAAGCTACACTTGTTAATATCATCATTATATTTCTACTATTAGAGCATGAAAATACTTTATGGAGTTGAGTAGATTTGGGGGTAATGATGTCTAAGCCAAGGCCTAAATGTAGGCTTCAAGTGAATCCAGATGTGTTCACCCGATGTATACCATTTATTAACACCCATTTTGATCCAAACCATATTGAAGGTCCCAAAATGTGGTAATATTATATTATAATGGGGATAACTATTGGTCATACTTAATTAATATTTTAAAATAAAACTATTGTTTAGACCCATATCCACCATGATGATTAGAATATTTTCTTATGGTCTTGGAAAATTCTTATTGAATAGGATTCATGGGAGGAGGGACATTCAACTCTTATTGAAAGATTTAATTAGTGGCAAAATTTCCCCTGAGTAATCTAACATCGAATCTTTTCATATCCTCTATTTCTAATTCATATTGTAATAAATTCTCTCCAAAAAAATAAATTTCAATTTCTTTATTTGGTGAGTGGTTTATTTCCACACCTTTATATTTGAATTTAGTTAAAGTAAATCAAGTAGTTTGAAATTAAACATTTGGTTATTCCAGGTTCTAATACTTATTCTAATGTTGAGTACTGAAACCTCCCCCATGTATTTCTGTTTGAACCATGTTTCTGGAAAATGTTTCTTATTCACAACACTCTATATCAGCATATTTACTTACGTCCTCTTCTAGATTATCCCTAGAAACATTTACTGAATCATATTGGGTAGTGAGAATAAAATATTCATCACTATTAAAGTAATTTGGTGGGTATTCATACCTTGATTTCTCATGAAGAGAAAAATTGGGATCCTTCCTTTTATTCCCTCTCTTAGTGGGCCACCTAGGCTTAAAACCACAACAAAGTTTAATATTTCCCTTTTATTATTCCAATGAGAGTGATATTAAGATGTTTATTAAAAGGAAACACTAATACATACGTATTGATAACTATCTAAATGATAGAGGTATGTTAGTTAGTGGTGATAACAGTAGGGTTACTGGTATATAATTGAAAAGTATAACTTTCGCAGAGGAGGAGGAGGAGAGGTAGTAAAAATGACCCCATCCTTGAGAATGGGGGTTTAATTGATTATTCAACCAACACTACATCATATTTCTAAGGTTTTCATGTCTTATGGTGTGGTGTAAATGGTACAATTTTCACGAAACCTATGGGTTACGGATGTTCCTGGATGACTATAATAATAACTTCTAGTATAACCTTCCTTATTTGGTATGCTTTCAATTAGGTGTAGGATGGCTGTAGTGAAAATTTAAAATGTTTTACACTCACCGTTGAGGATTTTACTATAGGAAATAACCTTTACCACATCAATTTATAAGCTCATTTGAATGTTTAGGAAGATTGAATCAAAATTATTTCATTTTAAAATATCCTTTAATCAGGCTTATTTTGTGTTTTAGAGGGAGTATGTTATTTTTGGATAGACTAAATAGAATTTTCAAAATATGGGTCTAACACTTATCTTGAAAAAATGTAATTTTAAGATATCTTCCTTAGGGTTTCCTATATACTTAGACTTTGAGTAAAATGGAATTCTCCATTCTCAACACATCCCTGTATAGAAAAATTATATAGGTAATGAGGGATTACTTATTGAAGTACATATTTACTATGGAGATAAGAATGCTATAGGTTCTTGTAGTGTTTCTAAAATATTGGTTTATAAGTGAGTGAGAAATAATAAAAGTAAAATTTTCAAAAAATCATAATTATCACCTAAATATGATTAATATACCCCTGATAAAGCAGATTCTTGGATTTTTAATAATGGAGAATTTACCAAAAATTATGTCAAAAGAGAGGATTGAAATAATATTTTAACACCTCTAGGATGCTATAATGGGGTGTGGAAATGGGGCACAACACGATTGAGGGATTATCTCTGGCTATTTATTTCAATATATCCATGCCATACACATAATCTATGTGAGAAAATTCTACCACATAATATAAATTCATTGGTTTTTTCCATTTTCATTATCAGTATTAGGAGGACATATAATAGTATCTTTGACCAAGTCGGAGTATTCATGGGAGAGGGAGGCAATAAAGAAAATCATTTCCACAGACCAACAATTGATTAAGATGAATTATCATAAATGGGAATTAAGGTTGTGGATATAACCGTCCTTAGTCCTTCATGTTCTAATCAGTTTCAAAGTTTCTTTAATAAAGAGTGTACATTGTTATTATGATGTAATTTTACTAAAAGGATGAAATTCAAAATAAATTTCATTGGAAGTACTTCCATGTATATAGATTTGGATTCCACATGGAAAGTCTTCATGTTTACTATTCAATGGGCTAGAAAGGGGATGACCTCTATTCTTGGTGATCGTCTTGATGTGAGGAGAATTTCTATACACATAATCATGATATGGCTTCATATGATCAATAATTTTGTTTCTATGGAGGGGGGGGGGGGGGGGGTTCATAGAATCTTCTCTTGGTAGGACCTCTATAATTATTGTTCAAAAAATAATTTTAGAGGGCCTCCATGGTGAAATCTTATCTCACATTATAGTAATAAGTTATCAAACTCTTGAGATACAATCAATAGGTGTTATAGGGACTCGATCAAATTGACATAGATTAATGTATGGGTATAGTACTACTATGGGGTTTCTCGATACCCTTAGTGATATTTCCTTTGGTATGATATCTATAGGGAATAGTGGTAACCTTATTGGGTGGGATTATTAATGAGTGTCTCTCAAGTAATTGAAGGATCCGGTTAATGGGATCCTTATTACTGGATATGAATACGGGACTTTACATTGTTTTCCAACATAAAATTCCAATGTTTACCATTATAATGGGTAGGAATGTGCTCCAAAATTTTGGTTTCCACTAGGATTTGTCATTGGTATTTCTCATATATAAGAAGAGAAATAATGATTTGCTTATTTTGATCATATCCTATAATTTAGTAGAAATATTCCTCAATTGATGTGGGGATATTAATCCACTACTATATTTATAACAGAATATTCCAATTATTCACCTGGGTTGAAGTAGAAGCATATTTCTTCTCTAGTGTTTTCATATAAGAAACTTTAATATAGGATTTTCCCTCACTAGATGTCAATAGAAATTGGAAGACTTTATTGTGTGTAGGTATATGAGAATTCACATAGTTTTTCTTCTACACTAGAAGATTCATTAAACCCTCTAGAATAATAGTGGATATGGGTGTCCACTATCTGATGGTATCCACTAGAATGCGTTGATGTGCTTCGTTGATGATGGGTAGATGAGTATGTTCCTACCCCTTTCTAGATGTCTGGATGTTTTGACAAGACTCTGGGTTTAAATATGGAATATGTTCCCACACCAATTCCTCATTCTAGAGCATAACATTCCAATGAAAACCCTCTTGTAGGGTAGTGGGAATATTTTCCCAATCTTAATCATACATTGGGATGTATAGACTAATTCCTTTAAATATTTCAAAACTGTATAGGATGTCTTTCTGGTGATGAGTGGGAATATGGAACTACTACTCTTTAGTTTCCAAGTTATACTGGTGGAATTATTTTTTAGGGGAAGGAATATGGGTATGGTGTTTATATATTATGAAGTAAGACTTCCTTTATAGGGTAAGGAATATAGGCATGACCTATTCTCTATATCATATCTCGATGAGCCTTCATAGTCACCCAAATCTTAATGCTAGGGACCTAGGTTTTTTAGGGAAATCTCCTAAATGATCTCTTGAGGAGTTAAGGATGCATGACAACGAGGTTTGAGATTAATGAAAATGAGGCCCCACTCAGCCCCCCTAAACAATCATAGAGTCACTGGTGATCCCTTCCACCTTCTTGGTTTAAGGAAGTCTAAAATTATCATTCTCTATAGGGAGACTCCCAAAGTGATTAGACGTATTGATTGGAACCACTAGCCACATTGTAGTCCTCCTCCAATTGTGTAGACTATGATTATTTAACCCTCATAGGATCTATTGTATTTCCTCTATGGATGTGATCATACTATCGAGGTATTAATATCTTTCTAGTGAATTATTCACTTATATGTAGAGAACTTATGGAAGTGAATGAGTTCTCCTACTGGTCAAATTTTCATACTCTACAATGGATGAAGCATAGTAATATATACTGAGTGATGATTCAATGAATTTCGATTAAAGGGAGTTCTATCAAGGGTTTGAAATTCCTAAAAATAAAAAAATAAATCCATTAGAGTTGTATCACAATAAAAAACATGTTTAATCAATCACTTTCATGGTTCAAAGATTCACATTAGGTTCATAATTTTAGTTTTCTATGAGAAATGTGATCGTATTTTATTTTGAGTCAACATAGACCATATTTTTAAAGTAAAGTGATCATAAGGACTTTTCTAGTGACACATGGGTTTTCCATTATCCAATAGAATTTAATTTTAGGATCATTACACTATTTTTAGTGGGATTATTTCATACTATAAGACTCTCTTATAGATGTAAGTCATATTCATGAATCTATCCCAAATAATAATGTGATACTAGCTACCCCTATGCTAGTTAATTGATTTAAGTAATGAATTTATATAAACAACTATATGAATTAGAGGTTCTTTATATTTATCTTATTAATTAGAAATGATTTGGGTTAGATCCACTTAATTGGGAACTCTGGGATTTAAGGTTATATAAGGTGATAATGTTTGTAATGATATTAGGATCAGGACTAAAAAATGGTCTTCCTAGGTACCCCTAATAAGTGAATAAAAAATTATGTGGTTCATTTCCACATAATGGAAAATTTAAAACCTTTTAAAGTAATATGGGAAGGAAAATCACAGTTCCTTTTACTTTCATTACATGATGAACATTTCCAAGAAGTTTAATGTTATACATATTATACATGTAGGTGAAATTTTCCTAGAAAATATTAGTGTGGGAATTACTCATGAGTGGCCCTTTCTTATTGAATTCTAATGGAATATAGCCCAATGAGTAAGGGTTTGTTCCATGGGTAATATGGACCCCTAAGGTATGTGGTTAGCTTTGCTAGTAGGAATATATACCACCATATAGTATATTTACTTAGTAAGAATATGGTAAAATGAGAAAGGTTTCCAAAGAATATGACATTGGTGAAAGTATAACCAAGATCATCAGGAATATATCAAAGTGAGAATAAAAATATGTGATTATGGTGTTGGGACAAACCTAAAAAAGGCATTCAATGTATCATGGGTAATAAGAATAAAATCCCATGTAGTCCTAGGAGAAGAGTTTAAGGTCATACTATAGGACCACACTGTAACACCCCAAGATTTTATGAGAAATATTATTTTTAATTTCTTAGATGTCTTGTGTTGTATGATACACCAAGATTAGCTTTCACTATACGCAACACCATATTAACTTGTAGTATACGCAAACACTATTATTGGCTTGTGTTGCATGCAAGAGCGACCTTCCTCGATAGTGTGTGTTGTACGCAATACCGAGTTTCACTAAACAATGATATTTTATTATAATTTTATGAACTAGAAGTTATGAATAGTATTAATTGAATTTTGAATTTTACAACATTATAACTCATCTTACACATTTTCTATAATGAGGTATGAAAACAAAATGATTTTTTTCGAAAAAAGAAGTATTTTTCAAAAAAATGCAGTTTTACCGCCTTTTGATGACGTACCCATTTTAAATTTAATTTTTGAAAAGTTTATAAGTTCAATTTTACAAAATAAACTTCTTATTTTGAATTAGGATATAAAATTTTACATTAGATAAATTTTTGACACTTTTCTGATAACCTTCATATTTTGATGAATAGTAAAAATACGGTAAATTTTAATTAAAAACAACTTTTTTCATTGAAAAACATTATATGGTTAAATTATAATATTAAACGGTTTTAAAGTATAAATATAATATATTTTTACCATTTAATATAATGTAAGTCATTAGCATTAATTTTACATTGAATTCATAGGTGAAAACATTTCAATCTTTTGCAACGTTTTAACTTTTAAAACTCCTTTTCTTAACAATGGGATTAATTTTAAATTAATTAATGCAACTTATGTGTTTTGAATTTTTAAAAATGGATTCCATATTTTGAGTCAGTAGGTCCAAATTATGTTAATAGGATACTTTTTTTAGACATTATGAATAGTAACTACGGTAAATTTTATTTACTACAGTTAATGGTAAATAGGGTAATTAAGGTTAAAAATAAGATTATAAAATTACCCTAAAACCTGAAAAAAATTTATTAAATGAATAAAAGTCTATCCATATCACCTAAGGGTTGAAATAGATTCATTTTATGGACTTTTGACCATAAAAATGATGTAATTATTATTAAAACCCAAGAAAGTGACAACATGTCACTCTCTTATATATTTTAAGTGTAATAATTTTAATTTAGTGATAAACATCATATTACCTCAAAGATAAATAGTCTACAGAAATATAATAAAATTATATACATCATGAGAATTTATTTATAATTTTTATGGATTAAATAAATCTCATTAATGGTGACACAATAGTAATATATAAATTTTTTATTTAGTGAAAAATCAATACTATAGTTTTTATTAAACTAATAATGACCATAAAAGGCCCAAAAACCTTACCAAAAAGTATTTTTCATGTACATGTAAACCATAATCATCCAATGGTATAATATTTTACCATTTGGATCCTTAAAAAAGCGATTATGACACTTATATTATTTTATTTTAAATGATGTCAAAGTTGTCACCTTCATAATTTAATAAATATAACAACATAAATGTTGTGATTTTAAGATGATAAATTCGAGTAAAAGTATTATTATGAAAGTTAATAGATTTATAGTCATCATAGGATTTTATTTTTAATTTTTATACAAAAATATGTATATTAAATAATTATACAAAAATGTTGTAGTAATTATTTTATTAAGAGATATACCGAATAAATGGTTTTAAAAATATTAAAATAAATAATATATGAACAAATTAATGTTACCCATGAATTTTTTTGATGAACATGACATGTTTTTAATCTATTATATATTTTGGTTTGAACATTTCTTCGGTGTGGTTTTTATTTAAATTCAAATAATGAATAGTATCAAAATTGACACTATTGATATTTTATAAAAATAACATATTATTAAATTATTTAAAAATCACAAAAATATTTAAAAACAACAAATTGAAAATTATATGGTATAAAGGGATATAAAGTATGCAATTATGGAAAATTGACAGAATTTATGTATGTATTTATAACAATTTAATATTTAGAATTTTATTACGACAAATAAAATTAAATAGATTAAATAATGATAAATCAAGTTGATAAGGTTTAAAGTAAACTTAAAACATGTCTAAATTTTATTGGTTGATGATATTGAAACCCTATCTCATCCAATATTCTAATTGAGTCATTTTTTGGAGGCTCTTAAGTTGGGTTTCATTTTATTATTAATTAATATTATTTAGGTTTCCAAAAGTGCCCCTCTCCTCTCCTATATAAGGGAACCTCCTCCCTCTCCTCTTCACACAAATTTGAGCCTTCAAGCTCGGACAAATCCTACCCATTTCACTTATAAACTTCCATATAAACCTAATATATGTCCTGGTATTCTTCAAAGACTAACTTTAGTTCCCAAAGAGGAGGTTAAGAGGATGCGCGCCGAAAAAGAGGTAATCTCTTCTACCGATTCTTTCAAGTTTCTTTCTTCTTCAACTTATTCTTATTTAGTTGTTTCATTATAAATTAATATAATAAGTATCACTAAAATGATGATATGTTAATATAAATATGAAACAATCTCATTTCACCTTCTATCCATCCTACGGAAAACGAAATCATCGTGTGTGCGTACGTACGGAATATCGTCTCCACGCCGTGGTGTAATCTGTTTTTTCACAACCACCATACTTGGATGGGTATAATGGTGTAAATAATAACTATATATGGTTATTATAACATCATACTGATTATGAGATATTATATCATCCACTCCAATTCCATTCAATAATTATGGGAATGATATCATCACTCGTGCGTACGTACGGATTACCGTCTCTATGACGCGATGAGATTCATTCTCCATATTAACCATTCAAGAACGATTATAAAGTATATATAATAAAAAATAATGAAATATATGACATGATAAATCTAATGGATTTATTTATATATATATATTTCATCTACTTACTTCCATTCAAGTCAATAAGGAAAGGAAAACAACGTTCATGCATATGTACGACCTACCGTCTCCATGAACGGTGTATTTCATTTCATTCATCTATCTATTATATATATATATACTGAATATATATGATATATAAATCATGATATACATTATATAATTAATTAAATCATTATATAAGTAATAATAATATCAAGAACAACAATTCCAAACACGTACGATAAATAAAATGATTTTACCCAAAATGTTGCTTTAACATGGAATTTACAAAATAACGGGTCATATAAAGTCATAAGTGAACCATATATGATATCATAACAATTAATATGATTATTTAATATGTAAATGACATTATTTAAATCATTATACAGGAGGTTCGGATACGTACGTAGCATATCAGACCTAAGGTAAGGGATAACTTTTCCAATTTCATTTTTATCTGAGATTGTTTATTCGTAAGTATTTACTGCGGTTATTGTTATCATCCATGACCATGTTTTCTAAAAATGTTTTCATGTATGTTTAAAGTCCCTTTTACCCATTTTTGAAATTTACCACAGGTTATAAAAGGAATTGTACTTTTGTTTACCACACGAGGAACTTTTTTACTTTTCTGGAAAAAGTACAAGAAGAATGTTTTTTTAACTTATACTGCATGAACGAATTTTTACGGTTTCATAATGCCTTATTTTCATAAATATTACTCTAAAATATTTCATGAATATTTTCAATAAAATTATTTTCTTTTAAAATTGTATGGTATTTTGTGAAAAAAAATGATTTTGAAGAAGAAAGGATATTTTACCTCAAGAATTCATTTCAAGTGTTTTATCAAAACTATTTTCCATATAAGATGAAATTATTTTATATGTGTATGTTTCAAGTATCATATATCTATTATTTACATGGTTTCATGTTTCTTATGATGAAATGAAAACCATTTATTCTATATGGATTTTGTTATGATGAGATTATGTTTAGGAAACCCATATTATTCTTTGGGTTATGATGAATGATTTATGTTTATTTTGTGGCGCATGAAAGAATGATTTCATTATGAGATGGGTGAGACCTATATCTCCCTCTAATGCATTGGGTAAAGATTTATATCTCATGAGATAGACATGGTTGGAATGGTAAGTTAATCTGGTTCAGTGATATAGGACTGTAACGGGGAGTTAACTAGATTCAGAAAGGGACTTTATCCACTAAGATGGTATTGGAAGCAATGCCTTCGATACTATGGAAATCATATCATGTTCTTAATGGTTTTCCACAATTAAATGTTTTACTCCCATTCTATTTTATCATTATTTATGTTCCATTATGATCTATTCCTTACGTACTTCCATGTTTTATTTCATTGCTCAAGATTTTTATGTTTAAACTTTATGTTCATGTTTCTAAGTTCAAAAGTATATGGGTTGTTTTATTTTCTCCATGATTACCCTTAATGAGAATTTGAGCTCACCATTTTCATATTTTCTTTCCCCCAGGATATAAATAAAGGTTTTAGGTAAGAAAACCAAAGGGGACAATCTTTATGGGAGATGTTGAAGATCTTTCACCATGATTAGGAGATTATGTTCTGAGTATCCAAAGACACTAAACTAATATGGTCTTTAGGCGTCTGTTTTTGTAATGTATTAAGTATTACACAAAATTAATGTAATTTCTATGTACGTCAAGCTTGGTTCTCTACAGTTGGTATCAGAGCGAAGTTTTAGTTAACATTTGGAAACTAGGATGTGAAAACTTTAGTGAGATCCCTAGAGATATTTATAAGGTATATATAGGGATGTCTCTAAGGTAAAGTATAAGTATAGGTTATAGTCCTAGAATTAAGGTAACAATGTTAGAATTAAAACTAAGATTTTATATATTAAAGGTACTCCCCCTTTATAATGTTGTTTTCCTAGTATGATTTTTTCCTCTCACACTATTCTTTTTGGGTATTAGAAAATGGATGGAAATAAGAAGATTCATGATAATGGAGGATATAATGGACAATGGAATGATATTATTTATGACCAACCAAATGAAATGAGATTTGGAAGTCCAAACATTGTTATTATTCCCAATCAGCAATCAGCAATCTCATAATATGATCAATAATCTCAACATTGGTAAGTTTCTCGACTCAGCTAATAAGAGAAAGATGGAGTTTCATAAGGATCATAGAGGAAAGAAAGTTCAATTTCCCTCACGTAAATCATGTGGGAAGAGGCATCAGGGAGAATTTTTCAAAGGAACTGGAAGATGCTTTGGGTGTGGAAAAGAAGGACACAAATCCAGTAATTGTAAAGGAAAAGGTTTAGTTAACACCATAGACAAGGATAATGGTATTTCTAAGACATCAACAATGGTTAAATGTTTTAAATGTGGAATGTACAGGAATTAGGCAAACCAATGCCCTAAAGAAAAATATCTTGAAGATAATCATCATGGTTGTATGAGTAGTATTTATGTTGATGATGAAGAAGAAACTACAAATGATATATGAGATGAAATAAGTGTTGAGGAATAAAATGATGAAGCTCGGTAAATGGTTTAAGAAGGTAGTAGAATGATTTTATGTTTACCAAGAGTTATGTTAATGGTACTATGGAATAAAGAAACATCTAAGGATTGTTGCACTATTGTTTTTTTCTAAAGTATTTGAAAGTATATATTTAATGGTACCAGTAACCATGAAAGGTTATTCAGATATTTTTGGAAAGTAGATGATATACGCATAATGAATGGATAAGTAGAAAATGAAATGTTTGATAGTATTCATGAGCTCATGACTGATATAACGACAAAGTGATATAATGGTTTGAGTATATAGAAATTTTGGGATTATTGTTTGTGGAAAGAGTTAACTTTTGATTGTATTCATATTTTCACTAAGGTTATATGGTAATTCATGTTTCAAAAGTATATATGATTAAGGTATTCACATGTTAGGAATGTGACTAACAAGATATATCTTATGATATATGGGGGATAAATGATGGTATTCACATGCCTGTTATGTGACCTTTCAAGTAATTGTTTTGTCTATACTATGAGCTTGGACCAAAGTATTTTGGATAAGTCTAAAGATTTGAAATGGATTATGTTGGACATAAGATAAAATTGTTTAAGGATAGAACCTTTTTTCAATATTATTTCTGGAATGTTATAATAGTGTAGTTTTAGAAAAAGGACAACCTGCAGGACGAGTGACAACCCGTCGCGTCGGACAAGGTTGCGGGAATCGAACCCACAACTGAAGTGCGACATGCCTTTATCACCTACCACTGGCCTAAGATAAGTCTTTGGTTAGTAGAAACTAGTTTTATTTTATTAATAGGCATGATAGATGAAGTATAAGTCCATTTTAGGAATCATATATGATTAATATCACTATATATGGACTTATATATATAACGTTTTCTAAACTTATGTTTGAGAGAGATGGAATGACCTATCATTCTATCACATGATCTACTAACACTTCACGGAAGACAAATTCAACTTAATTTTTTTAATAGATTAAGTGGAAATTGTTCAAGGCACAAACAATAGTGAGATTGTACCAAAATCAAGTAGGTATTTATTTTAATTCAAAAAATATTCAACATTAGGGAAATGATCTTGAAAACCAAAAATTTTGTCTTAGTGCCCTCATATCTGATGAATCAGATGGTACCTTATATTACCACAAATTTATGGATTTGTGATTGATGGCTTTTTCATAGCCATGTTCTCTACCACTCTTCATCCAAACATGATGGTTAGATTTCTCTTCCATATCCATATTTCACCTATGTCCTCCTATGTGGAAACCCAGTGATGAGTTAATTTGGATAACCGTTATGTTTCATATTTCACTTTTTAAAATTAAGTTTTAGAATTCATTTTTATGATGTGGGTTTCTATGAATGAAACTTTCAAGTAGTAAATGATTTATAACCCCGACGAATTTCGTGAGCGAAATTAATTTTAAGGGTGGTAGAATGTAACACCCCGAGATTTTATAAGAAATATTATTTTTAATTTCTTTAATGTCTTATGTTGTACGCTACACCAATATTAGCTTGCGCTATACGCAACACCGTATTAACTTGTATTATATGCAAACACTATTCTTGGCTTGTGTTGCACGCAAGAGCGACCTTCCTCAATAGCGTGTGTTGTACGCAATACCGAGTTTCACTAAATAATGATATATTATTATAATATTATGAACTAGACATTATGAATAGTATTAACTTAATTTTTAATTTTACAACATTATAATTCATCTTAGACATTTTCTAAAATGAGATATGAAAACAAAATCAATTTTTTCGATAAAAAAAGTATTTTTCAAAAAAATGCAGTTTTACCGACTTTTGATGGCGCACCTATTTTAAATATAATTTTTGACAAGTTAATAAGTTCAATTTTTTAAAATAAACTTCTTCTTTTGAATCAGGATATAAAATTTTACATTGGATAAATTTTTTATACTTTTTTGATGACCTTCATATTTTGATGAATAGTAAAAATACGCTAAATTTTAATAAAAAACAAATTTTTTCATCGAAATAAATTATATGGTTAAATTATAATATTTCATAGTTTTAAAGTATAAATAGAATATATTTTTACCATTTAATATAATGTAAGTCATTATCATTAATTTTACACTGAATTCATAGGTAAAAACATTTCAATCTTTTGCAACGTTTTAACTTTTAAAACTAATTTTCTTAACAACTGGATTAATTTTAAATTAATTACTACAGCTTATGTGTTTTAAATTTTGAAAAATGGATTACATATTTGGAATCAGTAGGTAAAAATTATGTTAATAGGATACTTTTTATTTTTAGACATTATGAATAGTAACTACGGTAAATTTTATTTACTACAGTTAAAGGTAAATCGGGTAATTAAGTGTAAAAATAAGATTATAAAATTACCCTCACACCTGCCAAAATTTTATTGGATGAATGAAAGTCAACTAATATCACTTAAGGGTCGAAATATATTCATTTCATGGACTTTTTACCATAAAAATGATGTAATTATTTATAAAACCAAAGAAAGTGACAACATGTCACTCTCGTATATCTTTTAAGTGTAATATTTTTAATTTAGTTATAAACTTAATAAAACCTCAAAGACAAATAGTCTCAAAAAATATAATAAAATTATATACATCATGAGAATTTATTTAGAATTTTTAGGGATTAAATAATTGTCATTAATGGTGACACAATAGTGATGTAGAAATTGTTAATTTAGTGAAAAATCAATACTATAGTTTTTATTAAACTAATAGTGACCATAAAAGGCACAAAAACATGACCAAAACTTATTGGTCATGTACATGTAAACCATAATAATTCAATGATATAATATTTGACCATTTTGAGCCTTATAAAATTGATTATGATAGTTATATTATTTTATTTTAAATGATGTCAAAGTTGTCACCTTCATAATTTAACAAATATAACAATTTAAATGTTGTGATTTTAAGATGATACACTAAAGTAAAAGTATTATTGTGAAAGGAAATATATTTATATTCATCATAGGATTTATTTTTAATTTTTATTCAACAAATATGTATATTAAATAATTATAAAAAAATGTTTTAGTAATTATTTTATTAAGAGATATACCAAATAAATGGTTTTAAAATATTAAAATAAATAATATATGAACAAATTAATGTTCCCCATGAAATTTTTTGATGAACATGACTTGTTGTTAATCTATTATATATTTTTTTTCTAGCATATATTCTGTTTGGTTTTTATTTAAATTCAAATAATGAATAGTATCAAAATTGACACTATTGATATTTTATAAAAATAAAATACCATTAAATTATTTAATAATCACAAAAAAATTTAAAAACTAAAAATTGAAAATTATATGGTGTAAAAGGTTATAAATTATCCAATTATGGAAAATTTAAATCATTTATGTATGTATTTGTAACAATTTAAAATTTAGAATTTTATTACCACAAATAAAATTAAATAGATTAAATAATGATAAATAAAGTTGATAATGTTTAAAATAAACTTAAAACATGGCTAATTTTTATTTGTTGATGATATTTCAATCATATATAATCCCATATTCGAATTGAGTCATTTTTTGGAGGTTTTTAAGTGGGGTTTCATTTTATTAATAATTAATATTTTTAAGGTTTCCAAAAGTGCCCCTCTCCTCTCCTATATAAGTGCACCTCATCCCTCTCCTCTTCACACAAATTTGAGCCTAAAAGCTCTACCAAACCCTGCCCATTTAAATTATAAACTTCCATATAAACCTACTAGAGGTCCTGGTCTTTTTCAAAGACCAACTTTTGATCCATAAGAGGAGGTTAAGAGGAGGCGCGCCGAAGAATAGGTAATATCCTCTACCGATTCTTTCAAGTTTCTTTCTTCTTAAACATCTTCTTATTTAGTTGTTTCATTATAAATTAATAACATAAGTATCACTAATATACTGATATGTTATTATAAATATGAAACAACCACATTTCTCCTTATATCCATCCTACAGAAAATGAAATCACTGCCTGTGCGTATGAACAGAATACCATCTCCACACCGTGGTGTAATATGTTTTTCCACCACCACCTTACTTGGATGGGTATAATGTTTTAAAGAATAAATATATATGGTTATTATAAAATCATACTGATTCTGAGATATTATATTATCCACTCCAATTCCATTCAATAATTATGGGAACGATATCATCGCCCGTGCGTACGTACGGATTACTGTCTCCACGACGCGATGAGATTCATTCTCCATATTAACCATTCAAGAATGATTATAAAGTATATATAATAAAAAATAATTAAATACATGACATGATAAATATACTGGATTTATGTATATATATATTTCATCTACTTACTTCCATTCAAGTCAATAAGGAAAGGAAAACAGCGTTCATGCGTATGTACGACCTACCATCTCCATGAACGGTGTATTTCATTTCATTAATCTATCTATTATATATATAAATACTGAATATATATGATATATAAATCATGATTTAAATTCTAGAATTAATTAAATCATTATATAATTAATAATAATATCAAGAAAAACAATTCCAAATAAATAAAACGATTTTACCCAAAACACTGCTTTAACATTGAATTTACAAAAGAAAGAGTAATATTAAGTCATAAGTGAACCATATATAATATCAAAATAATGAATATGATTATGTAATAAGTAAATGACATTATTTAAATCATTATACAGGATGTTTGGATACGTATGAAGCATATCAGACCTATGGTAAGGGATAACTTTTCTAATCTTGTTTTTATCTGAGATTGTTTATTCATAAATATTTTCTGGGGTTATTGTTATCATCCATTCCCATGTTTTCTTAAAAAAATTTCATGTATGTTTAGAGTCATTTTTACCCATTTTTTAAATTTACCACATGTTATGAAAGGAATCGTACTTTTGTTTACCACACGAGGAACTTTTTGACTTTTCCAGCAAAAGTACGAGAAGAATGTATTTTTTAACTTATACGGCATGAACGGATTTTTACGTTTTCATAACGCCTTATTTTCATTAATATTACTCTACAAGATTTCAGGAATATTTTCAACAAAGTCATTTTCTTTTAAATTTTCTTGGTATTTTGTGAAAAAAAAATGATTTTGAAGAAGAAAGGATATTTTTCCTCAAGAATTCATTTCAAGTGTTTTATCAAAACCATTTTCCATATAAGATGACATTATTTCATATGTGTATGTTTCAAGTATAATGTATCTCTAATTTACATGGTTTCATGTTTCTTATGATGAAATGATAACTATTTATTCTATATGTATTATGTTATGATGAGATCATGTTTATACAACCCATATTATTCTTTGGGTTATGATGAATGTTTTATGTTTATTTTGTGGCACATGAAAGAATGATTTCATTAAGAGGTGGGTGGAACCTATATATCCCTCCAATGCATTGGGTAAAGAATTATATCTAATGAGATAGACATGGCTAGAACGGTAAGTTGATTCGGTTCAGTTATAAAGGACTAGAATGAGGAGTGAACTCGTTTCAGAAAGGGACTTTGTCCACTAAGATGGTCTTGGCAGCAATGCCTTGGCTACTATGGAAATAATATCATGTCCTTAAGGGTTTTCCACAATTACATGTTTTATTCCCATGATATTTTATCATGATTTATGTTCCATTATGATCTATGCCTTATGTACTACCATGTTTTATTTCATTGCTCAATATTTTTATGTTTAAACTTTATGTTCATGTTTTTAAGTTCAAAAGTATGTGGGTTGTTTTATTTTCTCCATGCTTAACCTTACTAAGAATTTGAGCTCACACTTTTTATGATTTATTTTCCCCAGGATATAAAGAAAGGTTTTAGGTAACAAAACCAAAGGGGAATATCTTTATGGGAGATGTTGAAGATATTTCAACATGATTTGGAGATTATGTTCTGAGTATCCAAAGACACTAAACTAATACGGTCTTTGGGAGTTTTTTTTGTAATGTATTAAGTATTCCGGAAAAGTAATGTAATGTCTATATACTTCAATTTTGGGTCTCTACACATACCATGAAATTTAACATCTTGAAATAAGGATGTTGTCATTCAGTTTTTCAATGTATGATTAATATGTCTTCATGTAGTTTAACTTCATCTATCTAGGAAATCTATTCCATGACAAGAGTTATAATAAAGTATTTAATGGGGTTTAATCCATGGGGATTCCCTTTTGGTTTAGTCTATTTATTGGTGTCTAGACAAGATAAGATAAGGCTATGGATTACACTTAGGGAGGATGACCATATGCATTTCTTGAGAGAAGTAAGGATATGTAGTAGGGATAATTCATATGATCGTTTTGCCCTTTATGGTGATCATAGATTATTGAATGTACCAAATATATAAGATCATAAATGAGTATCTGATCAGGGTTAATACTTATAAGGATTCCCATGATGCTACTTGAGAACTGGGAGAGCATGATTAGGGATTACACATGATTTTGTACTACACAGATGTAGGTGTTCGTAGCTCATTGATGATTCAAGGTGATTAAACCATTAAGTTGAACATGTATGGGGATTGTAATTATAAAGGAAGTTGAAACATACTGACTTGGGATCCACTTAACTGGTGCCCCATATTGGTGGGTCACATGGGCTTAAGCATGCCTCCTCGTACGCTAGAGGCTATCGACTAGTAGTTAGGGTGTATGAGATATAGTGGTAAGACTATACCCTCATATCAAAGTGAAAAAACAGGATAAAATAAATAAGAAGTAGTAGTTCCAACATGATATAATATATGAAATAGGTAAAATAGAAATACATAAAACGTGGAAGAATAAATAGCCAGGTGACTATAATAATTTTCAAAATTCCAAAGGCTGAGTCATATACAATGATTCCATGGAATGATGATATAAAAAATGGGAAACAAGGAATATACATATACAACATGCTATACAAAAAAATAAAAAATTCAAAAATATATCTCTACTATAATCAAAAGAATATTCTCTGTCATCTGCTCCCATGATAGAAGTTATAAGTAAAATAGGTCAAGAATCTAATTTAGGGATCTTGCCCTTATCCATACCAAAAGACATGAAGTCTAATTAGGTACCAAAGGTAGTCCCATTAGGGTGTGAGATAAATTAGTAGGACAAAACCTAAAGTGTTAAGAATTAATCAAGCCAGTGTACATATCATGGTAGTGTACATGTATAAATAATAATAAACAATGATGAATAATAAATACATGTCAGCTCTGGTGACTACATGGCACCTGGATGGCTCTATCTGCTTCACTATCAACCAAAATATGTCTAATATGAAAACCGTATATATATATATATATATATATATATATTCATATATTTTATACATGTTTATCCACTAGGTATGTGAGGACATAAGTTGGAATATAGATGGATACTATGTATTATCTATACCTAAGGTGTAAATCAGGTTTCTATAAATAGTCTAATGAGGTTTAGGATCAATAAAGGGTGCAAGACTTGAATATCATGATGAATGCGATACATCTGGCCCATCATTTGAGATGGTGGGGTGATTCTTCATGCCAAAATCCAATATATAAGAACATGTAACTTCAGGTCCATTTTACAAATAAATGTATAATGGTATGAGACCTTATTCTCAACACCTAATATAAGGGATCATGAAACATCATTCTCAAAAAGTCCCTTATCCATCATTCAATAACTAATATATTTGGCGTGCCAATAATAATAATAATAATAATAATAATAATAATAATAATAACCATAATGGATTACCAATAATGTATCTGAAACCATTTACAACAAATATCCAAGGTTTCACAATTCATATAATTTTTGGTTCATAATTATAAAACACGGGGTGTGTCCTTTCCAGCCATTTCAATTCATTTAAATCACATCATTTAATTTACAAGGAAATGAAATTTATAATCAAGGTAATCTAACCCACTTAGAAGGTGGTTGGTTACTTAAACACATACATGAAGGAGAGAGATTTCATTTTCAAGACAAGACAAAAACTTATAAGGTTTTTGGTCCATTAAAAAATTATTTAATAGATGGAAAATAATCTATCACACCCAAATGGGTGGAAATGAGGAAGTTCAACAACCTTTAATCACTTAATAAGATTCTATGGGAGTATAACAATGTACTTGAATTTATTTAAGAAGGAATAACACATTTAAGAGAAACACACGAAAATGGGAATTGTAAAAAAACAACATCAAAGGATATATAAACACCTAAAAGTTTTAATAAAACAATTGTATCACCTACCTAAGGTCTGTAGATGACTCGTCATATAATATTGACCTTAGGATTGAAGTAGAAAAAAATAAAAGAAAAGAATAGTTTAATGACCAATAAATAGGGTGAATGAGATCACATAAAAATAACTCAAGTGATGTAAAGATAATCTTAGAAATAAATCAAGAGGATTAGATACTATACGGATTCAAATATAATGTGGTATAAAATGATGATATCAGAGTTTAAATCAAGGAGTTATCTCAATAACTCAAAGAAAAGGATGGAGAATTCAAGATAGGAGAAAGAGATCCTATCACAAGAAATGGGAACATGGTAATAAGTTGTAAGGTTTTAATTTTATTAAGGTAAAAACTATGAAATCGCCTTCTAACACTAGGTCAGACACTTTTTCCACACAATTGGACAAACCATGCACTAATCGTGCACCACTAAGTACCCTTGAAAAACACTCACATGGGTTAGGCGCATAGTTTGGATGACCTTGTGCATAATTTTCATGATGCCTATATTAATAATTTCTGAAATATTGTATAGGAATGGCTCTTATCTCTCATGATCTCAGAAAAACCATGTGGCCTCCCCTGTGCATTTTTTACCTCACATGGCTAAGTCATATGGTTAGTCATAATAGTGTGTTAACTGCATAACCCATTCGTTTTCTCTATTTTCTAGAACGCTGAGTTATGAACAAGCCCCAGATTCCCCCTGAACATTCCATAGACCATATAGAATGTTTAGTAAGATTAAATAAAGGATTCAAATTTAAAGAAAAATGATTTATACATTAAGAAAATCTGGTTCGTTAAAAACTCCCCTCTTTAAAGAAAATCTTCCCTGAGTTGGACTTCAAAGTTTAAAGAGGAATCTTCTAAGAAAATAACTATCCACTAATCTTGTATATTAGCTTCCTTCTCCCATGTATCATCCTATACTCGTCCATGTTGCGACAACACCCATACTAAAGGGACTGGTCTACCTCCAAGTGTCTTCCTGCTTTAATCCATGATACATAATGGGTACTCCTAAAAATAAGGATTTATATCTAACTCAACATTAATAGTTTTGAAAACATGTGATGGGTCTAGATAGTAATTTCAGTGTAGATACATGTGAAAGATATCATGTATAGATCGAAATCTCTGAGGAAGTGATATCTGTTATTCCATTGAACCAATTCTCTTGAATATTTCAAAAGGTATGATGAATCTATGTGAGAGATTATCTTTCCTCTTAATACATAGATGGCCCAAACAAAGAGAAACTAGAAAGAAAAACCAATATCTAACCTCAAACTAAAGAGTTTATTAATATCAATTGGCATATGATAGTTGTCTCAACATAGATATTAACATGCAATTCTTGATTAGCTGGACCTACTATGTGGTTTCCTAGTAAGAATGTGGTCTAATAAAAGTTGTTTCCCCTACCTCTAGCCAGCGAAAAGGTGATTGGAAAGGCCTAAAAAATAAAGATTAAAAATAATTCATCTAAATTGTATCCTAAAATATGTTATTATAAGTGAACTCAATTATGGGTATGTGCTTCATCCAAGAACCCCCAAGTCAAGGACACATGCATGAAGCATGTCCTCTAACACATGAATCATACATGTTGTCTGTCCATCAGTTTGAGGGTGAAAGGCCCTCCTCAGAAGCATCTATATACCAAAGGTCTTCTGCAACCCCTTCCAGAATAGAGACACAAAGAGAGAATCCTTGTCATATATGATAGATTATGGAGCTCAATGATGATATAAAAAATCCTCAATGTATAGTCTCCATAAATTATCTATTGATAAGACCTCTCAGATAGGTAAGAAACATGCGACTTTTTTCAAACAATCTACATCTACCCTAATTGTATGTTTTCCTCAAGTTTATCTGGAAAAACTAATCAAAAATTCCATAGATAAATCATCTCATTTCCACTCAAGAATAGAACATAACTTTGAATTTTTTTCTGGTCACTGATGTTATGTTGTCACTTGCTGAAAAGTAGAAAACAATGTGATAAAACATGATATCTCCCATTTCATACGAGGAATCCAATTTTGGAAATGTAAATCATGATACATCTAGGTGAAATAAGGATGAAGTTCCCATATTGAGGAATGGAATTCCTACATCAAATCCTATAAGATGTCTATTGAGACCCATAAACTCCCTTCGAATCATAAATTCTCATCCTTATCCATTGTCCAACCAGAACACAAATAATCATCTTAGAGATTTTCAATCAGGACTAATCCCTTGCGAGTAGATAGTTTCCTCACTCTCACCCATTCTATAAGGGTATATGTCAATACTAAAGACAAGAGGTTAATCTTCACATGATCCTCCTAAAACTCCACATGAATATCTAAGAACATGGCCATGAGATTCCACTCACCACTGGCCTCCTAAACTGCCTGTTTCTAAGTCCTTAAACACAGAGCATTGGCTATAGAATTTCCTTTTTCTAAGATTATATGCAAGATCAAAATAGAAGGTATTCAACCCATATGTTTTTCCAAAGTTTCTAAAAGTTTCTCATGTATCCAACAGTGTAGATCCTGTAAAAACGTATTTTTATCGAGATCATGTGTCAGGTAATTTCACTCAAAATATCTCAACTAATGAGATCTGTACACTATGAATCACTCATCCTGCATCAGAACTGCTCCCAACCCGATGCTCAATGCATTATAATAGACTATATAGATTATTCCAAGATCCGGTTGAATTGGAATTAGTGCTAAAGTCAACCTGACCTTCAACTCCTGATGTTTTTCTTTATAAGATTTTGACCATACAAATTTCACACCCTTCTTATTCAAGTCCATAAGGGGAATTTATAAGTGTGAAAAAATTATGTATGAAGTGTCTTCAATACCCAACCAACCCCAAGAAACTATTTAAATCTAATATTCTCTTGGGAAGTTCCTAGGAAACTATGTATCTCACTTTCTGTAGGTCTATAGAAACTCTTAACTCTAAACTAATATAACCTAGGAAGTAGAATTTTACGACCCAAAGGTAGTATTTTATGAGTTTATCATAAAAATAGTTCTCTCTCAGTGTATTAAATACAACCTCAATATTTGTTCATCATCATTTCAAGAAAGAGAATACAATAATATGTCTTCCCCAAACACAACCATCAATAAATCCAAATACGGGTGAAAAAACTGATTCATCATCACTACGAAAACTACCAGTTCATTCATGATAACAAACAACATTACCAAGTACTTGTAAACTCCATTCTTTCTTCATAAATCTGTAAAAGGTTTATCTAATGACATCACATATACCTGGTGATAGAAAAAACTCAAATAAATCTTTGAAAATACCCTCTCTCCTTAGAGATTACTAATATGGTAATATATTCAAGGTAGTGGATACCATTTCTAAACTGTGAGAAAGTTTAACCATCAACAATCCACACAAAGTATAAGGAAACCATCTAATTTCTTGGAGTAAGGCTTCAGTAAACCCCATGAAGAATTTTGGGGATGGGTAAGGCCCTTATCCTCTAGGGATTCAAACAACTTATCGAGATCCATAAACTCTATAAGAGCCATCCTATAAGGAGGAATGGAAACTGGTGGTGGTCCAGGCGCAAAATCAATGGTGAATTATACCTCTCTCATTAGAGGTAGTCCATAAAAATCATCAGGGAAAACATCCATGAAATGATCAACTATATGTTGGAAATTAGTAGGTCATGTTTCTTTATTATCCAAGAAGAGACTATAAATTTGATCTGTCACTTTACCCAGCCTTTACTTCATGAATCTAGCTCAAGTTGAATGAAAATCCTATTCTCCCTTATAAACATTCCTACATTCCTTTGGTGATGTAAACACCACCCATCAATGATAACAGTCTATATGGGATTGATAGGGAACCAACCAATCCATACGATGAATTATATCAAACCTTGTAATGTCGAGGGTGAATAGATCCAACATAAACACGTAGCCTCCTACTTAAGGTAAAAATTCTTATATTGGTTAACACTCCCTCATCGGATACCTAATAGGGTATTGAGCATCATCACACCACATAATTTTTCTATATTGAGGCCCAAAACCTCCACAATTTCCTCATATATGAAAGAGTGTGATTAACCTATTCCAAATAAATAAAATACTAATATAGTGGAAAATAGAATAGTATCTTGAAAATTAGAATTCTTGGCATTATATTACTCTGACATAGACTGTACTAAATGTAACTAGCTCATAACACAACACTGTGTCACAGACTGAATGCACTGAGAAGGCCTGCTATGTTGGAATAATACGTCCTTATTTTGAATACCACAATCTCAACTACCACCTTATCTTGAGCTATCGATGGTATTTCAGTTTCTTGTATGATGAAATACTAATGTCCTCACTCAAGAACGTGGGGTAGGTGTATATCCCCTATCACTAGGCTGGGATAGAAAGGTCATGTAGAAGTGTTTAATGTTCCCCATCCATCCAAAACATCTTCATTCAAATCAAACCCATAAACATTGGGGTTCTACATATCCAACATTTTTTACTATTGAAATATCAAGAAGCTATCAATATGAGTTTCCTGATTGATTCTACTCCCATGAGAAAATTTGAAGTGACACTTTTTACCACTAGAAGAAACACTACTAGGTCTGGATGCTATACTGACATGGAACACACCATCTACTTCCCACATATTTTATTATATAATGAGGTCCTAGTTGACTATCTCATAAATAATCGTTAACCAAAAGATACTGACCTAATATCATATGGTGTATACTAGACCAGCCCCCAATCACCTCAAAACCATGAGATCATCACTAGATAAGGTTTATGTAAAACTATTTAGATCAGTAAAATTAGTATGACATACTTGTATCCCTACTGCAGGTTCATAAAATCTCTAGCTCACTCAAGCCTTAGAGTATGTGGAAAAAAGTAGTCATAAAAGACCATTTGGAAGTCTCCATAGATCATATCTTGATGTCAGTCTTCCTGGGTAATGACATACCACCATTTTTTATAAGAACTATAAAATATATAGGACAAAAGAAAATCCCACATCCCTAGTGGTGTATCTAGATACTTGAATATAGAATGAAATTCCTCAATCCATAACTTAGTATCATGTGTTCCTCCATCCCCTAAAAAGGTGGATGAATTCTACAACTGGAACACTTAATCCAACTCTTCCATAGTCGTGGAAGGTCGAGAAACACCTTGCACATACATCAACATATATAAAAATCCTTCTCGAAACTCGGTTTTAGTTCCTATAATAGGAATAGTAGGTGGTGACATAGGTGGCACTACAGGAGGTGTCATTGGTGGCTTATGTTCCACCGCCTCTAGAGCACGATCATTTCTGCCTTCTTGATATATGACTTAAAGAATCCATGGTGGAATTATTATACACATCCAAATGCACTTATCAGAAAATAATTCAATAGTTGAAAATGTCATAGATAGATAAAAAGGATATTCACATGGCCTTCATATAAAAAATATCACACATCTCTACATGTGCCTATAACTTGGTCTATGTGAGTATAAAAGACCATGACATGACATAAAAATGAAAGAGACACCCTAACTACCCACTAATAAGGTCAGGTTAGAGTATAGGTCTTGTATAACATGGTATGTGTTAAGATATATAGATTGAAAATTTCAAGGTATAGAGGAAAACACTCATTACTTTACATTTTTCATCCCATTTAGTGGTAATCGTTTCACTTGAAAAGTTTTAAATTTGATCAGAGTTTGTATTATTTTATATAATATAATTATATTTATGGTCTAGTTAAATTAATCACCATTTACAATCTATAAAATTCACATTTCATATAGATTTCAATTGTTGTGTCATTTAACTATAACCTGAACTTTACAATTGATAGTATGATGTAAGCGATTCATGGAACCCAAAGATCCAGAATCCACATTATGGCATAGTTTTATAATTATGGTTTCATCACAAATGTATGCAGGAAAAAACTGTTTAGATTGATGTAGGAACATTAATTAATCTAATTATATTATCCTGTAATGAAATGTCATCACATTTCAATATATAAAAATCAAGGCACTAACTATATACAACATTAAAGTGAATGTGGAAAGTTGATGTGGTGTGAAAAAATGCATAGAATATTAGTTCTATGGTTCCTATAATGATGCATGAGTTGCTAATTCCTTAACTTATAAGGACAAGTGATGAATTCAGTGTCAATAACATCAACAATAACAATACATCACAAATAATGTGTTTCACCAAATGGAATAATTGTATCAACTATAAAAGAAATAAAATCATAATAGCAATAACCCATCCTAGAGAATTTGGGTTTCCCTTATATGTGGGTTAGATACTCCCAGACACAAGATCATTACCAAATTCCACTACATTTTTGTGTGTTGGATAATACCCAAATAGTAAGATAAAAGGAAAATAAATCTATGATACCACTTTGTAATGTCCCAACCTAATATCTACTTAATAAGTTCGTTGAGATGGTGGTTTACATGCCCTTAGGCGTGCCTCCCCATACAACAAACCCTACCGACTAGAAGCAAGGATGTAAGGTGGTACACTTGGGAGACTCTAACCACATATCACAGTGGCACCATTGATATAATAAATAAGTAAAAGTAACAGAAGCATGATATAAAAGATGGCACAATGAAAAAAATATATAAATAATCCATGGAATCATAAATAACTAGGTGACTGTAATAATAATTCAAATTCAAAAGTTTGATTCATATAAAATGATGTCATAGCATGATGATATAAAAAAGTTTAAATAGGGATCATTTATATACAACATGCGATACAAAAACACAAAAGGGAAAAAGATATCTCCAACAACATCATGAGCATACACTCATTCTTCTATTACCATTCACCAAGCTAGAAGTAAAACATATCAAGCATCTATAGTAGTTATATTTCCCTTATTCATATACGTAGACATAAAGTATACCTGGGTACCAAAGGTAGCCCGAGTAGGGTGTGAGATAACTCAGTAGGCTACAACCAATGGTGTCATTAAATAATAAATCCAATGAATATAGCATATCATTGTTTAGGTATAAAAAATAATAAAAATGTTGAATAATAAATACCAGTTGTATCAGGTCCCTACAGGACACCTGGTTGTCTCTACCTTCTTCAGCATCGGCCAGAATATGTCTGATATGAATACCATATATATATATATATATGAGTAATAATATATATATTTATATATTGTATACACATATACAGACTAAGTATGTGAGTACATAAGTAGGAATATACATGGATGATAGGGGCTAGATGGACCTGGGGCATAACTCATGCGTCCATAGCTAGTCTAATGAGCTATAAGATCAAAAAAGGGTACAAGACATCAATATCATGATGAATGCGATACATATTTCCCATCATTTTATATGGTGGGGTTAGTCTTCATGCCAAAACCTAATATGGAGAAATCTATAACATCATTCCCATTATCTAAATAAAAGTATAACAATGTGAGATGTCATGCTCAACACCTGATTTAAGGGATTGTGAAATGTAATTCTCATCAATTCTCTTATCCAATACAAGACATCCAATATCAATGGATTTCAAATAATAATAATAATCACCATGAGGGATTACCTCTAATGTATCAATAACCATTTAGCACAAATATCCAAGGGTGCACAATTCATATAATTTTAGGTTTATAAAGGTAAAACTTGTGGTGTACCCTTAACGCCCATTTCCATTCATTTAAATCGATATATTAAATTTAAAAGGAAAGGAAAATCACAATCAAGGAAATTCAACCCACTTAAGAGGTGGTTGGTTACTTAAAAAGGTACATGAAGGAGAAAAATTCCATTTCCATGGAAAGATGGACACAAAAATGGTTTCTGTCCCATTGAAAAATTATGTAATAGATGGAAAATAATTTAGCACACCTAAAGGAGTAGAAATAAACAAGTTCAACAACCTTTAATCACATAACAAGGGTCTATAAAAGTATAAAAATTTGTTTGAAATTATTCAGGAATGAAGAACACATTTAAGGGAAACATGTGATAATGGATGGTATGAAAAAAATGGTAAATGCTATATAAACACCAAAAAATTTAAGTAAAAAGCTACACCACCCACATTAGGGTTGTATATAACTCCTCATCGAATATCAACTTTAGGTTTGAAGTGAAACGAATAAAATGGAAGAATAGTCCAACACAGTAAATATAGGTTTATTTTCATCACATTAAAATAGAAAAATAATTAGGAAGATAAACATAGAAACAATGTAATAGGATTTGATATATTACTGATTCAGATCTAACACGATTGATGGTGATGAAATAAGAGTTTGGATTGAGGAGTTATCTCAATACCTATAGGAGGATGAGGGTGATTCGTTAGGTGAGGAGAAAGAGCTCATATCACTGGAAATGGTAAAAGGGAAATAAGGGGTAAGGTTTTATGTTCATTAATCGAAAACCCATAAAATCACCCTTTAAAAATGGGTTTCAGGGTTTGGCCACACAGTTGGCCAAACTATGTGCCAACCATTCCACACTAACTTCCCTTTAACACCCCTCACATGAGCTAGGAACATGGTTTGGATAACCATACACAAATTTTGTGTTAAGCCTTTTTTTGCTCAAGTTTGAAATCTCGCATGGGTGTGCACCTCGACTTGAAAAGTCTCAGACAAACCCTATGGCCTCCTTTACACACTGGGCACCTCACACGGTTGATTCTCACAATTAGCACTAGCCATTCGCTAACTACATGACTCATTATGTTTCTCTATTTTTTAGAACTTCAGGATCTAAACATGCCCTGGATAATCCTGAAACTTTCCATAGATCTTAGGGAATTTTTACCAATATTAATCAAAGGATTCAAACCAAGAAAAAGAGACATACCTTGATAATAGATAGTTCATTATTGATTACCAGTGAAAAATGGATCATTGATTGGAATTGGGAGCAAGGGTGAGCATGTTTATCAAATATAGACTTATATTGTGTCATCATGATAGAGACCCTTGTTATCAAGGGAATACGTGATCTTTTCCTCAAGTATTCTATCTATCTGGAAGGAAAATTCTGGAGACTTCTTTTATCGAGGAAATACATGATAAAATGTGGAAACATTGGTGTTCATTCTAGGATCATATGGATCTGTGGGTTTTAGAGGAGGCCTTGATAATTGGATACCTAGGTAGGAGATATATGTAAAAGGTTAGTTTACCACTGAAATTGGGGTGTTCTTGGTACCCCATAAAGTTAGAGGTGGAATTAAATTCACCAAAGTGGAGGAACATGGTGCAAATTTACTCTATTTATAACTGAGCGAAGGGATTGCCTAAGTGATGTTGAATGAAGGGATAACCCAAGTGATGGATAAGAAAATGTGGTTTTCTATAGAGATGTCTAATAAAAGCGATCACCCAATTTATTCTAGGTTTAAGGTGTCACCCTTATAATACTAGGGTGAAGTGGTTTCTCTACTGATTGAACTTGGGTGAGGATTATCCCTAATGGTCAATGGTCCCCATGGATTACTCAAGGAAATAACATCCTATTATGTCACCTGGTATGATTCCTTTACCCTAGTATTATATATCTAGTGAGGAAGTGGTATCTCAAGAAGTAATTTATTGTAACAAATCTTTTGGAAAAACAACTACCCTCACTTTTTATTAATTACCCATGGTTTTAAGCCAATTTGTTACCCAAAGGGAGTTAAAGACTAGGTGTTACCTTCTACTAATGAAGAATAATCCAATGGGATAGACCATTCATTACTTGTACTTTTAATAAATGGGGTAAAAAAAAGATAGAAAACTTTTATAGATAGGGAGAGAACATGACAAATGGGGAATGAGAAAGAATACTCATGTGCACCCATTTTCAGAAACAAAATTCCCCCTTTTTCCTTTAAACATTTCCTATTTTTTTAACATTTATATTATTCATTTTTTCCTTGCACTAGCCATATGTGCATCCCCCAATTACATTAGGCATGTCCTTGTTTCCCCGATTTCTATGTGTCATGATCCACATGTGGTTATCCCACATCGAAGTGTGGCTTTAATATTCAAAGGACTAATAACCCTATTCCAGCTAATCCTCATTCTAAAATCATAGTCAGACAGACCCACCTAGCTACACATCATAGCCTCTCCACTCACCCATTATAGATATAACCAAGTTACCTACTCCTCCATTCCTGAAAATACATGACTTATGAACATGGAATCCTCTTTTATACACAAAAACCTCACACATATTTTTTTACAAATTTAATAAATTATTTTTAGTAATAATATCACACCCAAATGTATATATTTTTCTCCAAAAAAACTAATATGAATTGAATAAAGTAATAATAACATTATTTATTATTATAAACACATAAACTAAAATTTCCAACACAAATTCAAAATATTCACAAAAGTTTAAATTTACCACATTTCTCCCATTAAAAAGACAAGAGATTAATAATTATAATATAAAAACCAATAAATTACTACAAATTTTATGATATTTCAATATCTAACAGTACACAATAGACAAAGGTAGTTGTTCTATATCATAATACCACACTAAATTATATCCCTCACCAAGTTATATGATATAACTTGGTTATACATTTTTCATACAACCTGCCATATTTTTGTCTTCCCATTTGATATTGTATATACCTTTGAGAAATTAAATCTTGAAGAACTGTAACATCCCAGGTAAATAAAAAATAAGACATAATTTATATTTATTAATATTTTTGAATTAAATATTAATTTAACTTTAAAAGGGTTTCTATGTTCGATAGTGTACCTGATATGCAACAATGGGTTTCATTGAAATCTTACATTGCACAATAATAATATAATATTATTATTTTAAATGGAAGTTAAATCCTAGCCATTTTATTGGCGGGAAAGAATGAAACTAACTACAATAATATTATACATGTTTTTAAGTGTATTTACATTTATCTAATAAAATTTAGAGGCTTAACATGTGAATGAATCTAATTTTAAGCATAATTTACATTAAAAGGTCGATTTACCACATTTTAATGGTGAACCCTATTTAAATATAGTTTTGGTCACATTAATAAATTATATTTTACCAAATAAAATCCTTCTTTAGAATGGGGACATCAAAATTTACTTTGGGTAATTTTTGGAATTTTGCCGATAAAGTATACTTTTTAATGAATAGTGAAAAATATTGTATTTTAATTCAAAAATGCGTTTTAATATAATATATTTATATGATTAGATTGTCTTTTTAATTGGTTTTAAAGTTTAATTAGAATATATTTTTACCATTTAATCAAATTTTCTTCATTGTAATTAATTTCACTTTGAATTTGGACATAAACAAGTGTTAATCTTTTGATAGTTATTTTTTCTTAAAAACACGCTATTTGTTTTAACAACGGGAATTAATTTTAAATTAATTAATGAAACTTCTATGTTTAGAAATTAGTAAAATAGACATCGTTTTTTAATTCAGAATATCAAATATATCTTAGGCTGAATATTTGGTATTCTTCTAAAAAACTTCAATATTTGATGAATAGTGAAACCACTTAGTAGTAGTTAAAAAACTCACTTTTCATTTAAATGAAATTTTACCACTTCTGGGAATTGAATTTCAAAACTTCTACGTACATGGTTTTTATTATTAACTAAAATTTGGTTCAATAAGATGAATATAATTTTTGGGGAATAGTAATTTTTGACTTTTATTTACCGCGGTTAAAGGTAAATAAGGTAATTCAAGATAAAAAGAATATTACAATAATTAACAATTACCTTAACACTTGTCCAAAAATTATTGTATGAGTAATGGAAGACCATGGGCATCCTTGGGTCTATTTTGGGACCCCATGGATCCACTTATGAATGATAATGACACTTTATATTAATTAATTTAACGTAAAGGAAAAAATGACAAAAACAAAAATCTTTTAGTGGAGTAATTTTTATAAGGTGTTATATAAGTAATATTTTTGACTATAAATATTTATTGGAAATATAAAAGTATTTCCTACATCATGGGATTCTTTTAATAATTTTTATACATAAAATAAATTAAATTATTTATGACACAATAATGATACCATGTTTACCTCATTAATAACTCATTTAAATAAATATGATTATAAATATTAAAATAACATCCAAAACCTGTCCAATTATTATTTGATAATTTTATTTCGACTATGGGTTATATTATCTTATACTTTAATTATTTTTGGACCTTTAGAAACTAAATATCATTATATAATAAAATATTATTTTCACACTTTCCTAAAGAGCCCCTCCTCCCCCATATAAAAAGAGACCATTTCTAACCAATTCCTCACACCTCTCAAGCCTTTTGTATCATCCAAACTCTGAAAAATTAATCTCCCTACATCACTATATTCCACTTAGAATCCTTACCATAGTTAGAAGGCCCTTAAATAAGTCCTTTTGGTTCAAACAAAAGGAAGTTACCCAAATTAAAGGTAACGGTTTATCTTAACTTCTTTTATTTTATTTTCATTCACCAACCCCTAAAATCTTTTTATTACTTTATTTTATAAAAAAACCAGTATACTCAATATACTAGGATGTTTTTATGATAATTATTTTAACTACACTTACACACACATTCATCTAATGGGTGAAGAACATACTGTTTCTGTGGATGACAAACTAACACCTCACGAAACGATGATTGCTCGATTATCTCCTACCACCTCTCATGGATGAAATTAATATGGAACCGTATTTATATATGATATCAATTATTTTTATTTTTTATTTATTCTTATGTATTTTCCATTTATATCATACCTTTATGGTTTCCATTATGTGTAAACATGATAATTTCATTTGAGGAAGTGCGGACTACCTTCCCCTCAAAGTGATATGACTCGTTTATGCCATTCATGGGACATATAAAGGATAGATTTAATGGTATTATATATGATATTATACTAGAATTATAATATACCAATGTATCATTATGTTTTATTTCCATTAAAATAATAAATAGAAATGGAAGTATCGTTCATGCGTATGTAAGGCTAACCATCTCCATGAACAGTGCAATTCATTTCTTACCTCCAAATGTTATGAACTACTATAAATACATGTATATACTAGATATATATGATATATATGATATCTAAATCATCAATAGAATTCCGTATATAATGAACTTTTGACCATGTGAACAAATTGTAACTATATGGTGTTCATTTGTGACTCAAGTACCAAATATCGACGAAACGAACATTATTAACTTGAATGATTACATAATGTTTATAACATGGTAACAAGTGATATAAAAGGAATAATAAACATGAAAAAGGTTCTTAATAAATTATAAATTAAATTTATTTTATTATTATAGATATTTAATAACGAACAGGTCAAGTCGGACATGAGGTAAGGGACTTCGTCTCAATCTCCTTTCATTAAGGCATATGTTGTTTTAATACACGACTTTTTTTATATGCTGTATAAACACCCTTGACTTTAAAAAGGGAGTATTTTTCTACAAATTTTTTTACTAAATGGAAAAAAGGAATGTTTCTTTTAACATAAGCGGTGACAACGACCTTTCCGCCACAGCAGGTATTATTTGTTCTTTGGCATCCTTAACAAGAAGTAATGTTTTTAAGGAAAATAAATACCATATACTCTTTTAAGTATTTTAGTATTGAAAATGGTTTTGATAATGGATTTGTTATGTCAATATATTTAAGTTATATATTGTGATTGAAATGTGGAAATGTTTTCTTTCCTTTATATTTTTTTATGTGTTATGGTTTTATAATAGTACTTGGACATTTGACAGGTGGTTACGTGATAAACCAAATGACGGGTGGTGTTGTGATAAACCAGGATGGGTGGTTACGTTATAAACTCTAATGCATTGGGTATGGAAGTTGGTTGTATGGCTATTCCATTTCGTGATATGTGTGGAAGTTGACCATATGGTTATTCCATTTAAGTATGTTTATGTCCCAAGTTACCTTTATATGTTATGTGTTATTTATATGGGTTTTATGGTAATCTTTTTGTTACAAAAGGGTAAGTAGTGATATTTTATTTCAGTGAAGATTATTTACTACTTCATAAAGGTGAAAAGTGTTACTTATGTTAAATTATTCATGGTTTACGTGTTTTTTTTGGAAAACTAATAGTTTTCCTTCATTGTGTATCCCTTACTAAGCTTTTTATGCTCATCCTAAGTTTTTGAAATGTTTTTCACAAGACAGAATATGGAATAGGGTCAAGGATGGGATCAAGGAAAAGTCATGTTGTCTTAAACATGGAACTAGACATGAATCTTTTTTTAAGATTTTTTGTTTTGTGAAAAAAATGGAAACTGGGTAGAAGTGTCTACTTTGTATTTCTTTTTGAAATGAAATGTAAAAGTTATGACCTAATTATCGAAAACTCTTAACCTAAAAAGATCCTCAATTTGAATTATTCATTTAATTCAATATTATGTAAAGTTTTAAGGCCGAGTCCTTATAGTTGGTATCAGAGGTCAGTTTAGAAAAATTTAGGAGTTAGGGTATTGTAAAATAAATGTCCATAAATTAATTTATGGTAATATTGAAATGATATAGAATTTACAGATTACCATGTTGCTTCACCTAAGATAATTTTTTGTTCATAATGGTCTTCCATAGACGAAACAGGGAAGCTATGTTGGGACGATATTAGGAGGAAGACAACCTTCCAAATAAGCAATCTGAGATGGTCAGAATCAGAACTGAACAGTTTTTTGCAGTGCTGGCACAGTTGACTCGGGCTATAAATGGTGGTGGTATCCCTACACGAGATCAATCAGATCAACCGTAGAGGAACATTTCCGTATTGGAGCATTTCATGCGGAAACATCCACCATCATTCAGAGGATCATATGACCCTATGCTCTCAGAAGGGTGGAATAAAGCACTAGAGATATTTTTTGATGTCATGGGTTGTTCAAAACATCAAAAGGTTAGTCTTGATGTGTACCATTTTGAAGGTGAAGCTGATTAGTGGTGGTCGATGATGAAAAATATCAGGGATACTAAGAAGATTGATGATCTTTATTGGAATGTATTCAAAGGTATGTTTCTTGAAAAGTATTTTCCTAAGGTGGTTAATCTTAGGATGTAAAAACAATTCCTGGAATTAAGGTAGGAGGATGAATCAGTGGCTGCTTGTGAAGAAAAATTCACCTGAATGGTAAGGTATGCTCCAAATGTCATCTGAGATATTGATAGTAAGATAAATCGATTTACTCAGGATTGAACCCACGATATCGAAGAGCATTATCCTATAATGAGTTCAAAAGTTATGAAAAACTTGGTCAATGTGTGGAGGAGGTAGAAATGGAGTTTGTCGATAATCAGGTGTTCTTTGACAAACAACAGAATAAGAGGTCCAGTTTGCAGGAAAAGGGAAAGAATTCATCAAAGAATCCTAGAGTTAAGAAAACCAAATATATATCTTGTGAGAAGTGTGGGATAAAGCATCCTAGATAATGTTTATAAAATCTTGGAAAGTGATTCTGGTGTGGAAAGTCTGGTCATATTTCCCATAACTGTAAGGAAGATGATCAAGAAGGAAATGAAAATCCATCGGTAAGATGTTTTAAGTGTAATGAAATGGGTCATTATGCAAATGAGTGTCTAGCGAAGAACTCAACTGAGGGAAAGCAGTCATACTACAAGCAGAAAGTTGTGGTGAAATCCTTTGCAACTACTTTAGTAGATGTTGGGACATCAAACGAAGTAGTATCATGTATACTATTTTTTTGATCATATTATTCCAATGTGTTGTTCGATTTAGGGTCTACACACTCTTTCATTTCTGAAAAGTTTTATAATAAATTGGGGATTCCATCTCAAGATATGAATACAGAACTTATGGTAAAAACACATGGAGAAAATGTTGAGACAAAAGGAAAACATAAGAACCTTACTGTCCTTGTGTGCGGGAAGAATCTACCTACAAACCTTATTGTTTTACCTCTAGTAGAGTTTGATATTATTTTGGGCATAGATTGGATATCTATTTATCATGATAAGATTAACTGCAGAGCTAAATAAGTTTCATTTTAAAAATATTTACAGTATGTGTACAAGAATGAACCCTTTCTTTTGATAACATATGAGGAAGCTGAGAAACTATTAAAATATAGAAATGAATGTTACCTTGAAAATATTGTTAAAAATAAAGGAAATGTTCAGATTAATGATGTGCCAATGGTAAATGAATATCTTGATGTTTTTCTTGATGAGTTTTCTGGTATTATACCTGATTGGGAAATTGAATATTTATTGAATTAGTTCCTGATTCTAAGCCAATTTCAAAACCCCCTTATCGAATGGCTCAAATTGAACTTTCAGAGTTAAAGAAGCAATTGCATGAGTTATTAGATAAAGGTTTCATTCGACCTAGCACATCACCTTGGGGTGCTTCTGTATTGTTTGTTAAAAATAAAGATGGTTCAATGAGACTTTGCGTTGATTATAGAGCATTGAATAACATCACTGCTAAGAACATGTATCATTTACCTCATATCGATGATTTGTTTGAGCAGCTCCAGGGAGCTCAGTATTTTTCAAAGATTGACACGAGATCAGGGTACCATCAGTTGAAAGTAAAAGAAGAAGACATTCCGAAGACTGCATTTCGCACTAGATATGGCCATTATGAATTTGTAGTTATGCCTTTTGGTTTAACCAATTCACCTGTTGTATTCATGGATCTTATGAATAGAATTTTCCATGAGTTATTGGATAAGTTTTTTGTTGTGTTCATTGATGATATTTTGGTTTATTCTAAAAGTAAAGAGGATCATGAAAGTCATTTAAGGGTTTTCTTGTAAACCTTAATAGAAAAGAAACTTTATGGGAAATTCAGAGAGTGTGAGTTATGGTTAGAAAAAATTTCTTTCCTTGGTCACATTGTTTCAAAAAATGGAATAATTGTTGATCCTGATAAAACAAAAGTTGTTGAATAATGGCCAAGACCCACAAATATAACCGAGATCCATAGTTTTCTTGGTTTTTCAGGTTATTACCAGAGGTTTGTTGAGAATTTTTCACGGTTATCTAGTCCAATGACAAAGTCAACTCGAAAAAAGTGTTAAGTTAATTTGGACAAAAGAATGTGATGATTGTTTTTAGGAATTGAAAAGAAGATTGGTGAATGCTCAAGTTTTGGAAATTCCATCTAGAAATAGTGAGTTTGTTATCTACAGTGATGCTTCAATGAAAGGACTTGGTTGTTTCCTTTTGTAGAATGATCAGGTAATTTCTTATGATTCACGTTAGTTGAAACCTCATGAGCTAATTTACCCTACACATGATTTGGAATTAGCTGATATTGTTTTTGCTTTAAAAATTTGGAGGCATCATTTTTATGGAGGAAAATGTGAAATATATACTGACCACAAAATCTTAAAGTATATATTCACTCAAAAAGAATTGAACATGAGACATAGGAGATGGTTGGAATTAATTAAGGATTATGATTGCACGATCCATTACCATCCGGAAAAAGAAAATAAAGTGGCTGATGCATTATGTCGAAAAAGTAATGTCTCATTAACCATGATACATTTGGAATGAGATTCTTTAGTTTTTGATTTGATGAATTTTTGCATAGAAGTTGTTGGTGTAGGAAATTATTCTGTTTTTTTTAAGGTTTCAGTGAAATCATCTCTATCAAATAGAATATAGAAAGCGTAGAAAGAAGACAGTGAGTTGTAGAAAAAGGTAGAGTTGGTTTAGAAGGATACGTCGCCTGATTTTAACATTGATAATGATTGTGTTTTGAGGTTTGAGAATAGATTATGTGTGTATTGTGATTCACAGTTGAATAATGAGTTGTTATGTAAAGCTCATAGTTCTCTATTTTCTGTTCATCCTGGTAGTACTAAGATTTACAGAGATCATCAGGAGTATTAATGGTGGGATGGAATGAAAAGAGATATTTCTAATTTTACTGTTAAGTGTTTGACTTGTCAGCAAGTTAAAGTAGAAAAGAAGTTACCGAAAGGGATTATTCAGCCTTTACTGGTGCCAGAGTGGAAATGGGAAAATATATCCATAGACTTTGTTGTGGGATTACCAAAGACATCTCGATGTAATAATCCAATCTGGGTTATAGTTGATATATTGACTAAATATTCTCATTTCCTTCATATTTGAGATACTTTGTCTCTAGATCAACTTTCTCAGTAGTACGTGAAAGAGATAGTCAGGTTGCATGGAGTTCCCCTCTCCATTGTATCTGATCGTGACCCCAGGTTTACTTCTAACTTTTGGAAAGGCCTCCAGAAGTTGTTGGGTACTGAATTAAATTTTATTACATCTTTTCATCCTCAATTAGATGGGTAATCAGAACGAACAATTCATACCTTGGAGGATATGCTATGTGCTTGTTCCCTGGATTACCAGGGAATTTGGGACCAACATCTTTCTTTGGTTGAATTTTCTTATAATAACAGTTTTCATCTAGTATACCGATAGATTCATTTGAGGCATTATATGGAAATCATTGTCGAACTCTAGATTTTTAGGATGAAGTAGGTGAAAGGTAACTGATGGGACCAGAATTGGTAGAAGAGATGGCAGTGAGAGTTCAGTTGATTTAAAAGTACATGAGAACAACATAGAGAAGACAGAAAAGTTACGTGGATAATCGGGGGAAGGATATTTCTTTTGAGGTAGGTGATCATGTCTTTCTCAATGTTTTCCATGGAAAAGTGTGATGCGTTTTGGAAAGAAGGGAAAGTTGAGTCTGAGTTTCATTGGACCTTATGAAATCTTAGAGAAAATTGGATCGGTTGCGTATAGAGTGGCTTTACCTCCAAGTTTATACTAGGTACACAATGTTTTTCATGTTTCAATATTGAGAAATTATATTCCAGATCCATCTCATGTTTTGAGTCCAAAGATAATTTAGTTGGAATAGAATCTCTATTATGAAGAACAACCAGTCTAGATTCTTGACCGTAGAGAGAAAGTTTTGTGGAATAAGGTAATTCACCAGGTAAAGGTTTTGTGGAAAAACCATATGATTGAAGAGGCAATGTGGGAATCTTAAAATTCTATGAGAGATAAATATCGCCACTTATTTTGATAAGTGAATAAAAATTGTGAGGGTGCAATTTCCAAAAGGGGAGAAGGATGTAACATCCTAGGTAAATAAAGAATAATACATATTTTATATTTATTAATATTTGTGAATTAAATATTAATTTTACTTTAAAAGGGTTGCTATGTTCGATAGCGTACCCGATACACAACAACGGGTTTCTTTGAAATCTTATGTTGCATACTAATAATATAATAATATTATTTTAAATGGAAGTTAACTACTAGACATTGTATTGGAAAGAATGAAAAAAACTAACTACAATATAATTATACATATTTTTTAAGTGTATTTACATTTATCCAATAAAATTTAGAGGCTTAAAATGTGAATGAATCTAAAATTAAGCATAATTTACATTAAAAGGTCGATTTACCACCTTTTAATAGAGAACCCTATTTAAATCGGGTTTTGGTCACTTTAATACATTCTATTTTACCAAATAAAATCCTTCTTTAGAATGGGGACATCAAAATTTACTTTGTGTAAATTTTTGGAATTTTTTTGATAAAGTTCATTTTTTTAATGAATAGTGAAAAATATTGTATTTTAATTCAAAACTGCATTTTAATCTAATTTATTTATACGGTTAGATTATCATTTTAATTTGTTATAAAGTTTAATTATAATATATTTTAACCATTGAATCCAATGTTGGTCATTGGAATTAATTTCACTTTGAATTCGGACATAAACAAGTGTCAATATTTTGATAGTTATTGTTTCTTAAAAACACGATATTTCTTTTAACAACATGAATTAATTTTAAATTAATTAATGAAAATTCTATTTTTAGAATTTGGTAAAATAGACATCTTATTTGAATTCGGAATATCAAATATATATTAGGGTGAATTTTATATATTTTTCTGAAAAACTTCAATTTTTGATGAATAGTGAAAGCACTTAGTAGTAGTTAAAAAAACCGATTTCTTCATTTAAATGTAATTTTACCACTTCGGTTAATTGAATTTTAAAAATCTGACATACATGGTTGTTATTATCAAGTAAAATGTGTTCAACAAGATGAAAATAATTTTTGGTGAATAGTAACTTTTGACTTTTATTTACCGCGGTTAAAGGTAAATAGGGTAATTCAAGATAAAAAAGAATATTATAATAATTTAAAATTACATTAACACTTATCCAAACCTTATTGGATGAGTAATTTCCGACCATGGTCATCTTTGGGTCGATTTTGGGACCCCATGGAGCCCCTTATGAATGATAATGACACTTTCAATTAATTAATTTAAAGTAAAGGTAAAAATGAAATAAACAAAAATCATTTAGTAAATTAATTTTTGTATGGTGTTATATAAGTAATATTTTTTTACTATAAATATTAATTGTAAAGATAAAAATATTTCATACATCATGGTATTTTTTTATAAATTTTAGACATCAAATAAATTAAATTATTTATGACACAATAATGATGTAGTGTTTACCTCATTAATATATCATTTAAATAAATAATATTATAAATATTAAAATAACATCCAAAACCTGTCCAATTATTATTGGATGATTTTATTTCTACTATTAGTCATCTTATCTTTGACTTTAATGATTTTCGGACCTTTATAAATCGAATATCATTATATAATAAAATAATATTTTCACACTTTCTTAAAGAGTCCCTCCTCCCCCTTATAAAAGGAGACCATTTCTAACCAATTCCTCACACATCTCAAACCTTTCAGCTCATCCAACATCTACCCAATTAATCTCCCTACACCCCTCTCTTCTACCTAGAAGCCTTACCTTAGGCATAAGGCACTTCAAGAAATCTTTTGGGTTCAAACCAAAGGAAGTTACCCAAATTAAAGATAACAATTTATCTTAACTTATTTTATTTTATTTTAATTATCCAACCCCAAAACTCTTTTTATTACTTTATTTTATAAAAAAAGTATCCTAAATATACTATGATATTTTTATGAGAATTATTCGAACTACACTTACACACACCTCCATCTAATGGGTGAAGAACATACTGTTTCTGTGGAGGGCAAACTAACACCTGACGAAACGATGATTGTTCGATTATCTCCTACCACCTCTCATGGTGGCCATTAAGATTTCACTATATTTATATATGATATATATTATGTTTATATTTTCTTTATGATTCTGTATTTTCTATTTATAGCATACCTTTATGGTTTCCATTAGGTGTAAACACAATAATTTCATTTGAGGAAGTGCGGACTACCGCCCCCTCAAAGTGATATAACTCGTTAATGCCATACATGGGACGTATAAAGGATATATTTAATGGTATTTTATATGATATTATACTGGAATTATAATATACCAATGTATTATTATTTTTTAATTCCATTAAAATAAGAAATAGAAATGGAAGTAGCGTTCATGCGTACGTACGACTTACAGTCTCCATGAATGGTGCAATTCATTTCTTACCTACAAATGTTATGTACTATTATAAATAAATGTATATACTGGATATATATGATATATATGATATCCAAATCATGAATATCATTCTGGATATAAATAACTTTTGACCATGTGAACAACTTGTAACTATATGGTGTTCATTTATGACTCAAGTACCAAATATCAACACAACAAACATTATTAACTTGAATGATTATATAATGTTTATAACATGGTAATAATTGATATAAAAGGAATAATAAACTTGAAAAAGGTTCTTAGGCAAGTATAAATTAACTTTAGTTTATTATTCAGGATATTAAAGAACGAACGGGTCAAGTCAGACATGAGGTAAGGGACTTCATCTCACTCTCCTTTCATTGAGGAATATTTTGTTTGAATACACGACTTTATTTTATATATTGTATAAACACCCTTCACTTATAAGAGGGAATATTTTTCTATGAAGCATTTTAATAAATAAAAAAAATAATGTTTCCTTTATCATAAGCGGTGACAACGACCTTTCTGCCACCGCAAGTATTATTTGTTCTTTGGCTTCCTTAACAAACTCTAATGTTTTTAAGGAAAATAAATACCATATACTTTTTATGTATTTTAGTATTGAAAATGGTTTTGATAATGGATTTTTTATGTCAATATATTTAAGTGATATATTGTGATTGAAATGTGGAAATGTTTTCTTTCCTTTATATTTGTTTTATGTGTTATGATTTTATAATGGTACTTAGACATTTGACGCGTGGTTACATGATAAACCAAATGACGGGTGGTGACGTGATAAACCAAGATGGTTGGTTACGTTATAACCTCAATGCATTGGGTATGGATGTCAGCCATATGGCTATTCCATTTTGTGATATGTGTGGAAGTTGATTATATGGTTATTACATTTAATTATGTTTCTGTCCCAGGTTACCTTTATATGTTACGTGTTCTTTATATGGGTTTTATGGTAATATTTTGGTTACAAAAGGGTAATTAGTGATATTTTATTTCAGTAAAGAGTATTTACTACTTCATAAAGGTGAAACGTATTTCTTATGTTAAAGTATTCATAGTTTACTTGTTGTTTTGAAATACTAACAATTTTCCTTCATTGTGTATCCCTTACTGAGCTTTTTAGGCTCATCCCATATTTTTGAAATGTTTTTCACAGGACATAATGTGGAATAGGTTCAAGTATGGGATCAAGGAAAAGTCATGTTGTCTTAAACATGGAACTAGACATGAATCTTTTTTTAAGAGTTATTGTTTTGTGAAAAAAATGGAAACTGAGTACAAGTGTCTACTTTGTATTTTTTTTTAAATGAAATGTAATAGTTATGGAAAAATTATCTAAAACTCTAAACCTAAAAAGATCCTTAATGTGAATTATTCGTTTAATTCAATATTATATAATGTTTTAAGGTTGTGTCCTTATAAGAACAATTGTGAAATGAATTAACAAAGGGGGAGCTAAGTTGATCTCAGCTAAGAAATGGTCAATATGGAATTTATTTTACACCTAAGGATGTAGTTCTCTCATAATCACCATTCTATCCTATAGAGAGGTATTTATAATAATACTATATTTAATGGATGATATGAATTGTTTCCTTAGAATAATCAATTCATGATTTTTTCATGATTTCATGTTGTATTCCTTGGAAACATACTCATAGATGAGTTAAAAAATGGTCATAAAGGATATAATCAGGTCACGGTCAGCTAGAGTTAATATCACATGGAGAAGACTTTAACTAATGTGAGAGTGTGTTATTCTCGAGTTATTCCAATTTAAAAATATTTTAATATAATGTGATGAGCTACACACCAAAACCAATTATGTTTGTCAATAATATTAATAATGCAGGATTAGGCTTACCTAACAAGAGAGGTTATGATATTGAGATAATAAAATATGATACAGTGTTTCACCCTAAGTGTGGATAAATGAACATGATACAAAATTTATTGCACTTATAGTTTATAGGATTATTCCACAATAGTGAATTTTAGGAGATAGGGATAAGAATATTGTGCAATGAAGATTCCCTATAAGTGTTATGTGACATGTTATTTTGGGATTCAAATGGAAATTACACTATGAACCAGTGGTTCACACCATTATATGCGATAAAGTTAAGAAGACCCCACCACATTGAAGGAACTACTCCACAATGAGTCTGAGCAGGTAAGATCTTTGTATTTTTTTTCTTGACAAATTGAAGTCGCCACACTACAAATATACTCAAATATACATTGAGATACAATAATATTTTATTTATTTAGTCTTCCATACCTTTTAGATATTATAATCACGTTATAAGAATTGGAGTCATGCATAATGCATTTAACTCATATAAATAAACATCTAAACAACCAATAAAGGAGTACATCATGAAATAAAGAGAGAGTCACGTATTCTAGGATCATTCCAAGAGTGATTTAATTAGTGTTTAAGGATAAAGAAAAATTGTGAACACCAATACTAGAGGAACTTAAGTTATGGTAATTGAAGACTATTTTACTTTTTTGTGATCATAATTTATTTTGTAATCATAGTTCAAGAAATAATTTTTATCCTTTACTTATTACTTTGACAGTGAATAGGAATCATGGGTAGTAGGATTAAAACCACTACACATCAAGGATTATCCACCTAATAATATGGGTGAGTGAACCTTGTAAAAACCCTTGTGTATGAATGTGTTCTAACTCACTCAACCAATCATCATCACATCATCAACATCATGGAAATTTCACACTTACTAGTGATGGGAAGAATTTTTTAAAAAATTAATATTTTGTGTTTTCAAACACTGCTGGTTCACCCCTTCCTCTTAGGGGTGGTAAAAACTCTCATGATTCTAACAATTTTTATCAAATAAATGCTTCCTGAATATATTTTCAGTACTTTAAACATTTGATTCTAGTCGATTGATTTTATAGAAATTCTATATCATATTTTCCAATTATGATTTCCAAATATCGAAGTTTGTTTCTAATTGTCTATATTTTTTATCAACATGATCCATGAAGTCTTTTAATATTGTTAATAATAAAGGATTTTCTATGTTATTTGGAATGGGATTCCATAAATGGAGAGATATAATAGTTTTGTATCTTATTCCACTCTTCATGTATGTTCCTGAAATCACTAGTAATGTTGTTAATTGTAAAAAAATATAGTTCCCCATACTTTTACTGACAAGAAAAATATAAAATATGATAAAATAACACACAATTACTTATACTCATCATTAGAAGATAAGGAGTTAACATGAGTTTTCTGAATGGATACAACAAATTAAATCTATAAAAAACTCCATGATATCCCTAAATAAGAAATGAAAGTGAAAAAGTCTTAGTTAAAAAACTACTAGGATTGGTTTGAAGATATATAAATGGTAGAAGACAAATTTATGGATGAATTTCCTCATTAAAAGAACTGAAATCGTGAGATAAATTAAAATATATGGTGAAAATATTGAAGGTTCTACCGTCTTTAATCATCCTAGATAAATTTTATATAATGATTTAGTACCTTAAGGATCAAGAATTGGATGAGTGGAAAATCAATAAATTTAACAATATTTTAATCACTTAGAAGATGTGAAGTGGGTCTACCATAATGTTAAAAGAAAAATTTAAAAATTAAATATCTTTTCAAGAAATAAAATACTCATATCATGTTGAGTTAAAGAATAATAATTAGGAATAAATTGATACAAAATATGATTCCATAGATATAGAATAATTTATCTTCTTATTTTCAAAATGCATGCAATGGAGTAAAACTAAATATAAAGGCATGATTCCATTTAAATGCATTCATTATGGAAATAATGGAACATTTTTATTAGGTTTCCCAATGAGTAAATAATAAGTGGAGAAGGTTGATCAACCTAGAATATCATAAAGAAATGGAAAGATTGATTACAAATACTACATAATTTTTTTAAAAGAAAATAAAAATAAAGTATACCAAAGAAGAAAAATATGTTATTTGAATATAAATCCACATCTTAGGTTGAATAATGTGAAAGATAATAATAATAATTGCAGGATGAAGGAAAAAACCTTCATTCCCAAATAAAATTTTTCCAATGATCCATTGAGTGAAGGAGAAGAAGAGATAATCAAATAAGAAAGTATTTAGGAGGAGAAACCAAACAAGTTTCAACTTAGGGTTGCATGCATGTTGTTGTTGAAAGAAAATGGTAGACTTGATAGAGATAAAATGTCATTAAAAATATAATTATTCATTAATGAAATCCATTTATGTTTTAAAAGATAAAGATATTGTAGAGTTGGAAACTGATTTTAAATAATAAATGATATATCTCAATGAAATTATTGAAGCTAGTGACCAAATCATTAATATTACCACTAAAAATTTAATTTCCATGAATGTGGAAGTGAAGGATCTTAAGAAAATTATAATTAAAGATAGATATCCATTGAGAAAATCCAAATATGTCAAGTTAAAAAACATAAGGAATGTGATTTTTAATATATCCAAAATATAGGATAAGATTTATAATGATACTAGGAAGATCAATGACTCTTTCATAGTGCTAAGAAAATTTTTTTTAGACACTTGAGATTCCAATTTCATCAATGGAAGTAATGAAAATGTAAATAATAAGGTGATTTATTCCCTGAAAAAAATACACACCCATTTCCAAAATATGTGATGGTACTGATAATTACAAAGGAAAATAATTTTGGAGATAAAATAATGGGGAGGCCAAGACTTCAAGATATTTCAATGTAAAAGAAATCTATTTTAATATTTATTAGGTTGAAAACAACATTATATATTAACTTAAAAAGAACAACAGTGAATATATTTCTAAGATCCAACATTCTTTCTAAGGATATTTTTCATTGAGATAATATGTTATTGTTATACTGTATATGGGTACAAATAGTATTTGGGTTAGAAATTTCCATCACCCGAACAGTCCAAAGGAGGAACTGAATCGATGGGTAGTAAACAAAAAAATTCAAAAGTCTAGCCAATACAACATCCAAAAGAGAAGGTAAAATTAAAAAAATAATTTAATTCTCTTGAGGAGACTAGTATAAGGTATGATCATCCTAGAAATAATTCCACAATGTTTCGTACAATTATACTAGAGTTTCTGAAGAAAAAATGTTCCAAATATTTAATGGGATTGAACAATCAAGAACATTCAGTGATTATTATTGTAGCATAAAAGGATGAAAAATGATATAATACATGGATACTTGATAATGGTTACTCATCACACATTAATATATATATATATATCAAAATATATATAATGGTATTTTATCGGCACCATCTCTTTTAGAAATCATGGATTACATAATGTCTATAGAGTTGGATACACAAAGATAGGAAAGAAAAACTCCAATGATGTTCTATTTATCAAAGGGAAGAGGCATGTTATTATAAATTTTTCTCAGATTTATGATAATTAGAATAATGTTATCTTCTATAATAATTATTGTGTCATAATAATCATGAAGTATTTGACAATTAAATTAAATTTAAAATGAAAAAAACCTAAACTTGTTTTAGATTTATGAAGATCTAAATTCTTGTCACATGAGAATAAAAGATGAAAAATAGCTCTCATATAGAAGACTTATCCATTTGAGGTGAAATAATATATCTATTATTTTCTAAAATTATGTTGTGGTTAATATAATAAATATTCAATTTGAATTAATCAAAACATTTTATACATTTCAGAAGGGAAAAATGGTAAAAAAGGGTCATAAACAGGTGTAAATTGAATTGAGGAATCCTATTGAGTTACTTCACACAAATTTATATGGAATTATGTTCTCTAAGTTAATCAATAGAGACAAGTATTTTATGGATTTTTATATGATTTTAATCAAATTAATTATGTAAAATTTATATTTAGTAAATCAATATCTCTTTAGAAATTAAAATATTTTTTTTAGGGTTGTTGAAATCAAAATAAGAAGTCTCATTTAAATATTGTGATTCTGTAATAGATTATAATATAAGAGTGAATAATTTGAGACATAAATTGAGAATAATGGGATAAGTCATGAATATATGACTTCAACCACACCCTAAAAATATATTTTCATTGAGAGAAAGAATCAGAGTTTGGTGGATATGGGAAGAAAAAATATTTTTAAGTATCACAGTTAAAAATATTTTTGTATACATCAAACAATAACATATATCTACATTTTGAATCTGTTATTTCATAAAGAACAAGAAAGTATTAAATATCCCATGATATATGTAGTTCAAAATAAACCATGTGGTAATATTCAATAAGAGGGTTTTCAAGGGAATATTTTTAGTTACACACCCAGTAGAACAAGTTACCAATTCAACAACAAGAATATAATAAAAATTGTCTATAGTTTTAATGTAATTTGAATGAAAATAAAAATTCCTGACAAGAATCATTTCCTATTGAAAAAAAAATTTTAACAAGGATGCTTTACAGTTGAAAAATATTTTGTATACATGATAATATTTCCACACTTTATATAATAATTATAAAAACTATTGGATGGTATGGAGCATGGAAGTTCTATGTTCTAAAGACATAGAAATCACATTAATCCTTAAAATATCTTGGTGACAAAAGAAACTGGGTAAAAACATAAATAATATTGAGAATTTCTAATCACACCATCATACACTCACAGGTTGAACCAATGAGTGTAAATATGTTCCTACAATATGAAAAATGGGTTACATTAATGGAAGAATAACTAGACAAAATTAAAAAAAAACTCTTTGGAATTATTGTCACCTCCTAGAAACAAAAATAAGGTATAGAAAAATTGTGTTTTTTATAATAATCTCAATGATAAAGTTTAACTAGAATGGGGAAGATCTTATCTTGTTTGTAAAAGATATTATCATATTGAGGATTTTGATTTTGATGATACATTTTCTCTAGTAACAATTTTAGAAAAAAATCAAATATTCCTTGTGATATTTTCTCAATGAAAGTATAAGGTTTTATAAATGGATATGGAGTCCATGTCCTTAATGGTGAAATTGGAAAAGAGGTCTACATTGAAGAACTAAAATGTTTTATCCTTCAGAGACTTGGTTCAAAAGTGTGAAATCTAAAGAGTAAACTGTAAAGGATTAAACAAGTTCTCTAAAAATGGTATTAAAAGATAGTAATATATTAAAGAAAATACTATCATTAAGATAAATACATTTTCAAATATATATGTTAATAGTGATGACACAAAGTCACTCATTATGATTTTGTGTATCGGTGACATGATTTTTTGTCCAAAATAAAGAAGGAAATTGTGAGGGATATATTTACAAATGAGGAGACTCTTTGAAATATAAAATATTAGTTAGATATCAATTTCATTTTGGACTGAAATTCAATATTGTAGATGATTTTAAATTTATCTCAAAAGAAAATTATGCTCATGATTTACCCTGTATGTTTTGAATATAAGAGTCAAGATAAGTCTCCAATCCTGTAGCACACTAGAATAATATGTACATAGATTATGATGGATCGTGTGTGAATTAAATATAGTTCCCAAGGATAATTATCATCCTACTCTATTTGACCATGCCAATGGAAAAAATAATGTTTGTATTTACACAGTATGCATGATTCCAAAGTAACATGAAGGGGTCACATTTCATATAAGTAATTAAGAACTTTTGTTTACATAAAAGAAGTCTTGGTTATAGGAAAATTTATGAATAAGGTACATCACTGAATCTATAGATATATCTATTAATATTGGGAAGAAGCTGTTGGAGATCAAAAACTATTCTGGAGGTTCGTTCTTTATTAAGGGAAGATGTGTGCATGGAACTCCAAGAAGAACAATTCAATCACTCTTATCTTAAAAGAAATTGAGTATCTCATATCATCATAAGATAAAATTATAAGGATATATATTAATCCATAGGTTGAAGATATGAGAGTTTAAGTGTCACATCCATTCGTGATTGTGAGTGATGATTAGAGTGTAATTAATAAAAAATCAATTATACTATTAATGGTTAAGGAATATTGAAATCAAGTACTACTTCATCAAGGAGAATGAAAATTGTGGTTTGATTTTATTGGAATATATTTAAACCAAGGAATGAGATATTGATATCATAGAAAGGTCACTTTCAATGAATTCATTCTAGAACTTCTATGTTTTTTTGTAAGAGTATTCTTTCCCAAAATACCTATAATATATATTAATTAATTTACCTCTTACATTACTTTTCACTTTTTTGAAAATGTAGGAGAATAAAAAATAAACTCTTTCTGAAATGGGGGAGAGGAGATAATAATTCTTCAAATATGGGGTCCTTGAGGTGCATGGAGATGATGTTTGGAGAAGAGTTGTGCTAATTTTCATGTTTCCAATAAATTAAAAGGGGGAGTTTGAAGTGTCTTTTACGTAACTAAATCCTAAACAAACCTCATAAATTTAGATAATAAAGGGATTTTTTTCTCTCAATTTAGACATGGTAAATTTATTATTGATCTTACTATAAGAGATAGAGTTATTTCACAATCACCTTTAAATCCAATGGTGAGGTTTTTAGATGTCCTTTGTATTGAATTAATTCTTTCACTTACTTCATAAGAAAAATTAATTCATGAGTTTTAAATATTTTTTGTTGTATTTATTGGTAAAATTCTAATGGATTTGTTTTAATGAATTTAGATTTGACTGGATATGCATATGAATGAAATAAGTGATGTCTTATTCTAATTGTACAATCATGACTTGAAGAATCTAATCATGCCATAGTTGGATGATCTAATCTCACACGAGGAATAATTTACCTCATATGAGAGGGAATAATTACTGAGTTATTCCTACATAGGATTTTTTTAATCTCACATGAGTATAACCATGATATTGTCACATAGTTTAAACATGATGTTATTGATGGATAAATGGGTTCACCTTATATGAGAAACTATACTACTGCATTAATTTTTCATGAGAGAGGAGTTCTCCCATTATGAGGAGAAATAAATCTGATGAGAAATGTGTTTCATTATAGATGATAAGATTACATCACAATGGTATACTTGATAATATAAAGAGAAGAGGAGAAAACTATGAATACTTCCTTGATATAGTTAAGTTTCATACTATTTTTGGAATTAAGTAGACATTTCACCATGAACTAGTGGCTAATACATTAATATTTAGTGAACTGAATAATAACATAACATATTAATGGAACCTCACCTCGATGAATTTTACTAGGTAAGTTTTGTGGATCTATGTTTTTAGAGAAATCAAAAGTTCCATGGCACTATCAATGGGACACACCAAAAAGTTATAAAAGATATATTTAGGTACTCCAATATCCATGGGACCTAGTCTTCCATGTCTTTTAAATATGATAATCACAATGAAATAGGGGGATTAATGTTTCAACACATGTAATTCCTATAAATAAAAAGGAAATTCACATAGAAATGTGTGCGTGATGAAACAAAATAGTAGCTCACTATTCTTAGATAATTATATAAGGGATTTAATAGGATTTAGAGGAGAAGTACAAGGGTGAAAAAAATTACAAATCATAGAGGAACTTAAGGTCTAGGAAGAAACAATTGTTTGACATGTTAGAGCTAGTCATTCATCTTTTAATTTGCGTTCAGTGAATTATAAAACTCTTTTCCTTGTTCTTTGATAAAAAATTAGAACCGAGTGTTTTCCTAGCACTATTATACAATGAAACAAGAGAAGTTTATAATGGGTTTTTTAATTTCACAACAAATTAAACTTCCCAATAAATAAATAATTTAAACTTAATTTTTCGTAATCATATATGAAATAGAAAATATATAAATTAATGAGTAGGGTGCAAGATTTTTTTATAGTGTTTAGGAACTATAAATAATTTCCCCTAGTCCAATCCACCAACACCCAATATAGGTATGTTTAATTTTGTTTTGATCATTTTACTAGTGATCTAATAGTTGAGCGCAAGTACTAGATTGTTGATATACATGTTAAAAGAGATTTTACCAGGATATCCCTTAAAATAATTATCCTCGGTCTCATTCCCACACATAGTGCAATACGTTTTCACTTATAATATATATATAATGATATTTAAATTTAATAGAGTCGACATCACCTAGTTGCAGACTTCCAAAAATGATAAACAGATGAATTTATCTAAAGAACTTGTATTTATCCAATGTGTATCTTTGAAGAGAATTATCCAACTATAGTAAATATATTCACAAAGTAAAATAATAACAATCATTTTTCATTCTTCCACTATAATCATTATGCTTAATAAAATTGATATATCATAATATTAAAAATCATAGATCATAGTTACTCATATGTTCAATAAATTTTAAATAATTGTTTTATATTGAAATAAATTATATATATAATATACTTAAATTAATTTAATCAAAATGGTCCATGATATTATCCGTAGAAAATAGTGTCCTTATTGATGTTAAAAACAACTTTAGTTTTCCTCAAAATCAACAACTGAATTATATCGGTAAAACCTTCTCCAAATATCTTTCACAAAATTCTAGGAAAACCAATCATCTTATATAAATTATAAATGAAAATCACTCTTTTAAAATATTTGGATTTTAAATATGTAAAGGTAATATATACTTAATATGTAGAATTAAAATTTTAAAAATTAAAGATTATTTAAAAGTATCTTTTCTGAATATGTAAATTCAAATTTTCTACTTCACTGTAATATATAAGATTTATCTTCTTCAAAATATGTATGATTCTTTTCCATAGATAGAATCAATAGATAAGAGTAATTTCATTAGAAATAATCAATATGTAATATTTATATCTTAATATAGAATGGTATTTCATATGACAAATATCTAATACAAAATGTACTATCTAAATACCAATGAATATATAAAATGTTGTATTTAGTAAATTTTAACCAATCAAAACATAATAATATTTCAATATAAAAAAATTGAGTTAATTATATACCCAATTTTATGATGCTTTAAATAAATCATTAGTAAAATAAACAAGGCATTTTTTTAGCCCCAAACTTATTATAGATTTATATATGTTTGAGAAAAAATTAATTAATTTCCCAATATATTGAGTATTTTGTTTCTTATAAAAGTATTTATTATAAATTAGAGAGTAAATTTTAATATTATTGTTGTACTATGGACTAAGTATTTACCCAACCAAACAAAGATAAAGTTGCTTCCTTCAGTAGTGGAAATTTGGGCTACATCCACTATATTATAACCATGGTTGGTCCTAACCATGGCTTTAGGTGTTCCCATGCTAGGATGATAAAAGGTTCTCCCATATGAAGTGTATGATAAATCCCTTATATACATGGTTAGGCCAGATCACAACTATAAGATATCATATAGACATGACTAGGTTCCACTTTCTTTATAATAATTTTAAAATATATTTATAAATTCTTTCACAAATACACATATAAATTAATTAGACATATATTTTTAAAACCAATGAGTTAGTGGAGTGGTAAAGTATACTCAGCTTCAGAATGTGGATATAAGTACAAATATTTATTATATTATTTTTTATCCTATAGTAATGAGCATGGAGCTTGTGGATATAGGGTCCCCTGGTGATAGAGGCTTTAGCCATGGTCATGGATTATGCATATTGCCTAATTTTCCACCATTTCTTATGTTATAGAAAAGGATGATTATTTTTACCTTTAACAACTATATGGATATATTTAAGTGGGAAACCCCTTAAACATGATGATTATAGATTTGGTACTCAATTTAAATACTAGTGATGAAGTTGGAGAAGTGTTTTCTATAAAACTATACATTTTCAAAGACCAAGATATGTTTAATAATGTTAGTGATTGAACCTATTACTTAATAGCTTGAATATCCATAAGTAAAATGGTTAAAATATGATAAAATAATTGAGGAATCTAGCTATAAGTTGGAGAAACCACATAAGATATATTTAATAAGTTGGATGCTAAAATAAATTAGTAATTATCTTAGATGAAGGTTAGAATTGTTTAATATTAGAAATGTTAATGAAGTACCATGATTCTATATTAAATATAATTTATCTTGAAAATTTAGATACTATAGATTCTTTGGAAGCAAGATAAAAAAGTTTAAAATTATTCTAATAATTTTCATAACGATTTGATGGTCATATAAGATAATTTTAAGTGGTTAAAAAATGGAAATAATTTATTTGAAGTGTCCTTGATATCATTTGAAGTGTCCTTGAAGTCATTTGAAAAAAAAATTAATTATTAATTTTGTCTTGGAAAAGTGAAAATGGAATCAAGTGAGGGGATTTAAATATGAATATCCATAAAATAGAATCCATAGTTGATCCATCTATGTAAAGTGTTTATCCAACATACTCTTTTGAAACCATGTATATGGATTGATGTAGGGGGATCCACATCACATAAAAGGATCCACATAAGGATTTAGCTAGACATAAGGTGTCCCATGACCATGTATATAGATCTATATAAACACATCCACATCTTAGTCAATATTGTAAGTGGATCTAAAATAAGTGAAGTCTATGTATAGAGATTTTACGTTCGAATATTAATGTAAGTTGATCCATATAAGGGGATTATTTATCATTATATTCAGGTGAAAAAATATAAAAATTTCCAAGATGAAGTATTTTGAGTAAAATAAAAAATTGATGATGCCAAATATATTGCTTAATATTTTCAACATCATGAAGTAGGTCAAGACATGGTTCAAGCCTTTGAACTATAAGGAATAGTTGAGATTATATTTTTTATTTACATATTCAAGATTGAATCTATAATGGTTTCTATGAAGATCAAAAACTCCAAGACCAAATGTGTTATGATAAAAACTATATGGTTGTCTTATTTTTATATAATAGTAAACAGTGTATTATTTGTTTATTTTTAGTAGTAAATTTCATGAAGAATAATAAATCATTCCCACTGGATGTATAAGTGAAGACTTATTCAACTTAGAAAAAACATTAGAGAAATAGGTAAACGGTACAGCTATCATTTTACTATGATATATTTGTAAGAATAATGAAGATTGTGCGTATCATGGGGGTGTGATTGTGTAAGTGAATTTGTTTACTTTGATGTAAAATCTTAAATATTTCCATTTATGGTAATTTTAAATGAAACTAAAATAAAGTGAATCTTTATGTATAATTATGTCCAAATAAATGAAAAATAGAATAGAAAAGTTGTAAACATGGGTTACAAACTATATTTGAGTGTGCCTAGAGAAGAGTATGAACTCCCAAAGAAGAATTGTAAGTTATAAATCATGTACAGAATATTTGAACCATTTGTGTATAAAAGAAAATAGTGGAAGAAGAAGTAAAATGATGGTTCATATATGAGTCCATTATATAATAAGTGTGATAGAAGTTTTAAGAGGAAAATAAAATGAAACTAAATAGAATTATTTAGTAAAATAATAAAGAGAAAAATAAGAATAAATATTTATAGTATAATAAGGTGTTTCATGATGTGAATAATAGGAGACCCAAGTGTTCAATGATTTTATTACCAGGAGTTATTCTAATGATATTAAATACATTGTATATTGTCTAATTAATATTTTTTGGTGTTCTGTCTCTTGAATATTTATTGTAAGAAGCTTAAAAATATAATCTGAAGAAGATTATAATGATGTATAGAAATTAAAGGCCAAGTTTCATGTCTAATTTGGGAATAATATAAGGAATTCAAACACACTGAGTTAAGGAAGAATATTGGATTTGGTATTACTATGATATCCCAAGAAATATTGTGATTTACTTTAAAAGTGTTGGAGTGATGAACTGGAAATTGGTGGGATGGAATTATAAAAAATGTACAAGATTAGCTTATATTAACATGTGTCATATTGTTAATGTTTACCCATATAATCTAATGAACCTGGTTTAGGATAAAAATTACCAAAGATCCACTATACATTTAAAACAAAATTTATAGTGGATATTTTTCGAATTAGTGAAAACCCAATCAAAAAAAGGAGTAGGTTTCCCAAGTTTATGTTGAACCATAGAAAAATATTTTTCAATTATTTATTTCTTTTATTATATTTTATATGATTTACGTGATTAGGTAAAGATAAAAAATACACTTGTATCATAAAAGGTGATAGAGGTTAAAAAACAAAGGGTTTTAAAAGATAAATTTAGAAATTTTAATATGGTAAAAAAATTTGGCAACACATGATTCACCCACCCTCTCAGGTGTTTGGACCACTCTAATAGAACTACAAGTGATATAAGATCCATTGTTCCCCCAAATATATATTTTATTTCCCTTGTGTTTTGAACTCATTATATTAAGTGCATATTTGAAATCAAAGATCCATAAATAAAAATAATTGTTTCCATCCTTAAAAATGTAGAATTGGAAGTTCTATACATGAGCTTGAAAAAAAATGTTTAACAATGTGGCCAAGAATATTATAAAGATATATAATGTAAACTAGGAAACAACACCAACCAAATTTAATTAGAGTGGTGTGTATTTAGTTGAATTTCTTTATTGCGATTCCTCTAATTATTCAAGTTTAAGTTGTGAAAATGTTTTTATTGAATATGGTGAAAACTCTACCCTATGGTTAATGATTATTTTAATACTATACCTATTGAATTGGTGACATATATATTTAAATTACTCAAGGTTCTACATGATGAAAATTCAGATATGCAGTTAGAAGATTATGTTATGGAAGAATCATTGAAAAAAAAGATAAAAATTATAGCACTCTCAAGAAACTAGTTAGAGTAAATGAATAATATTCCACATTTTTTAGAAAAAATATATACTTCAACTGATAAATAATTTAAAAGAGTTATGCATGAGAAGGAATTTTTTAAAATTTTTTCCAAATAACTGATCCATGGATTGAAGAAATTAAGTAAATTATCCAAAAATTTCATGGATTCTTATCTATATGTGAAAGAAAAGAAATTGAAAGAGATTGAGAATTATTTACTAGAGAGAAACCAAATTCATGAGGATCAAATGAGTAATTTGAATATAGATTATGAAGAAAGCATCAAAACCATTGAAGATCAGAAGTACTTGCTGAAAATGAAATTTTTAGGGTTGGATGTGAAATGAGAAATATGAATAATACATAAGAATTATAATCACAAGAAGATGTAAAATGTAGTTCCTATATAAGATATTCTAAATGGAGTAATTCTACTTAGAAGACTATTATTAGTTGAAAAAAAGATCTTGAGATCATTTAGAGAATTACCTAACTCATGATCATAGAAGAAGGTTCCAAAAATCCCAATTAAATCTATTTTTACTAAATTTATTTCTTTTAGTTATATAGATTTTAAATGAAAAACTAATATAGAAGGAGAAAAACTACCAAAAATTAACCACAATATCAAGGGTGAATAAAGGCATGTAGAAGAAGAGAATGTCCCTAAATAAATCCCAAAATAGTAGTGAAATCACTGAAAAATAATAAACTTTTAATTCTATCCAAACAACTATTACAACCCAAAAAAAATTTTATTGACCAATTTTGGCATTATTGGAGGTTCAGGTATAAAGCTATTGAGTGTTGTAATAATATTTGCACATATAAAAATCTGTGAATCACTAAAGTAAGGGAGAGAGAGGCTGAAAGAAAATGAAAACTTGTTGTACAAAACAATATATCATTGAGAGAGATAAATATATCAAGTGATAATATATTTGGTTGTTTTGAGAAATTATATGAGTTTTGTAATATGTATGGTCACACATATGATGGGTTATAATTAGTATTAACCAAGGAAAACTCTCATGATAATGATGATAAGAGACCACATAAGCTAAAGAAGAAAAATAAAACTAGAAGTGAATATTCCTTTTGGAGTAAAAAAAGGAAGTTTGAACAAAATGACCCCATGAATTCAAAGAATAATAATTAAGTGGTTGTCACACCAAATAAAAAATTATACTTATACTCTGGTAAGATAGGCTACATAATTGGTTATATAAATATGGCCATGTATATTAAATATAAAGGATTAATGTTAGAAATAAAAAGGGAGTCAATTAAATGAGTAGTAGAATTATGTTAGTTTTTTACACTCCAAATCAAGAAAGTGAATTTCATGAGAGATTTCCCATAAAAGGTAACCAAAAATATATTAAAAAAGTCTGTGTATGGTGAAAATAGGTAGGAATAGTGGCTATTAAATATTTCACTATTTTTTATTAACAAATGAAATTAAAAGGGAATCCCCCTATGACACTTAGTATGAAGTTTGTTTCTATAAGTAAGGATCCAACACATAATAAAGGATAAAAATACTCTTAAATATTGTCTAATAATATGAAAAAACTTATTGGAAGAGGCTAGAAATTAAATAATGATGAATAAAATGAAATTTCTCAACTAGATCATGTTAAAAATTCTATTCAAGCTAATAAGAAACTCAGAGAGAAAAGGGAACTATAATTCTTCAAATATTTAGATCTAGAAACCTTAATAGAAACTAATAATGGAGTGCACTAAACACATAGGGATTTAATTAAAGGAGTCCTTGAGTTGAGAAACATGTCATAGAAGTATTTCTCACATTAAAGTGTTAATGGGGTTTCAACTAATTCCCATATTTTGATTGTATTAAATCATATAAGAGTGATTTCAGGGTCATGTATGAATGACATCCATCCATCATGTTCATTCACAATTAGTATTAGGTTATCTCCATATAATTAATTTTAAAGCATATCATAATTATTATAAGTCTAAAAATGGAATCCGAGAATCATTAGACTTATTTATGGATGAAAAAAATCATGAATATGTATTGAGATCAAAATTTATATGGTTATATCAATGAATTCCAAGATAACATAGAGTCATCATATTCTACCAAATCTGTATATCTAGATAAACATGAAAAAATAATGTATGAGGTATGATTTTTATTTAACATTTCTATTTTGAATTAAATTATATATGGTTATCAAAGGAGATTGATTATCTAACATGATAGGGGAAAAAATATACACCTTATTTTTTTATATTTTTTTGTGAAGTTGAGTGAAAGCTTATAAAAATTATTGAAAATCGATTTGGACAAACCCTATATAGTTTAAGGATGAGTTAGTGTCACATTGGGGTTTAATACTGAAATAATTTTGTATCTTAATTAACTAATATTTTTCCGACATTGAGTTATCCCAAATAGACTTATATTAGATTAGGTTATGGAAAACTATAAAGAGATAATGTGATAACACCCTTTTCTCCTGAAAATAGATAGATTATCTCAAAATTTGATTGGATAAAAAATGGGGAGAATATGTATTTCATAAAATTATAAGATTAAGGAATAGAATACCGATAACACACAGAGATTTTATAATTTTTTTATTATATTTAATGTATTTTATAGCTTGAATTACATGCAACACCAAGTTTTAATGAACCGTAATATACTATTAAAATTATTACTAAACATAAGAATGTAACCTAGAAGTTAAAAATGGAGGTATAAATAAGAATTAACATTTTTTAATTTTTTAATGTTTTTATATAACTAAAACATATTTATAGAAAAACGCTTAATTTTTAGTAAAGTCTTTGTATGCTTAAAAAATTCCTTTTCTAAAATTTTTATTTCATTTTTGAATATTTTTTTGCTATTTTAGAAAATTTATTAGACAAAATTAAATTAAATTTTTGAATCAATATGTCAAAAATATGTTAGGGTAATTTTTTTTGTATTTTTCTAAAAATATAAATTTTTAGATGAATAGTCAAAAATGATTTTTTTTATTGAAAACTACTTTTATGTTTAAAGAATTTATAAGTATTATTTTGTTTTAAATTGATATCAAGCGTATAATTAGATAAATTATATTTTAATTAATACAATATTTTTCTTTATAATCAATTTCATATTGATTTTTGATATAGAAAATTTTTACTCTTTTGAAAAGTTTCTCTACAGAAAACTACTTTTTCGTCACATATGTTAGATTAATCATAAATTATATTCAACCAATTTTGTGATTTAAATTAGATAAAATTTATTCCATGTTTTTAATTCTAATAATTTAAATTGTATAATAAGGTAAATTAATTTCTTTTCATAATTAATAACAAAGGTAATAAAAATTAATTTCTGTGATTAAGGTTAAAATACGGCTATACGTATTACAAGCACTTTTGTTAAAATTTATTTTTGAAAAACACTAAATTTTTATTTAATTAATTGGATTTAATATTTATAACTAATGTGTAAAAATTATATAATAAGGATCATTTTAATTTTATTATTAGAGGATAAATTACCTTGGTAAATAAAAAGATACAAGTTACCTTGGTGAAAACTGAAATGATAAAAATATGTATACTTAAATGATAACAGAAAACAAGTTTAAAACATGTGTTTTTTGTGATGGAGGTTTTTATATACCATATTATCCCCCCAATACATTATTTATAATTTTCATATGCACTTAGAGTGAGAGTGAATTCCCATAACTGAATAGTTTTCAAATTTAAAAAAATGTCAATCCTCCCCTATTATAAAAGGTCACCTACTCCCCTCACTTATTCTCACCAATTAAGACTTTTTCATCAACCAAAACCTACCAAAATACCTTCCTAACATCCTCATACATGTTCAAGATCTGTGTTTAATACTAAAATACCAACCCTATGATCCTTAATACAATATCCAAAGGTTTTTTTCCTAAGCGATGGACGTTCAAACGTATATAGAGGAAATCGAGACTTATGGTCATGAATAAATGGATTAAGTAGGGTATGTTTATAACAAGTAAAAAAGGGGAATATATTTATGTGAAACTTTAAATATATTTCAATAAATAATAATATATTATACCTAGTATATTTTGGTAGTAAACCATTATAGTTCTTGGGTGTGTTTTTGTGAAATAAATTGAATATTCATCTAAAAAGATGTGATATTTATGTATGAGAAGATTGGTTAGTTAAACTTCCTATACAACCATGATATTAATATGTTTTGGAGAAAAAAATATTCCAAATTTAAATTTATTATAAATAAGAAGTATAGAAAATACTTTTACATTGGATTTTGATGTTGATATTAATATAAAATATGAAGTGGGAGATTGAAATTCCCTTTATATTGAGTGTCATTTTTTTCAATGTTTTTTATTTTAATGAGAATGTAAAAGTTTGTTGGTGTGATAGTTGATGGATTATGTTCCCACCAAACTAAAGGAAACTAAAGGTGTTTCCAAGTGTTATAGAGAATTATAAATATGCTTGATTATCCAATAAAAACATATATTTTAATTACATTTTAATGGTATTAAATTTTCATTTTTGATCTTATGGGCCTGAGTTAGTGCATTTTCATTATGAACATCCATTCTCATTATTTGTGCACTTCATGCCTAATATACACCAATTTAGGCCCAATGAGTCATCTGATTCTAAGGAATTTAATTATCAATTTTTTTAATTTGATATTTTGAGAACATTATCTACACTTAAATGTGAACATTTTTCATTCAGGGATCAATGGAGAATTCATGGAAGAAGATGGGAATATTTTGTGATGAAAGGAAGCAATTCTAGAGAAGGAAGATTGGACACTATCCCACTTATGAGACTATGGGGCCCACAATACAGGCCCAATTAATCCCACATTTTTTGGGCTGCTAGAAGACATTCATAGGAACAAATAACTCTTCTTGCGCCAATGCTAATTAGGCATCTATGGTGGGCATTAAAGCGGAACAGTTTAGTGATACAATTCTGGGCAAGATTCTGCGGCCCAGAAAAACAGTCCACTAATTTGATCATATCTTGGAATACACAGCTCCAAATGGGCCTAAATGTTACAGCCTGTTATAAGACATCGGAATCAACATTTTCTTCTTCTATGGACCACTCTGATTCGTCCTTCTAGAAGGTCTTCAAGACGCGTCTGTTCGGTGGATGAAAACTGGCTGCCACCTCGGGTCAAACGTGGAAAAGTCCAAATTCCACAAGCTTTCCACCACCTATAGCCTACCAAAATTAATTAAGATGATTTGTACTGTTGGTGGCTCGACCCAAGGCTCCCAAAATGCCTATCTAAGGCAGTGGTGGTGAAGGAGTTTAGGATCTTGGATGCTTTGTTCAATTGTAATGTTATGCTGCATTTTTGTTGCCTCAATTTTGTCTTTCACATGTAAGTTGTTCAATTCACTTTAGTTTCTTAATAAAAGTTCTTATTCTACTCTTATTATGTTGTTCTTAATATCACTTTGATACCGTTGGATCAAGGTGTGAATTTATTCACACCAAACCTTGTGAAATTATTCACACAATGGTGGAGTGATCATTTTATTTTTGTTGTTTTCTTTACTTCTCCATTTCCTCCCTCATGAGTCTACTTTCCGCTTCCATTGAAACCATGGGATCAATGGAGGGCTAACCCACTTATGGGTTGATCCAAGGGAGTAGCAAGGGGCTGGATTGGATGTTATTTATCACCTAATTAATGTATAATCACTTCTTTAATTGGGATTTTTATTTGATGATTTTTAAACTCCATCGTCCTTGTTGAATTTAAGGCCACACACTTCAAGTACTAATACGATCCTTTACCTTGAAGTGCTCAAAACATTGATCATTCAAGTGTATAGGTGATTAGTATTAGAGGGTGTAGGCATTAAACCAGTAAGTGACGATGTTGTTTTATCTCCTTAAATGAACTCATCTCAAATTTAAGAAATTGAAATCATTAAAAAGAAAATACGCCCAATCCACCCCGAGCGATAACCTAGGATCAACTCATTCTTTTAAATTGAATCCACTTAAATATATTAGATATCTTTAAAACCCATCCAAAATCAATCCAAGTTGGCCACTTCATAGCCAAAAATCCATCCCTTAGGTTGTGTATCTTAGGTATCTTCTTAGGTCTCTGTGGAATCGACAACCCAAGCTACACTACAAGGACCGTTCTACCCTTCTTCTCTTGGGTAAATTTGGGCGTGAACCAAATTTTGGCGCCATTGCCGGGGACCAATTAAGTACCTTAGATCCAAAAAAAAACCTTCTTTCCTCACCTCCATTCTTCTACTCTCACCCAAGATCTCTTATCTTGTCCTTTTCTCGCTTTTTTTGGCGCATGTCCGCCTACACCCGCGATTTCTCAAACAGAATAGTTAGGGTTGAAAGTCCTAGGATAGGGGAGTCAACTGCACCTAAGGGATTGTTTAAATCAGATTCAAATATTCTTGAAACCCCAAAGTTAGAACTTGAAACAAGTCCAATGGAGGGTCATCCACAAAATCAAATTGTAAACCCTGGGGGGAATCCAATGGGAAACCAAAACCAAGAAGCTCCAAACTTAGGGAATGTAGTTGATCAAACCATGAACGACTACCTCACCCCAGCATGGACCAATTCCCCCTCATGCATTAGACACAATTCCATAGGAGACACCAACTACATATTGAAACCCCATGTCCTAAACCACCTTCCAACCTTTCATGGGATGGAGTCAGAAATGACATACCTTCATGTCAAAGAGTTCAACGACATTGTTGAAACCATGTGTCCCCCACATCAACTAGAATCCGCTAAGATGAGGATATTTCTTTTTTCATTAAAGGATCGAGCTAAAAATTGGCTAAACAACTTGAGACCTGCATCAATCCACTCTTGGGACCAACTGCAAATAGAATTCTACAAAAAATACTTCCCTCATAACAAAACAATTTCACTTAAAAAGAGCATCCAAAACTTTTTTGAAAAAAAGGGAGAGTCATTTTATGAAACATGGGAGAGGTTCAAAGACACCTTAAACATGGTTCCACACCATGGGTTTTCCATACCTGAACAAGTGAGAATTTTCTAAGAAGGGTTGGGTCCGGGTAATAAACAATTAATTGACATGATGTGTAATGGAACTTTTAAAAACAAGGCCCCAAATGATGCTTACGAGTATCTGGAAAGTTTGGCTGAACAAAACCAAACTTGGGGAACTTCACCTTATTCTGAAAAGCCACAAAGAACCACCGAAATTCATACACTTAGAGAAGAGGAAAGCCTTAGGGCTAAACTCGCAGCACTCTCTAGGAAGGTTGAAGAGATAGACCTTAGGAAAGTCCATGAAATCCAAACTGTAGACCTTGTTTGCACAATTTGTGACAAACATGACCATAAAACAAACAACTGCCCAACCATTCCATCCATCAAGGATGTTCTTCTAGGAGGACCCCCAGCAGAAGTCAATGCCCTAAACTTTTAAAATCCCCAATACCAAAACACCTTCAATCCAAGGTACAATGACCACCCAGGATTCCGATGGAAGGATAACCAACAACATAGCCAACCACAAGGGCATAATCCTTACCCTCAATAGAACTACCAAACCCATAACCAGTTCCAAACCGAACCTATCCAATACCAACAGCCACCGGTCCATTTTCAACAAACCATCCCACCTCCAAAATATTCCCCTGGGATAAACCAACCTACTCAAGCACCAACCCAAACTGTTCAACAAAGCCTACTAGAACAACTGTGCAAACAAATGGAGAGGATGAACTAAGAAGTCTCTTCCCTAAAACAAGAACTTCAAACCATCAAAACAGGAAAGGCACCCATGCCTACCCAGGCGGTGCCATCCTCAACTTCAAGGGGAGAGTCAAGTTTTGCTCAAACAACTCATGAACAACTAAAGGCTGTGACTATTTTAAGAAGTGGGAAATCAATTGAGAAACTTGAAAAACTAAATCATAACCCACCTGAAGATTCAAACTTCGATGAAAATTCAAATGAACCACAAGATCAAACTGAGGAAAATGATAACAATGTGAAAGAAACAACTCTTCAACAAACAACCCCACAACCTGCACCATTTCCCCAATGCGTGAGGGGGAAATCCAAGCCTGAACTGAGTGAAACGTTGAGGGAAATATTTTCACAAGTCAAGTTGAACATACCCCTTCTCGATGCCATCCAAACTATACCTGCCTACTCAAAGTACCTTAAGGACTTGTGCACTTTTAAAAGAAAATTTTCACATAAAAACCAAGTCCTTTTGGCTGCTAATGTGAGTACCACCATTCAAGGGACCATTCCTCCTAAGTTGAACGACCCAAGTTTCCCTTACATCAATGTTGAACTAGGAGAAAGCAAAGTTGTCAAGGCCTTGTATGACCTAGGTGCTAGTGTCAATCTCATCCCATATGCTATGTACTACCAGTTAGGCCTAGAAGAGATCCAACCCACATCTGTCACACTTCAGCTTGCTGATCGTAGCATTAGGGTTCCAAAGTGGATTTTAAAGGACGTTATGGTAAAGGTTGAAAACTTCATCTACCCTGCCGATTTTGTTGTCCTTGACAACCATCCAAATTTAGGAAATAAGGAACAAACCCCAATCATCCTTGGTCGTCCTTTCCTTGCAACAATCAACTCTGTTATCCGAGTCCAAAATGGGAACATGACCATCACCTTTGGGAACATGAGTCTAGACTTGAACATCTATAATGCAAGCTCACAAATAGGGGATGACGAGGATATTCATGAAGTAAACATGATAGGAAGCATTGATAATGAATCCATGGAACATCAAGGAATATTTGATGAATGTTTAAGTTAGAATGAGATTGATTTCCTTTGTTCATATGAAGGAAGTTTTTCTCCTTGGCTTGAATCATTTTCAAATTGCTCTTATGATGAAGTCTTAGGTCCAACAATCAGTGAAACCTTTCAAGAAACCAATTTCATAGAGACCCCTCTAAATTCCTTCCCTAAATTTGATCAAGCCAATCTAGTAGCTGAAACTTCTACATGTGAGGAATAAATCCAATCTGAACCTCTAAAAAAAGAAATTGATCTTGATCCAATGTCCCAATCTTCTGCTGAAATTCTGAACCAACCTGATCTTGAATTGAAGGAACTTCCTGCTGAACTAAAGTATGCCTTCCTAGGGGAAAATCAAACACATCCTATTGTAATTTCTTCTTCTCTTGAAGCCAATCATGAGAGGATGCTTCTAGATGTCCTTAGGAAGCATAAGAAAGCCATTGGTTGGACCCTTTCTGATTTTCCTGGGATTAGCCCACTTATCGGGACTCATAGGATTGTTCTGGAATCTGATTCAAAGCCATGTCGACAACCTCAAAGGTGACTCAATACTAATCTCATAGAGGTAGTAAGGAAGGAACTTCTGAAATTGTTGAAAGCTGGTATCATATATCCCATAGCTGAGAGTGAATGGGTGAGCCCAATCCAAGTGGTTCCAAAAAAGGCTGGAATCACAGTGATAACCAATGAGGATGAAGAGATTTTTCCAACAAGGGTGAGTAGTGGATGGAGGGTCTGCATTGACTATAGTAAACTAAACTCATTCACCAAGAAGGACCATTTCCCCTTACCATTCATTGACCAAGTCCTTGAGAGAGTGGCAGGTCATGCCTTCTACTGTTTCTTAGATGGGTACTCGGGGTACAATCAAATTGAGGTCTCCCTAGAGGATCAAGGGAAGACTACATTCACATGTCCTTTCGGTACCTTTGCCTTCAAACGCATGCCCTTCGGGTTATGCAATGCCCCTGGAACCTTCCAGAGGTGCATGATGGGAATCTTCTCAGACATGGTAGGGGATTTTCTTGAGGTATTCATAGATGACTTCTCTGTGTTTGGGGATACTTTTGAGGGATGTCTGCAGAATGTGGAGAGAGTCTTGTCAAGATGTGAAGAAAAAAATCTGGTCCTAAATAGGGAAAAATGCCATTTCATGGTTAAAGAAGGATTTTTCCAAGGCCATCTGGTCTCGAGTAGGGGGATTGAAGTTGATAAAGCAAATGTTGACATCATTAGTCACCTTCCATCACCCAAAACTGTCAAGGAAGTGAGGTCTTTCTTAGGAAATGCTGGTTTCTATAGAAGATTCATCAAGGACTTTTGTTCAATATCCTGTCCCCTTTGTGCTCTCTTAGTAAAGGATTCCCCATTTGTTTGGAAAGAAAGCTGCGAGGGTTCATTCTCAACCCTCAAATCCTCTCTCACCTCTCCTCCCATTATGAAATCTCCAAATTGGAACCTTCCTTTTGAACTTATGTGTGATGCCAGTGACTCTGCTGTTGGAGCTGTGTTAGGACAACTTTGTGATAAAACTCCTTATGTCATTGCTTATGCAATAAAATCCTTAAATGATTCCCAAATCAACTACACCACCACTGAAAAGGAGTTACTTGCTATTGTGTTTGCCTTAGAGAAGTTTAGGTCCTACCTCTTAGGATCAACCATCACTGTGTTCACTGACCATTCTGCACTAAAATACCTCTTCCAAAAACAAGATGCTAAGGCTAGACTGATTAGGTGGGTCCTTCTCTTACAAGAATTTGACCTCACAATCATGGATAAAAAGGGAGTTGAAAATGTTGTAGTTGATCACCTCTATAGGATGGAATTCAAAGACAACTCAAATCACTTTTCTGTGTCTGATTCGTTTCCTGATGAACACTTATACTCTGTGAGTGACTGCCCTTGGTATGCTGACATAGAAAATTTCATAGTGACATGAGTCATTCCAAAATTCTTAGGGACTCAAGCTCGAAGGAAATTCCTTTCTGATGTTAGACACTATGTGTTTGATGATCCATACCTCTATAAGTTCTGCCCTGACCAAGTCATTATGAGGTGTGTTCCAGAATCTGAACAAGAGTCCATCCTTAAATTCTATCATAGTGAGGCATGTGGAGGTCACTTTTCCTCTAAGAAAACATCTGCTAAGATTCTTCAATGTGGTCTTTTTTGGCCCACCCTCTCAAGGGACTCCTACACGTTTGGTCAAAGTTGTCCTAGGTGTCAACAAGTAGGGTCCATCACAAAAAGGAATCAAATGCCACCCACTCCCATCTTAGTGGTTGAAATCTTTGACTGTTGGGGAATTGATTTCATGGGTCCCTTCCCAAACTCTCGGGGATACCTCTACATACTCTTAGCTGTTGATTATGTCTCAAAATGGGTTGAGGCCATTCCCACAAAATCCAATGATCATCAAACTGTGATTAGAATCATAAAAGAAAACATATTCTCTAGATTTGGAATTCCTAGGGCTATCATAAGTGATCGTGGAACCAATTTCTGCAACTTCCCATTCGCTTCACTCATGTCTAAGTATGGTATTTCTCATAAAGTGTCCACTGCATACCATCCTCAAACCAATGGTCAAGCTGAGTTAGCGAATAGGGAGATTAAGAAAATTCTTGAAAAAACTGTCAACCCCTCTAGGAAATATTGGTCTGAGAAACTCTTAGATGCTCTTTGGGCCTGCATATAAAACCATTTTAGGAATGTCCCTATATAGGTTGGTTTATGGTAAAGAATGCCATTTGCCAGTGGAGATTGAACATAAGGCCTTTTGGGCAATTAAGAAAATGGATTATGACCTCTCATTGGCCGGAACAAAAAGGAAATTAGATCTCAATGAACTGGAGGAACTAAGGATGGAGGCTTATGAAAATTCAAGGATCAATAAAGCTAGAGTTCAAGCCTACCAATCTAGGAATATCAAGGTCAAACATTTTGAACCGGGAAAACGTGTGCTCTTGTATAGTTCAAAACTTCATTTACATCCGGGAAAGTTAAGGTCTAGATGGTCAGGAACTTTCATAGTGCATCATGTATTCCCCCATGGGGCAGTAGAGATTCAAGATCCTACAAGTGGTTACATTTTCAAGGTCAATGGTCAAAGGATAAAACCATTCATTGAATCATTCAATAAATAGGAAATAGATGTTGAGTTAATTGATCCAATCTATGAACCAGGAAAAAATTGAAAAATTTGGGATCTATGTCGGGCTAACGACATTAAACAAAGTGCTGCACGGGAGGCAACCCGTGGTTTTTATGTTTCTAATCTTTCTGAATCATCTTTTCAAATAATATTACTTAATCATTTTTATATTTAAAAATAAAAAAATAGACTTTTGACATTTTCTTATATTATGAGTATGGATGGGTACGAAAGAGGAGCACCATATTCATCTGTGTCATGTGGTGTGATCCTTGAGTAATACCTTACCCAGAAATTTAAAAAGAAGACAATGTATCATCAGTTTATTTTGTTTTTATTATTCAATAGGTTAAGAAAAAAATAAAATAAAAATATAATAATACAAAAAAAAATCCACGCCATAGGCCGTGGGCAAACCCCGTCCCAACCGGCGAAGCCGTGGGGACTCGAACCCGGGACCGAAGGGAGACAGGGGCGCGCGCTTACCACTGACCTGCGGCTTCTTGTGCTTTCTTATTCTATAATTTTTATATATATTCTTATATTTTACTTCTTTTATTATATATATATATATATATATTTGTTTTTGTTTGTTTTGTTGGTTTTTTTTCCTTTTTCCACTAGGGAACTTTGCAAGCGACATGGATATCAAAGGAATAAATTTGAGCGGCAAGAACTTCAAACTTCAACCACCAGGTGAATTCATTCCATGATCCTCATATTTCAATTTCCTTATTGAACTCCCCTTTTTATTCCTCTACCCCATTCTAAATTTTGTTTTTATGAAACTAGGGACAGTTTCATTCTAAGTTGGGGGGTGTGGGAACAAAATGTTTGTTTAAAAAAAACAATGATAACAAAAGAAGTAAAATTTCTTTATCATTCATATAATAACATCTTTTCTCACATAAAAACTACATATCAAATAATTATTATTTCCTTGACTCTTAATTTAATTCATGATTAAGTTTAAAAGCATAGATTTTGGAAAGTGTGGCTGTCCAATGTGATATTTCATCGTTTATATTTTCATCCAAATAAAAAAAAATTCCCTCAATGCACGTCCTCTAGACTGTGGGGTACTAATTTGAATGTTTGGGGTCCCATAATAAATAGCATAGGCTGGTTTTATTTTTATGAATAATATGAGTATTCAAAAAAAAACTAAAAAAATAATTATTAAAAAATTAAAAAAAAAAATTCGTGTAGAGCAATGGATTGATAAAATGCGAGGCTTTCAGCACTTGTGGATCGTGACTCCAGAGTTGTCTATCCCTGAGTTTTTCAATATATCTCTATTTATGGTAATATGAATTTGTTTTTTATTAAGTTAACTCGAGACGATGCCCGAGTATGTGGGCTTCACTTGGTGCCCTAAGGCCTTTGAGTCTGGGAGTCATCGGCAAAGTCTTGCTACATGGGTTAATTTGATTACCTGAAATCTCAATTACTATGGCAATATTTCAAAAAAAATCAAAAAAAAAAGAATGAAGAATACTCATATTGGGATTAAATGTGATTCCACCTAGCGCTTCCATGATTTCCCCCTTGAATGAAAATGAATCCTCATATCTATTGTGATACACAACACATCATTACACCTAATTAAGTTGGATGAAGTATGATGATGGATTTGATCAAAGGAATGGGCTTGGGATTGGGATCTTCTTTTAAATTCATCTTGTTTTAAATTATCTTGATAGGTTATAAAAATATATTTGTGTGCAGTTTACATTGTGAGGACTGTTTGTTATAATGTGTTTGAAGAAAGGAATTCAAATAAAATCATTGAATTATTTGCTCGGGACTAGAAAATATCAAGTTGGGGGGTGTGATTATCCAATAAAAACATATATTTTAATTACATTTTAATGGTATTAAATGTTCATTTTTCATCTTATGGGCCTGAGTTAGTGCATTTTCATTATGAACATTCATTCTCATTATTTGTGCACTTCATGCCTAATATACACCAATTTAGGCCCAATGAGTCAACTGATTATAAGGAATGTAATTATCAATTTTTTTAATTTTATATTTTGGGAACATTATATACACTTAAATGTGAACATTTTTTATTTAGGGATCAATGGATAATTCATGGAAGAAGATGGGGATATTTTGTGATGAAAGGAAGCAATTCTAGAGAAGGAAGATTGGACACTATCCCACTGATGAGACTGTGGGGCCAAAAATACAGGCCCGATGAATCCAAACTTTTGTGGGATGATAGAAGCCATTCATAGGAACAAATAACTCTTCATGCGCTAATTCTAATTCGGCCTCTATGGTGGTCATTAAAGCGGCCCAAGTTAGAGATACAATTCTGGGCCAGATTTTGCGTCCCAGAAACACAGTTCACTAATTTGATCATATCTCGGAATAAACAACTCCAAATGGGCCCAAATTTTACAGGAGGTTAGAAGACATCCTTATATCCATTTGCTTCTTCTATGGCCCACTCTGATTCGGCCATCTAGAAGGTCTTACAGACGCGTGTGTTTGGTGGATGAAAACTGGATGCCACCTCGGGTCAAACGTGGAAAAGTCCAAATTCCACAAGTTTTCCACCACCTATAGCCTACCAAAATTAATTAAGATGCTTTGTACTGTTGGTGGCTCGACCCAAGGATCCCAAAATTCCTATTAAAGGCAGTGGTGGTTAAGGAGTTTAGGATCTTGGATGCTTTGTTCAATTGTAATGTTATGCTGCATTTTTTGTTGCCTCAATTTTGTCTTTCACATGTAAGTTGTTCAATTCACTTTAGTTTCTTAATAAAAGTTCTTCTTCTACTCTTATTCTGTTGTTCTTAATATCACTTTGATACCGTTGGATCAAGTTGTGAATTTATTCACACCAACCCTTGTGAAATTATTCACACAATGGTGGAGTGATCATTTTATTTTTGTTGTTTTCTTTACTTCTCCATTTCCTCCCTCATGAGTCTACTTTACACTTCCATTGAAAGCATGGGATAAATAGAGGGCTAACCTACTTATGGGTTGATCCAAGGGAGTAGCAAGGGGCTTGATTGGATGTTATTTATCACCTAATTAATGTATAATCACTTCTTTAATTGGGATTTTTATTTGATGATTTTTAAACTCCATCATCCTTGTTGAATTTAAGGCCACACACTTCAAGTACTAATACGATCCTTTACCTTAAAGTGCTCAAAACATTGATCCTTCAAGTGTATAGGAGATTAGTATTAGAGGGTGTAGGTATTAAACCAGTAAGTGATGATTTTGTTTTATCTCCTTAAATGAACCCATCTCAAATTTAAGAAATTGAAACCATTAAAAAGAAAATACGTCCAATCCACCCCGAGCGATAACCTAGGATCAACTCATTCTTTTAAATTGAATCCACTTAAATATATTAGATATCTTTAAAACCCATCCAAAATCAATCCAAGATGGCCACTTCATAGCCAAAAATCCATCCCTTAGGTTGTGTATCTTAGGTATCTTCTTAGGTCTCTGTGGAATCGACAACTCAAGCTACACTACAAGGACCGTTCTACCCTTCTTCTCTTCGGTAAATTTGGGCGGGAACCAATGCCTCATTCTAATAAATGACTATATATTCAGGTGTGTATCCCCCTAAATATGATTATTTTTTAGATGGTTCTCAAGTTAAAGAAATGTGTTAAAGTTAAATAATTGTTTTCGATAGAAGTTTACTTATTTCTGAAGGGTTGTAATTTTTTAGTAAGCTTTCTACTAAACTTATTGCATTACAACTTGTATGGTTATAATTAAAAAAGTTAAAAAACTCAAAAAATTAAGGAGTCTAACATTGTGTTATAGAAACAAACAATGAGATATTTAATACGTTAGATATAGAAATAAGTGAGGAGATATCTTAGATGAAGGAAATAATTATTTACTATTAGTTATATAAATGAAGTAAAGTGAAGCTATACGATATATACTCAATCCTAATTAATTAAAAGATGTAAATCCTTTGGAATCAATATAAAAAAGTAAGAATTATTCTAATAATAACCATAACTAATTGAAGTTATTCCAACATTATTTGAAGTGGTCATAAGATTTAACAAAGTCATTTTAAGTGTCCATAATGTTATTTTAAGGAAATATTGAATTAAGAATTTTGGTCTGGAAAAATGACAAAGGAATCATGTAATAGGATTCACATATGTAAATATATGTAAGAGGATCCAAATTAGATCCATCTATATAATGGTTTTAAAAAATTAATCATTAATTTAAGATTTCCCATGTAAGAATTTTTCACCATGTATGAAGATAAACATAATTTGATTCATATGACATATGACGATCCATATAAAGGTGGAGTTCTATGTATGTGGATTGATGGAAACATATGTGTATCTTTGTAAATGGGTACATGTTAGAGACACTGAAGTAAGGGGATCAAAAATATTAGTGGTAAACATATGGGGATCCAATGTATGGAGTTTTTCATAAGGATTTAAACCTAATGGGATCATTTATTCTTAGATTTAATCTAAAAAACATTGAAATTTAATAGATTAAGTATTTCAAGGGAAATAAAAAATAGATTATACCAATGTTACTCTTCAATGTTCTAAACATCATAAATATTTGTAAATCCATGATACTAGTATAAGAAAATTATTAAAGAGTTTTGATGCTATTTTATTTTTATATATTAGATCTCAAATTTTTACTAATTTCATGGAATCTCTCGCAATACATGAATAAAAGTTTCATCCCACAAGATACATATCTATGTGATTTTTTTCTATATTGAAGAGTATCTTTTTATGGGTTTTAGTGGAATATTTTGAGAAAAAGAGAACATTCCTTCTAGAAGAATAAGTAGAGAATTATTTATCCAAGAGATAAAAATAAAAAAAATACATGATATAATAGTCATTTTAATATGACAACCATTTTAGAAAAAGGAAGATCATAAGAATCATGTGGGATGTGATAAATAATTTTACTTTGTTTTCTTGCACTTAAACTTTGTGATGTCTCTATTTATAAAAATAAGTAATAACCCAAAAAATAAACTGATGATTTCTATACAACTGTGTATTGATAATAGAAAACTAAAATAGGATATATATATATATATATATATATATGATATTTTTAAAATATATGTGAGTATGATGAGAGAAGAACATAAAATCTCAAAGAAGTGTAAGTTATTGTTCCTCTAATAAATTTTTAAACCATTTGGGTATCAAAGAAAATAGAATAAGAAGAAGTAAGAGATGTTTATTTCACATACTAGTCCCTAATACACTTAGTGTTGCAGAATTTTAAAAAAGAGAAAATGAGGAAGTCGACCTGAATTAGTTGGACGAATTAAAAAGAGAAGAAAAAAGTGAATCTATTGTACTATGATATGTTTCATGTTGTGATAAAGAGAAGAACCAAGTTTTCTATGCTTTTATTTCTATGAAATGTTTTAATTTTGTTCACTTTATTGTGTACCCTCTAGGTGAGATTTTATGGGGTTATTTTTAAAGAAGGATAAGTGTGAGTGTAAATACCCAAACACCTCATACATAAATATTACATCTTAATAAATGAATATTAAATACATAACATAATAATCCATGCAATAATCATTTAGGCTTAGCACATTTGGAAATAGTAACACATAAAAAACTATTTCATAAATGAGGTAATTCATCTCCAACTAAGTTCATCATAATTAGTACCATTCTGAGACATATTATACATAATAACTTTCTTCATATCTTATAGAAATGAAACATAATAAAGGGTGAGATTATATTCAAAATAATTGTAGACAAGGGAGATATAAATTTTATTTGATCATATGGGTATGAAAACATGAGAGTAAAATTTTAAAACTATACCATACATATCATAGATCAAAAACACGAGTAATAGTATAAATTTTTTTATTTCATAAGATATGAATCATAATTTAATCAATCAACGTGATCCATGAGAGCACAACATTGGCATAAGTCATATATTTGTGGCATACACATAAGCATAAAAAATATTACATCAAGAATATCCACTTAGAAATTACTTACATGTTAGTATTTGGATATCCACCTATGTACCTACATAAATCCTGGGATAACCTCCCTTATACCCTCTTTCGGGCTCAGGCTAACAACTCATGTTCCCTCTTTCAGGCTTGGGAAAACCTACCATGTACGTTTTGAGATCACCAAACATTAATCATTACTCAATGAATTAGAGGGAGATATAGGTCCCAATCAAAAAATAATCCATAAATTTTTGTTCCATAAGATCATAAAAAACAAATCATATCATAACACATGAAATTAAATGGGTTTTATAAAACATTCATCATATTAGAACCCATGAAAATAAATGTGTTTCCTAAACATTCTATCTTATAATAAAATGCGGTAAAGAAACAAGTTTCATAAAAAAATTATCATGGTGTAGATAAAATATCAAGAGAAATATTAATATTGGAATAATTTGATCACATAACTATTAAAGCATAATTAACATCAAAGGATTTTTTTCTTATTTGGAAAATGATTTTGAAATGACACTAGGAATATATCTTGAGTAAAATAACATTTCTTTGAAAATCAATTTTTAAAAATAAAAATTCATCATATTTTTAAACAACTTTATTAGAATATAAACTTTTAAACTTATAAATGAAGATTCAAACATTTAGTGTTCATGACGGTGGTAAATGTCATACACATTAAAACAAATATTCCTTTTACATTGTTATTAAAGAAAAACATACCTTTTTTTGAATAAAAAATTAATATTACTTTTAATTTTTTTTGTAAAAAAATATAATAGCGGTAAAATTACTTTTAAAAATACAATATAATCCTTAAAATAATTTCAATAAATTTTTATAAAACATTTATATTGATGAAAAAAGGGTTTTTGATCGATGAGAGAGATAAAGTAGATTTTCTTTGAAAACAAAAATCTTGGAATATTGAGTACATAAAGAGAATAAAATGAAAGGAAAATATATTTTAAATAAATTTACCAAGTATAAGAAAATTCATCAATTAATTGGGAATTTTATCATAATATTTCATCATCTAAAACATAATCAAGACAATCATGATAAGAAATGTGATTGTAACATCAAACCATTACCACTTTGGTAAATTTTGAATCATAAGCACCATAAAAGAAATAAAATTACATGGGTAATTATATCCTATAATTTCTTGGTATGTATCATAAAATAAATCTATATAAATTATATACACCTCAAAAAAATAAACAAGTGGTGTATAAGTCATGTGTCCCGCATAAATAGATGTGAGATGAAAAACCATTACATTAAGTCTTGAAATCCATTATATACGTTAAAAAATATTTTATAATAAATATAAGTTTATTATATATCTATTATATAACCATAATTATATTTATAATATTATATATTATTTTCTTATAACCTTTTATTAACTTTTTATTAAAAATTCCTTGTTAAAATCATGTTTCAGGTAAAAACTGCTTTTTTTATCTTATATGTTTTGAATTGATATTTTTGGTAATATTAATTTTATCATGGTTAAATAGTATCCAAAGTTTTAAAAATTTTATTAATATCATATATATATAGTATATATTTATTTAATGTAATACATAATGGTTAGATATAGAAAATGAAATGCATTGTTCATGGAGACGGTAGTTCGTACGTACGCATGAACGTTGTTCCCATTCTCTCAATGGATGAAATTAAAGAAAGATAAATAATATAATACCTTTCTATAATCTTTTTGATTTCATATATATCAAATATATTAAATATATTTTCCCTTATTACCTTCTGTGAAACCCATTAGTGAAAAATTAATCACATCGCTTCGTAAGGCAGTAGTCTGTCGTACATAAGAATGACGCTTTCATATCCCCATTGAAATGGAATGAAAAAAAGGTATATATGATATAATATTTACAGAAGTATAATTATGTAACAAATATCATATATATATATATATATAATCTATCCTTATTACCATCCATGTAAAATTTTATGTAGAAAAACCCATCACATCGTTTCGTGAGGTGATAGTCCGATGTACACACGAGCGACGTTATTATTTTCCAATAGTTTGGAAGTTAAGAAGTTAGGTGTGATATTATAAAACCAAAATTAAATAATATCATATATTCTTTATATAAACATGAAATCCATCATTATATCTAACTGTGATTGGTGTTGATGGAAAATGAATAACATCGGTTCACATGACAGTAGCCCACCGTAAACATGATCGATGATTTTGTTTCCCACATGATGGAAGAGGAGGTGGATATAGATTATTACATTAAAATAATATCATATAAGTATATGGGAAATAATTTTTTTATTATATCAACATATTTAAATAATATTAAATTATGTGTAATAATAAATAAATAAAAAGTTTAATAATTTCACCTCTTCTTCAGAGAGGTTCTTTATGTTTACACCTAAAGAATTCCTAGTAATGATTCATAACCAAAAAAGGACTCTACAATGAGTCTAGGGATGTAAATAATGTATTTTGATATGGAGTGTATAAACTGAAGGATTTTTTATGTTTGAAGAGGAGAGGAGAGGGTTGATCTTTTATAAGTTTGGGAGAGGAAACACATGGAATTTATGAAGATAACAACATGTAACAACTTTTTTCACAGTTTTAAAGTATATAAAATGATTATTTCCAAACACTTAGTGGTTATAAGGTTTAGATATTCCCATGAAATTGTATTTTACAAGTTTCTAGGCCATTTTACCCCTTATTTTTTTTAGTTTAACCCTCAGTAAAATAGTTTCAACCTTAACTATAGTAATTAATTTTTAATATTTTTACAATACATTATAGTTGTAACACCTCGAACCCTCTAGAAAAGAGCCAGTTAATTAATTGATACATTAGCATTGATAGAAGGAATTAAAATACCAAAGTAATGTTCAGTTTTTTAGTCTTAAAAAAACTAGATACATACATGTAACTCAAATTACATTGGTAAAGCTAACAAATTACAATACATAACAAAAAATAGAAACCTGTATCCACAAAAACTCAATAAATGATATCCTCTTCATAACCTATAGATGGTAAATGAATTAAAGGGGTGAGATAAAATTATCATTAAGTAAAATAATAAGCAGAAGAATGAATCAATAATAACTGAATCATAAACAATATGGCATAGTCAATATGGCATGATGAATAAATGAAAAACACAAGACATTAATAAACCGATAATGAAACAGCATCCATATATTTTTTCATAGTTAAAACCTCATTGATAATAATAACTGATAATGAATAAGGAGAAATATTATTAATTGGACTTCATGTATCTCAAACATGATACCACAATATCGTCAAAAGGGTTTAAGTCTATGGGTATAAACCTGTATGATTTTTGGAAACAAACTCGAAGGGTTTGTCACCAACTGATTGTCTTGTGAGACCCGTCGATGCATCAAGGGGCTATAGTGGTCCCCTCCAATCACTGCATATCCAAATAATTCTTTATACATATATTCAATAAAATAGAAATATTACTTTATATTATTTATATAGAATAGAGGATAGAGATTCATCAACACTTCCACAGTTAAAACAACATTAAAAATAGACACCATATGTAAAATGATATACAGAATAGACAATAATCATATCCCTGATATAAGAATATGGATATTTAATAGAAATATAATTTAAAATTAAAATTGATCTCAAATGGGCAGTAGGTACACCACATAAAAATTATTAGGTGCACAATAAAAAGTAAGTCACTACGAAATAGAAAACTGAGACAAAGCCCATTACCACATTGTAATCAATTGAATCGTAGGAAAAAACAATATTCATGAAATGAATCATATTATAATATTAATATAAAAATAATCATGATATTATATTTCAAATGGAAGTAAATATATACCACATACAAGAAATAAGTGGAGAATAATGGAAATATCACGGAATTGAAAGTGAGATGAGAAAACCCCTTACAAACATTTCAGCATGGTAACAAGTGTTCTTGTGAGGGCTTAAAGAGAGGTAAAGGGGTATCCCATAATTTATATATCATAAGGGCAGTATAGGGGTGGTGAGAAAACATACCACATCATTAGTAATTACAAATAAAAGGGCACAAATAGGGGAATTCTTGAATAAAAGTGAGAGAGGGGATCCCTTACAAATAACGTATAATTAGATTGAGGACAAATAAATGACTTAATTATGTGTGAAAAACATAAACACACAAAATTAAAGTGGATATATATAATAAATCAATAATAGGACATTCACACATATTCTGGGAAAGACAAAACCAATGACATTGATGTTTAACTCAATGAATGGAAATTGAGTTAAGATATCCCTTACCTTAAGCACAATTGTGTTCTTGATTGTTCTTAACGACCTGGAAATCAAATTTAGCTTCATTAATTAATAATTACAGAACATCATAAACATATAATTGATATTGTATAACCTTATTGGGTTCATTCATGACATTTTTTGAAGGGTTTTAATAGATTCAATTTTATTGTTTTGGAAGCATTTTCTTCCTCGGTTTTTCATGACCGGTTTACTTGTGTTAACGAATGGAAGTTCATTTGAAATGTTGTTAACATCCAGAATTGTAAATATATATTATTAGTGAAATTATAAATTATCTTATAATTATTTTGGGTTATATACTAGAGGATGATTCATTATTTTAAAGTTACTGACAAATGCTTGGATTAACATGGCCCATTTTGTGCATAATGAACTTGTTTTGTATTATTATTTTGTATTATGAGTGTGTAAGGATTCCAAAACATTGAATAAGGTAAAATACATATATTAAGATTAGTTTGAACCATTAAAAAGTTTTCATGACCAGTATTGTGGATAGTAATGAAAATTGAAAACTCGTCTTCCTTGAGTGTGATAAATTAACTCATCTCTGACGGTGTTTGCATTTATAGTATAAAAGGAGGGTACAAAGAGAGATGAAGATGAAATATTTGATTAGAATAATAAAAATATAGTACATGTAAGGTACTAGAATTATCATGAAATTTGGATGAGGTGAGGTGAGAAGATAGAATCAAAATAATAAAACATGTAAAAGAACTTGAAAGAAAAGAGAAGAGAGGTTCACCACTTGAGTACTCATTGAAAAACTCCTTAAGACCTTTTTTTTGCCTTTTGGTGAGAAGAGTAGGCCTTAAATGTGGGGAGAGGGATTGGGATGAGTTTTTAGAAAAATTTAGGCAAGGCTTGAATCTTGAGTGGTGAGGGGGGAAGAGGGGGTGATGGGTGGTTTATATAGTGGAGGGTAGGTGCAACACCCCAAGATTTCAAAGTATGTTATTTTTTCAAAATAATTCAACAACTTGCACTACATGTAACTCTGAGTTCAAGTGCACCACAACTTACTAAACTAGATGTTCAAAAGCTGTTATGAATAGTATTAACTAAATTTTGAACTATATATAATCCTTATAATTTTATATTCTATATTATGAGTTTCTTAGACATAATGTAAGAACTAATTCATTTTTTCAGATAAAAGAAGTATTTTTAAAAAAAAATGTAGTATTACCGCCTTTTAATGGTGAACCCTTTTTAAATCGAATATTTTAATCTTTTATATATTCAATTTGACAAAATAAACTTCTTCTTTATAATCAGGACATAAGAATTTAGTTTCAATAAATCTTTGGTGTTTTTCTAATAACATTCATATTTGGGTGAATAGTGAAAAATACTATATTTTAACTGAAACCAACTTTTTTAATCAAAATAATTTATAGTGTAAAATTATAAATTTTAAGGTTTTGGAAGTATAAATAGGTTATATTTTTACCATTTAATCCAATGATGGTAATTTTACGTAATTTCACTTTGAGATTAGACATAAAGAAGTGTCAATCTTTTGATAGATATTGTTTCTTAAAAATATGTCTTTTGGTTTTAACAACAGGAATTGATTTTAAATTAATAAATTCAACTTATTTGTTTTTAATTTGTTAAAATAGACATAATTTTTGGATTCTGAATATCGAAATTAGCCTAGGGTGAATTTTTGGTATTTTTATGAAAACGTTCAATTTTTTATGAATAGTGAAAAAACAGCAAGTTATTGTTTAAAAAAGAATTTTTATTTAAAGAATTATTTATTTTATTTAAATTTATTTTAGGTGAAAATAGATATATAATACCTATATAAGTTCAATGTAATTCATTGGAGTCAGTTTATAATAATTTTAGATATATAAAAATTTTATTGAACTTTTCACCGTCTTTTACCCACCTCCTAGGAGAATTTTTAAATTTACATAAAACTTAATTTTACCACTTATGTGATTTGAATTTAAAAAATATGAGAGACATGGTTAATATCAAGGAGTAAAATGTGGTTCAATAAGATAAAAATAATTTTTGGTGAATAGTAACTTTTTACTTTTATTTACCACAATTAAAAGTAAATAGGGAAATTAAGGGTAAAATGATATTAATATTACCCTAACACATGTCCTAATTCTATTGTACAAGTGACTATCGACCAAAAACAACCTTAGGAATAAAATATTATCATTTAGGTCCACTTGGATTAGATTAGGACATTTATTATTATTTAATTCAAAGAAGAGTTAAAAGAGTTAAAATTAAAGTTTAATAACTAAAACATTTTTAATATAGGGTTATTCATAAGATAAATTCGATTATAAATATTAATTAGAAATATAAAAATATTTCATACATCATGTTATTTTATTTCTAATTTTTAGACATTAAATAAATAAATTTATTTATGGGACAATGATGATGCAATAATTAGCTTATTCATGAAAGAATCAAATAAATGGTATTATAAATATTAAAATAAATATAATTTCAAAGTTTAAATGAAATACACGAATTTTATAGGTGAATATGACATGATAGGGATGATTCAATTTATCTTTTTCTATGTTATCAAGTTTTGATGACTTTCAAAAAAACAAAATACCAAATAGTGTCAAAATTGACATAAATTAATATTTAAAACAAATACTATATTATTGGTTGATATAATATTCCTAAAATTGTACGGTTCTGACAAAGTTCTTGAATAATATTATATATGTCATTAATTATCCACTTTAGGTTCTCTTTGATGTTTATAGTAAGTTTATTAACCATATAGAGTAAGAATACAAGAAGACACGGTAAAAGTTAAACTATTTAACTAAGAGTTAAATCTAAAAGTTAAGGTTAATATGGTGAACTAAACCTATCTAAAACATATTGTTTGAGAATTTTTAGACCCATCCCCACCTTATAATTTAAATAATTCATTTTTGATCCATTGGAAACAGAAAATTAATTTATTATAAAATAATATTTTAAGTTTTTCCTAAGGTGCCCCTCACCCCTCTTATAAAAGGGCACTCCTCCTTCACTCTAATTCACACCTTATAAGCCATTTGGCTCAGCCAACCCCTAACCAAATATCCTCCCAACTATCCTAAATTCATCCTAGAGTCCTTCCTTTAGTCATAAATCCATCCTAATGAGCCCTTTTGATAAAATCAAAAGGAAGAACCCGAAGAAGAGGTAATGACTTCACCACCCTCATTCAAGTTCTCTTATTCTTCCACTTAATATTTCTTTGTTGTTTCCATTATAACATTATCTTATATATACTGTGGTGTTATTATTAATATGGAACAACTATATTCATTATCCTATCCATCTTATGAATGTTAATGTCACCATGTGTGCATACGTAAGGCATACCGTCTCCACGCCGTGCTGTAATTTGTTATTTAACAGTATGTTATTTGGATGGATATAATGATGAGTAATATTTATATAAATAATGAAAATAACATGATAATGTATCTGTAAAATTAATATACCATCCAATTCCAAAACATTAAGAAAATGATATTGTCGCTCGTGCGTACGTACGGATTACCGTCTCTACGACGCGATGGGATGCATTTCCACGTTCACCATTCATCGACGATTATAAATATATATATATTACTAATAAGTATATAATATATGACATGATAATTATACTGGAGATATATATATATATATATATATATATATATATATGCTTATATATATCTTATTCACTTAGTTCCGTTCAATATGAGATGAAAACGGAAACTGCGTTTATGCGTACGTACAGACTACCGTCTCCATAAACGGTGTTTTTCATTTCATATATATGTCTATTATACATATTTATATTCTAAATATATATGATATATAAATAATGTTTTATATTCTAGAAGTACTTAAATCTTTATCTAAGTGATACAATAAAGAGTAACAAGTTAAAACACGTACGATAAAGAAAGCGATTATTACCCGAAATGTTAATTTAACATGGAAATAATTATTAAATCGGTAGTATAAAGTAATAAATGAATCATGTATGATATCATAAATATTAATATAGTTCTGGTATACTTAATAACACACTTAAATCTTCATAGATTAGGTTAAACATACCCTTGACTAATGGAAAGTGCAAGGTAAGGGGTTTTCATCTCACTCTTTATTCCTGTGAGATTCATGACATATTTCCACTATTACCTTTTGTGTGGTGTATTTACTACCCATAATTGTATTCTTTGTGTAATACAGTTTAATTTATGTGTATTTACATATTCATTTTATGATACCTCTTTCATGGGGTGTATGTTTCATAAGTAACCAAATTGGTAAGGGTTAATTTCACAATCTCTTTATTATCCAAGGTTGTTTTTACTAAAGTATCTACTGGGACATATTTATTATCCATGTCCATGTTTCATAAAAGAATTTTCAAAGGGATTATTTTTAAAGTAATTTTTACTAAAACATCATTTTAAATGTTTTAAATATTTATTCTTCTAAGTCATTCTCATTAATGTCCATGTTTTCAAAATGGTTTTTAAGGATTTATTTATATAGATTTGAATGTTTTAAAAATGTTAATCCCTTTCAAAAGTTTCAAAGTGGTATGGGACACTTTGATTCAAAAAATGTATTTAAATGTCTTCCTTTCTAAATTGTGTGAGTTTTAAATGTTTTCATGATAAAGCTATATTTCTCTCAAAGAGTTTTACAAATAATTTTCATCTATGTCAAAATCCTTTAATATATTTTAAACTTGTTTGAAGTTGATTTATTTTATAACTAATCTTCTATATAGTATTGAAGTTTTTGTGATATGTTTGACTATGGATGTGTTATTTTTATACCATTCATGGTTTATGGGTAAATTATTGATATTTTGTATGCCAGTTTTAATACGAATGTTTATGTCATGTTTGAACCTTTTCATATGAGGAATGCATTGGACTTAGTAAGTGACGGGAGGATCCCGTTATAGATCCTCGATGCATCGGTAGGTCTCATGAGACAAACTAGTGTCTTGGCACAACTCCTTGACAAAATCTTATTTGTATTATTGGCATAAGGCCTTGACTATGTGGTTATGATAGTCTGGCATTATGCATTCCATCATTATGAAAGTGGTTATTGATATTTCATTAGATTGGATTATTTGACTAGTAGAATATCCATGTGAATAATTAAATGGAATTATTTCAGTTTATTTTTTGTCATATTATGATGAAGTGCAAGTTTAAAAGGATTTTGTTTTAGTTATACTTTTCAATAAATGTTTATTCTTATTATGAAATTTTCTGTTGTATTTCTTACCCTTACTGAGCATTTGAGCTCACGCCTTTCTATGTTTTATTTTTCCTAGGATTCCAAGAACTGTATTGTGATTGATATGCAGGGTTAAGACAATGGAATAATGGTGTTCATAAAGGATTATTTATGTTGTTTTGTATGTTATAATGTGTAATGTAACATTCATGTATGTAATCTATTTTTCAAGACTGTTAAACCGATTGGTCCTTCAGGACTTGATTCCTTGTAATCATACCAATGTATTAAAATAATGCACTGACTCTGGGTAACTGGGCTCGGGGCATTACAGTTGGTATCAGAGGAAGTTTAGAAAAAACCTTAGAAACTAGATTTAGTTAAACTCTGATAAGAGAACATTACCATAAGATAGAATTTGAAGATTAGTAGAGAAGAACTTCCTAGAATTTTGGTAATGTAGAGATTTTGTGAGTTTTCCAAGAAAATACATCCCTGTATAGATACGAGTAGGTAGAGGCGGCTATGGAACAGATGTACCTAGGGGTAAAACTCGAAAACACCACTTTGAGCTAGACTCAAACTGGAACTGGTGCACGACAACATGCATTGTTGCACTCTTGGTTACGACACTCTCAGGGATATGCTTTAGATAATTCTCATTTTCTTTACAAATCACTGTGAAGGATTTATGAGTATATATCTCCTAAAAAAAATATTTTTATTGATTATATCCATAAACTGTTCAATTTATGTTAGGTATTTTACAAGTTTGGAATTATTCATTGTAATTCATAAACTGACCTAGTGTATGCCATTGTATAGAAATGGCGGCCAGTAGAAGGAATGTGAACTCTAGCAATATGTATGATCCAAAGAGTAAGAAGGATCATATATTTCATAGTATTAAGCCAGCATTTATAAGGGAAATAGTCTACCATGTATTCTCAACATATGAAGAAATAATATCTTTTTTGAATAAGATAAGTAAAGAATTATCTGAGCCCTATGGTTATGAATGGAAGCAAGAGAAGAAAAGTTTGGAAGAGAGAAAGATGGATAAAGAGAAGAGGGAGAAGAAGGATTTTATAATATGCGATAAATGTGGAATGAATAACCTTGGTAAATTCTTGAAGGGAATGGGATTTTGTTATAAGTGTGGAGAAAAAGGACACCAAGTACGTGATTTCAAGGGTAAGAAAGATTTTTCAAATGTAAAATGCTTCATCTGAAAGGCGTTGACACAATACGCGAATCAATGTCCCATTCATAAGAGTAAACCGCAAATGATGTTATTGGATTATAATAAAGTTATGATACTACCTCAAGTGAAGAGGAATGACTATTGTTCTTATGTTGTTATTATAGAATTATTTCATTTGAGTGTTGTATCAACAGTATACTGGTTACATGAATTATGGAGATAAATAAGGATTGTACTGTAGTACTATTTTATTGAGGATTTGAGATTATATGGTTCTAAGAAAAGTGACTTAATAGTAAGCTACACTTTTTGGAAAATACATGGTTTAAGGAAAGGTAATCCTTAATTTGGTCCTGATAATGAGGTAGTGATTTTGGAATAAGAGATGGTTGATTTTGGTAATTTAGGATGTTGTGGTGTTGTAATAGAATACATGATGAAGGCATTCACATGTTATTACTTGGAAAAAAGGATCCTCATTATATTTAACTTCCTTATATATTTTGGACTGAGAATTTGGATATAAGTATTTTGGATAATTATAAATGTTGGAATGGATTAAGTTTGAAATTGGATACTATTGTTAAGATTATTTTTGGATTTCCATAAAAAGGACAACCTGGAGGTCAGGCAGCAACATGTCGCGTCTGGCAAGGCCGCGAGACTTGAACCCACAACCGAACGGAGACAAAGGTGTATCACCTATCACTGACCCACATGGTGTCCTGTATTGAATAATGTAGTTTTTTTAAAGGGTCTGGTAGATGAATTATAAATTCAGTTTTTTTGAACCCTAAATGAATAGGATAAATAGAATATTTTTTTAAGTTCTATTATCTTTTAGAGTAAAAGATTAGTTTGTGGAAGAAATTAGTTGAAGGATTAAACTCTACTTGTCAAGGATATATATACATATATATATTCCTCTTATTTTATGGATATATTAATTATTAAACTTTAGGGAAGGGATCTTAAAACCAAAAATGTGTTATCCTAATACCTTACATTTTGTTGAACCGATGGTATTTTAAATCATCATATATTGGTGGCTTTGAGGCCCACAATTATACAATTTTTTGTGATTGATGACCTCAATCACTCCCTATAAATATTTATGTTTTCCCTCTAATTATGTGTCTCTAATTTCCACCAATGTTATCCTAATCAAGATCATAATTTGGTGGCGACTTTTTCATTCCCCTTTTCCTCTTATTAAGACTAAATTTTATTAACCCAATTTCCGATGTGGGTTTTCCCACAAAGGTATTTTCTAATTTCAACATTTTATTTTCAAAGAACAATTTCAAATTATGAGGATGCAACTTATTGAATGAGGGAAGAATGTATCACCCCATTATTTCAAAGTATGTTATTTTTTCAAAATAATTCAATAACTTGCACTACGCGCAACACTAAGTTCAAGCACACCACAACTTACCAAACTACCTGTTCAAAAGCAATTATGAATATTATTAACTAAATTATAAACTATATATAATCCTTATAATTTTAAAATCCATATTATGAGTTTATAACACATAATGTAAGAACTAATTCATTTTTTCAGATAAAATAAGTATTTTTAAAAAAATGCACTTTTTTCGCCTTTTAATGGTGAACCGTATTTTAATCCATTATTTGAGACATTTATATATTAAATTTGAAAAAATAAAATTCTTATTTATAATCGGGATATAAGAATTTAGTTTCAATAAATTTTTGGTGTATTTCTGATAACTTTCAGATTTGGGTGAATAGGGAAAAATACTATGTTTTAACTGAAGACAACTTTTTTTAATCAAAATAATTTATAGTTTTAAATTATAAATTTTAATTGTTTGGAAGTATAAATATATTATATTTTTACTATTTAATCCAATTATGGTAATTTTAAGTAATTTCACTTTGAGATTAGACATAAAGAAGTGTCAATCTTTTGATAGATATTGTTTCTTAAAAATACGCCTTTTGATTTTGACAACGGGAATTAAATTTAAATTAATAAATGAAACTTATATGTTTTTAATTTGGCAAAATAGACTTCATTTTGGGATTCGGAATATTGAAATTAGCCTAGAGTTAATTTTTGTTATTTTTCTGAAAACATTCAATTTTTTATGAATAGTGAAAAAACACTAAGTTATTGTTTAAAAACGAATTTTTATTTAAATAATTAATTATTTTATTTAAATTTATTTTAGACCTAAATAGATACATAATACCGATATAAGTTCAATGTAATTCATTGGAGTCAGTTTCTAATAATTTTAGATATATAAAAATTTTATTGAACGTTTCACCGTCTTTTACCCACCTCCTAGGAGAATTTTCAAATTTACATAAAAATTAATTTTACCACTTTTGTGAGTTGAATTTAAAAATCCTAGAGACACAATTAATATCAAGGAGTAAAATGTGGTTCTATAAGATAAAAATAATTTTTGGTGAATAATAACGTTTTACTATTATTTACCACGGTCAAAAGTAAATAGGGTAATTAAGGGTAAAAATGATATTAATATCACCCTAACACATATCCTCTTCTATTGTACAAGTTTATATAGACCAAAAACAACCTTAGGAATAAAATATTATCATTTATGTCCACTTTTATTTGATTAGTACATTTATTATTATTTAATTCAAAGAAGAGTTAAAAGATTTAAAATCAAAGTCTAATAACTAAAACATTTTTAATATAGCGTTGTTGATAAGATAAATTCGATGATAAATATTAATTAGAAATATAAAAAGATTTCCCACATCATGGTATTTTATTGATAATTTTTATACATTAAATAAATAAATTTATTTATGACACTATGATGATGCAGTAATTACCTTATTCATGAAAGAATTAAATAAATGGTATTATAAATATTAAAATAAATATAATTTCAATGTTTTTATGAAATCCAAGAATTTTCGAGGTGAATATGACATGATAGGGTTGATTAAATGTAAAATTTTCGAAGTTATCAAGTTTTGATGACTTTCACAAAAACAAAATACCAAGTAGTGTCAAAATTGACATAAATTAATATTTAAAAAAAATACTATTTTATTGGTTGATATAATATTCCTAAAAATGTAAGGTTCGTCAAAAATGCTTAAATAATATTATATATGTCATTAATTAGCCACTTAAGGTTATCTTGGATGTTTAGAGTATGTTTATTAACCATATAGTGTAATAATACAAGAAGACACGGTAAAAGTTAAACTATTTAAGTAAGAGTTAAGTCTAAATGTTAAGGTTAATAAGGTGACCTAAACCTATATAAAACCTATTTTTTGAGATTTCGTAGACCCATACTAACATTATCCTTTAAATAATTCATTTTGTAGCCATTAGAAACTGAAAATGAATTTATTATAAAATAATATTTTAAGTTTTTTCTAAGGTGCCCCTCACCCCTCTTATAAAAGGGCACTCCCCATTCACTCTAATTCACACCTTATAAGCCATTTGGCTCATCCAAGACCTGCCTAAATATCCTCCCAACTATCCTAAATTCATCATAGAGGGATTTATTTGGTCATAAATCCATCTTAAGGAGCCTTTTTGATCAAATCAAAAGGAAGAACCTGAAGAAGAGGTAATGACTTCACCACCCTCTTTCAAGTTATCTTATTCTTCCACTTACTATTTCTTTGTTGCTTCCACTATAAAATTATAACTTCAGTATCATATATATATTTTGATGTTATTATAAATATGTAACAACTATATTCATTATCATACACATCTTATGAATGATAATGTCACCATGCATGCGTACGTATGGATTGTCGTCTCCAGGCCGTGGTGTAATTTTTTATTCAACACTATGTTATTTGGATGGATATAATGACGAGTAATATGTATACAAATAATGAAAATAACATGATAATGTCTCTGTAAAATTAATATACCATCCAATTCCACAACTTTAAGTAAATGATATTGTCGCTCGTGCGTACATACGGATTACCGTCTCCACAATGTGATGGGATTCATTTCCACGTTCACCATTCATTGATGATTATAAAAATATTTATATTAATAATAAGTATATAATATATGACATAATAATGATACTGTAGATATATACATATACCTATATATGTACTTACATATATCTTATTCACTTAGTTTCGTTCAATACGAGATGAAAACGGAAACATCGTTTATGCGTACGTACGGACTACCGTCTCCAGAAACGGTGTTTTTCAGTTCATATATATGTCTATTATACATATTTATATCCTAAATATATATGATATATAAATAATGTTTTATATTCTGTAATTACTTAAATCATTATCTAAGTGATACAATCAAGAGTGACAAGTTAAAACACGTACGATAAAGAAAGCGATTATTACCCGAAATGTTAATTTAACATGGAAATTATTATTAAATGGGTAGTATAAAGTAATAAATGAATCATTTATGATATCATAAATATTAATATGGTTCTGGTATACTTTAATAACATACTAATATCTTCATATAGGAGGTTAAATGTACCCTCTACTAATGGAAAGTGCAATGTAAGGGGTTTTCATCTCACTCCTTATTCCCGTGAGATTCATGCCATATTGCCACTATTACCTTTTGTGTGATGTATGTACTACCCATAATTATATTATGTGTGTAATACACTTTAATTTATGTGTATTTACATATTCATTGTATGATACCTCTTTCAATGGGTGTATGTCTCGTAAGTTACCAAATTGGTAAGGGTTATTTCACAATCTCTTTATTATCCGAGGTTGTTTTTACTTAAGTATCTACTGGGACATATTTATTATCTGTGTCCATGTTTCATAAAAGAGTTTTCAAAGGGATTATTTTTAAGGGAATTTTTACTAAAACATCATTTTAAATGTTTTAAATATTTATTCTTATAAATCATTCTCATTAATGTCCATGTTTTCAAAATGGTTTTTAAGGATTTATTTATATGGACATGAATGTTTTAAAAATGTTAATTCCTTTCAAAATTTTCAAAGTGGTATGGGACACTTTGATTCAAAAAATTTATTTAAATGTCTGCCTTTCTAAATTGTGATACTTTTAAATGTTTTCATGAAAAAGGGATATTTCTCTCAAAGACTTTTACAAATAATTTTTATCTATGTCAAAATTATTTATTGGATTTTAAACCTTTTTGAAGTAAATTTATTATGATACAAATCATCCATATAGTATTGAAGGTTTTGTGATATGTTTGACTGTGGATGTGTTTTTTATACCATTCATGGTTTATGGGTAAAGTATTGACATTTTTTATTCTAGTTTTAATACGAATGTTTATGTTATGTTTAAACCTTTTCATATGAGGAATGCATTAAACTTAGTAAGTGATGGGTGGATCCCACTATAACTCCTCGATGCATCAGTAGGTCTCATGAGACAAACTAGTGTATTGGCACAAGGCCTTGAAAAAATATTATTTGTAGTCTTAGCACAAGGACTTGACTATGTTGTTATGATAGTCTGGCATTATGAATTCCATCATTATGAAAGTGGTTATTGATATTTCATGTGATTATTTAACTAGTGGAATATCCATGTGAATAAGTAAATGGAATTATTTCATTTTATTTTTTCCATATTATGCTTAAGTTCAAGTTTAAAAGGCTTTTGTTTTAGTTATACATTTCCATAAAATTTTATGCTTATTTATGAAAGTTTCTACTATATTGCTTACCCTTACTGAGTGTTTGAGCTCACCCCTTTCTATGTTTTATTTTTCCTAGGATTCCAAGAAGTGTATTGTGATTGATATGCAGGGTTAAGCCAGGGGAATAATGGCATTCATAGAGGATTATTTATTTTGTTTTGTATGTTATAATGTGTAATGTAACATTCATGTATGTAATATATTTTCCAAGACTGCTAAACCGATCGGTCCTTCGGGACTTGATTCCTTGTAATCATACCAATGTATTAAAATAATGCACCGACTCTGGGTAACTGGGGTCGGGGCGTTGCGGGAGGATAGATTTTACATTATTTTAATTGTGATTTTAATATTTTTTCTCAAGACTACGAATAGACTTGATTCATGTGACCCCAAATATTAATAATGTCATGTGAGTTCTAAGCAAGTGGGCATAACCTATGATGCAGTAAATCAAGTATTTAGCATTTATCGTAATTTATTATATTTTACTATTCATAAAAAATTCAATTATTTCAAAAAAAGCCCATTAATTCACCCCAAGCATTTTTCGACACGTTGAATCAAAAAATGAACTCAATTTTTCCAAAATAATTTTTTAAATATGATAAATTTATTTTTTAATTAAAATCATTATTTAATCGAAAACTATAAACACTTAAAATTTTTATCTTCATTTTTAAGGTGCCTAAATTTATTTATAAATTCATGGGTATGGATTTTATTCATAAGATTCATATTACTATTCATAATGGTGAGTTACTATTCATAAGGGTAAGTTATTATTCTTAAGGTTAGGTTATTATTCACTGAAAATTATGTTAATCTACCAGACTCTAAATATTATCTTGATCACAACCGTGAATGTCTGTTTTTCAAAATTCAAAACACGAAAGTGGAAAAATTAAGTTTAAATACTAGGTTCTGGCTATCTCTTAAATAACCAAGTGTTTTTTCAAAGAAACACAGTTCTTTAATAAATATATGTTATCTATTCAATAAAATGTATTTAAGAGAAACATACCTTAAATTATTTGGGGTGTTATATTATTTCCTCCAAAAATTTAATTCTCAAAATTCATTATGCATAAATCCCTCTAAAAAGGTGTGGGTGTCTCTTCTTCATAACATCTTCAGGTCCCCACATTTCTTCCTCCATGTTATGGTTTCTCCAAAGAACCTTGACTAGACAAGTGATCTGATTTATCAATACCTACTCCCTTGTATCAATAATCCCGATAGGATTCCCACAGTATGAAAAATCAGGATCCAGTACTTTTTATTCATAGGTGAGTATATGAGTTGGGTCGGGAATGTATTTATTTCACAATGAAACATGGACCACGTCATGAAATTTAGAGAGACTTGGAAGAATTTCTAAATGGTAAACTACAACTCTGATTCTTTCCATAATTTCAAATGGTCCATTATACCTAGGACTCAGTTTCCCTTTCTTACCGAACCTAAAGACACCCTTCCATAGATATACTTTCAGAAAGACATGATCTCCCACTTCAAATTCCAAATCCTTTCTCCAGTTTTCATAATAACTCTTCTTCTTAATTTGGGATGATTTAATATGGTTTTGAATTTTATTTACCTTTTTCGTGGTCTTTTAAATAAGTTCTAGGCCTATAAGTTTCCTCTCACAAACTTCATCCCAACAAGTTGGAGTTCGACATGTCTTTCCATATAATGCTTCATATGGAGCCATTTGAATACTATAATGGAAACAATTTTTGTAGGAAAATTTCAAAGAAGGAAAGTATTGATCCCACATACCATTAAAGTCAAGAGATCATGATCTGATCATGTCTTATAGAGTTTGAATAGTCCTTTTAGACTATCTGTCGGTTTGGGGGTGATACGCATTACTCGTACGAAGCTCAGTATTCAAATCTTTCTGGAGACTTTTCCAGAATTTTGATGTAAACTGGGGATCTCGATTGGACAAAATTGATATAAGTTCACCATGAAGTCTTGAAAAATCATTAATATAAAGTCTTTCTAGGAGTTCAAGTGGTAAATACTTTCTTATAGCAAGGAAATGTGATGATTTTGTGATACAGCCAACAATTACCCATACTACATCATTCCATCTAGGTGTCCTTAGTAGTACAGTGACAAAATATATTGTAATGTCATCCCATATTAACATAGGAATAGGTAGAGGTTTCATCACCCCTCAAGGATGTTGTCACTTTGCCTTCACTTGTTGACAAACTAGGCACCATGACACGTAGTTAGCAATTTCCTGCTTCATATTATCCCACAAAAAATGTTTCTTCATATCTCTATACATATTTTTTCTACTAGGGTGTATAGAGAAATTTGAGCTATGAGAATCATCTAACAGTTTCCTTTTTAGCTCAGGTACTGATGGAACACATAACCTATTTCCAAATTTCAAAACTCCTTCCTCATACACGAAGTCTTCCAATCTCCCATACTTAACAGCATTAAGTTTCTTGTGTATATCTTTATCATTAGATTGAGTGATTTTTATCTTCTCTAGTAAAGATGGTTTATCAATCATTTGAAAGAGGAAAGACATTTCCCCTTCCTTAATAATTTCCATATCCATTTTTAATAGATCCATGAATATATGATCTCTCTCAATCCTCATTTTAGTCAAAAGTCCATGATATTTTCTACTTAATGCATCTTCCACCTTACTTTACTTTCCTAGGTGGTAGTGTATTGAACAACCATAATCTTTGAGCAACTCGAGCAACCTCCTTTACCTTATGTTGAGTAATTTTTGGGTGAAAATGTATTTCAAACTCTTGTGATCTGTGTATATCTTAAATTTTTATCATAAATATAATGTCTCCATATTTTCAGAGCAAATATTATAGGTGATAACTCAAGATCTTGAGTTAGATAATTTTGTTCATGAGTTTTCAACTACCTTAATGCATAAGCAATAACTTTATCATTTTTCATAAGGACACAACCTAGCCCATTCTTTGATGCATCACTGTATATTACAAATCCATCACTTCTAGATGGAAGAGTCAAAATTAGAGCGTTGACGAATATTTTTTTCAATTCTTCAAAGCATTATGTACATTCTTTCATCCACACAAACATTACTCCTTAACACGTGAGCTTGGTTAGCAAGTTAGCTAGTCAGGCGATGTTTTGAACGAAACACTAATAGTAAACAACTTATCTAATAAAACTACGCACCTCGGTTATGTTCATTGTATTAGTCTATTCATGGATTTCTTTTTTATTAGTAGGATAAAATAGGATTACATCCTTGGATACAATATGTCCTAGAAAAGAAACTGATTGAATCCAGAATTTTCACTTGCTAAACTTCCCATATAATTCATTTATTTTAAGTGTTTTCAGAATAATCCACAAGTGATTCTCATGGACTTCATATATTTTGGATTATACCAAGATATCATCGAGGAATACCAAAAAAAATTATCAAGATATTCCTTGAAAGCTCTATTAATTAAATCCAAGAAAACATATGGTGAATTAGTCAATCCAAAAGGCATTACTATAAACTCATAATGCCTATACCTGGTTTGAAACACTATCTTTGGTATATATTCCTTCCTCAAACATAGATGATGATATCCAGATCGAAGGTAAATCTTTGAAAATTATTGTGCTCCATGAATTTGATAAAATAATTCATCAATTCGTGGAAGAGGATACTTATTCTTTATTGTAATAGCATTGATTTCCCTATAATCAATTCATAGACTCATGGATCCATCTTTATTCATTAAAAAGAGGACAGGGGCTCCCAATGGAGAAACAATAGGTCCAATAAATCATTTGTCACTCAATTCATCTAGTTGTTTTTTCACTCCACTAATTCCACAATTTCCATTCTATAGGGAGTCTTTGATATAGGTCTTTCACCAAGGAATTAAATCAATAGAGAACTGAACTTCTCACATTGGAGGATTTCCAGGTAAATACTCTAGAAAAACATATATATATTCTTTCTCTATATGTACATATTGATTTGAATATTTATTTACTATCCCATATACATTGGGTTCACTTAGTCTCCAAGAATTGAATTCAATAGATCTACTGCGGGTGGATTTAGATAAGAATCTGATGGTGTGGTTTTTTCTCTAAAAATAAGGAATTCTACTGCATCAATAGATTTTTTCATGGTGAAAACCTCATGAATAGTAATAACATATAATAAATAAATAGAATTATTATTAATTGGATGCCTTGTATCTGGATCATGATACCACTATACAATCGAAGTGGTTTATGCCTGTGGGTAGAAACCCGTCCGATTTTTGGAAACAAACTCGAAGGGTTTCTCACCAACTGATTATCTCATGAGACATGTCAATGAATCAATGGAATATAGAGGGACCCTCCCATCACTGCATGTCTAAAGAATTATTTATACATAGATCCAATACAATAGAAATATGCTTTTACAACATCTTTATAGAATAGAGGATACAGAATCATCAACACTTCCATAGTTAAAACAACATTCAAAATAAACATAGTATGTAAAATGATATACGAATTAGACAATAATCATATCCATGATATGAGAATATGGATATTTAATAGAAATATAATTTCAAATAAAAAAGTTATATCAAATGGGCAGTAGTTACACCACATTAGAATTATTAGGTGCGCAACACAAAGTAAGTGACAACGAAATGGAAAACTGAGACAAAGCCTGTTACCACATTGTAATCAATTTAATTGTATGACCAAAATTAAATATTCATGAAATGAATCATAGAATATAATGAACTTAAATAGAATCATGATATTATATATCAAATTATATTGCACATATACCACATACAATAAATAAGTGGGGAATAATTGAAATCTCACAGAATTGAAAGTGAGATGAAAAAACACTTTACAAACATTTCGGCAATGAAACAACTGTTCTTGTGATGGCTTAATGAAAGGTGAAGGGGTATCCCATAAATTATATATCATAATGTAAGTTTGGGGGAGGTTCGAAAAAAAACCCCATCATTAGGGATTAAAAATAAAACGACCCAACATAGGGGAATTCTTGAATAAAAGTGAGAGAGAGAATCCCTCACAAAGAACGTATAATTAGATTAAGGAAAAATAAATGACAAAATTATGTGTGAAAAACATAAACCAAAAGAAAAAAAGTGGATATAATTAATAAATAGATAAAATTTCATTCACACATATTCTGGGAAAGACAAAACCAATGACATTTATGTTTAACTCAATGAATGGAAATTGAGTTAAGATATCCCTTACCTTAATCTCGAAGGTGTTCTTGACTGTTCTTAAAGACCTAAATAATCAAATTTATATTCATTTATTAATAACTAAATAACCTCATAAACATGTAATTGATATGGTATAGCCTTATCAAGTTCATTCATGACCATTTTGATGGGTTTTAGTATATTCAATTTTATTTTTTTGGAATCATTTTCTTCCTCAGTTTTTCATGGTCGGTTTACTTGTGTTAATGAGAGGAAGTTCATTTATAATGTGGTTAAACATCAATAATTATAAATATATTTTACTAAGGACATTATAAATGATATTATAATTATTTTGGGTTATATACTTTATGATGATCCATTAGTTAAAAGTTATTGATAAATGCTTGGATTAACATTACCCATTTTGTGCATAATGAACTTGTTTTGTATTATTATTGTGTATTATAAGTGTGTAAGGATTATATAACATTGAATAAGGTAAAATACATATATTAAGATCAGCTCCAATCCTTGCCTAAATTCTATCAAATACTCTTCCCAACACTCTCCCCACGTCCAAGGCATGCTAGTCTCACAAAAAGGCCAAAAACAATGGTCTTAAGGAGTTTCTCCTAGAGTACTCAAGAGGTGAACCTCTCTTCTATTTTCTTTCAAATTATTTTACAAGTTTTATTATTTTTTGTTCTCTTCTCACCTCACCTCATCCAAATTCCATAATAATTCTATTAGCTTACATATATGGGATTTTTATTATGATAATGTAATATTTCATCAGTATCTCTCTTTTCCCCCTCCTTTTATAATATAATTGAAAACACCGTTTGGGATGTATTAATTTAACACACTCAAGGAAGATGTGTTTTCAATTTTCATTACTATCCTCAAGACTCATCATGAAACCCTTTTAATGGTTGAACCTGATCTTAATATATGTATTTTACCTTATTCAATGTTCTGGAATCCTTACACACTCATAATACAAAATAATAATAAAAAACAAGTTCATTGTGCAAAAAATAGAAAAAGTTAATCTAAATATTTATCAATAACTTTTAAGAAATGAATAATCCTCAAGAATATAACCCAAAATAATTACAAGATAATTTATAATTTCCCTAATAATATATATTTACAATTCTGGATGTTAACCTCATTTCAAATGAACTCCCATTCATTAACACAAGTAAACCAGTCATAAAAAACTAAGGATGGAAATGCTTCCGAAACAATAAAATTGAATATCTTAAAACCCATAAAAAAGGTCATGAATAAACCTAATAAGGTTATACCGTATCAATTAAAAGTTTATGAGGCTATGTAATTATTAATTAATGAAGTTAAATTTTATTATTAAGGTTGTTAAGAACAATCAAGAACACCTTCGAGCTTAAGGTAAGGGATATCTTAACTCAATTTCCATTCATTGAGTTAAACATCAATGTCAAGGGTTTTTCCATTCACAAAATATTCACATATTTACTATTATTTCTTTATGCTGTATATCAACTTTTATTTTGTGGGATTATGTTTTTCACACATAATTATGTCATTGATTTTTCCTCAATCAAATTATAAATTCTTTGTAAAGGATCCTCTCTCACACATTTATTCAAGAATTCCCCAATGATGTGTTCTTTTATTTTTAATATCTAATGACGGGTTATGTTTTCTCACCCCTTGATAGTGACCTTATGATATATAAATGATTGGATACCCCATTAACTCTATTTAATCCATCACAATAACACCCATTACCATGTCGAAATGTTTGTAAGGGGTTTTCTCATCTCACATTAAATTCCGTGAGATTTCCATTGTTCAACACTTATTTATTTTATATAATATTTTTGTAATGACATTTGATATATAATATCAGGATTCTCTTTATATTCATGTTATTATTTGATTCATTTCGTGAATATTGATTTTTGGTCATACGATTCAATTGATTACAATGCAGTAACGGGATTTTTCAACTGTAACACCCCAACCCCACTAGACCAGAGTCGGTGCATTACATGAAACATAAGCATGGTTAAAAGTATTGAAAATCCATAAGTAATGATAAATTTAATATTCTTGAAGAAACTAGATACATACATGTAACTCAAATTACATTACATAATAAAAACCGAAAACAACATCCATAGAAACACAATAAATGATCCCCTCTTCATAACCTGTAAGAGGTAAAAAATGGAAGCAATGAGCTCAAATGATTAGTAAGGGTTAAAAATAGAGGAAGTAAGAATAAATAATAACTGAATAATAACCATCTTTCCATAGTCAATATGGCATGATGAATAAATGAATAACACATGCCATTAATAAACTGAGAATGAAACTGCATCCATAGATTTTTTCATAGTGAAAACATCATGGATAGTAATAAATGATAATGAATAAATAGAATTATTATTAATTGGACATAATGTATCTGGAACATGATACCACTATACCATCAAAATAGTTTAAGTATGTGGGTAGAAACCTGTCTAATTTTTGGAAACAAACTCAAAGGGTTTGTCGCCAACTGATTGTCTCATCAGACCTATCGATGCATCAGGGGGCTATAACAAGCCCCTCCCATCACTGCATAAACAAATAATTCTTTATACATAGATTCAATGCAAGAGAAATATTCCTTTACATTATTCATATATAATAGAGGATACAGATTCATCAACACTTCCACAGTTAAAATAACATTCAAAATAAACACCGTATGTTTAATGATATAAGGATTAGACTATAATAATATACAAGATATGAGAATATGGATATATAATATAATAAAATTTCAAATTAAAATTAATCTAAAATGGTCAGTAGATACCCCCACATAAGAATTATTATGTGCACAATACAAAGTAAGTCGCGACGAAATGGAAAACTGAGACAAAGCTCGTTACTACATTATAATCAATTGAATAGTATGTACAAAAATCAATATTCATGAAATGAATCATAGAATACCATGAACATAAAAATAATCATGATATTATATATAAAATGGTATTACACATAAACTAGATACAAGAAATATGTGGTGAACAAAGGAAATCTCACGGAATTGAAAGTGAGACGAGAAAACCCCTTACAAAAATTTTGGCATGGTAACGAGTGTTCTTGTGAGGGATTAAAGATAGGTAAAGGGGTATAGAATCATTTATATATCATAAGGGGGTATTGGGGAGGTTCTAAAACATACCCCATCATTAGAAATTAAAAATAAAAGAGCACAACGTAGGGAAATTCTTGAATAAAAGTGAGAGATAGGATCCCTTACAAAGAAAGTATAATTAGATTGAGGACTAATCAATGAAATAATTATGTGTGAAAAACATAAACCCACAAAATAAAAGTGTATATACAGAATAAATCAATAATAGGTATTTCACACATATTTTGGGAAAGACAAAACCAATGACATTGATGTTTAACTCAATGAATGGAAATTGAGTTAAGATATCTCGTACCTTAAGCTCGAAGGTGTTCTTGATTGTTCTTAACGACCTGAATAATCAAATTTAGATTCATTAATTAATAATTCCAGAACCTTATAAACATTTAATTGATATTTTATAGCCTTATTAGGGCCATTAATGACCTGTTTGATGGGTTTTAAGAGATTGAATTTTATTGTTTTGGAAGGATTTTCTTCCTCGGTTTTTCAAGAATGGTTTACTTGTGTTATGAATGGAAGTTCATTTTAAATGTGTTTAAACATCCATAACTATAAATATATATTATTAGTGACATTATAAATGATCTTATAATTATTTTTGGTTATATAATTGAGGATGATTCCTTAGTTAAAAGTTATTGATAAATGCTTGGATTAACTTTTCCCATTTTGTGCATAATGAACTTGTTTTTATTATTATTTTGTATCATGAGTGTGTAAGGATTATAGAACATTCAATAAAGTAAAATAAATATATTAAGATTATGTTCAACCATTAAAAATGTTTCATGACCAGTCTTGAGGATATTAATGCAAATTGAAAACTAGTCTTCCTTTAGTGTGATAAATTAACACATCTCAGACGGTGTTTGCATTTATAGTATAAATGGAGGGGAAAAAGAGAGATCATGATGAAATATTACATTAAAATAATGAAAATAAATTACATGTAAAGTACTGGAATTATCATGGAATTTGTATGAGGTGAGGTGAGAAGATAGTAACAAAATAATAAAACTTGTAAAATAATTTGAAATAAAAGAGAAGAGAGGTTCACCTCTTAAGTACCCCTCCTTGAGAAACTCATTAAGATCTTTGTTATTGGCATTTTGGTGAGACCAGAAGGCCTTGGACGTGGGTAGAGGTATTGGGAAGAGTATTTGGTATAATTTAAGCAAGTCTTGAAGCTTGAGTGGTGTGGGAGGAAGAAGGGGTGAGGAGTGGTTTATATAGTGGAGGGGAGTGTGGATTTTACATTATTTTAATTATTATTTTAATATTTTTTCTCAAGACTATGAATAGTATTGATTCATGTAACCCTAAATAGTAATAATGGAATGTGAGTTCAAACCATGTGGGCTTACATTATCCTTTCATAACCTATGATGCATTAAATCAAGTATTTATCATTTATCGCAATTTATTGTATATTACTATTCATAAAATATTCAAGTATTTCAGAAAAATCCCAAAAATTCACCCTAACCATTTTTCGACACGTAGAATTCAAAAATAAACTCCATTTTTCAAAAATAATTTTCTAAATATAATACATTTTATATTTAATTAAAATCATTTCTTAATCGAAAAATATAAACACATAAAATATCCCTCATTATTTTTAAAGTGCCTAGATTTATTTATACATTCATGGGTATGGATTCCATTACTAAGAGTTATATTACTATTCAAAAGGGTATGTTACTATTCATAAGGGTAGGTTATTATTCATAAGGGTAGTTTACTATTCACTAAAAATTAAGTTAATTCTATGAGACTCTAAATATCATCTTGATTATAATTGTGAATTACCATTTTTCAAAATTCAAAACCCAAAAGCAGAAAATTTAAGTTTAATTGATATGTTATGACTATCTCTTAAATAACCAAGTTTTGTTTGAAATAAATACAGTGCTTTACAAAATATAGGCTATCTAATTAATAGAATTTATTTAAGAGAAACATACCTTAAAATTTTTGGGGTGTTATATTATTCCCTCCTTCAGAAATTTTGTCCTCAAAATTTTGTCATGCAAAAAGACCTCTAAAAAGGTGTGGGTGGTTCTTCTTCATAACATCCTATAGTTCCTATGTTTCTTCCTCCATTTTATAGTTTCTCCAAAGAACCATGACTAGATGAGTGGTTTTATTTCTCAATACTTGATCCATTGTGTGAAGAATCCCGATAGGCTCCTCACAGTATGACAAATCAGGTTCCAGTTCTATTTCTTCATAGGTGAGTACATGTGTTGGGTCTGTCCTTTATTTATTTAATAGTGAAACATAGAACACATAATGAACTTTAGGGAGACTTGTCGGCATTGCTAAATGGTAATCTATAGCTCCAATTATTTCAATAATTTCAAATGGCTTCATATGAAGCATTATATGGATAGAGATGTTGAACTCAAACTTGTTGGGAAAAAGTTGGTTAGAAGAAACTTATAGGCCCAGAACATATTAAAGAGACCAAGACAAAGGTAATTACAATTCAAGCCCATTATAAAGTATCCCAAATTAGGAATAAGATTTATGCTGATAAATGGAGAAATGATTTGGAATTCCAAGTGGGAGATCATGACTTTCTGAAAGTATCTGCACAGAAGGGTGTCTTTTGGTTACATAAGAAAGGAACTGAGTCCCAGGACTAGAACTTAATAACCATAAAATTAATCATTGAATACCATGAATATAAATTGAAACATGATATTATATGAGAAATGGCTTTACACATACACCATACACAAGTATTAGTAGTGAATATGGAAAATCTCACATAAATGGATGTGAGATGAAGAAACCCCTTACAAACATTTTAGCATGGTAACAGGTGTTCTTGTGAGGGCTTAATTAGAGGTAAATGTGAATCCCATTATTTATATATCATAAGCAAAGTATGGGGGAGGTGTCAAAACATACCCCATCATTATGTTTGTCACGCATAATTATGTCATTGATTTGTCCTCAATCTAATGATACATTCTTGGTAAGGGATCCTCTCTCCCACTTTTATTCAAGAATTCCCCCTATGTAACACCCCAAACTCTATAGACCAGAGCCGGTTCATTAATTGTAACATTAGAATGGTTAGAAGGAATAAAAATTCTGAACGAATGATTAGTTTAGTAGTCTGTAAGAAACTAGATACATACATGTAACTCAAATTACATTTGGAAAGGTAACATATTTCAATACATAACAAAAAATAAAAACTACATCCATAGAAACTCAATAAATGATATCCTATTAATAACCTATATGAGGTAAAAAATGAAATGTGTAAGCTCAAATGATCAGTAAGGGTTACAAATAGCGGAAGCATGAATCAATAATAACTGAATTATAAAAACTTGGCATATTTAATATGGCATGGTGAATAAATGAAAAACACACTCCATTAACAATCTAAGATTGAAACTGCATCCATAGATTTTTTATAGTGAAATAATCATTGATAGTAATAACTAATAATGAATAAAGATAATTATTATTAATTCGACATCATGTATCTTGGACATGATACCACTATACCATCAAAATGGTTTAAGGATGTGGGTTGAAACTTGTCTGATGTTTGGAAACAAACTCGAAGGGTTTGTCACCAGCCGATTGTCTAATGAGACCTACCGATGCATTGAGGGGCTATAGAGGGCCCCTACCATCACTGAATGTCCAAATAATTATTTATACAATGATTTAATACATGATCAATATTCCTTTACTTTATCTGTATAGAATAGAGGATACAGACTCATCAATACTATCACAGTTAAAACTACATTCAAAATAAACACCGTATGTAAATTGATATATAGATTAGACAATAATCATATACATGATATGATAATATGGATATTTAATAGAAACATAATTTCAAATGAAAAGTGATCTCAAATGGATAGTAGTTACACCACATAAGAATTCTTAGGTTCACAATACAAAGTCAGTCACAATGAAATGGAAAACTGAGAAAAGTCTCTTACCGCATTGTAATCAATTCAACCGTATGACCCGAAATAAATATTCATGAAATTAATCACATATTACCATTAATATAAATAGAATAATTATATTATATATCAAATTTTAGTACACATATACCACATACATGAAATATGTGTAGAACAATGAAAATCTCATAGAATTGAATGTGAGATGAGAAAACCCCTTACAAACATTTCGGTAATGAAAAAAGTGTTCTTGTGATGGATTAAAAAGAGGTAAAGGGGTATACTATCAATTATATATCATAAGGTATGTATGGGGGAGGTTTTAAAACATACCCCATCAATAGGAATTAAAAATAAAAGGACCCAACATAGGGTAATTCTTGAATAAAAGTGAGAGAGAAGATCCCTCACAAAGAACTTATAATTAGATTATATAAAAATCAATGACATAATTATGTGTGAAAAACATAAACCAACAAAATATAAGTGGATATTCTGAATAAATAAATTATATTTCCTTCACATATATTCCGGGAAAGACAAAACCAATGGCATTGATGCTTAACTCAATGAATGGAAATTGAGTTAAGATATCCCTTACCTTAAGCTCAACAGTGTTCTTGATTGTTCTTAACGACCTAAATAATCAAATTTATATTCATTAATTAATAATTCCAGAACCTCATAAACATTTAATTGATATTTTATAACCTTATTAGGTTCGTTCATGTCCTTCTTATGGGTTTTAAGAGATTCAATTTTATTATTTTGGAAGCATTTTCTTCCCTGGTTTTTCATGACCGGTTTACTTGTATTAATGAATAGAACTTCATTTAAAATGTGGTTAAACATCCAGAATTATAAATATATATTAAAAGTGACATTACAAATGATCCTATAAATATTTTGGGTTATATACTTGAGGAAAATTCATTAGTTCAATTTATTGATAAATGCTTGGACTAACATTTCCCGTTTTGTGCATAATGACCTTGTTTTGTATTATTATTTTGTATTATGAGTGTGTAAGGATTAAAAATAATTTAATAAGGTAAAATAAATATATAAAGATCAGTTTAAACCATTAAAAATGGTTCTTGGCTAGTATTGAGGAGAGTATTGCAAATTGAAAACCTGTCCTCCTTGAGTGTGATAAATTGACACATCTCGGACGGTGTTTGCATTTATAGTATAAAAGGAGGGGAAAAGAGAGATGATGATAAAATATTCCATTACCATAATTAAAATCCTATACATGTAAGGTACTGTAATTATCATGTCATTTGGATGAGGTGAGGTGAGAAGACACCAAAAAAATAATAAAACTTGTAAAATAATTTGAAAGAAAAGAGAAGAGAGGTTCGCCTCTTGAGTACTCCTCATTGAGAAACTTCTTATGTAATTAGTTTTGGCCTTTTGGTGAGACCAGAAGGCCTTGAACGTGGGGAGAGGGCTTGGAAAGATTATTTGTCAAAATTTAGGAATGTATTGAAGCTTTTGTGGTGTGGTAGGAAGAGGGGGTGAGGGTGAGTTTATATAGTGGAGGGGAGGAGGGATTTTACGTTATTTTAATTATTATTTTAATATTTTTAGGTCAAGAATATGGATAGTCTTGATTCATGTGACCCAAAATAGTAATAATGGATTGTGAATTAGAGCTAAGTGGGCTTACATCAACCTTTCATCACCTATGAGGCAATAAATCATGTATTTGGCATTTATCGTAATTTATTGTATTTTACTATTCCTAAAAAATTAAAGTATTTCAAAAAAATCCAAAAAAAATTTCCTAACCATTTTTCAACACATAGAATCAAAAAATGGTCTCCATTTTTCAAAAATAAATATCTGAATATGATAAATTAAATTTTTAATTAAAATCATTATTTAATCGAAAAATATAAACACTTAAAATATTCATCTTCATTTTTAAGGTGCCTAAATTTATTTATACATTCATAGGTATGGATTCCATTAATAAGATTCATATTACAATTCATAAGGGTAATTTAATATTCATAAGGGTAGGTTACTATTCATAAGGTTAGGTTACTCTTCACTAAAAATTAAGTTAATTCTATTAGACTCTAAATATCATCCTCATCACAATAGTGAATGTCCGCTTTTCAAAATTCAAAACCCAAAAGTGGAAAATTTAAGTTTAAAGGCTAGGTTATGACTATATCTTAAATAACCAAGTGTTGTTTCAATGAAACACAGTGCTTTACAAAATATAGGCTATTTAATGAATATAATATATTAAAGAGAAACATACCTTAAAATTTTTGGGGTGTTATATTATTACCTCCTTCAGAAAATTTTTCCTCAAAATTTGTTATGCATAAAGACCTATAAAAAGGTTTGGGTGGTTCTTCATCATAAGGTTCCCACGTTACTTCCTCCACGTTATGGTTTCTCTAAAGAACCTTGACTAGACGAGTGGTCTGATTTCTCAATACCTGCTCCCTTGTGTCAAGAATCCTGATAGGCTCCTCACAGTATGAAAAATCGGGTTCCAATTCTATTTCTTCATAGGTGAGTACATGTGTAAGGTCTAACATTTAGTTATTTAACAATGACACATGGAACACATCATGAACATTAGAGAGACTTGGAGGCATTACTAAACGGTAAGCTACTGCTCCGATTATTTCAAGAATTTCATATGGTCTGATGTACCTGGGACTTTGTTTCCCTTTCTTACCAAACCTAAAGACACCCTTTCCCTGAAGACACTTTCAGAAAGACATGATCTCTCACTTGGAATTCCAAATCCTTTCTCTGGTTGTCAGCATAACTCTACTTCCTACTTTGGGATTATTTATTATGGCCTTGAATTGTCTTTACCTTTGTTATGGTCCCTTCAACAAGTTCTGGACCTATAAGTTTCCTCTCACCAACATCATCCCAACAAGTTGGAGTTCGACATCTCTTTTCCATATAATGCTTTATATGGAGTCATTTGAATACTAGAATGGAAACTATTTTAGTAGGAAAATTCTACAAAAGGAAATTATTGATCCCACATACCTTAAAAGTCAAGAGAGCATGATCCCAACATGTCTTCCAGAGTTTGAATAGTCCTTTCAGACTATCTGTCAGTTTGGGGGTGATAGGCAGTACTCATATGAAGCCCAGTATTCAAAGCCTTCTCGAGACTTTCCATAATTTTGATGTAAGTACGGGACCTCAATCAGACACAATTGATATAAATTCACCATTATGTTTCACAAAGTATTTAATATAAAGTCTTTCCAGGTGATCAAGTGGTAAATACTCTATTATAGAAAGGAAATGTGCTTATTTTTTGAGACGATAAATAATTACCCATATTTCGTCATTACTTCTAGGTGTCCTTGGTAGTATAGTGACAAAATACATTGTAATTTCATCCCAATTCCTCATAGAAATAAAGAGTTGTTGCATCACCCCTCTAGAATGTTGTCTCTCTGCCTTCACTTGTTAAAAAACTAGGCAACTTGACACGGTGTCATCAATTTCACACTTTATTTTATCTCCGAAAAAATGTTCCTTCAGATCACTATAAATCTTTGAGCTACCGAGGTGAATAGAGAAATTTGAGCTATGAGCATCATCTAATAGTTCCCTTTTTAGCTCAGTTTCTGAATGAACGCATAACCTCTTCCCAAATTTCAAAACTCCTTCCTCATACATGAAGTCTTCCAATCCACCACCTTTATCAACATTAATTTTCTTGTGTATATTTTCATTATAATATTGAGATCTTATTATCTTCACTAGTAAATATGGTTTCACAATAATTTCAAAGATGAAAGATGTCTCCCCTTCCTTAACTATTTCCAAATCCATCTTTAATAGATCAAGGAATATAGGATCTCTCTCAATCCTCATTTGGGTCAGAATTCCATGATATTTCCTACATAATGCATCTTCCACCTTATTTTCCTTTCCTGGGTGGTAGTGTATTGAAAAATCATAATCTTTGAGCAACTCGATCCATCTCCTTTTCCTCATGTTGAGTTCTTTTTATGTGAAAATGTATTTTAAACTCTTTTGATATGTGTATATATAAAAATTTTCACCGTAAAGATAATTTTTCCATATTTTCAAAGAAAAGATCACAGTTGCTAACTCAAGATCCTAATTTGGCTAATTTTTCTCATGAGTTCTCAACTGATTTGATGCATAAGCAATAAATTTATCATTTTAAATAAGGATGCAACCCAGCCCATTCATTGATGCATCACTGTATATTATAAATCCATCACTTACAGATGGAACAGTCAAAATTGGAGCATTTACCAATCATCTATTCAATTCTTCAAATCATTCTTTACATTCTTCTATCCACAGAAACATAACTCCTTTACTTGTGAGCTTGGTTAGTGGGTTAGCATGTCAGGAGAAATTCTGAACGAAACGTCGATAATAACCTGCTAATCCAATAAAATTGTGTACCTAATTTATGTTTGTTGGCTTAGGCCATTCATGGATTTCTATTGTTTTCATAGGATCAACTAGTACTCCATACTTAGAGACAATATGTCTTATAAAGGAAACTGATTGAAGCTAGAATTCTCACTTGCTAAACTTTCCATATAATGCATTTCTTCTAAGTGTTTTCAGAATAATCCACAAGTTATTCTCATGGTATTTATAGATTTTTATGTATACAAAGATATCATTGATGAATACCATAACAAATTTATCAGGATATTCCTTGAAAACTCTATTCATTAAATCCATGAAAACAGATGGTGCATTAGTCCATCCAAAAGGCATAACTGTAAACTCATAATGCCCATACCTAGTTCAAAATGTTGTCTTTGGTATATCTTCCTTCCTCACACATAGATTATGTTATCCATATCGAAGGTAAATCTTTGAAACATATTGTTCTATATGAAGTTGATCAAATAAATCATAAATTTGTGGCAGAGGATACTTATTCATTATTTTAATAGCATTGATTTTCCTATAATCAGTGCATTGCATCATGGATCCATCTTTCTCATTGATAAAGAGGACAGTGGATCCCCATAGAGAAACACTAGGTCTAATAAATCATTTGTTAATCAAATCTTCTATTTGTTTCTTTATCTCCACTAATTCCACAGTGTCCATTTTATAGGGAGTTTTTGATGTTATTCTTGCACCAGAAATTAAATCAATAGAGAACTCAACTTCTCCCACTAGAGGATGTCCAGGTAAATCCTCTGGGAATACATCAATGTATTCATGCACTATATATACATCTTGAATTTTATGATTTATTTACTCACCCATAGACTTTGGATTGTCTTCCTCTCCATGAATTGAATTCTATAGAGCTACAGGGGGTGGATCTAGATAAGAATTATATAGTGAGGTTTCTACTCTAAAAATAAGGAATTATACACCATTTTCAAAGATTATAACTTCCTTATTCTTGAAATAAATATTCACATAATAATTTGACCACCAATTCATATCAATAATTAAATCAAATTAAGTCATTGGTATGATGATAAGGTTAGCAACTAAAGCACGTTTATGTGTTATGAGGGGGACTAATCGACATGCCTTTGTTGTAATGATACATCCCCTAGAAGTTTTGACTAACAACTCCTTTATTAAATAAAATTGCGCATGTCTAATTTACTTGGAAAACTGGGTAGATATAAATAAATTTGATGATCTAGAATCAAATAAAATGTTGGATAAGTATGAGTAAATAATTAAAGTAGCTACCAACATATCATTAGGAACTTCAACCTTCATGGTTTTAATCACATAAGTTTCCCCTTGCTCTCGGGGAATTTTATGAGGTAAGTTTCCTTGGAACTTAGGACACTCATTTTCATAGTGTCATATCTCTATATAATTATATCATTGAATATCATTGACTTGTTTCTTCCCCTTGCATTCATCAGATTGGTGACCCTTTTCTCCACACTTATAGCAGACTCCCTTGCCTTTCAATCGTTTCTTAGGATGATTCTTTCCATAGTTTGTGCATAATAGAAATTTCTTCATTCCCTTGTCCTTCTTTGGCACTTCACCTTTTCTATGGTTATCAGAGTACCAATTATTATCTTGGTTTCTCTTGAACAAGTTTGATCTATAAAAATATATCTCTCTGTTTTGATGGGACTTAATACAATTTCATCAAATGATGAAAATGCTTGAGAAGCCAGTGCCCTTTGAAGACTTGTCTTAAGACCCTAAAAGAAATGATCAATCTTGTCTGTCGAGTCACGTACATAATCTATGGCATACCTGGCTAGCCTTGTGAAGGTATCCTTATACTCTGCAACATTGTCTTCTTCCCTTTGCATTAAGCCAAGGAATTTCCTATTAATTTAGGTTCGTTGCTCACAAGGGAACTATTTTTTGAAGAATATTTCCTTAAAAGTCCTCCATTAAATATCTTCTATTTCTGCATCCTCAGTAGTGGACCACCATTGATCAACATAAACCTTTAGACAATAAAATTCCAACTCTACCTTTTCATTATCTATGCATCTTAATTCCATGAATACCTTTTCAAGGGACTTGATCTACTACTAAACTTCCACTAGATTTGTAGTACCACTAACAGATGGTGGATTATTCCACATGAAACGATCCAACATAGGTGTATCATGGTTATTCATCACAAGCTGAGTAAGTTGTCCTAATATGGTCATGATATGATCTGCTCCAACATTGACTATGTTGACTTGATTAGTGGGGAAATTCCTACATTTTCTATGAGTAATGATTCACCTTCTTCCATTATGCACCATTTATAAATAATGGAATACACCAAATTAGGTTATTAACCATAATTTATAATATTTACTAATAAAGTACTTAGCATAAATTGAAATCCCATGCATTGATAATCTCATAGACATGGTTTCTCTGAGGAAAATTTTACATTAAGATCCTTCATAATTTCTTTTAAATAAAATGTGAATTATCCAAAGCATATCCCACAAGATTTTCAATACTAAGAGTGCATAAAGTCTCTTTGTCATGTACCAGGATACCCCAGGTCAAGCCCTACACTCCTTGTTCGAGTTTTCACTCCAAGGTACATCTGTGCCAGAGCCACCTCTACCTGTCTGTATCCAGACCGGGATTTATTTGTTATAAATATAGAGATAATCTATTCCTTGACAAATTCGAGGACGTTCTTGTATGTTTGTCCTCAAATACTACCTTAGGGCTTTGTTCCCTAATCTATATTTTCCAATATAGTTTTCAATTTTTCTATTAAACATCATTTGATACAAACTGTAACACCCCAAAACCTCTAAAATGGAGTTAGTACATTACTTGATACATTGGAATGGTTATAAGGAATGAAAATCTTGACGGAATGATAATTTTAGTAGTTTTGAAGAAACTAGATACATACATGTAACTAAAATTACATTGGTAAAGGTAACAAATTACAATACATAACAAAAAATAAAAACTGCATCCACAGAAACTCAATAAATTGTCTCCTCTTCAAAACCTGTAAAAAATAAACAAATGAAAGGAGTGGGCTCAAATGATCAGTAAGGTTTAAAAATATTAGAAGCATGAATCAATAATAACTAAATCACAAACAACTTGGCGTAGTCAATATGGCATGGTGAATAAATGAAAAACACAATCCATTAATAAACTGAGAATGAAATTGCATCCATAGATTTTTTCATAGTGAAAAAATAATGTATAGTAATAAATGATAATGAATAAATAGAATTATTATTAATTGGAAATCATGTATTCATCACATGATACCACTATATTAATGAAACGACTTAAGTCCATGGGTAGAAACCTGTCTGATTTTTGGAAACAAACTCGAAGGGTTTGTCACCAACTGATTGTCTCATGGGACCTGTCGATGCATCAAGGGGCTATAGCGGGCCCCTAAAATCATTGAATGTCCAAATCATATTTTATATATATATTTAATAAAATAACAATATTCCTTTACATTATCCATATAGAATAGAGGATACAAATTCATTAACACTTCAACATTTAAAACAACATTCAAAATAAACACTGTATGTAAAATGATATATGGATTAAACAATAATCATATCCATGATATGAGAATATGGAAATTTAATAGAAATATAATTTCAAATGAAAAGTTATCTCAAATGGGCAGTAGGTACACCACATAATAATTATTATGTGTACAATACAAAGTGAGTCACAATGAAATGGAAAACTGAGACAAAGCTTGTTACCGCATTGTAATCATTTGAATCATATGACCAAAAATCAATATTCATGAAATGAATGATATAATACCATGAATATAAATAGAATCATGATATTATATATCAAATTTCAGTACACATATACCACATACAATAAATAAGTGGCAAACAACAGAAATCTCACAGAATTGAAAGTGATATGAGAAAACCCCTTACAAACATTTCGGTATGGTAATAGGTGTTCTCATAAGGGATTAAAAAGAGTAAAAGGTGTATCGAATCATTTATATATCATAAGGGAAGTATGGGGGAGGTACGAAATCATACCCCATCATTAAGAATTAAAAATAAAAATACACAACATAGGGGAATTCTTGAATAAAAGTGAGAGAGATGATCCCTTACAAAGAACGTATAATTAGATTGAGGACAAATCAATGACATAATTATGTGAGAAAATATTAAACCCACAAAATACAAGTGTATATATATAATAAATAAATAATAGTACATTCACACAAATTCTAGGAAAGAAAAAACTAATGAAATTGATGTTTAACTCAATGAATGGAAATTGAATTAAGACTTCTCTTACCTTAAGCTCGAAGGTGTTCTTGATTGTTCTTAACGACCTAAATAATCAAATATTTCTTCATTAATTACTAATTCCAGAACCTTATAGACATGTAAATGATATGGTATAACCTTATCAGGTTTATTCATGACCTTTTTGATGTGTTTTAAGCAATTCAATTTTATTGTTTTGGAATCATTTTCTTCCTCTTTTTTTCATGACCGGTTTACTTGTGTTAATGAATGAAAGTTCATTTGAAATTTGGTTAAACATCCAAAATAGTAAATATATATTATTAGTGACATTATAAATGATATTATAATGATTTTGGGTTACATACTTGAGAATGATTCATTAGTTAAAAGTTACTGATAAATGCTTGGATTAACTTTGTCCATTTTGAGCATAATGAACTTGTTTTGTATTAATTTTTTGTATTATGAGTTTTTAAGGGTTATAAAACATTGAATAAGGTAAAATACATATATTAAGGTCAGTTTCAACAATTAAAAATATTTCATGACAAGTCATGAGGATAGTAATGCAAATTGAAAATCCTCCTTCCTTTAGTGTGATAAATTAACACATCTCGGACGGTGTCTGCATTTATAGTAAAAGGAGGGGAAAAGTGAGATGATGATGAAATATTCCCTTAGCATAATGAAAATATAGTAAATTTAAGGTACTATAATTATCATGGCATTTGAATGAGGTGAGGTGGGAAGAGAGCAACAAAATAATAAAACTTGTAAAAGAATTTGAAAGAAAAGAGAAGAGAGGTTCTCCCCTTGAGTACTCCTTGAGAAACTCCTTAAGACCTTTTTTTAGCCTTTTGGTGAGACCAGAAGGCCTTAGACATGTGGAGAGCGCTTGGGAAGAGTATTTGGTAGAATTTAGGCATATATTGAAGCTTTGAGTGTTGTGGGAGGAAGAGGGGGTGATGGGTGGTTTATATAGTGGAGGGGAGGAAGGATTTTACATTATTTTAATTATTATTTTAATATTTTTTCTCAGGACTATGAATAGTTTTGATTAATGTGACCCAAAATAGTAATAATGGCATGTTATTTCAAACTAAGTAGGCTTAAATCATCCTTGCATCACCTATGAAGTAGTAAATTTAGTATATAGCATTTATCCAAATTTATTATATTTTACTATTCATCAAAATTTCAAGTATTTCAGAAAAATCCCAAAAATTCACCATTAACCATTTTTCGACAAATATATTCAAAAATGAACTCAATTTTTCAAAAAAAAAATTATAAATATGATAAATTTAATCTTTAATTAAAATCATTATTTAATCGAAAAATATAAACACTTAAAATATTCATCTTCATTTTTAAGGTGCCTAAATTTATTTATACATTCATGGATAGGGATTCCATTCATAAGATTCATATTACCATTCATAAGGGAAAGTTACTATTCCTAAGGGTGGGTTACTATTCATAAGGGTGGGATGCTATTCACCAAAAATTAAGTTAATTCTATCAGACACTAAATATCATCCCGATCGCAACTGTGAATGTCCATTTTTGAAAATTCAAAACCCAGAAGTAGAAAATTTACGATTAAAGGCTAGGTTATGAATATCTCTTAAATAACCAAGTGTTGTTTCAAATTAACATAGTTCTTTATAAAATATATCATATTTAATGAATAGAATGTATTTAAGAGAAACAGACCTTAAAATATTTGGGTGTTATAATGGTAAAAAATTAATTTTTCCTTATTAGATAATATAAATCATTATTTTTTCAAATATATAATATATTTTAAAAAATTACATTCATATAAGTAGAAATTTTTAATTTAAAATTATTCTCGTAGATGTGACGAGAAAGAAGTTTTCTAAAGAAAAAATCATCAAAATCTTAAAGAGTTTTTATATCAATTTTTTATATGAAATTTTATTAAAATTGACTAAATTGGATTATTAAATATATAATTTAACTAATTTCATTTCTAAACCCATATTAAAACAATTATTTTGTTTCCAAATACTTTAAATGAAAATAAAATTCTTAATAAAAAATAGTATTTTTTATTATTCACTACAAAATTTATCTTTTTAAAATATTATAGAAAAACTAATCCAAGATAATTTTGAAATGATGATTTAATAAATTAATATAATATTTTCAAATAAATTTTTGAAAATTTCAAAATAAAAAATTTTAAAATATTTGAGAAAAATGAAACAAAGCAATTTTATAGAAAAATATAGTTTATAAGCATAAAATTGGATTTATTCATATTTCTTGTATTTAAAACACATAAGATGAATGTAAAAATTTTGAATGAATATATAATATATAAATTTTATTGAAATTATTCACCATTTTTTTATTTATTTATGTAAAATGTATTTGTGTGCGGAAAAATAGTAATTTAGAAAAACACTTACTTTATTTTCGAATGGTTCTTATTTTACTTTATAATTAATTGGTCACTAAAGAATTCATTTTATATACATGTGTACCCCATATATTTTCATAATTTAGTTAATCATATTCATACCTACAATATCAGTGGATATGTGATAATAATCATATTAAATAATAATATTTTATTAGTATACCACATTTTGTTAAATCTCTGCATTGCGTGTAACACAAGATATCAATGAAATTAAAATTATTTGAAATAATATATTTCATAAAAATTTTGGGTGTTACAATATGACCTATTAAATAAATTTGGTCCTCAAAATTTAAACTTTTACTTGGTAATCAAGGGTTTAACATTTTAAAATTCATTTATGGTAAACCAAAATCATAAAAAGGGTTAATAAAACATTCTCCTGAGAAGAGGGAAATGGATGTGCGAAGGTCACCTAGAATAACTCATAATTTGGTTTCCATAAAGGATAAAATTAGTGGGAAGTATAAACATGGACGTGGAAGATAAAAATAATGCCCAAATGTTGATAGATAGTGACATAGAATGTGACCAAGAGAATGTTAATGACCACAATTCTATAAATTAGTGATAGGTGAAAAGTCCATTCATTCAACATAAATAAAGGTAAATGTATAATAGTTTATTTTAAGATTATTTTCCAAAAGTTGTGTAATTTTTATGAGAAGATACACATACATGATTACATTTCATTTCATTATCATAATCTCATCCTTTGGTTGCGCCTTAATCAATTTCAAATTCATCTCTTGCTCTAGGAGATGAATTCTTCACACATGAAGCACTAACGGATAATATGATCCATAAAATAATGATAATTCATCCCTTATATCTCTATTTATTATGAAAAAATGGTTATCACATGTTATCCAACATGAATAAATTTTCATAAGGTGAAATAATACATTAATCTCTAATACCACATCCAAAGTTCAAATTAAACCATTCCATAAATGGTTAATCATATGATCCTTCCAAAATTCAAAATTTATAAACAAGGGAACTAAATTTCCAAAAAATAAACTTAAAATTATTCTCTAAAATATAAGTAAGTATCTCTTAATGTTCACGTTTCAGATATGTGAATACCTTGGTCGTATATTCTCCTGAATCATGGTAATGACTATAATTACCATAAAACCTCAATAAAAACATGCATTATTCCTAATTACTTAAATAAAAACACATATTTTTGAATATATTTCTCAAATATAAAATATTTTAAACTCCATCAATGATAATATAACCACTTTTTCAACAAATAATTAATCAGTTATAAGGCTCTCAATACTATAAAATTTAATTTATCCATATCAATCATCTATTTATCAAAATAGAATACCATTTTTTAACATCAAGAACATATTAAGGGTTATCTTTCCTTAATCATGTGTTTTAAATAAAATATCACATTTTCTATATATCACTTTTCTAGTTTTTTAATACCATTCAACATATTCTTTCTCTTATAAAATGAAAAACATATATAGAAAAATCCTTATTTATTTCAATATTCTTAAATTCTAATACCTAAAGACATAAATCCTTCCATTTCACTATTAAACTATTTACTAGCCTTAATAATATTATTAAATAATACCTATTTCACACAATATTAAATATTAGTATTTTATTAAGATTTATCAATCATAATTTTATCATTCTTATTATGTTTACCATAAAAAATGTTAGAATAGCGCATAACTTTCATATGCCATTTGTGGGGAAACAACCCGAGATTTTAATATAGGAACATCATGTTCAGTAGCATATATGAGATAAAAACCAATATTAGTATAAAATCATACACCCCAAGACATTATGATATAATTACTTTTAAATATATTCATTCCCTTAAATAGTTTTCGATGCACACAACATCGAGTTTAAACAAAATGTGACACTCTATTAAAATATTATTGTTTAAAAATAACCATTATAACCTATTTTTTAATATAGAAGGTGTGAATATTAATAAATAAATTAAAAAAATATATTTGTTTTACACATTTATAAGATAAATTCAATTTTTATCCAGTGATTATAAGTAACATAAGAATAATTTGAAAGAAAAATAAATGTTTTCTAAAAAACTGTATTTTTATAAACGGTTATTTAGTCACAGTTTGCAAAAACAATTTAAAAATAATTTTTTCAATTACTATAAAATTTAATATAAAATTTAATTATCATTTTTTAAATATAAATTTTAATATTTTCTTTTGGTAATTTTTTTTGAATTTTCAGAAAATTTTATTTTTTTGATAAATAGTAAAAAAGTTACTGATTTTTATTGAAAAATGATTTCTATATTTATTTATTTACTAGTTTAAATTATATTTTAAATTGTCTTAACGTAAAATTAGTAAAATTATAATACAATTTAATAAATTTAGGTCATTATAATCAATTTCATATTGGATTTTTATATAAGTACTTTTAAAATTTTGAATGTTTTCCATTAAAAACCCTCCTTTTTTCATGTTTTTGGGTTTAATTTTAAATTTAATTCTTCCAATTATTTAGATTTAATTTTTAAAATTGGATTAAATATATTTAATCATCATAAATTGTATTATATAATAATTTCAAATTAATTTTTGACCATAAAAAAAATAATTATCACAGTTAAGGTAAAAATGGGTTTACCGGGGGATTAAACTGAAGATAGAAGGGTTAAAATGGAATAAAAATGTAAAAACCAAATTTATTGATATATTAAGACCTTATCACCTCAATTTACTGATAATGACCCATTTTTTAGTCTTGCTTCATGATAAAAATATGGGTGTAATTGATTCATTTCAAAAATATAAAGTGTGTCCTCTCCCCCCACTTATAAAGGCCAACCCCTATCTTCCACTCTTCACACTCCCAATTCCATTAGGGTCAGAAAATACCGAAAAATATATTAATTTCATCCCTACACACATCCTATAATAAGTTTTTATATCAGAAAGAAAATCTATGATGTATTTATGTTAAACCTAAAGAGGTTGCTCAAAGAAGTGGTAAAGTTTTTAACTAGGTGTTTTCATTTTACTTGTCATTCTAACTCATTTAAATATTTTCAAATTTTTTTAAAAAAAAACACCATTATACCCTATTTAATGTGATGTTATTATGTCAATTTAATAATATATATCTATATCCCCTTCAATCAAATGGATAATGAAACTTTCGATCGTGTGTAAGATGGAATATTGCCTCATGAACCAATGTAGTTTTTTTTCCATCACAACCTTTTAAGGATGGATGTAATTATGTATTTAACATATTTATATGATATTTATTATATTAATATAATTATTTAAAAATAATATTGCATATACCTTCTTACTTTCAATTCTGTGAGGGATATGATGACGTCACTCGTGTATATGATGGACTATCGACTCACAATGTGATGTGATTTGTTTTTTTACTTACGCTTTACATGGATGTTAGTAAAGATACAATTTAATTAGTATATGTTATATTTTTTATCTGTACATACTTTTTAAAATATTATATTTCATCTAACTTCTTACCTTCGAATCCTTTGGAAAATAATAATGTTGCTTGTGTGTAAGTGTGGACTACCACCTCCACGTAATGATGTGAAGTGTTTGTTATTTTAATTTTAAATGAATGAAAAGAAGGATAGATTTTATTAATATAAATGATATATATAAAATAATAATTATTATTTAAATAATTATTTATATTTATTGTCTTTTCATTCCATCTATCGAGAAAAATGGAAATAGTGTTCATGTGTTTGTAAGACATACCATCTCCATTCATGGGGTAATCTATTTTCTTTCTCCAAATTTTATAGATTAATATAAATAAATATATAATGAATATATATTATATTTATATCTTGGTTAAAATTCTGTATATTATGTAACCATGATCAAATTAAAAGGACCAAAATTATTTAACCAAAATATAAATGAAAAACGAAACAATTATCACTCGAAACAATTAATTTAAAAAATAATTTATAATAAATGAGTGATAAAATACTATAAGTAAATAATATATGGTATGAGATATATGAGCATTTTTATTTAATTTATGTGTAATATACCTATATTTATCAAATAGTACATTCAGATACATATAAAGGAAGTCGAACGAGTGGAAAGGGTTTCTAATCTCAATTTTATTTCCATGATACATACTCCATATTAAACACTTATTACTTTATATGGTTTATATAATTCCATTTTTGATATTTTATATCATTAATATATTTATATTCATGTTATTTAACATTTAATTTTATGATATTTCTTTCACAGGGATTATGATTCAAAATTTAACAATGTGGTAAGGGTTTATTTAACAATCTCATAATTATTCATGATTGTTTATGTTTTAGTTTCCCTTGAGGTAATTATTTGATATTTCTATATTCAAAAAACTCTATTTTATTCTCCTGTGTTTTTTAATAAACCTTTTCAATTAATAGTACAATTTTCACTATTTTCACAAAAAATTATTAATAATTGTATTCAATAAAATCTATCTTTATTTATCTCTTCGGCTGAAAACCCATCTTAATCATAATAAATTCATTCTATAAATGTTATTATAATTTTAAAAATGTTTTATTAATGAAAATTTTATCCATTTTGACTGTTTATTTTTTTAAAGGAATATTTATGTCATTTTCAAAATAAGGCTTATTTTCCTTTTATTGAAAAAGTGAGAGGAATCATTATTTGATCTTGTACGACATGAATGAAATTTTACACCATCATAACCACTCAATGTTTTATAGATTATTTTACATGTTTTCAAAGTTTATTTTCATCGAAAAGTATTTCCAACATATTTTATGCACTTTTAGTTTTAAAAATACTTCCAAATTGATAAGATTATTTACCTTAAAATGATTATAATAAAAAATTTATAGTATTTCTATTCATCAATGACATAAAAACTTTATTGTACATGTGATAAACTAAGGATATGTTATACTGGTACCATCCTTATTATTTATTTGGAGAGCTTAATATTATTTTGAATAAGAATGTATAATTTTATTACCATTCATCGTATTACTCTTGATGGTTCATGTTTAGTTTTATTGATGGGGATAACTATTAACATATGGTATATTAGTATTTCTATATAAATTTTTATGTTGATTATGTTTCACCCCTTTAATATGAGGAATTAATTGGTCTCATTAAGTGATGATTTGGGCTTATAATTACATATCCCCTCGATGCATTAGTATGTTTCATAAGATAAATTATATTGGGTATTTGGCTAAGGCCTTACCCATTTATGTATGTTATCATTACATGAGTATTTGAGAGTAATAAGTATTGGTATGTGGCCTTGATGGTATGTTTATGATGTCCATAATTTTGAATTCAATCATTATAAATTCATTCATTGATATTCTATATGACTATTCAATTAGTTAGAATATATGTGGCTAAGTTTTAATCTCATGTGATTATTTATATGGATTTATTTGTTCATCATTTATTCCTACTATATAATGATCAAGAGTTTGATTAAATAAAAAGTGTTTTAGTTATTTAACTTTCCAAAATTTTATTAATTATGTATTCATAGTTTCTGATGTACGCAACCCTTACTAAGCATCTTAGGTCACCCCTTTCTTTTGTTTTATTTTTCCCAGGATGTGAGAAATAATTTTGTGATTAATATGTAGGGATACACTAAGGGGAATAATAACATTATCAAATAAGGTTATTTGTGTAATTTATATTTTAAAATTTAATATAAATTTCAAGGATGTATATAGTTTACAAATACTACTAAACTATTTAGTAATTTTGGATGAGATATCATCTATCTAGTGCCAATGTAATAAATTAGACACCAGATCCTAATTTTTAGATTTGGGGTCTCAATAGTTGGAATAATAGTAAGTTTAGTAGATTCCTTGTGAACTATATTTAAGGAAACATATATTAGAGAATATAACCTAATAATATAATTTGAGGATAAGTATATAATAACATCCTATGGTTTTGGTAGGGAATATATTATGTGGTTTTTCCAAGTAATAAATCTCGATCTAGATACCAGAAGTGGTTGTGGTTCTACAATAGATGTATCCAGGGGTAATAAATCTGAAAATAGTTCATTATTATTTACCCGATCATCACTTGGTTCATGAAAATGGGCCTTACTGCACACCTGGTTTGACTCTCTCATGGTATATGCTTAGGATAATTCAAATTTTCAATACAAACCATTATAAAGGATTTGGGAATAATTATTTCCCTAATAAAACCATGTTTACCACTATGATATTATATATGTATGAATTTTTCAATTTATGTAAAGGGTTTCACTAGTTTTGGGATTATACATTATGTTTCATAATTTTATATTATAATATAGTGTATTTATTTATTTAGAAATTATACCTAATGAAAGGAATAAGAATCATATCAATGTACATAATCTATGTATGGATTTTACTCTTGGGAAAGGTAATGAAGTTATATCTAGAGATGAAGTAGTAAATGATCTAATTATAACTATATCAGGGAATTTACCTCATATTGTGAGGAATAACCATTCTTGTATGGATCCTCCTACTAATCCACCATGTAATGTAACATTGTTAGACTTATTATTGCATCATCAACCATCATCATTCAATGGGTCTAAAAATATATTTTTAGCTGAGCAATGAAAAAGTTCCTTAGAGAAGATATTTATCACTTTGGGAAGTAGTGAAAGAGAGGAAGTTTTCATTGATGTTTTTCATCACTCAAGATATATGCATCAATGGTGGTATTTAATTCAAAACACTAAGAATGAATAATAAATATGAAACATTGAATGGGATGATTTTAAGGTAATTTTATTGGAAAAAATATTCTTCTCGTGATCAATGAGTGTATATGGAAGGACAATACTTGATTCTAATATAGAAAGAAATGGAAGATGTTTCTAATTATGAATCCAACTTTACCATGTTACCAAGACATGTTGAGGAGTACATATATAATAAAAAATAAATATTGATTATTTCTTTGATGGGATTAAGATAATCATTATAAGGGAACTACTCTCCTAAACATTCTAATCATATATAAAAATTTTATCATTTTCTATCAAGAATGATAAATAATTATCCAAGACTTATGGAATCATAGTGGAGAAAGAGAAGAAGAGGACATTCTCAGGCTTCAGGGTGGTGCTCCGACTCTTCCGCGACGTAGGGTTGAGATCCAGTGTAGTGTCGGGGTTGTAGACCTTCTTTGCGGTTAGGGGGTTTCTGTTCTGGTGCATTGAGATCATGGTTTAGTTATTTTTGGAGGTGAGGTATGGATCTAGTGCATCAAGGTCTTATCTTTGCGGTGAAGGGTATTATGATCTGGTGTTTTGGGTTTGATATTTTCTTGTTTTGCGGCATTGGGGGTGTGCTCAGGTGTGGATTGGGATGGCGATTCAGGGTGATGTGGGGTCATGCTCTTGAGGCATGGGTATTGAATACCCTTCCTTAGCGATGGGGTTGTGATCTGGTTTCCTCTCATGGAAATGACCATCCTCTTATGTGTCAATGGTGTCCAACCTTTCTTCCATGGTGTTGATCGTGATCTGTTCATCCTTCATTGAGATCGTGATTCTAATCCATGATGAAGGGGTTGGGATCTGTCATATGTGTCGTGCTTCAGAAGGGGGTTCATTGGTTTGACTTTTATGGTCTCTGTGTGTGGGTTTGATGGCGGCAAAAAGGTGTTTTCATAATGACTATATAGAGGAGAAGCAATTTTACTATTGGGTTGAACCTTCTGGTTTGCGTTGGTTGATTTGGAATGGTGGTAACTAAATGATTGAATTTATTGTTTTTCAAAGGTGGGAAGTTTGTGATACCAGACGCAACTTCATGTACAGACTTCAGAGGAGGTTTCAAAGATGGTGATTCATCTTTGCAGAGTTTATTTTTGGATTTGGTTATTTGGGAGGGTATGAAGCCATCTATCAGATCGGTTATATTCCTTGACATAGGAAACTTGCTTTCTGATTATCCTTGAAATGGTGGAGAGCTTCTTCATGATCAAATTCTTGGGAGGAGTAGTTCAGTTCTGTCATTTTGGTTTTACTCTTTCTATCCTTCGAGTGTGATTGTATTATGTCCATGTTTTCTTTGGGTTTCCACCCCTTTCATCCCTTAAAAGGGGACTTTATCATATAATAAAAAAGTTTGAAGGCCTTCAGTTCTTTGGAGGATAAATGGAGTGGGGAAAATAAGGATTTTCTTACATATGATACTTGTGTAAAGAAGAGCCTTGGTAAATGCCTAAAAGGAAATTTATTTTTCTTTATGTTTAGAGAAAAATACAATCATTATCCTGAATGAAAGGGGAAGGGGTGACCCATCAAAGTATAATTCATTAACTGTAAAGAGATAAGGAATAATTCCAATCAATTCCCAATGTGTTAAGGTAATATACCTTAGAAGAAGCTAAGAGATCAAGGTCAATATTATGTTTTTGATAAAGACAATGTGTAATGATTAATGTTCTTGTTTAATTAGATCCATGTAATATGTTGTAAAATTATATTATTGATTATATTATCATTATATGTATCCTGAAATGTATAAGGATTGTATTTCAGTAGTATTTCATTAATCATTTAAAGTAATTGTTGAATGGTTCCAAGAAAATTGATTGAGTGGAAAGTTGATTTTTTTGGGATACACATTATTAATAAAAGATAACCCTTAATATGTTATCTATGTTGAGATAATAATTATAAATATATTTTTATGGGATAATATTGTTGACCATGAAATAGGTTATTGATTTTATTATTTATGTTATATTTAATGGATTTTAAAAGATGTTTGGATCTATGAAATATATTCGATAACCCAATATTTTATTTTTGTAAGCATGAATTATTTAAATAATGTTTCATTGTGATCAACGTATTAAAATATTTGGAATGTGACAATAATAACCACTTTATATAGTTTAGGGAAATATAATATTTATTTAGTGACCTCAGTTAAGAAAATTTGGACTTTGAATTCAGAGATACATATTTTGGATGAGTCTTATGGTAAATATATATAGAAAGGATTATGTTGAAATTTTCTTTTTGTTATTGGATAAAGTTCTTATTTTTTTTTATTTTTGAAAATATCTAGAGGCATGAGGAATGACTTGGCAATCCAGTGAAATGTTAAATGTGCATTGACCTTAAAATTTTGTTTTTGATATTCATTTCTTAGAGTATGAAATGAATTGGGGATTAATTAATGCACAACAAATGGATGAAATTGTTCTTATTAAATAAAAATTTATCAAGTATATTTTCAAATTTTCTCAGTCAATATGGTAAATGAATTCCTCAACTCTAGGAATATAATCTTGAAACAAAAATGTTATCCTAGTACCTTCATTTTTGATAAATCAAATGGTCCCTTCACTCATAACATATTTATAGTTTTTTGTTGTTGAAATTATATTGATCATTATTTTTCTAATTATCAATGAACTCTATCACTCTCCATCATCATTTGGGAATTATACTTTTCTTCCATGTCCATATCTTCACTTCCCACATTTGTTCTCCTACTTCAAAACCCAATTATGTGATTATTCCAGATGACCTTCATACTTCCCAATATCTCTTATTAAGAGTATTTTTTATTAACCCTTTTAATTATTTGGTGTTTCAAGAAAGTAATTTTAAAATTTCAAACCCTGCATTATTGAGATTAAGATTAAATTATGATGATGTAATTTATTTAAGGGGGTAGAATATAACGACCAAAAATTTTAAAATAAGAATATCTTGTTTGATAGAATGTATGACATGAAATGTAACATCCCAAGTAAGTAATGAATAATAGATATTTTTATCTATGTCTATTAATGAATTATATAGTGTTTTATAGGCTTAAAATGAAAATAAATCCAATCTTAATCATGGAATACACTAATATTCTTAAAAGATTGTTTTACTGCCTTTTGATGGAAACCCCTTTTTAAATCTATCTTTTGACAATTTTATAAGCTATGTTTGTCAAAATAAAATTATTATTTATGATTGGGACATCAAAATTTACTTTGTGTGAATTTTTGGTATTTTTTCGATAAAGTTCATTTTTTAATGAATAGTGAAAAATGTTGTATTTTAATTCAAAACCTCTTTTTAACCTATTTTATTTATATGATTAGATTATCTTTTGAATTGGTTTTGAAGTGAAATTAGAATATATTTTTACCATTTTATCCAATGTTGGTTATTGGAATCAATTTCACTTTGAAATTGGACTTAAACTGGTGTTAATCTTTTGATACTTATTGTTTCATAAAAACACGCTATTGGTCATGACAGTGGGAATTGATTATTAAATTAATTAATGTAACTTATATGATTTGAATTTTTTAAAATATACATCATTTTTGAATTCAGAATATCCAATATAGCTTAGGGTGAAGTTTTGGTATCTTTCTGAAAAACTTCAATTTTTGATGAATAGTGAAACCACTAAGTGGTAGTTAAAGAAACTGATTTTTTGTTTAAATGAAATTTTACCACCTCTGTGATTGATTTTCAAAAATCTAACATACATGGTTTTCATTAAGAAGTAAAATGTGTTTCAATGTGACTAAAATAATGTTTTGGTGAATAATGACTTTTAAGTTCTTAATCGCGATTAGTGGTAATTAGTGTAGTTTAAGGTAAAATAATGTTTTAATAGTATGAGATGAGATTGACACATGTCCTACCCTCATTTGATGTGTCATGGACGACCTAGAAAATCCATGGGTCAACTTGGGTACCCCATGGAACCACTTTGGTTGGAAAATGACATAAATAACTTTTTAATTAATGAAAAAGTAAAAATGACACAAACATAATATGTTTTATGAAAAAAAAAATTAAATGGGGTTATACAAGTCATATTTTTGACTATAAATATTAATTGGAAAGATAAAAAGATTTCCTACATCATAATATTTTTTTTATAATTTTTAGACTTTAAATAAATTAAATTATTTATGACATCATGATGATGCAGCGATGACCTCATTATTTAACGATTTAAATAAAATGGAAAGATAATGTAATATCTAAGACCTAAACACGTCCAAAACCTATTGGATGAATGGATTTATAACCCTTATCACCTTATACTCTAAATAAATCAATGTGGGACCTTTAAAATCCGAAACACTTTTTAAAATAAAGTAACATTTTGTAACATTACAAGAGTGCCCCTCCTCTCCTCTTATAAAAGGCCCCCACCTCTACCTACTTACCCACACTCCCAAAGCCTTTGGCTCGGACAACCTCTGCCCATTTTGTCTCTCCACTTCCCTATATTACTCCTTGATGCCTCACTTTGGGCAGAAGTCTTCCCAAGGAAGCCTTTTATCTCAAACCAAAGGAAGTTACCCGATTTTAAGGTAATGTCTTCTTTTGAGTCCTTTTGTTTTATTTTACTTCTCCAACCCCCTAAACTCCTTTTATTCTCTTATTTTGTAACAACTACAGTATACTCAATATACTAGGATGTTTTTATAAGAAGTATTCAAGCTAAACTTACACACACCTACATCTAATGGTTAAAGAACATACGGTTTCCGTGGATGGTAAATTTATGCCTCCCGAAACGATGATTGTTCAAAATTCTTTTAAAACCTTTAAAGGTGGCCATTAAGATGTAACTATATTTATATATGATATATAATATGTTTATGTTTTCCTTAATATTCTGTTTTTTTCATTTTGGGCATACCTTTATGGTTTCCATTATGGGTAAACGCGATATCTTCATTTAAGGAAGTGCGGACTACCGCCCCCTCAAAGTTATTTGATTCGTTAAATACCATATGTGGGACGTATAAAGGATGGAACTATAATATTATATATGATATTATACTGTAATTATAATATAACTTTATATCATTATGATTCCATTCTATAAAATACGAAATAGAAATGAAAGTAGCGTTCATGCGTACGTACGGCTTACCGTCTCCATGAACGGTGCATTTCATTTCTTACCTCTAAATGATTATGTAATATTATAAATGCATGCATGTACGGTACATATATGATATATAAATCATGAATACCATTCTGGATATAATGGATACATGAACAACATGTAATTATAAAGGGCTTATTTTGACTCAAGTACCAATGATCGTTAAAACGACCGTTATTAACTTAAATAATTACATAGTGTTCATGACATGGAAATAAGTGATATAAAAGGAATAATGAACTTGGAAAAGGTTCTTAAGAATGTATAAATTAACTCAAGTTTATTATTCAGGACATTAAAGAACGATCGAGTCAAGTCGGACCTGAGGTATGGGACTTCGTCTAAATCTCCTTTCATTGAGGCATATTTTATTTTATAGACAACTTTCTTTTATACGGTGTATAAAACCCTTTGACTTTTACATTTATCCAAAAGTAATATTTTTTATACAAAGTGTTTACTAAATGACAAAAGGGAATGTTTTTGTCGTACGTATGCGGCGACAACGACTTCTCCGCTGCCGTGACCATTATTTGAGTTTTGGCTTCCTCTACAAGCCATACCTTCTTTTTAAAAGAAAAATAAATACCATGTTTTACTTTTCTTTTATTTTGGTATTGAAAATGGTTTTCATAATGTTTTTATATCAATGTTTTGTATTGATATCTTGTGATTGAAAGGTGGAAATGTTATGTTTCCTTTATGCATGTTTTATTTGATACGATTATGTTGAGGTTCTTGGGCATTATTATGAAGACAGGTGGTTCCGTGATAAAATAAGTGCGAGTGAGCCCGATATAGCTCTCCAATGCATTGAGTAACATGAAGGAGTGAAACGTTAAGGTTTCTCCGAAGAGATTTAGGGAATATACTGTGATGGGTATTCCAAACGTAACCAAGAGGGTTACTCCCTATGTAAGAATGTTATGAATGCCTCAAGTTACCTTTATGTCTTATGATTTCTATGATTTATTCATGATTTGATGAGGTGTGTTAAAGTGCTTATGTTTTATGGGTAAAGTATGATCTCATTCTTATGTATATATGTACCCATGTTTCCTTTCCATATTTTTATATCCCTTACTGAGCTTTTTATGCTCATCCCATGTTTTTTTGAAATGTTTTTCACAGGTCAAGGGAAAGGTACATGATATGATGATAGTGTAAAGGAAGTGTCAAGAAAGAATCCATGTTTTATTTTAAATATGTTTCCATTGATGGGATTTAAGAATACTATCTTTATGTAACCACATTGTTTATATGTGGAATGTAATGCAAGTTTTATGATCTAATTCTCTAAAACTCTAATCCCGAAAAGATCCTCAATGTGTAATCTTGTAATAACTCAAGATTAAGTAAGGTTTAAGGTTGGGGCCTTATTGTTGGTATCAAAGGTCGGTTTATATAACTTTAGGAGTTATAATTATATTAAATGATTATCCAAAAATATATATATATTTTTTTGGTCAAATTGAAGTGATATAGTATTTGAAGATTACCATGTTGCTTCATCTAAGACATGTTTGTTCAGAGTGGTTTTCCACAGAGGAAATAGGGAAGCAGTGCTAGGAAGGCATACATAAGGAAATAACCTTCCGAATTAGTATCCCGAGATGGTTGGAATTGGAACTGAACAGTTTGTTGCAGTGATGGCACAGTTGACTCAGGCTATAAATGGTGGTGGTATCCTTGCACAAGATCAGCCAGACCAACCGCAGAGGAACATGTCAGTGGTGGAACATTTCATGAGGCAACATCCCCCATCATTCAGAGGATCATCTGACCCTGTGTTAGCTGAAGGGTGGATTAAAGCACTGGAGAAAATTTTTGATGTCATGGGGTGTTCAGACAATCAAAAGTTTGGTCTTTCTATTTACCGTTTGGAGGGTGAGGCAGATCAGTGGTGGTCGATGGTTAAAAATATCAGGGACGCTGATGAGATTGATGCTCTCGACTGGGAGGAATTCAAATGTATGTTTCTTGAGAAGTATTTTCCTAAGGTTGTTCGACTTAGGATGGAAAATCAATTCTTGGAATTGAGGCAAGAGGAAGACTCAGTGGCTACCTATGAAGAAAGGTTCACTCGATTGGCAAGGTATGCTCCAAATTTTATCAGAGACCTTGATAGTAAAATCAATCGTTTTTACTCAGGATTAAAGCCAAAATATCTAAGGGAATTAGATTCTCTGAGTTTAAAAGTTATGAAAAGCTTGTTCGATGTGCTGAGAAGGTGGAAATAAAGTTTGCCGATGACCAAGTGTTCAATAACAACCAACAGAAGAAGAGACCGAGGTGGCAGGAGAAAGGTAAGAATTTTTCAAAACAGTCTGATGGTAAGAAAACTAAGTTTCCAGTTTGTGATAAATGTGGAAAAAGGCACGCTGGGGAATGTGTTATGAATTCTGGAAAGTGTTACCGATGTGGTAAGATGGGACATAAGGCTCGTGATTACACTGAAAAGGATCAATGTAAAGGTAAGACCAAATTTGATTTACAGTTAGTGAAATGTTATAAGTGCAATGAGATGGGTCACTATGCAAACGAGTGTCCGAAAAAGAGCTTGAGTGATGGGAAGCAGTTAGACTACAAGCAGAAAGGGGTGGTTAAATCCTTTGCAACTACTTCGGCAGACGTCGGGCCATCAAATGAAGTTGTATCAGGTACTTTGTTTGTTTTTTTAGATTATGCCAGTGTGTTGTTTGATTCAGGGTCTACACATTCTTTCATATCTGAAAACTTTTCTAGTAAAATGGGAATACCATCTCAAGAAGTGACTCCTGAACTTGTGGTAAAAACACCTGGGGGAAATGTTGAGGCAAAAAGAATTTATAAGAATATTCCTATCCTTATCTGTGGAAAGAACCTACTTGCAAACCTTATTGTTCTACCTCTAGTAGAGTTTGATGTTATCCTGGGTATGGATTGGCTCTCTATTTACCATTCTAAGGTTGACTGTAGAGCTAAAGAAGTTTCTTTTCAGAAAGAATTTCAGTTTGTGTACAAGAATGAACCCTTACTGTTGATAACTTATCAAGAGGCCGAGAAACTTGTAAAAGATGGAAATGAATGTTACCTTGCACACATCGTTGAAAATAAAGGAACTGTTCAGATTAATGATGTGACAGTGGTAAATGAGTATCCTGATGTTTTTCCTGATGAGTTTCCTGGAATAATACCAGATCGAGAAGTTCAGTTTACTGTTGACTTAGTTCCTGATGCTAATCCAATTTCAAAACCTCCTTATCGAATGGTTCAAATTAAACTTTTAGAGTTGAAGGAGCGATTTCAAGATTTATTAGAGAAAGGTTTCATTAGACCTAGCACATCACCATGGGGTGCTTCTGTTTTATTTGTTAAAAAGAAAGATCATTCTATGAGACTTTGCATTGATTATAGATCCTTGAATAATATCACTGTTAATAAAAAATATCCTTTTCCTCATATCAATGATTTGTTTGATCAGCTCCAGGGAGCTCAGTTTTTTTCAAAGATTGAATTGAGATCGGGGTACCATCAGTTGAAGGTAAAGGAAGCAGATGTTCCGAAGACTGCATTTCGTACAAGATATGACCATTATGAATTTGTAGTAATGCCTTTTGGGCTAACCAATGCACCTGCTGTATTCATGGACTTAATGAATAGAATTTTCCATGAGTTCTTGGATAAGTTTGTGGTGGCTTTCATTGATGATATTTTGGTGTTTTCTAAAAGTAAAGAGGAGTATGAAAGACATTTAAGGTTTATCTTGCAAACCTTAAAAGAAAAGAAATTGTATGGGAAATTCAGCAAGTGTGAGTTTTGGTTGCAACAAATTTCTTTCCTTGGTCACATTGTTTCTAAAGATGTAATAAATGTTGATCCTGCAAAAACAAAAGTTATGGAAGACTGGCCAAGACCCACAAATGTAACTGAGATTCGTATCTTCCTTGTTTTGGCAGGCTATTACCGATGGTTTGTTAGAAATTTTTCATGGTTATCTAGTCCAATGACTAAGCTAACTTGGAAGCGTGTTAAGTTTATCTGGACAGAAGAATGTGATGATTATTTTCAGGAATTGAAAAGAAGATTGGTGAATGCTCCAGTTTTGGCACTACCTTCCAGGAATGGTGAGTTTGTTAAATATAGTGATGCTTCCTTGAAAGGACGTGGTTGCGTCCTAATGTAGAATGATCAGGTAATTGCTTATCCATCACGACAGTTGAAAACTCATGAGGTAAATTACCCTACACATGATTTGGAATTAGATGCTGTTGTTTTTTCTTTAAAAATTTGGAGGCATCATTTGTATGGAGTAAAGTGTGAAATATATACCGATCACAAAAGTTTAAAGTATATATTCACTCAGAAAGAGTTAAACATGAGACAGAGGAGATGGCTAGAATTAATCAAGGATTATGATTGTACAATTCATTACCATTCGGGAAAAGCAAATAAAGTGGTTGATGATTTGAGTCGAAAAAGTAATGCTTCATTAGAAATGTTACGTTTGGAACTTGATCCTTTGGTTAAGGATTTGATGAAATTTGGAATAGAAGTTGTTGGTGCAGGAAGTCCTTCTGTTTTGTTTCAGGTATCAGTGAGATCTTCTCTATCAGTTAGAATCAAGCAAGAATAAAAGAAAGACAGTGAGTTGCAGAAAAAGGTAGAGATGGTTCAGAAAGGTAAGTTGCCTGAATTTAACGCTGATAATGATTGCATTTTGAGATTTGGGAAGAGATTGTGGGTTCCTTGTGATTCACATTTGAAGAGAGAGTTATTATGTGAAGCTCATAGTTCTCTGTTTTCAGTTCATCCTGGAAATACTAAGATGTATAAGGATCTGTGGGAGTATTACTGGTGGGATGGAATGAAAAGAGATATTACTGATTTTACTGTGAAGTGTTTGACAAGTCAACAGGTTAAAGCAGAGTGGCAGTTACCGAAAGGGATGATTCAGCCTTTACCAGTACCAGAGTGGAAATGGGAGAATATATCCATGGACTTTGTTGTGGGATTACCGAAGACATCTCGAGGTAATAATGAAATCTGGGTTATTGCTGATCGCTTGACCAAGTCTGCTCATTTCCTTGCTATACGAGATACTTTCTCTCTTGATCAACTTTCCCGTTTGTATCTTAAAGAGATAGTCAGGTTACATGGAATTCCTCTCTCCATTGTATCTGACCGTGATCCCAGGATCACTTCTAACATTTGGAAAGGCCTTCAGAAGTTGTTGGGTACTGAATTAAATTATAGTACAGCTTTTTATCCTCAATCAGATGGGAAGTCAGAACGAACAATTCAAACTTTGAAGGATATGCTATGTGCTTGTTCGATGGATTATCAGGGATGTTGGGACCAACATCTTTCTTTGGTTGAATTTTCATATAATAATAGTTTTCATTCCAGTATACAGATGACACAATTTCAGGCATTATATGGGAAGCGGTGTTGAACTCCAGCCTTCTGGGATGAAGTGGGTGAAAGGAAGTTGATGGGAACCGAATTGGTAGAAGAGTTGACAGAAAAAGTTCAGCTGATTCAGAAGCACATGAGAACAGCTCAGAGTAGGCAGAAGAGTTATGCAGACAACAGGAGGAAGGATCTATCTTTTGAGGTAGGTGATCATGTTTTTCTCAAAGTATCACCATGGAAAAGTGTGATGCGATTTGGTAAGAAAGGAAAGCTGAGTCCAAGGTTTATTGGACCATATGAAATTATGGAGAGAGTTGGATCAGTTGCTTACTGAGTGTCTTTACCTCCGAGTTTATCTCAGGTACACAATGTTTTTCACGTTTCGATGTTGAGAAAGTATATGCCAGATCCATCTCATGTTTTGAGTCCAGAAGTAGTTCAGCTAGAAGAGAACCTATCATATGAGGAACAACCGGTCCAGATTCTTGACCACAGGTAGCAAGTGTTACGGAATAAGGTGATTCACCAGGTAAAGGTTTTGTGGAAAAACCACATGATTGAAGAGGCAACATGGGAATCTGAAAATGCAATGAGGGATAAGTACCCCCATTTATTCGATAAGTAAATAAATTGCGGGGACGCAATTTTCTAAAGGGGGGAAGGATGTAACATCCCAAGTAAGTAATGAATAATATATATTTTTATCTATGTCTATTAATGAATTATATAGTGTTTTAGAGGCTTAAAATGAAAATAAATCCAATCTTAAGCATGGAATACACTAATATTCTTAAAAGATTGTTTTACTGCCTTTTGATGGAAAACCCTTTTTAAATCTATCTTTTGAAAATTCTATAAGCTATGTTTGTCAAAATAGAATTATTATTTATGATTGGGACATCAAAATTTACTTTGTGTGAATTTTTGGTATTTTTCCGATAAAGTTTATTTTTTAATGAATAATGAAAAATGTTATATTTTAATTCAAAACCTCTTTTTAATCTAATTTATTTATATGATTAGATTATCTTTTGAATTGGTTTTGAAGTGAAATTAGAATATATTTTTACCATTTTATCCAATGGTGGTCATTGAAATCAATTTCACTTTGAAATTGGACTTAAACTGGTGTCAATCTTTTGATACTTATTGTTTCATAAAAACATGCTATTTGTCATGACAACGGGAATAGATTATTAAATTAATTAATGTAATTTATCTGATTTGAATTTTGTAAAATATACATCATTTTTGAATTCAGAATATCAAATATAGCTTAGGGTGAAGTTTTTGTATCTTTCTGAAAAACTTCAATTTTTGATGAATAGTGAAACCACTAAGTGGTAGTTAAAGAAACTTATTTTTTGTTTAAATGAAATTTTACCACCTCTGTGATTGATTTTTAAAAATCCAACATACATGGTTGTCATTAAGAAGTAAAATGTGGTTCAATGAGATTAAAATAATTTTTTGGTGAATAGTAACTTTTAAGTTCTTAATCGCGGTTAGTGGTAATTAGTGTAGTTTAAGGTAAAAATAATCTTTTAATAGTATGAGATGAGCTTGAAACATGTCCTACCCTCATTGGATGTGTCATGGACGACCTAGACAATCCATGGGTCAACTTGGGGACCCCATGTAACCACTTTTGTTGGGAAATGACATAAATAACTTTTTATTTAATGAAAACGTAAAAATGACACAAACATAATATGTTTTATGAAAACAATTTTTAAATGGGGTTATACAAGTCATATTTTTGACTATAAATATTCATTGGAAATATAAAATGATTTCCTACATCATAATATTTTTTTTATAATTTTTAGACTTTAAATAAACTAAATTATTTATGACATCATGATGATGCAACGATGACCTCATTATTTAACGATTTAAATAAAATGGAAATATAATGTAATATCTAAGACTTAAACATGTCCAAAACCTATTGGATGAATGGATTTCTAACCCTTATCACCTTATCCTCGAAATAAATCAATGTGGGACCTTTAAAATCCGAAACTCTTTTTAAAATAAAGTAACATTTTGTAACTTTACAAGAGTGCCCCTCCTCTCCTCTTATAAAAGGCCACCACCTCTACATACTTACCCACACTCCCAAAGCCTTTGGCTCGGACAACCTCTGCCCATTTTGTCTCTCCACTTCCCTCTCTTACTCCTTGAAGCCTCACTTTGGGCAGAAGTCTTCCCAAGGAAGCCTTTGAGCTCAAACCAAAGGAAGTTACCCGATTTTAAGGTAATGTCTTATTTTGAGTCCTTTTGTTTTATTTTACTTCTCCAACCCCCTAAAATATTCTTATTCTCTTATTTTGTAACAACTCCAGTATCCTCAATATACTAGGATGTTGTTATAAGAAGGATTCAAGCTAAACATACACACACCTACATCTTATGGTTAAAGAACTTACGGTTTCCGTGGATGGAAAATTTATGCCTCCCGAAACGATGATTGTTCAACATTCTTTTAACACCTTAAAAGGTGGCCATTAAGATGTCAATATATTTATATATGATATATAATATGTTTATGTTTTCCTTAAGCTTCTGTTTTTTTCATTTTGGGCATACCTTTATGGTTTCCATTATGGGTAAACGCGATATCTTCATTTAAGGAAGTGCGGACTACCGCTCCCTCAAAGTGATTTGATTCTTTAAATACCATATGTGGGACGTATAAAGGATGGAACTATTATATTATATATGATATTATACTGGAATTATAATATAACTTTATATCATTATGATTCCATTCTATAAAATACGAAATATAAATGAAAGTAGCGTTCATGCGTACGTACGACTTACCGTCTCCATGAACGGTGCATTTCATTTCTTACCTCTAAATGATTATGTAATATTATAAATTCATGAATTTACTGGACATATATGATATCTACATCATGAATACCATTCTGGATATAATGGATACATGAACAACATGTAATTATAAAGGGCTTATTTTGACTCAAGTACCAATGATCGTTAAAACGACCATTATTAACTTAAATAATTACATAGTGTTCATGACATGGCAATAAGTGATATAAAAGGAATAATGAACTTGGAAAAGGTTTTAAGAATGTATAAATTAACTAAAGTTTATTATTCAGGACATTAAAGAACAATCGAGTCAAGTCGGAACTGAGGTATGGGACTTCATCTCAATCTCCTTTCATTGAGGCATATTTTATTTTATACACAACTTTCTTTTATACGGTGTATAAAACCCTTTGACTTTTACGTTTATCCAAAAGGAATCCTTTTTATAAGAAGCGTTTACTAAATGACAAAAGGGAATGTTTTTGTCGTACGTATGCGGTGACAACGACTTCTCCACCGCCGTGACCATTATTTGAGTTTCGACTTCTTCTACAAGCCATACCTTCTTTTTAAAAGAAAAATAAATACCATGTTTTACTTTTCTTTTATTTTGGTATTGAAAATGGTTTTCATAATGTTTTTATATCAATGTGTTGTATTGATATATTGTGATTGAAAGGTGGAAATGTTATGTTTCCTTTATGCATGTTTTATGTGATACGATTATGTTGAGGTTCTTTGGCATTATTATGAAGACGGGTGGTTCTGTGATAAACTAAGGGCGGGTGAGCCCGATATAGCTCTCCAATGCATTGGGTAACGCGAAGGAGTGAAACGTTAAGGTTTCTCCGAAGAGATTTAGGGAATATACTGTGATGGGTATTCCAAACGTAACCAAGAGGGTTACTCCCTACGTAAGAATGTTATGAATGCCTCAAGTTACCTTTATGTCTTATGATTTCTATGATTTATTCATGATTTGATGAGGTGTGTTAAAGTGCTTATGTTTTATGGGTAAATTATGATCTCATTATTATGTATATATGTACCCATGTTTCCTTTCCATATTTTTATATCCCTTACTAAGCTTTTTATGCTCATCCCAAGTTTTTTTGAAAATTTTTCCACAGGTCAAGGGAAAGGTACATGATATGATGATAGTGTCAAGGAAGTGTCAAGAAAGAATCCATGTTTTATTTTAAATATGTTTCCATTGATGGGAATGAAGAATACTATCTTTATGTAACCAATTTTTTTATATGTGGAATGTAATGCAAGTTTTATGATCTAATTCTCTAAAACTCTAAACCCGAAAAGATCCTCAATGTGTAATCTTGTAATAACTCAAGATTAAGTAAGGTTTAAGGCTGGGGCCTTATATGAAACACCAAGATTATAATACAATATAACACCCATATACATTAAAATATATTTATTTTTAAATAAATTCAATTACTTCAATAGCTTGAGATTCATACAACACCGAGTTTAAAAAAAATGCGAATCTCTATTAAAATATTATTATTTAATCATGGCCATTATAACCTGGCTGTTAAGTTACAGGGTATCAATAGTACTAACCTAATTATGAAAATTATATGTTTTACACATGTATAGCATAAATTAAGTGGTTATATATTTATTATAAATAAATTAAAAATCATTTGAAAGAAAAAAATGTTTTTTTAAACTGTAATTTTCTAAAAGGATATGTAGTCATGATTTTCACACATAATTTAAAACTAAATATTACTATTTTTTAAAATTTATTTTTGAAAATAAAATTCATTTTTTAAATCTACATTTCTGAATTATATTGGGGTAAATTTTTTAGTATTTTTTAACAAATTAATTTTTCGATGAATAATGAAAAATATTGATTTTTATTGAAACCCGCTTTTTCGCTTAAATTATTTAGATGATTAAATTTTATTTTAAATTAATTAAAAAGTAAAATTAGATCAATTATATTAATATTTATTTAATTTATATCATTTTAATAAATTTAATTTTGTATTATGATATATAAACATTTTAAACATTTCAAAACATTCCTTTAGAAAACCTACTTTTCCATCGCATCTACGAGTTTAATTTTAGATTGTATTATTCTAATTCTATGAATTGAATTTTGAAAATAGGATTATATATTTGAAATCATAATAATTTATTTTATATAATAATTTCATATTAATTTTTTACAATAATTAATAGTGAAAAGTGTAAAAATTAATTACTAGAGTTACATGAAAAATGGAATTACTAGGAGTTAAACTAAAACGATAATGGTTATAAAGACCTAAAACTTGTCAAAAATCCATTTTATATCCTTATTATGACCTTATTACATCTACTGTTATATAATTAACTAGTTTGGAGGCTTTTTCCCATGATAGAAATGTGTGTGTGATTGATTATTTTAAAAAATACCAAGTTTGTCATCTCCCCTACTTATAAAAGGCCAACCCCTCTCCACCCATCTTCACACTACCAATTACATTTGGTCAAGATGATCCCTACAAAAACAGATTTATTAAATCCATAACGACATACAATACTCCCATTTTAGATCTTAAATATAATCTAGGAAGGAATTAGGTTAAACATAAAGAGCTTGGTCGAAGAAGAGGTGAAGTTTTTAACTATTTTTTTCATTTAAGTTCTCATTCTAACTCATTATAATATTTTTAAAATATTCCAAAATAATAAAAAAAAATATTATAAATAATTTTATTTTACTATATTAGTGGAATAACCTATATTGATATCCAATTAAATCAAATGGAAAATGAAACTGTTGGTCTGGTGTACGGAGATCTATGGCCTCACGAACCGATGTAGTTTGTTTTCAATAAACACCTTATAAGAATAGATGTAATGATGTATTTAACATATTTATATTGTATTTATGATATTATTACACTTTTTTAATTATAATATCACATATACCTTCTTAATTTACATTTCATGATGGATAAGATAACATCGCTCATGTGTACGATGGACAACTGCCACGCGAAGTGATGTGCTTCGTTTTTCACTTACAATATAATTGGAAGGTAGTAAATATAAAAGTTAATGAATAAATGTTGTATTTATGATCTAAAAATAATTATTGATATATAATATCACATATAACTTCTTACCTTACTATCCATTGGAAAACAATAACGTCACTTATGCATACTTATGAACTACTACCACCACGTGGAAATGCGAATTTTTTTTCATTTTTTTTATATGGGTGGAAATAAGGATGAATTTTATTAACATAAATTATATATATATATATATTATTTATTAATTAATGGTTAATTAATAATTATTTTCTTTTTCTTCCATCCATTTAGAAAAATGGAAATAACGTTCATACGTATGTACGGCCTATCATCTCTATGAACTATGTAATCCATTTTATCTCTCTAACTTTTATAAATATATAAATAAATACATAATGAATATGTATAATATTAAATTCATATTTAATATTTGTCTGATTATTTAATAGTGATCTAATTAAAAGGACCAAAATTATCAAACCAAAACATACATGAATAATAAAGAAATTATCACCCGAAACAACGAATTTAACAAAGAATTTTTGATAAAATGGTGACAAAATACTATAAAAAATCATATATGTTATGATATATATGAGTATGGTTATTTTATTTATATTTAATAAACCTATATTTATTATATAGATGGTTCTAACACATACAATGGAATTCGAACACATTGTAAGGATTTCTCATATCACTTTTACTTACATGAGACATACACCATATTCAACACTTATTACACTATGTGGTGTATATATTAAAATTTTTGATATGTTATATCATGATTATATTTATCTTCATGTTATTTAATGACTCATTTGAAGTTACTTATTTTATGGATCTTATGATTTAAAAGTTACCAAAGTGGCAAGTGTTTATTTAACAATCATATCAATATTCAGGATTTTTTTTGTCTAAGTATCCCTTGGGAGAATTATTTGATATTTCAATATTAAAATAAATATTTTTTCTTATAATTTGGTTATTAATGAAATTTTTCAATTAATAGCACCATTTTTAAACTCTTTTGTGCAAAACATCATTGACAATGTTTTTAAGAAAATATGACATTATTTCACTCCATGGTCAAAAATCATTTTCCATCCAAATCCATTATTTATAAAAATGTATTAAAAATATTTAAATCCTTTTAAAATGATCTATTAACATCATTTTTATAAATTTTGACTATTAATTTTTTTAAAGGAATATTTATGTCGTTTTGAGAACAAGGCATGATTGGATTTTACTGAAAATGTAAAAGGAATATTTATTTTAAAGTGTACACCATGAATATAATTTTATACTTTCATGACCACTCAAAGTTATAAATATTATTTTACATGGTTTAAATGTTAATTTTAAAAGAAAAATATTTTAAAAAATATTTTTTAAACTTTTAGTTTTAAAAATATTTCGGAATTGAAAAAGTCATTTTCCTAAAAAATGTTTCTGATGAAATTTTTTTGGTATTAATATTAATCAATGACATCAAAAAATTATTAGAATTATGATAAACTTGAGATATATTTTATTGATATCATAAATATTATTTTTTATATATTTTATGATCAGTTTGACTATGGATGTTCAATATTATTATGATTCACTATATTGATTTGGATTGTTTATGATTATTATTATTGATTGGGGTAAGTATTAAAATTTCATATGTTAGTAATTTAATAAGAATAATTTTTTTTAATTATGTTTCACCCATTTAATAGGAGTAATGAATTATATTTAATAGGTGGAATATGGTGTCCAGAGTTGCGTAGCCCCTTGATGCATCAGTGGTTCCCATTAGAAAAATTAGCTTGGGTATTAAGCTGAGGATTTACCCATTTGCGTAAGATTTCTAAGAACAAGGTCTTGAAGATAATAAATATTCAAATGAGGCCATTAATTTGTATTTAAGATGTTAGACACTATTTATTCCAGAATTATGAATTAATTCATTAATATTCCATGTGATAATTTGATTAGTTAGAATATTTTTTGTCATGTTTCAGTCTCATGTGATTATTTATATGGACTTATTTGATTATTATTTATTCCTGAAATATTATTCTCAATAAATTGATTAAATGGTATGTATTTCTATTATTTACCTATATATACTGATTATAAATTATTTACTCAAATATTCTACTATACTCAGACCCTTACTGATCTTCTAAGATCAACCCCTTCTTATGTTTAATTTTCCTTAGGATACGAGGAAGTGTTTTGTGATTGATATTCAAGGATAATCAAAGGGGAATAATGGAATTCTCAAATAGAATTCCTTTTTTATTTTATGTTTTAAAATTTAATGTGAATTTTGAGTATGTATCTATTTTAACAAGACTACTAGAATATTTGGTACTTTAGGATGAAATAATTTGTATCTATTTCCAATGTAATAATGTATACATTGGCTCTAGGTTACTGTATTTGGGGTCACTAAAAGTTGAATCTTTATCATCAGTGGAAAAACCATTACTCTTACAAACTTGTTAATTCTCTTCACAAACATTCCCCCAAGGTAATTTATTTTCATAATGCCCATACTTTCTAGATTTAAAATATTCATCCATTTATAATAACTTATGGAGACCAATATTCCTAACAATTGTGTTAACTAAAATTTTCATTTTTCCTTGGAAATTACTCACTCCACGCCATTTTTCTTCACACCCAAAAAAACATATAATTAAATTGAATCATTACATTGATTACTTAATCCCACACTCATTACTTATAAGAAACCGAGTCTTCTTTCATCCATGGTCTCCATCACCCAAGATTTTGTTATGCTCTATCCTTCTCTTATTTAACAAATTAGAGAGTTTTTTAAGGTGAATGTTATTAATCATATATCATGGTAAATTATTAAGAATAACCACAATATACTTAACTCCTGTTATCATCCCATTTGGTTTATCATCAAAATTTTATCTATCACATTCAATGTTAACCTATTTCCTTTTAGTTCCTACCATTCACTAAAACCAAAAAAATAATGTGAGAAACAATATTCATAGTGATAAGACACATAATCAAGAAAATTTTAAAGTATGTCTAAATCATGAAACCTTATCTTCAAACTATGACACATTAGGTTTAACCAAGTCCATTTTCTATCATTATATTTTCAAATCCTTCCTTATGGTTCATAAATAGTTTGTGAATTTCCAAAACAAATTCCATGGGGAGTGTCAAACTAGGTGGGAAGTATGACCTGTTGTCACGTACCGAGTAATGATCGAGTCAAGACTAATGTTCCTTTTTCATATTTTTTACCCCTAGGTACATCTATTATAGAACCAAATCCACTTTTAGTATCCATATAGGGATATATTTCTAGGAAATCCACACTTTTTTTTACCATAACTTAATAAATTGTCATATACTTAAGATTGTCCTGAGGATTCTAACTAATGTTTTATCATCTAAATTTCCAAAGGTTTAACTAAAACTTTCTCTGATCTCAACTAAAAATACCCAAACTTCTCATATATAAATATTATATATTAAGAGATGAATATTCATTACATAACATAATTATCCCTTCCATAATCATTTTGTTCTAGTTCCTTTAGAAACATGGGCACATAAAAACTATTCTATAAGTGAGCAACGTTATATCCCATTAAATTATTCATAACTATCACCATTCTTAGAAATATCATAAATAATACCTTTGTTCACATATTAGGTAAAGTAAACATAATAAAGGGTGATATCATATTAACATTAAGTTTAAAATAGGGAGATATCAATATAAAACGAGAATATGGGTTTAATAACATGATAAAAAAATTTAGAGACCGTACCCTACATATCATAGATCATAAACATGATTCTTTTCATAAATCTTGGTATTTCAACTAGAATTAATCATAATGGAATGAGATAACATGTTCCATGAGAGCATATCATTAACCTAATATATAGATTTATGGAATACACAAAAGCATAGAAAATATTATGTCAATGATATTCACCAAGGCATTCTTAGCATGTTAGTGTTGGGATAACCACTCATGTACCTTCATAGAGTTTGAGATAACCTCCCCTGTACTATCTTTTATGCTTGGGAAAACCTCGCATGCACCCTTTCAGATAATAAAACATTAATCATACCTAGTGTATTGGAATGATATATATATATTCCACTCACATATAATTCATACATTTGTGTGAAATAAGATCATAAAAAATTCATCATATTAGAACCCATGAAATGAAATGGGGTTCATAAAACATTCATCAAATTAGAACCCATGAAAAGAAATGGATTTCTTAAAAAAAATCATTAAAGTGTAACCCATGATAAAGAAACAGGTTTCATAAAAACAATTCTTTATAAACCTAAACCATCCAAAGAAAGACTAAGAATGGAATCATTGGTTCATATCCCCATTAAAGTATAATTACAACAAAGTATTTAACTTTATGTGGAAAATTATTTTTAAAAGACACTTTGAACATTTTTAGAGGAAAATAACACATTTTTGAAAAGAAAAATTTAAAAAATTTATAAATGTTTTGAAAATAATTTTATTTTATTTTTGTTGAAACTTATAACTGAATATTTAAAATTATGAGTGATAAAAATGGAGTTAAATGTCGTATATGTTATAATAAACTTAAATTTTATATTTTTTGTAAAATAAAAATGTGCCTTGTTTTGAAAATGACATGAATATTGCTTTTACTTTTTTAAAAAAAATAAAAAAATGGAAAATGTTCCTTTAAAAAATATCTGAGGAAAATTAAAAAAAATTAGAATACATTTTTATAAAACATTGATAAGGAAGGAATTTTTTTGACTAATTAATGAGATAAGGTTAGTTTTCTTTAAAAAAAATATTTTGGAATCTTGTGTGCCTAAAGAGGGTAAAATGAAGGGAAAATTTTTATTATCCCAAAAGAACTATAGTAAATAAAATTTATGAATTTATTTGGAACTAGATCATAATATTTAATCAAATATAGTATAATAATAATAATATCATTAAAAATAGAGATTGTGACATCAAACCCTTACCACTTTGGTAACTTTTTAAATGTAATCCTCATAAAAGAAATAAAATTAGATGGCTACGTATATACTATAATTTAATGATAATAATAATAAAATACATATATGGGAAGTATATAAACCATACAAAATAAACATGTGGTTTATAAGTCATGTGCCCCCAAAAATAAAAGTGAGACAAAAATCTTTTTTGTCAAGTCCTGAATTCTGTCATACAAGTTCGAACATACTGTATGATACATATACGTTGATTTTTCATATATTGGAGAAACACACACACACAAATATATATATATATATATATATATATATATCATACCATATATTATTTAATTAGGACCATTTATTACCTATTTATTAACAATTCTTTGTTAAAATCACATTTCGGGTAATAACTGTATTGTTTTTTCATGTATGTTTTAATTTTTTATTTTTGGTCATCTTAATTTTCTCATGGTTCCATCATCACCAAAATTCTAACCATGATTTAAATATAATATACATTTAGTAAATATTAAATTAGAGTAATCCATAAAAGTTATAGAGAGAAACTAAAATACATCATTCATGAAGATAGTAGGTCATACATACGCATGAATGATGTTCCCACTTTCTTGAAGTATGAAATAAAAAAGTTAAATAATATATAAATTTTTTAGAATAATTTTTTATATAATATATATAACTTATATTCATTAATTTTAACCACATTTACATCCATTCATATTGTTTGTGAGAAACAAATCATATTTCTTCATGAGGCAATAGTCTGTCATATACAAAAATGACATTATCGCATACCACATGCAATGGAAAGTAAGATGGTATATGTGATAATATAATTAAATAAGTATAACTATCTTAAAAATATAATATATATTTATTTAATGTATCTTTAATACCATACATATAAAATGGTAATGATAAAAACACAACAGATCGGTTCATGAGTTTGTTGTCTCCTGTACAATGGAGTGACTTTATTTTTTTCCAACAGTTTGAAGGTATGAAATTATGTGTAATATTATCATTAAATATATATAATAATTTCATATATAGCTTATAAAATATTAAATCCATTATTATATCCATTTTTTATAGGTGGTGATGGAAAACAAATAACATCAATGAGACGGTACTCTGTCCTACACACGATCGATGATTTCATTTCCCATTTTATGAAAGTAGAGATGGATATAGTTTGTTCAATTAACATAATAACATCATATTATATTATATATAATGGTGTTATTATATCGTAATTATAGAAACCCATTATTTTCATACATTGACATTACATTATTTTTTAGGAATACTTAATACATTACACAAACACATGCCCAAAGACTATATTAGTTTAGTGCCTATGGAAACTTGGAACACAAATTTCTAGTATATTGTAATAAATTAAATGATTCCCATAAGATCATTACCTTTATTAATTTTACTTAAAACCATTCCTTATAACCTCAGGAAAGGAAAGATAAGAAAAGAGTGATCTTAAATTCTCCTTAAAGGTAAAAAAGGAAGATATGTAAGAATAAAAAGAACCTAAAGGCATGAAAACATGAGAATAACATGTGAAGATCATAGAATTCATATCAAAAATCATATTCAAGATTCATATCATTAACATAGAAAATTTATATGATATGAATCGTAATAAAATAAATAACATAATATGTGAAATCATAACACTAACATAAGTCATTAAATTATGGCATGCACATAAGTTTGTATGTTTTTGAACATGTATAAATAGTATCAAGTTCACTAATTAAATTAAGTACATGAAATAAGGAACTTTCATAAATATATGGACATGAAAACAAGGTCTACACATAAAATTAAGGACATCAAGACTAGGTCTATGCATAAAATTGTGAACATGAAATCAGGTTCCTACATAACATATATACCACATGAGTTATCCATCTATAACCAATTCATTAAAGGGGTATATTGGTCCCACCAGTATCATAATGAAATCCATACGTATGTTTTACACAAGAACATAAATCATTAATCATATTTAAAACCCATGGAATGAAATTGATTTCATAAACATCATTCAATCATAATATAACCCATGAAAATAAATGGGTTTCATAAATATCATTCCATCATAAACATAAACCATTAATATAAAGAATAATAATGGAAATATTGAATCTAATCCCTAGTAAAACATTATTAACATCAAACAATGATATCTTAGATGGAAAATAATATTGAGATATCTCTTGAAAACAATTCACGAGTAAAATTTCTTTTTTGAAAAATATTCTTTAAATAAAATGTCACACAATTTTAAAAAAAATTTAGAAAACTAACATTTTATGATTATAAGGGAAGATTTGGGGTAATAAGGATTCCTAAAATATTAAAAATCTATTCATTCCATAATATTTAAAAAACATTCTTCTCATACTTTTTCTGGAACAGTCCAAAAGTACCTCTTTTGAAAAACTTCAAAAATATTTCATTCAAACCTTTTTATAAAACATAAAAAATGGGTAAAAAGAATATAAACATTTTTAGGAATATATTAAAACTATTTTGGAAAACATTTTTTAAGAAACATGGAAATTGATGATAAATATTCCCCAGTGGACACTAACATTTTAAAAAAATCCCAAATACTAGTGAGATTGTGAAATAACCCTTAAAACATTATAATCAGTAGAATCATATTCGCCTTGAATGAAAGAAAAATGAAAATACCATAATATTATGGTTAAGACTCAAAAAATACATTCATGGGAAAATTATATACCACGTAGAAGAAATAAGTAGTGTATGTGGCATGTGTCTCACAGAAGTAAAGGTGAGACGAAAATCATTTACCTTAGGTTTGATTCCCTCTATACGTATATGAAACTCTTATATGGTGATTATTAACATAAAAGTATAATAGAATCATAATAATCTTCATTATATCATATATTATTCATTTATGACTTTATGTGAAATTTTGATTAACAATTTCAAGTTAAAGCAATGTTTTGGGTAGTAACTTCTTTGTTTATCGTACGTGTTTTGACTTTTTTTTATCCTATTACTCAGATCATGATTTATTTACGCCAATAATTTAAAACATGATATATATATATATATATATATTATATATATATTTATTATATAAATATATGTAAGATATATATATGAAATGGAATACACCTCTCATAGAGACGGTAAGCTGTACATATGCATTAATGTTGTTTGTGTTTTATTATCATATTGAATGGAAGAAGGTAAATTAAATATATATTTATATATATTAGAATTATTATGTCATATATTTCATATTTATTCATTATAGACATTTTTTATAGTCTTTCTTGAAATGGTTAACATGGAAGATGAATCTCATTGCATCGTGGAGATGGTAGGTCGTATGTACATACAAGCAACGATATAATTATATTAATGGTAAAAAGGAGATTAATTAAATGGTATATTAATTAAAAAAAATATCATGTCATAATTATTTTTTATATTGATTATATTTATCATTACACCCATCCAAATAAAGTAGTGATGAAAAATAGATTATACCATGATGTAGAGATAGAAAGTCGTACATACACATGCGTGGTACATTCATTTTTCATAGGATGAATACAAGATGGAATATTTTTGTTCTATAATCATAATAAAATCTCATAATATATTTTATACTATAGTTATTAATTTATAATTTAATCAACATATGAAGAGGAAGTAGAAGAAAAAGCAATTTTGAAAGAGTCAGTAAGGAGATTACCTCTTCTTCAACGGTCTCCTTCTAGATATCCTCTTAGGGACACTAGAGTTGGTCTTTTTAGAAGTCCAAAACATATATAATGTTAATATTAATGTTGATAAGGGAAATTGGTAGGGTATGGAATATCAGGAAGGCTCAATGTGAGGTTAACACGTGAGGGATGAGGTTCCCTTTTATAATTGAGGAGAGGGGAACTCTTGGAAAATCTATAAATATTAAATTAATATAAATTTATTTTCAATTTAAAATAGCTCCAAAGGGAGTTATTTATAATCTAGGGTGATTATGAGTCGAAATAAAATCATTCAATAAAAATTATACATGTCTTGATTATTTTTTAATCCTTATCTATTTTTTAACCCTTATTTTACCCTTTTAATTCTTATCATGATATCATGTAAATTAAAATTTGTGGGTTAATATAATTACTATAAAATAAAAAACATCCAATTAATGAGTCAATAATGAAAATTTAATACATATTACAATATTTTGTTCACTTTTTGTGTTTTTATGAGTGTTATATCATTTAATAAAATATTATTTATTTTAAAATATCAACAATGTCAATTTTGGACACTATTCATTACATGACTTTTAAAAATATGATAACAACATGATAAATTAGAAAAAACTCATTTAATACATATCTAAAATTTCAAAGGTATCTAAAAAATTCATGTAAGACATTAATCATCTCATTTTTCACTTATTTTAGTATCTTTATTATCATTTATCTGATTCTTCTAATAATTAAACAATCACTTACTCATCATTATGTCGCCATTTAAGGTAATTATTTTATCACTAAAATTTATAAATAATTTACAATGATTTTGATAAATCATTTTGAATTCAAATTACTAGTTATAGTAAAACATATAACCTATATAACCTCATATAAAAAATATTTTTCTTGTTAAAAACAAAAGTGTAACAAAATTGGATTTTATTTAAATATAATATTTTAAATGTACTAAAGTCATCCGAGTGACTCAAAGTAGTCCCAAAGTCTACCCAAAAATGATTTTGGTTGATAAAAACTCATACAATTAAATTATTACAAGTTATATGGTAATTTTATATTGCTTATAATATTATTTTCACCCTTAATTACCTGATTTACCCTTAATCGTAGTAAAAAAATACCAAAGTTACTATTCACAAAAAATTAAGTTATTCCTATTATACTGAAATTTTCAAACTAATTAAAATCGTGTATGTTTGTTTTTAAAAATTCAATTCACAGAAGTGACAAAATTGTGCTTAACGCTAATCACATAGATGTAGTGAGAAGAAAGTGAAAAGAATGTTAAAAAATTCAATAAGTTTTTATATCTAATTTTACGATAAAAATGATTCGACATACCTAAATTGGATTAATATATGTATAACTGATCTATTGTGATTTTTAAATCAATTTAAATTATAATAAATATTTAAAAGAAAAACACAATTTTTAACTACAATGCAGTATTTTTGAATATTCATCAAAAAATAAAACTTGTCAGAAAAATACTAAAAACTCACCCTAAGATAATTTTTTAAATTCCAAATTTCCAAGTGATGTTTATTTTAAAATTTTAAATTTCTAACAGTGGCTAAAATTAATTTTATTATTATTGAAAGAATAACATAAAAAGAAGTTCCTTTAAGAAAATAGTATTTCTAAACATGTAAAGATTTTACCAAAAATTATAAATTTCATTATAAATAGGTTTTATTTAAGTGAAAAATTTTAGAAATTAGTTATTAATTTTCATATTACTGTGTTCAATGGTTAAGTTATAACTATCTCATTTAAATAACAATAATAGTAAATTATTGTTTCATAGAAACTTAGTGTTGTGTGTAACACAAGCCAAGTAAGTGTTGTGTGTGGTGTAAGTTTAACTTGGTGTTTCCTATAAAGTAATCCAAACTTAATGATTATATATAATAATAAAAACCTATATTCATTGTTACATGAATTCCAAACTATCAACAAGATTAAATTAATTTGAAAAAATATATATTTCACAAAATCTAAAGGTATTACATTCTACCCCACTAAAAATGATTTTTTCTCTCAAAATTCATTTGGGTTATCAAAGGATTAATACTTGAGTGTTTCTTCAATAGAAACCCACATCGTAAAAATGAATTCTAAAACTTCCTTTTAAAAAGGAAATGTTTGAATGTAACATTTACCCAAAGTAAATCGAAACTAGTTCTCTACATAGGAGAACATAAGTGAAGATTTGGGCATGGAGTAAATGTCACAAACCAACACGGGTCGACCCTAAATTGTTCACCCAAGTCGGTCTCCAAGATAGACTGAAGGGAATTCCCAAACCCCGTGGTCTGGAAACAAGTTACGACAAACAATGTAAAACAATTGGGAATTATTTAGCATATGTACATATGATAAACAAATAAATAAATATTGATGATGAAAATGAAAACTAGAAATGAAAAGAAAATGAAACTATAGATACCTCAATGTTACCTCATAGGTCACCATCCAAATCAGAACCATTTTCACTCTGAGAGTGATACAACACTAGAGGAACCTAAAACTAAAAATATAAAGTAAGCGTGTGCACAAAAATGCTCAGAAGGAATTCTAAAGATAAATGACAGAATCCATGTATTTTTCTTTCCCTAAAACATTCCATTAATGATAGTTCAAAAATGAATTTATTAAAATAGGGTTTTCACATTTTAGATAAATAAATACAATTTTCCTTCCTTTTTAAAATACTGTACACATAGTTTCCATTTATAATAAAAAATATTGTTTTAAAACTAAAACCCCCAAACAGAAAGTACCAGATTATGAAAAAAAGTAAACAAACTAATAGAAAAATAAAGTAACCATGGGTGATCCAAACATCCTAGAAGACCCATGGATTTTCTTGTTTCAAAACCACCTTCTGGCATATGGTGAAACCCTTAAGTCAATAACCACTGGATGTCCTAAAGTGACATATCCAGTGGAACACCCCACTTGGCCACTTTGCAATCCAGGGGGTACCAACTCATCTAATCAATGTCGGTTAGAAACTATCACCCAATCCTCTAAAATACACCAAGGAACCCATGGTAATAGTAAAATGCATAAGTGGGAGGCCGTCAAACATGTGACTTGCCTTACCTGTTTCCACCTCACTTTCCTATCCAAATCATGGATATCGCCTATACGATAAACCATAAAAGGGAAATCCTAGATAGTGGTGCCCACTATGTACACACACAGACACACATATTTATAAAATCATCAAAGGTGCCAACCGGGATATTAGGTCACATTTCTTCTAAAACATAACTCAAAAGTTTCAAAGATGCCAACTGGGATTTTACATTTTTCAGACCATGTCGTTTCGGAAAATTATCCCAAAACATCATTTCTAAGTACACAAAGCCATAGGAGTCTTTACATTATGATACCAATGGATTTTAACAAAAATATTTTCATACTATTTCCAAAGCAACCTAAAATTATACCCTTATATATACAATTCCAAATGGGAATTTTTGCACCAATATTCACCAAGACATGCTTCAAGGCCAACTGGGTCAAACCTTATAAGATATCATTTAAAACCACTTTTGGAAATCACATAAAGGAAATAACATTATTTAGAAACAAAAAACCATTTAATAAACCAAGTTTTGTGGATAAAAAACATTTATAGTACCATATTCATTTGAGGGTACATCTATGTGTGCACTTCATTCACCCTTGGATGTGCATATATCTAATGACATCATCTAAGATCCTAAGAAACACCCAAAACGCACTACCACAAAACTGGTCAAGGAAAGCATGTGACTTTATCAGCGTTAATATAAAAGTGCTGATAAAGGGGTTGGCATGTATCATCGTTGATAAATACACCCTTTATTAGCTCTAAAACAAGCACTGATAAAGGTGTACCCATTATCAACGCCTTTTTTAGTGCTAATAAAGGGTGCATTTATCAGTGCTTTAAATATCCCTTTATCAGCGCTTTTCTTAGCGCTGATAAAGGTTACATTTATCAGCGATTATATTAGCACTGATAATATTTATTGTATACATTAAATAAAAAACACATTTTATCACTAAATATATATATATATATAATTAAATAATTATAAGATTAATAATAAATATATTTATTAGATTTATAAGATTTATTAGATTTATTAATTCATTATATTTATTATATTTATTAATTCATTATATTTAATATATATTTATTATATTTGTTTATATTTAATGTATTTGTTTTATGTATAAATATATAATACGTTTTAATATATATGTATAATTAAAATTATTGAATATATATGTGTTTTCCAATAAATTGGGGTCGATGAATATATATATGTTTGTGTGTGTGTGTGCACGAATAATGTTCATTTATAGATTATAATTACATATCACGTTGATGTGTTATTGATTTATAATTCATTGTGTTACCCAAATAATATATATGTTATAAAAAATGTACACTAATAATTAAAATTAAATTATATTTAAAAAATAAATATATATTTTATTATTTTTTCAATTATATATATATAATTATACCTTTCAAATAATTTTATAAGTATAAATAGATATATATTTATTTAGAGTTATAATTATTAATAAATATATATATATATATGTTTATCATAAATATCATTTTAAATAAATATATAATAATATAAATAAATTATTAAATTTATACATTTATCAACTCTTTTATTAGTGCTGATAAACTATGTCTTTATCAACGCTACAAAAGCATTGATAAAGAGTGTCTTTATCAGCGCTAAAATGAAAAGTGCCGATAAAGTCACCCTTTATCAGTGCTACAAAAGCGTTGATAAAGTATAACCTTTATTAGTGCTAAAAAACCACTGATAAAGGGAGTCTTTATCAGCACTTTTCATTTTAGCACTGATAAAGACCCCTTTTATCAGCACTTTTACTAGAGCTGATAAAGGTCCATACGGGATTTAAAAAATCCACCAGGTCCTCCTCCTCCTCCCTGCACCCTTTCAAGCTTTCGCGGAAGCCCTACCCTACACCGCTACCTCCTCTTCGTCATTGCCTCCTCTCCACCGCGACCGCTGGCTCCTCCTCCTCCTCTGACGCCTACTTCTCCTCCTCCTCCGCCACCGCGGCTCCTCCTCCTCCTCCTCCTACACCGCGGCCTCCTCCTCCTCCTCCTACACTGGTTCCTCCTCCTCCTCCTCCTCCTCCTCCTCCGCCTACTCTGCCGCCTCCTCTCCACCACGGCTCCTCCTGCTCTTTTCCACCGTGGCCTCCTCCTCCTCCTCCTCCACCGGCACCTCCTCCTCCTCCTCCTCCTCCTCCTTCACCTACTCCGTTGCCTCTGCTGCCTTCCGCTGCCTCCGCTGCCTCTGTGCTACCTCCTCGCTACCTTTGTTGCCTCTGCTGTCGACGCCTCCTCCTCCTCCGCCACCGGGTCCTCCTCCTTAAGGTTTGTAAAATTGAATTTGCATGAATTAGTTATGTTTTAATTTATTTTAAATATTTAGATTAATTATGATTTGTCATGATTCTTGTGTGTGATGCTTGTGTGTGTGACAAATGTATATGTGGTGGTTACTTGTTTGATCTTTATTAGCTCTCCCCACTTATGGTGGATCTCACCATCATGTCACATAAAAAACAATTTGAGTAGGGAAACTCTATATACAACCTCTCAAAAAACTACTCCAAACCAGTACTATGTGATCCCCATTTCTATATCTTACATCATATTATCATACAAAAAAATGATCTAAGGAGGGAATAACAATATCAACCTCTATCACAAGTCAAAATGCACCATCAATAGGTGGATCCCATGGAAGTCACACACTAATCCCCTTTGACCAATGCCTTCTCACTCAAAGTAGGGTCCTACCAACACCTTATCACTTAAATAAAGGCCATTCATCTTGTCTCATGCCACAAAACATATAAATAGTAATCTAAGGAGGGTATCTAGATATCTAACCTCTCTTACTAGCTAAACCACATCATCAATAGGTGGGCCCTATGGGTGATCATACTTCAACTAGGTGAAATTCATATGAAGTCCCAATCTCTTAGTCGGTCTGACCATAAATGATAAAAGTCACCATCAATTTAGCCTTGCATATTAATCTCCCTAAAACCATCTTGATTATACATGAAAATTATTCCCAACCTATCAACATTCTAATTCATCCTATAAGGGAATCTATTGGGTTCTATAAACATAACCCATCTCTACTCATTGATACCAACACACACTCATCTCTACATGGTAATGTCACAACCCACATGATATACTTGATCTAGGCCTCGATAGTCTAGTCTATATCATCTTCTAATTCCCACATTAAAACTCATTAAAATAAAATAATGAACATCCTAATAAACTCACACTAAGAGCCTTGGATACCCTATGCTAAGTCATCGAGACTATTATCATGACCCTCACTTAGGTACCATATCATATCTCCCCTTGGAGATCTCTTAATCCATTAATAAAGAGGAAATCCTCTATATCACACTTCACCAATCCCTATATGGAATATCCTACTCATCACACACACCATGACTCTTATATATCCTTAAGAGGGTGTTCCTCATCATAAGTGAGATATAAAATCATATGGTCTATCTTATTTTGGCCAAAGACTCTAATACCTACTCAAATAGACTTATAAAACCAAAATATGCTATACAAATCTCATACCAAACCTGATCCTCTCATAAACACAACTACTCCATGGATACATAATCTCTGGATGATCAAAAAATCACAAACATTCAATAGAACCCTCACACTATCTATTGGTGGATCAAAAACACCCTATTTATTTACCTTGGTTGCTCTTGATTTTTATCCCTTTCACTAGAACACATATACTCATGCATGAATGAACAGTCATGCATAAATTGAAACTTGGTTTTGTATTATAGGGTCCACCTACCTCAAAAAATGGAGTAACCCCTCACCAAGATCAACTCATCCTCAACCAAGACTATACATGCCTTATCTAATCGTGTACCAATGATTGAGACCTAATATCAAGGCACATTTCCCAAATAATTAATTATAGAAACTTATAATTAATTATTCACCTCAATATAATTAGGAATAATATTTCAAAAACTCACTGAGAAACATAGCACTACCTAAACCACACAATACATGGTTTGTTCATCATACGAGGATAACCTCTATCCAATACAAACAAAATCTACATCATCTAAATTGATTTGAAGATGATATAGTGAAATCATAACACAAATACTAGTTAAAACCATCCCAAATCATAGGGAAATAAAGGATAATAGTAATGGAGGAAGTATGAGGGAATAACTCACTAAATCACTATAAAAACTACCAAGAACCAACCCTCATTAGGGGGGATCGAAGAGAGGAAGAGAATGGATGAATCCCAAGAACCACCCAATATTTTCTTTTAATGAGCATGCCCCCCACCATTTTTGAAGTATCTAGTTTTTTATCTAAATCATACTCATATTCCTTCTCCCCTATCCTATATACCCATCCTTTGGATTTCAAATAGGATGAATATAAATAAAGAATGGATGAATGCCAATCGGTTGACAAAAGAGTATGAAGAAGGTGTGAAAGATTTTATCAAGTTTGCAAAAGATCATGCATGTGACCCTTCTCAAATCCTTTATCTGTGTTTATGTTGTTTTCATTCAAAACAAATTAGTCTAGAGGAGTTGGAAGAACACTTGATCTGTCACGGAATAGATCATAGTTATACATGTTGGAATAAACACGGGGAAACAATGAGTGTAGGTAGTGGCTAGGATAACACTGTGTTTTATGGATAATCTGATATGATTACAAACATGAACAATGAAGATGATTGTATGGAGTATGTGATTACATATGTGAATGATGATGAAGATCGTATTGAGGAAATGACAAGGACTGTCGAAGATGAACTTCTTGATTGCCAAAAATTGTTTGAGAAGTTATAAAGCTGTACAGAGATGTCATTGTATGCTGGTTGCAATAAATATATAGCATTGTCAGTTGTACTAAAGCTATATAATTTGAAAGTAGAAAACGGGTGGAGTGATGCCAGTTTTATGAAACTACTTGCTCTCCTGAATGACATGCTCCCAGAAGATAATGAGCTCCCAAGCCAAACATATGATGCCAAACAAATGCTATGCTCGATGGGTATGATCTCTGAAAGAATACACGCCTTCCCGAATGACTGTATACTGTTTCGCAAGGACTACAAATCACTTAAAGAATGACCAAAGTGTGGTGTTTATTGATACAAGAAAGATGAATCCAGTCATACTAAATTTGTATGGTACTTTCCAATCATTCCAAGGTTTAGGCACCTATATGAAAGTGAGGAGAGTGTAAGACAATTGACATAGCATGCAGATACAAGAATTAAATATGGGATACTACGTCACCTGGTAGACTCTCCTCAGTGGAAGAGAATTGATCATGAGTATCCTGAATTTGGAAATGAGTCGAGAAACCTTCGTCTTACGTTATCTGTATATGGAGTGAATCCTTTTGGTTTTCAAAGAAACAGTCACAATACATGACCGGTTATGTTAGTAAATTATAACTTACCACTATGGTTATGCATGAAACGAAAATAAATCATTTTAGTTATGCTTATATCAAGACCAAAACAACTGGGTGATGATATTGATGTTTATTTAGCTCCATTGATCGAAGATTTGAAATTATTGTGAGATTCAGGTGTTACATTGTATGATACTTACAGAAAGGAAGATTTCACTTTGAGATCCATGTTGTACGGGACGATAAATGACTTCCCTGCTTATGGAAATTTGTTAGGATATATCATTAAAGGAACTCAAGGGTGTTCCATTTGTGAACAAGGTACACAATCAATTAGGTTGAAACATTCATCGAAAACCGTGTTTCTAGGACAATGCATATTTATACCCCGGCAACATAAGTACCTTTCTTGGACGACATCATTCAATGGAAGTTCAGAAGAACATACAGCACCATCTCCACTAACAGGCAATCAATTTTTTGAGAAAGTTAAAAATGTGGCCACTACTTTTGGTAAACCGACTTCGAAAAACCTTACAAAAATCGGTTGGAAAAAGAGATCAATTTTATTATTACAATACTGGAATTGTCTATATGTCAGACATTTTATTGATTTTATGCATATAGAAAAAAATGTATTTGATAGTGTCATCGTCATGTTTCTAAATACATCTGGAAAAACAAAAGACGGAATTAATACTAGGTTAGACATGGTTGATATGGGAATACGAGAAGAATTGGAACCAGTGAAGGGTGAAAAATGAACATTTATTTCTCCTGCTACTTACACTCTTTCCAAGCAAGAGAGATATCAGTTTTGCAACTTCTTTAATGACATAAAGGTTCCAGAGGGGTATTCCTCAAATATCAGGGACCTCGTTTCAATGAGCGACTTGAAGTTAAAAGGTCTAAAATCACATGACTACCATGTTTTGATGCATGATCTCATTCCTATTGCTTTATGTTTCATTTTTTCCAAGAATGTCTTCCATACATTAATGAAACTATGTTTATTCTTCAAAGCAATATGCATCAAAGTTATATACCCGGCGAAATTTCCAACTTTGGAAAGAGAAATTGTCGTCATATTATGTGAATTAGAAATGTTCTTCCCGCATTCATTTTTTGATATGATGGTTCATTTGATGGTCCACTTGGTGAGAGAGATTCAACTATGTGGTCTTGTACATTATAGATGGATGTACCCCATTGAACGGTATATGAAGATTTTGAAAGGGTATGTCAAAAATCGAAGTCAGCCAGAGGGTTGTATGGTAGAGCGATATATTTTTGAGGAAGCCATTGAATTCTGTACTGAATACCTGTCTGGTGTGGAAATCATTGGTCTACCTAAATCTTGTCACACTAGGTGGCTTGAGGGTGAAGGAATTTCTGGAAGATAGGTTTTCACAATCAATATTACAGATCAGAAGCAGGCCCACCTTTATGTTTTTCATAACAGTTTTGACGTTGACCCATATGTTGAAATCCACAAATAAATTATTAGGCATTTGAATCCATATAGAGATGAAAAATGGATATCAGATACACATAATCGACTGTTTATAGGATGGTTTCGGGACCACATTTTTAAGAAGTCAGGTGAAAATCCAGAGTCTATTTCAGAACAACTTCGATGGCTAGGTGGAGGACCAAATGTGTATGTATTATCTTACAATGCTTATGTAGTTAATGGTTATACATTTTATACTAATGAAAATGATGGAGTTAGTACCATGCAGAATAGTGGGGTTACACTTTTGGATGAAGCGATTCATGTTTCTGGTGCTAAGGACAGAAATCCAATTTATGCGAATATGTCATACTTTGGCATCATCAAACAAATATGGGAGTTGGATTATACGGAATTCCAAGTTATGATTTTTCAATGCAAGTGGGTTGATAACAGGAGTGCTATTAAAATAGATGAATTGGGATTTGTGAAAGTTGATTTCAGTAAGGAAGGGGAGAAAGACGAACCTTTTATAATGGCATCACAGGCAGTGTGAGTATTTTATGTTCCATATCCCGCAAATCGAAACTGGTCAATTATTCTGTTATCGACCAAAACAGCTGAAGGGTCAGATGAAAATTCAATGAAGGATGACCCTTTCATTGTGACTTCACAATTATTTTGCAGTGGTACCAATGTAGATGACGTTTTTTATGTCAAAGGAGACCACAATGAAGGGATATGGATAGTCTATAGAGGGTTCAAAACCCTTCAACCTTTAAAAAAATAGATTTCAATAATCCAGATATTTTTTTTATTGTAATATAGATTGTGTTACATTATGTTATTCTCTGTTCACTACTGCTTTTATGTGATCAAAATTAAATGTTAAACCACTTCTGCAGATAATGACTTCTGCACCTGCTGATGCACCCAATCTCGAGACACAACAGGTCTCTCAACCTTTTACAGCTGGTATCACTACTGAGGTACAATTGGTCTCTCAACCTGTTGCATCTATTCCCACTACTGAGGTACAACAGGTTTCTTAAATTTTTGTTGCTGGTCCTAGTGCCGATGCTAGCGCTTCGGAGGAACATAATGATGATGCAGAAACTGAGGTAATGGTAGGCAATGAAACCCCGACGGTACAAAAAAACGGTTGCGCCTTAGTTTGACAGTTTTAGCCAAAATCCTTAAGGAAAAATAAAAAGGCATCAAATATTAGGTGGGATGGAATAAGAGAGGCCAGCATGTAAACCCCAAAAAAGTCATGTTTAGTAGCTACATTGGAATCATCACTCAGAAATGCATGCTGATTGATGTAGAGTCGTGGCATCATGTTTTTAGCGGGTTGAAAAAATTAATGTGGGAAGAGAATATAGTAACATTACAACATCATTTATTTAATTTGTTAAAATAAAATAAAATAAAATACTGAAATATTGAATAACTCTTCATCAACTCTTTCAGAGTGCATTTATAGTATATGTCTCGCACAGAAAATATTTATTAATACTGGTAGGAAGGGTTTATAGAGGCTTTTGCACCATTTTAATGAAACATCATCTGAAATATGATGAAGGGAAAATCAAGCCTCACCCACCTCCTCTTTATGCACACATGATATCCCAAGGAGCATGGGATACATTTTGCAACTGTTGTGTGGAGAAGACTTTTTAGGTACATTGTGTTTGGTTACACGTTTTTTAACATTGCTTTTATTCATCACTTTGATTGATAGTTTTTTATCTATTAAACAGCAACTGAGTGCTGAAAATAAAGAACGGGCTGCAAAACCAGCATACCCCTACCTTAAAGCAAGGTCAGGGTACGCTTCAATTGAAAAACAATTGGTACGTATTTTAAAAGTATTGTAATACTTTTATGTGACAAAAAACAACACTATAACCACATTTCTCTATTTATATGCAGATTGATGAATCAAAATCCCAAGCCACTTCCATCTCACACCATGTGCTATGGAAGGAGGCTTGTGTTAATAAAGAGGGGAAACTGGTAGATGAAAACATACAAAAAGTGTGGGAAACATGTGTAAGTATGACATAATATAAATTTGTTTTGCTTCAAATCACTATTACATAATGATGATTACTTATTTTCCCATATTTTCTATTTTACATAGTCATATGAATCAACAAAACCTGTATCGGATGTGGACATACTTTCAGCAGTCTTGAAACAGCTAGAACAGTATGGTCACATTAGAGGTGTGGGTTTTGGGGTGACACCCTGGAAGTATTTTCAGAAAAAAAAAGAGGATGAACAAACTAAAGAAATGAAAATGATGAGAGATAGAGTAACTACCCTTGAATAACGAATTTAAAGTTAGGGAGAGTTGATAGAAACATTTATGGGGGAGAGACGAAGAGAACAAACAACTCAAGAACAACCCGCGTGAGAAGATCCCGCCCCACCCCCCACCAGCTTTGAGGTGAGCCATTCCCCTCAAAGACCTAACTTAACTGAGGTAATCAATGTTCTAATATTTTTGTATGTTAAATATGAATCACATATACACTGATAACTTTCTTGTAATGATATTCTACAGGGTGAAAATGATTGTGATTTATATCTGTCAACTCCCACTCATCCCCTTGCAGCGAGGGCTATGGTGTTCAATATACAGAATGACACGCTACAATTCAGACCACTTCTAACCAGTCATGTCAAAGTGTTGATTAACGTAGCTCATGAGCCGAGTGATGAGTTACCCATGCCAAATGATGATGAAAACATTCATACAGTGGAAAAGGATGTTGGAACATTCGTTGCATGGTCGTCGAATCTTGTAAAAAAAACATGTCGACCAGGAGATATTTATTTCTAATTCATTTTTCAGGAAGAACCTTTAACATTAAATTGGAAAAGGGATGAACCGATGAATGTTATTATAGAAGTACAAAATGGAGGATCTAAAATGAAAGAGCAGATCAAAAGGATCAACTAACCGATCAAAATGATCTACTAAGAGCACCTTCACCCCGCCCGTTCTATATCCACATTTAATAACATTGCAAGCTCATGTGGATACGAAAATGAAAGGAGGAAGTTGTCACACGATTGTTTTTGAAAAAGATATGTATAGAGAGGAAATATTAGATTTCGTTAGTGCTGATGTTGTAGCTGAAATAATCACATACGACTGGCTAGGCTCCTCAGTTATAAATGTATACATGAGGTATGTTTTCATGATTTGATTTTACAGAAGCTGATATACTATGATAATTATGGCTAAATACATTTCATATTTTTCATAGGAATATATATGAAAAACAATTGAAGGGATTTTCCCATGAATACAAATTTGGGCTCGTTAGTCCTCAAACCATTTCTACAGAACAAGAAGAAATAGATTCCGATTTTCAGGCTGAATTAATGTCAAGCCTACTCAGAACGTTTCAATGAAGAATTATGACTGATAGAATCTTTTTAATACCAACATTTCAGGGGTAAAAGTCTATATTTTAATAATATCAATTATATTTTCATTTCTATCAGTACTTATTCCTTTTTGTGTTTTCAAGAAACATTGGATGCTCATTGCAGTTAATTTAGATACCCCAAAGATTTATTTTCTGGATTCACTGCATGGATATCCAAGAAACCGACCACACATGATGGCGATTGTCAATTTTTAATACACAAGATTCTACATTTTAGAACTAAATATCTATTTATATAATTTATATTATATTTTAATGAGGATTCTGTTATGATAGGGCGATGTATGAATATCATCTAAAGGCTGGAATGAATCTAGGGCCTAAATACGACAAGGCGCACAAGATCTACAAATGGAGAATTATCATGGTATATATAATTATATTTCACTATCAAAATACATATCAAAACATATTAATTATTTTTCTCGATGTTTCTGCAGTGTCCGAAACAAACAAACGACAAGGACTGCGGTTATTGTGTTTGTAAATTTCTGAAAGAGATCATATTTCATGAACAAACTAGAATCCCTGAAGAGGTATTTTTGAAAATAATTACTACTTCATTTAAAATAATTATTAATCCTTTATGTATTTATATTTTTTCAGTACTATTATGACTATCACAAAAACTCTTATTCAGACAATTATATAGATGTGTTTAGAAATGAATGGGCAGTGTACCAGATGGAAGAATGTAAAAAAATAGGACAATGAAGGTGAATTCCTACTAATTATGTTATATTTATATGATCATTGATATATCCCATGTTTACACTTATTGAGAATATATGATCACCCTTTCTTATTTTTCATATCCTTAGATTATGAAGAATGGTTTTAGAAATGATTTGAGTTTCTAGTAAAGAATAACTTAAAGAGAGACTCCTATGAACTACTGACATATGAAAAACTGAGCACACGCATTCGGATTATTTTGATACTATATGAAAACTATCCATTAGTCATTTGTGACGTGTACGAATCGACCGCACCTCAATACGACGCACGGTTTGACCAGTATGGCTAAAAGTATTTGATATCTATTTTAAATTGACATTAACTTTAGAAAACAACACTACTCATATACGGAATAATGGGAAAACATGTTCAAGTAGTTTTGATATTTTAGGAAAACGATCAATGAGTCATTTTTTATGTGTAAAAATTGACCACACCTCAATCTGATGCATGGTGTGACCGGTATGGCTAAAAGTGTCTGATATCAGTTTCAAATTGATATAAACTTTAGAAAACAACACAAGTAACATACGAAAAACTGAGCAAACACATTCATATTGTTTTGATACTTTAGTAAAATGATCCATGAGTCATTTGTGATGTGTACGAATCAACCACACCTCAATCTGATGCACGGTGTGACCGATATGGCTAAAAGTGACTGATATTAGTTTTAAATTGACATTAACTTTAGAAAACAACACTACTGATATACGGAATACAGAGAAAATGCATTAGGATTGTTTTGATATTTTAGGACAATGATCTATGAGTCATTTTTGATGTTCACGAATCGACTGTACCTCAATTTGACGGACGGTGTGACTGGTATGGACAAAAGTGTCTGATATCAGTTTCAAATTGATATAAACTTTAGAAAACAACATAAGTAACATACGGAAAATCGAGAAAATGTGTTCATATTGTTTTGATACGTTAGTACAACGATCCATGGGTCATTTTTATGTGTACGAATCAACTTCACCTCAATACGATGCATGGTGTGACCGGTATGGATAAAAGTGTATGATATCATTTTCAAATTGACATAAAATTTAGAAAACAACACAAGTAACATACGGAAAACTGACAAAATGCATGACATATTGTTTTGATACATTAGGAAAACGATCTATGAGTAATCTTTGACGTGTAATAATCAACCACACCTCAATCCGATGCACGGTGTGACCGGTATGACTAAAATTATCTGATATCAATTTGAAATTGATATAAACTTTAGAAAAAAACACTACTGACATACAGAATACTGAGAAAACATGTTCGGATTGTTTTGATACTTTAAGAAAATTATCCATGAGTCATTTTTGATGTGTAAAAATCAACTGCACCACAATCCGACACACAGTGTGACCGGTATGGCTAAAAGTGTTTGAAATCAGTTTCAAATTGACATAAACTTTAGAAAAAAACACAACTGACAAACGAAAAACTGAGAAAATGCATTTTTATTGTTTTGATACTTTAGGAAAACAATCAATGAGTAATTTTTGACATGTATGAATAAACCTCACCTCAATCCGACACACAATGTGACTGGTATGGCAAAAATTGTCTGATATCAGTTTTAAATTGACATTAACTTTAGAAAACAACACTACTGACATACGGAATACCAATCAAATTCATTTGGATTGTTATGATATTTGATTAAAATGATCCATAAGTCATTTTTGATGTGTAGTAATTGACCTCACCTCAATCTGATGCACGATGTGACCGGTGTGGCTAAAAGTGCCTGATATCAGTTTCAAATAGACATAAACTTTCGAAAACAACACAAGTAACATACGGAAAACTGATAAAATGTGTTTGGATTATATTTATACTTTAGGAAAATGATCCATGAGTCATTTTAGACTTGTAAGAATTGACCAAACTTTAATCTGACACACGGTGTGACTGGTATGGCTAAAAGTGTTTGATATCAGTTTCAAATTGACATTAACTTTAGAAGACAACACTACTGACATATGAAATATAGAGAAAACACATTCTTATTGTATATATATTTTAGGAAAATGATCAATAAGTCATTTGTGACATGTAGTAATTGACCGACCCTCAATCTGATGCATGGTGTGACCTGTTTGGATAAAAGTAGCTGATATCAGTTTCAAATTGACATAAACGTTAGAAAACAACACAAGTAACATACGAAAAACTGATAAAACATGTTTAAACTATTTTGATACTTTAGTAAAACTATTTATGAGTCATTTTTGATGTGTACGAATTGACCACAACTCAATCTAATGCACGGTGTGACCGATATGGCTAAAAGTGTCTGATATCAGTTTGAAATTGACATAAACTATAGAAAACAACACTACTGACATACAGAAAAATAATAAAACACATTCGGATTGTTTTGATACATTAGTAAAATGATCCATGAGTCATTTTTGATGTGTACAAATCAACCAGACCTCAATCTGACGCAGGGTGTGACTGGTATGTCTATAAGTGTCTGATATCAGTTTTAAATTGACATTAACTTTAGAAAACAACACTACTGACATACAGAATACAGAGAAAATTCATTCATATTGTTTTTATATTTTAGGACAACGATCCATGAGTCATTTTTGATTTTTATGAATCGACCGCACCTCAATCTGACGCACGATGTGACCGTTATGGCTAAAAGTGTCTGATATCAGTTTCAAATTGACAAAAACATTAGAAAAAAACACAAGTAACATAATGAAAACCAAAAAAATACATTCGGATTGTTTTGATGCTTTAGTACAATAATCCATGAGTCGTTTTTGATGTGTAATGATTGACCACACCTCAATCCGATGCACGGTGTGACCGGTATGGCTAAAAGTTTCTGATATCAGTTTTAAATTGACATTAACTTTAGAAAATAACACTACTGACATACATAATACCAAGAAAACACATTCGTATTGTTTTGATATTTTAGGAAAACGATCCCTGAGTCATTTGTGTCGTGTAAAAATCAATCTTACCTCAATACGACGCACAGTGTGACCGGTATGTCTAAAAGTGTCTGATTTTAGTTTCAAATTGACATAAACTTTAGAAAATAACACATGTAACATATGGAAAACTAAGAAAACACATTCGTATTGTTTTGTTAATTTAGGAAAATGATCCATGAGTCATTTTTGACATGTAATAATCGACCCTAAATCTGATGCACGGTGTGACCAGTATGGCTAAAAGTGTCTGATATCAGTTTCAAATTGACATAAACTTTAGAAAACAACACAAGTAACATAAGGTAAACTGAGAAAACACGTTCAGATTGTTTTGATACTTTAGGAAAACGATCAATGAGTCATTTTTTATGTGTAAAAATTGACCGCACCTCAATCCAATGTAGGGTGTGACTGGTATGGCTAAAAGTGTCTGATATCAGTTTCAAATTGACATTAACTTTAGAAAACAACACAACTGACCTATGGAATATAGAGAAAACGTGTTCGTATTGTATTGATATTTTAGTAAAATGATCCATGAGTCATTTTTGAAATGTAATATTTGACCGCACCTCAATCCGACGCACGGTGTGACCGGTATGACTAAAAGAGTATGATATCAGTTTCAAATTGACATAAACGTTAGAAAACAACACAAGTAATATATGGCAAACTGATAAAACACATTCAGGCTATTTTGATACTTTAGGACAGTGATCTATGAGTCATTTGTGACATGTAAGAATTGACCACAACTCAATCCGATGCACGGTGTGACCAGTATGGAAAAAAGTGTCCGATATCAGTTTGAAATTGACATAAACTATAGAAAACAACACTACTGACATACAAAAAACCGAGAAAACACATTCGGGTTGTTTTGATACTTTAGGAAAACGATCCATGAGTCAATTTTGATGTGTACAAATCGACCGGACCCCAATCTGATGCACAGTGTGACCGGTATGGATATAAGTGTCTGATATCAGTTTTAAATTGACATTAACTTTAGAAAACAACACTACTGACATACGGAATATAGAGAAAACGTGTTCATATTGTTTATATATTTTAGGAAAATGATCCATGAGTCATTTGTGATGTGTACGAATCAACTGCACCTCAATCTAATGCACAATATGACTAGTATGGCTAAAAGTGTCTGATATCAGTTTCAAATTGACATAAACTTTAGAAATCAACACAAGTAACATACAGAAAACAAAGAAAATACGTTCGGATTGTTTTTTATACTTTAGTACAATGATCCATGAGTCATTTTTTATGTGTAAAAATTGACCGCACCTCAATCCGACGCACGATGTGACCAGTATGGCTAAAAGTGTCTAATATCAGTTTCAAATTGACATTAACTTTAGAAAACAACACTACTGACATATGGAATACCGAGAAAACACATTCATATTGTTTTAATATTTTAGGAAAATGATCCCTGTTTCATTTTGGTTGTGTAAAAATTGACCATACCTCAATCTGATGCATGGTGTGACTGGTATGGCTAAAAGTGTCTGATATCAGTTTCAAATTTACATAAACATTAGAAAAAAACACAAGTAACATATGGAAAACTAATCAAACACATTTAGATTGTTTTGATACTTTAGTAAAACTATCCATGAGTCATTTTTTACATGTAAGAATCGACCTCACCTCAATCCGATGCACGGTGTGACCAGTATTGCTAAAAGTGTCTGATATCAGTTTCAAATTGACATAAAATTTAGAAAAAAAACACAAGTAACATAAAACTAACTGAGAAAATGCGTTCAGATTATTTTTATACTTTAGGAAAACAATCCATGGGTCATTTTTTATGTGTACAAATTGACCGCACCTTAATCCGATGCACGGTGTGACCGGTATGGCTAAAAGTGTCTGATATCAGTTTCAAATTGACATAAACTTTAAAAAACAACACTAATGACATACGAAAAATAGAGAAAACGTGTTCATATTGTTTTGATACTTTAGAAAAAATATCCATGAGTCATTTGTGATGTGTAAGAATCGAATGCACCTCAATCCGACGCACGGTGTGACCGGTATGGCTAGAAGTGTCTGATATCAGTTTCAAATTGACATAAACTTTAGAAAACAACACAAGTAACATACTTCAAATTGAGAAAAAGTATTCAGATTGTTTTCATACTTTAGTAAAATGATCCATGAGTCATTTTTGATGTTTATGAATCGACCGCAACATAATCAGATGCACGGTGTGACCGGTATGGCTAAAAGTGCCTGATATCAGTTTGAAATTGACATAAAATTTAGAAAACAACACTACTGACATATGGTATATTGATCAAACACATTCGGATTGTTTTGATAATTTAGTAAAAATATCCATGACTCATTTTTGACATGTACTAATCGACCGTATCTCAATCCGACGCACGGTGTGACCGGTATGGCTAAAAGTGTCTGATATCAGTTTCAAATTGACATAAACTTTAGAAAACAACACTACTGGCATACGGAAAACTGATCAAACACATTCAAATTGTTTTGATACTTTAGGAAAATTATCCATGAGTCATCTGTGACATGTAAAAATTGACTGCACCTCAATTTGACACATGGTGTGACCGATATGGCTAAAAGTGTCTGATATCAGTTTCAAATTAACATTAACTTTAGAAAACAACACTACTGACAAACGAAATACCAAGAAAATGTGTTCATATTGTTTTTATATTTTAGTAAAATGATCCATGAGTCATTTTTGACATTTAAGAATTGACCGCACTTCAATTTGATGCACAGTGTGACCGGTAAGGCTAAAAGTGTCTGATATCAGTTTCAAATTGACATAAACTTTAGAAAACAACACAAGTAACATACGGAAAACTGAGAAAATGCATTCGGATTGTTTTGATACATTAGGAAAACGATCCATGAGTCATTTTTTACGTGTAATAATCAACCTCACCTCAATCCAATGCACAGTGTGACCGATATAGCTTAAAGTGTCTGATATCAGTTCCAAGTTGACATTAACTTTAGAAAACAACACAAGTAACATACGGAGAACCGAGAAAACGCATTCAGATTGTTTTTATACTTTATGACAATGATCTATGAGTCATTTTTGATGTGTATGAATAAAAAATCATCTCAATAAAATGCACGGTGTGACCGGTATGGCTAAAAGTGTCTGATATCTGTTTCAAATTAACATAAGCTTTTGAAAACAACACAAGTAACATACAGAAAACTGATCAAATGCATTCTGATTGTTTTGATACATTTGTACAATGATCCATGAGTCATTTTTGACATGTAAGAATCAACCGCATCTCAATCTTACACATGGTGTGACCGGTTATCTTTTCATTAGATAAAGAATCAGTATTTATTAAATGAGATAAATCATCCAAAAATATATTGATTTTACATTATTCCCTTTCATTTTTATCAGAATGAAAACATTTGAGTTTATCATTTCCATATTTTAGTTTCACATTTCCATATTAAAGTATTATTCCATATTAATGTTTTAATTTATTTCATTATGGTATTACTAACATAATATTTGTTTTCTTATATAGGTGAATTTTTTTCCTTGAGTTCAGATGCTTTGTTCGGCAACAAATATCGTGGACGAAAATTTTTTAGAGCGGATCACAGATATCAAAGGAAGAAACATTAATGTATATAACTGTTGTTGGATAATTTTAATTGTAACCATGTAAAACATTGTTTGAAATGTATATTGCAGTGTGTTTTTTTTATATTCCTGATGTTAAGTAAATGTATATAACATTGTTTGTCAAAATATTGGGTTCGGGTGCTATTTTGTGCAGGTGTGCAGGTGCTGGTTTGTGCAAGTATGCTGGATTGTGCAGGTGTGCAGGTGTGTAGGTGCTGGATGTGCAGGTGTAGGGGAAGGTGCCTTTATCATCGCTTTTTTGAGAGCTGATAAAGGATACATTTAACAGTGCTAAAAGAACGCTGATAAAGGGCCCTATTATCAGCGCTCAAGGTAGCAATGATAAAGGCACCCCTTTATCAATGCTAGAAAAGAGTTTTTAATGCCGACATAGATAAAGGGGGGTCCCCTTTATCAACGCTCCAAAATGTACTGATAAAGGAGACCTTTATCAGTGCTTTTCGGAGAGCTGATAAAGGGGACCCCCCTTTATCTACGCTGGCATTAACAACACTTTTCTAGTGCTGTTAATGCTGGCTTTTAGAAATGATAAAAGTACAAGTTTTATTAGTGACCCTTGAAAAATAAACTTCTCATCTCACACCAAATTTAATAAACCTCTTGCATAATTTATAAAATTCTATTAAATGAATTACCTTGGGTTTTCACATAAATAAAACACAATGTCTCATGAAAAATTCATCTTAAAACCAAATGAATGACAAACCTTTAAAAATATACTTTCACACCAAACATATAATTTAATAAACCAATTAAACATTGTATAAAACAATTTCAAACAGCACAAAAAGGATTTATATAAAGGATATACCCAATTTCATGGAGAACAACCCAATTTTAAATCAAATGACAATCTGATCTTTCCAAAAAAACACTTTCTCATGACACACATAATTCATAAAACATGCCAGAATGCACAAGAAAGAATAATATTTTCTTGAAACACTATTTAAGCACATAGTTACCTCAAAACCTATTTTTAACAAACTCTACTAGTTTGAAAACACTATATTATCTAACTACATAATTCATGAAGGTGAAAATCAAATTTTAAAAATGACCAAAACAAGATTTGGAACCTAATCCAACACATTATCATATAAACATATAGTCATAAACCAATAATTTCCTCAAAACATATTTTTTAAAAAAAATTACTAATTTGGAAACACCATATTATATCATCCAAGAATACTAGGGGTATAAAAGTCATGTATAAAAATTAATTGAAACCATTTAATCATTAAAATATTTCTTTATAATGAAATTAAATGGAAAATCCTACCTTGTTGGTGTGTGACTGTGACAAAACTCTCTGAGGGAATAAACTCTCCAAAGACCAAACCACACACCATAAACATTTAGAAAAACATGCCAAGCATGAACCCCAGCCATTAGGGTTTGGTGAAGATGAAGAAAATCCCCAAAAATTGAAATAAAAACGCACTAGAGGAGGAGGGTTCCAGCGAGGGAGGTGTGACCGAAGATGGAATCTGTGAGGGAAGGGGTGTCAAAAAGGGGGTCGTGTTGGATATGGTCATTCCAAAGAGAGGGGGAGATGGAAAGGGGGTCACACTGGAGAGGGTTTGTTCCAGAGATACAGGGTTCCATATAGTGGCTCCTAGTTAAAACTAAGAGAAACCAAGAAACTCGAGGTGACCTTTCACTCTACAAGTCGCACCCATATGATCCAAAAGAAACCATAGTGAAAGAGAATGGAAGAACACAATAGGGTTATCCCCACCATAATTACTCTACTAGAACATAAATTCAAACCCCAAACATACCACCCTGAGCAGGGGGCCAACAAGGGACCTCCCAACCAATCCAAACCAATTTCCATTGCATGAGAGAAAACACTCCACCAATAGAACTAGAATCTTTTCACACACCCACCGTACCCCAAATATTAGGGGAATTCTCACAAGAAGATAATCTGACTAAAATCGAATAACAAACTCAATCCACTTTCCACCCATCACACAAAACCCAAAAATCTCCAAGTAATCACAACTGAAACCAAAACTAAATCCAACCCATATAAGGGAAAACACTCATTAATAAAAATGAACGGTCCTAAAATCCACATTCAAAAAATCATGAATTATTGGATTATAATAGAAAAAGTACATCATAAATTCCCAATTAAATGAAGAACTTACAATGATGGAAAAATGTTAACAACCATAAAACAAGAATGAAAAAAACTTTAAATGTTCTAATCCCTATAAAGAACGGAAAACTAGACTGAATTTTCACACCCTTAGTAACTCCTGACAGTGCACAAGCTTCACCTTGAGACCTGTGGATGGTGATCTAATGGATGAATCATCTCCTACCTCATAGTCAGACACTAGAATCCTTCGGTCAAAAGGTCTTCTTCAATCAATGCTTCTGGAAAAAATTTCTAGATGGCCCAGATAGCTGCAATGATGGCACATTTTAAGAGGGATGTGACATGATTTCTTTGACTTCCCAAACCGACCACACTGGTGGCACACACGAGGATGATCCTATGAATCAAAAACCAGAACCATTGAAGGAAACTACTTAGAAGCAAGTTACTCTTGTATCCTATCCTCACCAGATGTGGAACCTTCAGGAACGTCGAGAGGCACCATATCAGCAACCATCTATGCTCTAAGAACCAACTCATCTAGGAATGCTTCATCCATAAGCTTCTTAAAACCAAGTTCCATAGAAGTGAGTACCCACTCTTTGATATCTGGATGAATACCCCCAATAAAAAGGGAATTATTCATCAGATCCTACAACACCACCTCTAGAGAAAATGGAGCTAACTCTTTGAAATAGACAATGTAGGTCTTCACCATCTATTAGACTTATAGAATATGCATGAGATATTCCCTTTTATTCATCAACACCTATTCATGCATGAATCATCAGATAAAGAAAGATTTAAATACATACCACTTCATCACAACTTGCATTGATGGTAGGGTGAACAGATCACATTCATCCAAAGATGGACCTTCAAACAGACCCAAAACAGAATGCACTCTGACAACATCGAGAGTTCACATTAACCAGAATACATACTCAACCTCTTCAATCCACTCCACTACCTATAATGGACCTTGATCACCGTGAAGTATATGAAACATTTGAAAAGAACCAAAAACTATGTGTAATTCCTTAAAAATCTTGGAAACATTTCTGGGTGGCATTTTCTGACCAACATGGAAAACACAAACCAAACCAAAATCAAATCAAAGTACAATCAAAAGAAACATACAAATCTAAATCTACCGGTTGAAAAACAAAAAAAAATAAAAACCAAACCAAACAACATTCTTTCAAAAGACACAATTTTTATTTTAATTTCAAAATTTCTTTCTTCTAATCCCACTTCTCTAATTTCCACCCCCCCCCCCCTTTTAAACCAAATTTCAATTTAAAAAATCATTTCCCTTTTCAAAATCACCTTATTTCATGTCTATTTTCTAAACAGGAAACCAATTTTCACCAAACCAAATACACTCATCAAAGAGAAACCAATTTTTCAAAACCATTAAATTTCAAAACACTCACCCATGGAATCCTATGAACTATCACATACTTGTCCATTCGTTTCCATCCACACATACCAACACACACTTTCCACACACATACCCTCACATGTGAAAATGTTCACAAAGAAAACCGTGGGTCATACCACACCATTCACTTACCTGTTCCAAAAAAGCACTAAATTTTCAAACCAAAGTGCTTTCAATTTAAAAAACCACCTTATGGATTTAAATTCATTATGAGAAGTATCACCATTTCAAAAAAAAATTCATATTTGAAAGCACACTTACACCAACCAAAACAAAGACAAAGAACAACTCACACCAAACTACCAGAAGTAGGGACTGGTGTCTAGGCCTAACTCAGTGACATAGAAGTGGGCCATGCCCTGAGTAAGTCATTACACTAAGAGGGAATTGAATTGTTCACTTGGACTCTATATGGGTCACTACAGCTTGTGGTATCACAATGTGAAACTGGATCTCCTCCATTGTCATCCCTCAATCCAAAAGAAAGACTCAATTCCTAGACTACCCTAGAAAACTCAAGGTTTAAAATGATAAAGGATTCATGATTCCATTCTCATACCAACCTCCTGAGTCTTGATAGTCCTAATCTCCATCTACAAGACACCCCAAATAATAAGTTCCAACTGTGATACCAATTTTTCACGAACCAAACCAGGTCAACCCTAAACTGGTCACCCAAGTCGGTCTGTGACATGGCCCGAAGGGGGTTCCCAATCCCCATGGGATGGAAACTATTGCAGAGAACCAAATTAAAATATATGGGAATGATTTGGACACTGAAAAAATGATAAAAAGTTAAATAATGATGATAAAAAATAAAAAATATTAGCAAAAAGTAAATAAAATTACACATACCTCCATGTGAACTCATAGGTCACTACCCAACTCAAATCTATGTTCACTTTGAGAGAGATTAAACACTAGAGTAACATGAAACTTAAAATATAAATTAGATGTGAGTACTAAAATTCTAAGTATGAGGTCCAATTATAAATTACATAATCCATGTATTTCCCTTTCCCTAAAATAATCCATTAATGCTAGTTTGAAAATACAGTTATTAAAATAGTTTTTTCAAATTTTAGATAAACAAAACATATTTTCCATATTTTTTAAAACATTACACACAAATTTTTCATTTCCAATACAAAATACTATTTTAAAACTAAAACCGCCAAACAAACCATACCAGGTTATACAAAAAAGTATAAAAACTAATAGAAATATAAAGTAACCATGGGTATACCTAAAAATCCCCCAAAGACCATTGGACGTACTCAGTTTGGGACCACCTATCTGCATTTGGTGAATCTCGTAAGTTAATAACCACTGGCCTCCCTAAACTGACCAATCTACTGTAATATCCCACCGGGCCTATCTGCGATCCATGGGGTACCAACCCATATAATCAGTGTTGGTTAGAAACCGTCACTTGATCCCCTAAAAGACTTCTAAGAACCCATTGTAATAGTTAACTGTATAAGTGGTAGGCCCTTGCACACGTGAGTCGCCTTACCTACTTCCACCACACTTTCCTATGCTAAACATCGACATCACCTATATGATATCCCATAAAATTGAAATCCAAGATAGCGGTTCCCACTATGTACACACACACACATGTCAAATCATTAAAGGTACCAACTGGGACATCATGTCACATTTCTTATAAAACATACCTCAAAACGTTCAAAGATGCCAACTGGACTTTAACATTTTTCAAACCACTTAATTTTTTAAAATCAACCCAAAACATAATTTTTAACTACACAATTATAAATTATCCTTTACTTTACGAGACCAAAATATTTTACCAAAAATATTTTCAAACACTATCCAAAGAAACCTCAAATGAAACCCTTATATTAGCAATACCAAATGGGCCTTTTTGAACCAATATTCACCAAGAAATGATTCAATTCCAAGTAGGCCAAACCTATTAAGATCTCATTTAAAACCACTTTTAGAAATCACACAGGGGAACAAACATTATTTAGAAACCCAAAACTATTTAAAGAACCATGGTTTTTGGGTAAACAACATTTAAAGTTCCATCTACACTTAAGGTCACATCCATGTGTGCACTCCGTGCACCCTTATATGTTCCTACATCTAATGAAATATTATAATATCCCAAGAAACACTGAAACCCCTTTTAAAAATCAAACACACACCAAAACCATTCGAAAATAAGTTTCTCATATCACAACCATTTTTATAAACCTCTTTGACAATTTATAAAATTCTATTAAATGACACAACCAGGGTTTGCACATAAATCACACCCAATGTCTCATGAAAAATCCATCTTAATACCAAATACATGAAATCCCTTTCAAAATATACTTTCACACCACACATATAATTTAATAAACGAATTTAATAGTGTATAAAATAATTTCAAGGATCACAACAAGGCTTTACATAAGGGATACACCCAATTTCATGAAGAACAAACCAATTTTAAATGAAATGACTATATGATATTTTCAAAAACAACTTTTTCATCATACACAAAATTCATAAAATATGGCAGAATGCACAAGAAAGAATAATATTTTCATCAAACAATGTTTAAGCACAGATTCACCTCCAAACCAATTTTTAAAAAATTCTACTAGTTTGAAAACACCATATTAATCTGACTACATACTTCATGAAGTTGAGAAAAATATTTTAAAAATTATTAAAACAATATTTGGCACATAATAAAACACATTATCAGGGACACATATTGGCATAAACCAAGCATTTCCTCAAAACATATTTTTACCAAATTATACTGATTTGGAAACACCATATTATATCATACAAGAGTACTAGGGGTATGCAAATCATGTATAAGAATTAATTTAAACCATTCAAGAATTAAAAGATTTATTTGGAAAAGGATTAAATGGAAATACCTAACTTTTCGGTGTGAGACCATGATAAAACACTTTGAGGAGATAGTGAACACCCTAAATACCAAACTACACACCCTAAACATTGAGAAAAAATTCACCAAGCATGAAACCAACCCATTAGGGTCTGGTCAAGATGAAGAAAATCCCCGAAACTGAAAGAAAAACACACTAAAGGTGGAGGGCGCCAGTGAGGGAGGCATAACCAGAGATGACACTGGAAAGGGAAGGGGTGCCAGAGAGTGGATCACCCTAGAGAGAGGGTGGTGATAGAAAGAGGGTCTCATTGGATAGGGTCACACCAGAGAGGGTCACGCCGGAGAGGAGTCATGCCAGAGAGAGAGGGATCTAAAGAGTGGATCACCGGAGAAGGGAGGTGTGTGTGGGGGGAGGGGTGTCGGATTACACAGAAGGGGAATATGGGAGGGGTTGCGTCATGGAATATAATGGGATAGGGAAAGGGAATATTAGGGTTAGAGAAAAAAAAATTAAAGGAAAACTAAAACTAATAATTTTGATAATGATAATTATCAACATAATAAAAATATTAAATTATATTTTAATAATAATTATCTTAATATTCCTAATAATAATAATAATAGTTTTAATAATAATAATAATTTTCTTAATAATAATAATAACAATAGTAATAATATTATTATTATTATTATTATTATTAATTATTTTATTTTAATTTTAATTTTTCGTCTAATTTTATTATTTTTAGACACAGATTAGGCCGCATTATAAGGGCACATGGTCTTCTAGACAATACGCCAAACGTGTGTAGGAGAAAAACTCACCCGAATGTTTTAAAATCCATTAATTTTACCTTGGACTCAATCCAAACATCAACCAAAAAAATTCCAGGCCAAGACAAATATAAAATAAAGGAGTGTCTAGGGTTGGGGTTTAATAGGAACAGTTCAAATAATCATAGAGATTGATAATGATCATTGATCATAAAAAAGTGGGTGATCCAAAGAAATTTAACAATAAAAAAACCATAAACTAAAGAATCCTAAAATAGGTCATTGATATCATAAAAAATAACGATAATAGGAAACCCTTTTACATCAAAACCCATTATCCCGATGTTGTATAATTTTCATGAGAAGATATACTTACTTGATTTCAGCATAATCCCACCCTTTTTTTGTTCCTTGACTGATTTCTACATCATCTCTTATTCCAAGAAATGAAGTTGAATTTATCACCCCTGAAACATTAACAGATCATTAGATCCACAAATAGAATGATAGATCATTCCATCAATCTTCATCACAACAAAAATGTTATCATAAGTTATCAAATATGATTAAGTCCAACTATATTGAGATAATAATTTAATTTAACAAACTTTATCTAAATTTTAACTTATATATTCCATAAATCGATAACACTATAATACTTCTGAAAACTAAAAATCTAAAAGTTTAGAAAGAGGTTCACTCAATCAGCTTAACATTTATCTCCTATATATCATAAGTCAGTTATTGGTTGTCACATTCCAAACATGTAAAAACATTAATCATATATTCTATTGAAACATATTAATAATCCTAAATCACCATAAAACCTTAGTGAAAACATTAATGCTTAAAAAAATTAACTATTTCCTCATACCATAAATCCAATAATTCTATAAACTATATCCACGATATCATAAACTATATTTTAATTTTATCAGTCCCAAGTTCATCAATACCATCCCACTTACAATCAAACATCTATTTATCTAATTATCCTAACATAATTCTCATATTAAGGGTTATCATTCCTTTAATCACATTTTCTTCCAAAAATATCACATTACCACCTTAATCACTTTTTATGGTTACTAGTACCATTCAACATATGATTATAATTCCTTATGGGAAAACTAATGTGGACAAATAAATAGATATTTTGTTATTCCATAATATCATAAACAAACTACTACAACATTATTCATGAATTCCATTACTTAAATACTCAATTATTCCACTAATTCATTGTTATACTCCACATATCCAATAGTGATCACATGATATTTCCCTTTGTATTCAGATTTAAGAGGTTGTTGTAGATTATCTTTTATATTAAACCTTAGATTCAAGCATTGATTTTCATAATTACCAAACTCTCTGCATTTATAGCACTGAAGTGTGGCTGGTTCATTTTTTTGAGCTTTCTCTCCATTCATTTCATTAAATGACCTTAATACATCACTTCAACACTATTTTTCTTGACATCCAAGCTTTCCACACTTGAAGAATCTTCTTTTTCCTTTTAGGAGTTCCCCTAAGTTATTATTTACACATTTTTGGAAAGTAGGAGGTTGAAAAATTTTCTTCCCTCCATGCAGAAAACCACTAGTGTTTTCATTATGCTCAACCTTCTATTTCTTATCACCCGAAACCTTGAGAGTTACCATATTCCATTTTAAATTTTATTTCACACCGAACGGTTTATTTGCAGCTTCCAAATTACATTATCGACAAGGCCTTTCAGAGGATTGGTTTCACACCACCAAATAATATATTGATTTTGATTTCAGGGATGATGATTAACCCATAAGAGTACCATGCCAGTATTGTAAAATTAGTTTCATAGGTACCAATAGATTCATCATCCTTTTTATAAATTTCAATTAATTCCTTATCCATATTTTTTCATAGAATATAAGGGAATTAAATACTAAAAACTATCCCAATAAACTCTTTCCATTACATAGATTCAATTTTATCTTGTTCCCTCATGTTCTTAATAATAGTCCACCACTGATCAAATTCACCTTCCAAATGATAAATATCCAAAATGATTTTTGTAATTTTTCAAACACTGAAGGATGGAAAATATATTTTCAGTCATACCAATCAATTGTTTAAAAACAAGTGGATTAGAAGACACACAAAAAGAAAGTGGATGATGACTCTTAAAGGACTCAATAGAAATTTGTTCCATACTCTTATCATTTGGAAGTCTAGAAAAATTCATAGATTTTTTGAGTATAGTAATAATATTTTTTAATATCCCATATCATTCGGTTTTTCAGGAGGAGAATTGTTTCATTTTCAATTTCATTCATCATTAAAATGGTTCCTTTTGGGTTCCAGCCATTGACTAAAACCAGAAAGAATATTTTGAGAAACACTAATCATAATGGTATAATCAAATAATAAAGGGAGAATACTTATAATTTTTCAATCTATGGCACCTGAGTGTAAATACTAGGTCATTTGTGATTATTAAGAACTCTAGCATTATAACTTATACATAGACTTATACTTAGAGACATCCTAATACATATCCTTAGAAATATTTATAGGGATCTCACTAATATTTTCTCATCCTTGTTTTCAAAGGTTGACTAAACCTTTTTTATGATACCAACTATAGTAACCCAAGATTTTCATACATTCAAATTGAATCATTTTTAGAATACTTAATACATTACACAAACACACTCCCAAATACCATATTAGTTTAGTGCCTTTAGAAACTCAAAACATAAATTTCTAGTCTGGTGGAAGATCTTCAATTATTCATACAAGATCATTCTCTTTAGTATGTTTACTTAAAACCGTTCATTATAACATAGGGAAAGTAAACATAAGAAAGAGGTGAGATCATATTCTTAGTAAGGGTAAACAAGGAATATATAAAAGAATAATAATAAAATAAGTTTTTACAAACATGATCATGCCATTTAATGATAATACCCTATATATCAAAAGATCATATGCATGAGTTATGATATAAATATTGGAAATTTATATGATAATAATAATAATTAAATAATATAATCTATGAACTCATAAAATTAACATATGACATGAAATTATGTCATAAAAATAAACTTGTAAATTTTTTACATGTATAAATATTATTAGGTTCACTCATTAAATTAAATACATGAAATATTTCCCTTACATACACATATGGATATGAAAACTAGGTCTACAGATAAAATCATGGACATGAAAACTAGGTCTATGCATAAAATTGTGAACATGAAATGAGGTTCACACATAACATATATACCTCATGAGTTATCCATATTTACCCAATTAATTGGATTTATATATTGGTATCACCCATCACATCATAAAAACCATACATATATGTTCCACAAGAAAATAAATCATTCATCATATCAGAACCCATTGAATGAAATAGATTTCATAAACATAATTCCATCATAATATAACCCATGAAATGAAATGGGTTTCATAAATATCATTTCATTATAAACATAAACCATTCATAAAAATAAAAATTATGGAAAAATTGAATAATATTTGCATTAAAACATAAGTAACATAAAAAACTTATATCATAGATGAATAATAATACCGAGATATCTCTTGAAAACAATTCTTTAGGAAAATTTCATTTTTTCTTTGAAAACAATATCTTTATTCCAAATGTCATGCAATACTAAAATAAAAAATATTTATTTAAAAATAAATTTATAATATTTTAAGGGAAGATTATAGGAAATAACTCATCATGAAATCATAAAAATCCATTAATTCTATATAAGTTAAAAAACACTATTCTCAAACTTTTTCTGGAAATTTCAAAAACTGTCTTGTTTGAAAAAAATCAAAAAGATTCCTTTAAAACTATTTTATTAAAATTAGAACATGGGTAAAAATACCTTAACTTTTTTTAGTATTATAGTAAAAATATTTTGGAAGTTTTATTTTAAAAAACATGGACATGTATTATATATATTACTTAGTGGATACTTACATATAAAAAATCCCAAATAATAATGTGATTGTGAAATAACCCATACAACATTATAATCTGTAGAATAGTATGCCACAGGAAACAAAAAATATTATATGGATATTAAAATACCATAATATTATGGTTAATAAAAATAAAATACTTTTATGTGAAATATATACATCACATAGAAGAAACAGCAGTGTTTGAGGCATGTGTATCATAGAAGTAAAGGGGAGACAAAAATCCCTTACCTTAGGTCTGATTCCCTCTGTAAGTATCTAAAACACAAGTATAGTGGTTTTAAAAATATTATTAACTTATACCAGAATAATAATAATTTTTATGATATCATATATGATTCATTTATGACTTTATATTACATGTTTATTAACAATTCCAAGTTAAAGAAAGGTTTCAGGTAATAACTGTTTTGTTTATCGTATGTATTTGGAATTGTTTTTGTACTATTACATAAATCATGATTTAATAAATTCCAAAATGTAAAAAATTATTTATATATCATATATATTTAGTGTATTAATATATATATATATATGATAGATATATTAAATTGAATACACCGCTCATGAAGACGGTAAGTCATACGTATGCATGAACGTTGTTTCCGTTTTCTTATCAGACTAAAGGGAAGAGGGTAAATGAATATATATATATATATGTATATATTTTATTAGAATTAATATTTAATATATTTCATATTTATTTATTGAATAATTTATTTCATAATCATTCTATAAATGGTTAACATTGATGATGAATCGCATCGCGTTGTGGAGAAGATAGACCGTACGTGCGCACGAGTAACGATATCATTATCTTAGTGGGAAAGCTATGAGAATTTAGATGTTATACTAATTAAGAATAATAAATATCATGTCATAATTATTATTTATATCCATTATATCCATCGTTATACCCATACAAATAAATTAGTGATGAAAAATAGATTACACCACGAAGTGGAGATGGTAAGTCGTACGTACGCAGGTGCGGTACTTCCATTTTTCATAGGATGGATAAAAGATGGTATTTGGTTATTCCATAATCATAATAAAATATTATAATATATTTTTTACTTGATTTATTACTTTATAATGGAATCAACACACGAAGAGGATGTTGAATAAGAAAAAAATTTGAAAGAGTGGGTAAGGATATCACCTCTTCTTCGATAGTATCACCATAGATATCCTATTAGGGACACTTGAGTTGGTATTTCAAGAATAAAAAAACCAATATAATGTTACTAGGGATGTTTATAAGGGAAATGGGTAGGTTATGGATGAGATTAAAGTCTCGATGTAAGGTGAATAAGTGAGGTTGGAGGTTCCCTTTTATAGTTGAGGAGAGGGGCACTTTTAGAAACTCTCAAAATATTAAATTAATATAAATTTATTTTTGATTTAAAATAGATTAAAAGTGAGTTTTTTACAATATATGGTTATAATAAGTCGAATTAAAATCATACAATAAAAATTATGTATGTTTTTATTATTTTTTTAATCCTTATTTATTTGGTTTAACCCATATTTTTCCCTTTTAATTCTTACCATGATATCATGTAATTTACACGTTGTGGGTTAATATAGTTACAATAAAATTCCAAAAGACCAATAAATAAGTCATTTTTGAAAATTTATGACTTGTTAAAATAATTTGGTTTATTTTTTTATTTTTATGAGTTTTATATTATTTAATAAAATATTATTTATTTGAAAATATCAATAATGTCATTTTTTGACAATATTCAATACTTGACTTTTAAAAATATCATAAAATGATAAATTATAAAAAAAATAATTTTGGAATTATCTAACATGCCATAGTTGTCTAAATAATTCATGGGTGACATTAATAATCTCATTTTATATTTATCATAGTATTTTTATTATCATTTATTTAGTTCTTCCATTAATTAATCAATTATCGCATCATCATTGTGTCACCAATTAAGGGAATTATTTTATCACTAAAAATTATAAATAAATTACAATGATATAAATAAATCTTGTAGATTTAAAATGAATATTTATAGTTGAACATATCCCCTATATAACTTCATATTGAAAATATTTTACTTTATAAAAACAAAAGTGTAAGAAAATTGTATTTTATTTAAATATAATATTATAAATGTATTTAAGTCATCCGAGTGGCTCCAAGTGGTCTCAAAATAGATAAAAGGATTATTTTGTTCTAAAAACACTCATCCAATTAAATTAGGACATGTATTAGGGTAATTTTATAAGGATTATAATATTATTTTAACCTTTAATTACCTAATTTACCCTTAACCGTGGTAAAAGAACTAAAGTTACTATTCAAAAAAATTAAGTTGTTTCTATTAGACCAAAAAATTCATAATAATTAAACTGAGTTTTTACTTTTTTCAGAGTTTTATTCACATAGGTTGCAAAATTAATTTTAACTCTAATCCCACATACGTAGGTAGAAGGCAATAAAAAGAATATTCAATAAGTTTTATAAGTTTTTCTATCTAATTTTTTAATAAAAATGATTCCAGTGACCTACATTGGATTAATATACGTATAATTATACAATTTTTACATTATTTTTTTAAATATAAAAAATATTTAAATATAAAACATAATTTTTAACTATAAGGAAGTATTTTTCCTTATTCCTCAAAATATGAAACTTCTCAAAAAAAATACTAAATTTTCACCCTCAGTTAAATTTGAAATTACACATAAAAAATGATTTCTATTTTACCAAAGTAAATTTATAAGATATTATAAAATTAATTTTATCATTATTCACATAAGTACATAAAAAGAAGTTCCTTTAAGAAAATAATATTTTTAAACATATACAGATTTTACCAAAGATTATACATTTCATTATAAATTTTTTTTATATGAAATATTTTAAAAATTAGTTATTTATATTCATATTACTATTTTTAATGGATAGTTTATAACTATATCAATTAAATAACTATAATATTAAAGTTTTGTTTCATATAAACTCATTATTTCATGTAATATAAGATAAGTACGTGTTTCATGTAGTTCAAGGTTAAATTATGTTGCGTATAACGTAATCCAAACATAGTGATTCTATATAATAATGAAAATGTATATTAAGTGTTATGTTAAGTGAGAAATATCAAAAATATTAAATTAATTTCAAATATATAAATTTTAAAAAATCTAGAGGTGTTAGAGGAATATTTAAATAAGATTAATGGTGGTGGAAGAAGAAGTAAAACAAAAATACAAGTTTGAGACTTTTACCTCTTCTTTAGAGGGAATATTTTGGATTACACTTAAATAATTTTAATAGGGATTACTAAACAAAATAAGACCTCTAATATGAGGTTGGGTAAGTAAAGAATGTATTTTGTAAAGAATTGGTCAAAAAAGGGGGTTTGGCTGTGTGATTTGGCGAAGAGAGGGGGTGTCCTTTTATAAAAGGGGAAGAGTACACACATTAAATTTATGAATAGAATAAATTGTAACAACGTTTTTGCACATGAACAAAAGATAAATATGGGACATTATTAAGACTTATAGGTTATAATGTCTATATAAGGCCATAAAATTGATTTTGGACAAGTTTATAGGTTATTTTACCCCTTATATTTTTATTTTAATCCCCTCAGTAAATCGGGTTTTACCTTAACCGAGATAATTAATTTTTTCTATTTTTATAATTAAATATGGTAAAAAAAATTAAGGTGACCTCATTAGTTAATATAAATTAATTTTATTGCAAAAATTTAGTTCAGTTTTTAAATTTTCATTTATTAAAGTGGAAAATTTTAATTTAAAATTAATCTCATGGACGTGATGAGAAAGTAGTTTTCTAAAGAGAAAATATTGAAAAGTTTATAATGTTTTCATATAAAAAATCAACATGAAATAGATTATGATGAACAAAATTGGATTAAAAAATATATAATTGAACTAATTTTACTTTAGAAGAATTATTAAAAAAATTGGATGTTTTTAATAACTTTAAATAAAAAATAAATTCTTAATAAAAACCAGTATTTTTCATTATTCAAAAAAAAATTTATCTTTTCAAAAAATTATAAAAAAACCACTAGATAATTTTGACATCTTGACTTGAAAATTTTATTTTATTTTGTAAAAAACATTAATTTTAAAATAATTATGAAAAATGAAACAAAATTGTTTTATAGAAAAATATAGATTTAAGCGTAAAATTAGATTTCTTCATATCTCTTGCCTAGAAAACAATTAAAGATTTAGATAAATGTATAATATATAAATTTTAGTAAAATAATTTGTTAAAAGTGGTTTTTTTTTATTGAAACAAAACGTTTTTGTGCACAGAAAAAGAGTTTTATAGAAAATGTATTCTTTTATTTTCAGGTGGTTCTTATTTTTATTTATAATTAATTTATTAGTAATGAATTCATTTTATATACACGTGTAAACCATATATTTTAATAATTTATTTAATCTTATTCATACCTTCCATTACAATAGCTATGTAATTACCATCATATTAAATAATAATATTTTAAGAGTATGTTTCATTTCATTAAAACTTGACATTTCATGTATCAAAATATACTAAAGAAATTAAAGTTATTTGAAAAAAATATATTTCATAAGATATCCGGGTGTCATAATGATAATATTAGAAAATAAAATCTAAATAATATTTAGAAGATATATAGAAATATGATTCTGATTTTATGTTACAATTGTGAAGAATACAAGGCAATTGAAGACTCTAAGTTGTGGAAAAAGATCTGTCTTATATATTTTGTGACATTTTTGGATATTAAGATATACTTCAAAATTGTGGGAAGTGATGAATTGGAAACTGATGATATTCTAGTATAAATAATCAATGGGAACAGTTTATATTCACATGTGTGATATGATGAATGTTTACCAGTGTAATATGGTGGACCTGGTGTAATATGATAAATTCCTAGAACCCATTGTACTTTGATAACTACATTTATAGTAGATAATTTGTGACTCTATGAAAACCAAATTACACTATGGAGTAGGTTTTTAATATTTTGTTTGAACCTTATAAAAACAAAAATTCCATTTTTTATTAATTAAATTTCATTACTAGAAGTGTTTATGATAGGTAAATAAAAAAATATCCACTAACATCTTAATAGGTTAAATATGTTCAAAAACAAATAGGGCTAAAATAATAATTGAATAATTGGAATTTGGTAAAAATATTTGGAAACACCTGATCCCCCCTAAGTATCGGTACCAATCATAGGGTACCAAAATTAAATTTTCATGAAATATACATGTTTTTATAATCATAAAACCCATATTATTAAGAAATAAAATTTTATTGATTAAAAAGTTATGAACAATAATATGACTATAATATTTAAATACTTTATAGTAGAATAAAAATTTGAATTCCAAATACTCTCCCAAGTTTTTTAAGAAAAAATAAATTTGTAAAAAAGTGTCTAATACATCTATCTTTTACACTGAAAAAAACTATTAGAATATAACACTATAGAGACTATGAATTTAATAGGGACTTGTATTTATCAAGAATAACTAAAATTCATATAATAGTTAAATAATTAAATAAGGAAAGAAACAAATAGAAACTGAAAAAACAAAATTATCTTTTCTTTTGATTATAATGTTTTTGATAGTTCAATGTCTTTGATAAAAGTTTTAGTTTTATGGAAGGATAAAAAATTAGTACCCTGATGTGAAAATAACCTTTTTATCTCGATTTATCTACCTCTAAAAAACCATGATTTCATTATAAATGTTTAAAGAAAAGTCTTAATTATATTTTTCAGTAGAAAAATACTTTAGGTTAGAGGTATTAGTGGTAGATCTAGATGTAATGGTGACTTATTTTTAGAAAATGAAATATCAACCATAGATTTACCCGGGAAATATTTTGGTGGTTTGAAATATTTATTAATAATTCTCTCAAATAATGAAATCTATTCAAATAAATAATCCGTATCTCTTTTTTACCAAATTGAAAAGGTAATTTTCCACCCATATATAACATTATTAAATTCTCATCCTTGAAATAATACAATATTACTACATATATTTTCCTAAAAAAATATCCATATGTTTTTTATATCTCAATAATTTCTTCTTTACTGACATAGTTAACATAGGAAGTATCAATCTAATACTCAGAATAATTGCCAACATATTTTATTATTTTATCCAATTTGGTTTAATGAATATTTAGTATATTATAAAATATTCCCATAAAAAATTATTTTTCTTTATTCTATTTCTCAAATTATCCATGTACTTTCATGATCCTTCACGATTAAAAATCTACTTCTTGAACAACTCTATATGAGTTTGAGAGATAATGGGTGTAGCTTCAACAACATGCATAGTGTATTAACCTCTTTCATAATACTATCTCATTTCCTTCAGCATGGAATTTCTAAAATTTATCTTCCACTTATGAAGGTTACTTAGATGATGATTTAGAGTTTCAAGAAATCAATTCATCAAGATCCTATAAAATATTATCTTGTTTATCTCTCTGTAAGTGAAAATTTTCATTCAAAGGATCTTCCTATGCATTTAACAAATTTATGGAAGCGTTTTACTATCCATGTTATTATAGTAATATATCATTAAGGTATAAGAAACTATTATACACCATTGAAAATCATCATCTAAGGATGTCCTGAATCACTTTATATCACTATGATCCTCTATACAAACTTGCTTCGACTCACAAATCAACTCTCTCTTGAATTCATGAAATGTATCCAAAGTTATAGAGACACACCAAAAAGAAATAATCCATTCATTAATTATATCTAGATCCATTTATATAGTATTGAAATGATATTTTAAGGATTTTTTCTTCCAAAAAAAGTAGAGAGAACACATGATTTACTAGTTTTAGTATTTAATACCATTTCAATTTGAGCCTCTGGTATCACCTTAATCTTAGCAGAGTCAGTTTTTAAAACCATTTGAGATATAAGTTCCTCAAAATATGACATAGAAAATTAATTTCCTTCTTATTCTTGTAATTTATTTTTTACTTATTTTTTATTAATCATAATATCACATATTTATTCAAAAAACTTATTAAACTTAGAAACAATATAATTTTAAAGATGTGTATATTCTCATTGAAAACATGATTGTCCATTTGTTTTTAAATAGAGTGAAAAGAAATGTATTCAAATCCCTCGTCAACATCTATATCTTCAAGATTATATCTATAATCATTGTCTGTTTTAGACATATTCTATTGATTAGACTCTTTGACCATCACATATTCACTCACTAACCCCTATAAATTAGCATCTATAGATTCTAGAAACTTAGTCTTGGAATGTTGTACCATGAGGGGCTGGGGTTGAATTGGTATGTTACGAGATTTTAAAAAATTTAATATGAGACCTTTACCTTTAGATATGGTTATCCTATTATAAAAACCACTATTTAATATATCACTTTATCGATTTTAGACATACCAAATATCATTCACAGATACCGAAATTAAAACCTATAGGTACATATAAATTTTACTTAGTTTAACCACACTAGTCCATGTCCATGGAGTATACTCTCAATATTATGATAGTGTGACAATAAACCTCTATAATTTTCTATTACAGTGGATAAAAATTTTATCTGATGTCACCCCTCACCAAGGAGCACTGCCTATACAACTTTTAGATAAGTCACTCCTCACCAAGGATAAATACCTATATAATAATTTTGGGAGTATCTCACTACCTCTCAAGGGTCTCCCCATTTCTTCCTTTATAAACTCCTCCAAAAGATATTAGTTTATAGAATTTTGATCACTTTTTAGTGAATTAACAAGAAGGTAACTCCTTATTTAGTAGTAAAATATTCATTATAATTATTGATGTGATGCTCCAATGTATACCACTTGATTCTACTAATACCATAAACAGATATAATCAAATCATTATAAAAAGAGTTGAATCTTTGATCACCTAAAAATATTCACATAGAAACATAAAATATTATTTATATTGAATTAATCTATCATAAGTATTATCTTCAATGTATTCCATCATCCTTAATCTAATCAATAACATGTTTCACATATAATTATTCATCATATGCCATCCTCTTTACAGACTTAATATAGTATTGATAATCATTCCAAGATACATCCTTCTCCTTCTGTTTCATATAATGATAGATGTCGTTATGATATATAGTAATTCAAAATTATAAATTTTATATTCAAGACAACTTTAGTAAGAAACAACATAATCCTATTTAATTAAAATATTCAATGTATACCATATTTCTCAACATATTCCTTCAAAGTTTTTCGAAATAACAGTTTTTTTCTCAAAATTATCCTTTATTATGTTATTTATATCTAAAAACATTATCCATTTATTCCATTCATATAACTCCATTTTTCATTTAGGATATTTTAATTTGAAATTCATGTCTTGGAAAATAACTATTGTGAAATTACTCTATTTAGAGCTCATCTGTTGTATTATTTTCATGAACATATCCACCAATAAACTCTACTTTGGGTTGTTAGGTTTTTTACATATCTTACAAATGGTTAAAGTAGTGAAATTATATGAAATTTGGTTATAAAGTCTAGTTTTTCACTATCAATACTGTGTCCCCTGCTTGAAATAAAAAATTCAATATTTTCATTATATCAACCATGGTGGGGTATTACAATTACCATAATATAGTGATTAATTTTTTAAACACAGTTTGAAACTACTTTATCCATTATTTATTATCCATTTTTATTTCAAATATAGAAAATTTGATACTTAAAATTTACCCCTTTATAGAAAAATTACTTTATAATTGCCTATTTCAATAATTATTACATACAGTTGATAATATTATTTAATACACATGTTTTAGTTTAGCTATTTTTTATAGGGATTGTATATTCTCCATTTAGGTTCTTATTGTACCCCGGGGCACCCTGATAGGGGAGTGGTGAATCACAGTGTCAACTTTATATTTTTATTAAATGTATATTTTATCCATATTGGTTGGAACTTGTTAAACCCATTTGATAAGTGTGTATATTTACCAAGATTACAAAACTAAAAATAATATCATAATACTACAAATTCTACTTTGTTCACCAGTTAGTGTTAATAAAATAAAAATATTCTAAAATTGTGTCATTTATTACATAATCCACTAAGAATTAATATATTTAGTGTATTAAAATAGTTAATCCATGGAACTATTTTCCAGGACCATTTCCTTTGTAATGAATTTTGGGAAAGTGAACTACCTCCCTCAGTTCACTTTATCTCACTCCTCCTTACACACAAATCTGGAAGAAGTCTTCCTTAGTTTAATGACTTGAGTGTCACCTTCATATCATCAAAAAAAATTCTTATTTTTCATCAGGACATATTGAGAATGATTCTTTGATTCCCATGTTGGTCTCTAGAATACCCACCAGAAAATGTTGTGTGGTAAAATCCTAATCCAAACTATAGTTCACATAATTCCTACATGAACCATTATTCATCATGCACTAGTCACATGATCCACTATCCACTATGAGATAGAATTTAAACCAGGGGAAAAATATATAAACCAATGTCCAATTTTCATTGACCACATGATCTAATCACATGTTCCTTCTTTGTGCACCTAATGTGTGCAATTCCTCTATGAACTACCATCCACACAAATCTTCTATAATCATCCTTCCCAAAAAAATACCACATGAAACTATCACATGTGTAACATCTCTATGCATTAATTTCACATAATCCTACTCTTTACACTTCATATATTGACCCTAATTACCATGTATTTCCTATGCAGTATCACCTTCACACACTGATTAAACATTAATATTTCTCATTATCTTTTTATCACTTCCATAATGATGTGATCATTTGGGTATTTATATAAAAATACCTATAAGTTTTTAATCACTAAAATTACAATTCAATCCTTCTCTAAATCCCTTGTGTGTACTTTCATTGTATTCCTCCTACAATGAATATACCTCATAGATAATCCTCCTTTGAATGCTCACCACTTTGTAAAAATCACATGGAGAATCCATCTTTCCCTACCTTGAATCATCAACACATTACTACAAATGTATCCATTAGTTGTGAAATTTCAACATCATGGACTACTTGCAATGAACTACCTATGCAGGTTTCACAAAAATATGGACTTTTAACTGCCATCTTCCCATACAGTTCAAAAACACTCCATGGGGTTACTAGAATTCATTGTAACCCATCAACCATAAAATCCTACCATAAAATTACCACATAGTCTATATACCTTCTTCATTATCCACATTCTTATTATGTGATCCACATTCCTACCATGTGAAAACCTTTCTTATCCATGAATTTCTCACACCAAAAATTTGGTTAACACTAATAATCCACCCCATTATACAAACTTATTCACATAATCCTTTGGGATTCCTTGATCAACTAAGAACATGATTGAAGAAAACACAATAACCCCTTAAATAAATTTTTTGATCATCTTGGTCCTAATATTCTCCCTCATTAGGTTTATTGGAAATCTATATTGAAATGAAATACCAAACACATACTTCATTTCACATAAAAAAATTTAGAACAACTCTTTCATCACTCTATGTTTATACGAGTAATGATTGATATAGAAAATAAGATTTTAAGAGAGCATTGTGTGCATAATTACATGAAACATTCATGAACTACCCAATATTTATTCTCAAACAACACCAAATATATGCATAAAATATATTTCCACATGTATTTTATCTCCACTTTACTTCCACACTATAAAATCCTTCCGAATTTCACAAAAATTTCACCCCCTTTGAAAATAACCTAATGAGATAGGGGACCATCCAATCAGGAATAATCCTTAAAATTAATATATATATATATATATAATGTGCGTAGGGTATTATTTTAAACCCCCTCAAGCATAATGAGGTGGTTAAACCCATAGGTTCAATCAAATTTTCTCAAAAATTGGGATGGATAATTAATTTTTCATAGTGTTTATCACTTATTCATTCCTTCCAATATTCTATACTCTGGCTATTACCTTATATACATTTTCATTAATAAAGTGATAAATGAAATCAATATTCTTGGTATAGGAGTGTTGTACAAGATTTTTTATGAGATAAGTTGCACTCTTGTTATCATATAATATCATTATTGTTTTTTTCACCTCTTCATCAATATCTTATTGAACTTTATTTATCCAAACAAGTTGAGTGCACACTTTGGTTAATATACTCTATGTAGCCTCTTTAATTCTCACTAAAGTAAATTCTTGCTTCTTACTCAGCTAGGTAACACATTTACCTAAAATAAAGAATATACCATCATTTAAAGACTTTTGGTATACCAACTCCCCAACCCAGTCAACATTCAAAAAATGGAAATAGTCCATGATCCTCTTCCACATCAAAGAGAAAGGAAAAATTAAGAGTACCATAAATATACTTAATGATTCATCTAACTATCGTCAGATGTCATTCCTTTGGATTTATTTGGAAATTATCTTTTAAACATACTATGAATACAATATCTGGCCACATCTCAATCAAATATAGAAATCTTATAATTATCCTTCTATACAACATGGGGTCTATATACATCTAATATTTATGTTTCCCAAGTCTAGTTCCAACTGAAATCGGTGTTGAAACTATTTTATAATCATGTGTATAAAATTTATTCAATGTTTCTATAAAAAACATAGACTTTGAGAAAAATCTTTATATCATACTATGATATACTTATATCCCCAAAAAAATAACTGATTTCACCAACCATATACATTTTAAAATATGATATCATTATCTTAAAATAGTCTTCAACACAATTTTGTTTCGTTATTCTAAATATGATATCATCCACATACACAAGAACTATGAATTGATCTTGTATATAATTTTTCACATATATATTGTGATCAATAACACCTCTTATGAATTAAATCATTTTAAAATCTAATTCTAGATGTGCATGCCATGCTTTCACTTCTTGCATTAGATCATACAATGCCATCTTCATCTTGAACTCTATATCTTCATCATTTCAAATTATATTTCCCACTAGTTGTTCAATATTGAATTATTATTGAATTATACCATTCAATAAATCTATTTTAACATCCTTATGATAAATATTCAAACCTCTTGAAATTTACATTACCAAAAAGAGTCATATCAAGTTGAGTCAATCAACTAGTGAAAATGGTTCTTTGACGTAAAACTATTCTATCTATGCATATAATTTACAAAAAAATATTTGATTTAATTTAGATCACATTTCCATTATTATTGAATTTATTATTTAAGACCCCCTTTTTTCAAATAACATTGTGATGTTTAGGATTCATTACAAGTTTTTATGTTTTATTTTTATCAATTTAGACTAGTTCTTTAATCTTGGATCTAACCCATGATTTATCCTTTTTCGGTTCTTTAAATGATGTCGGTTCCACCATTAATAGTATAGTAGGATTCTCAAAATTCCACATTCTTCATGTCTATGTATGAGTAGTTCTATCCCTGATCATTATAAATGGATAAATTGCGTTCTCTTGTTTCCCCTTAGAGGCGTAACAAGTATTTATTCAGAAATCACTTCCTGTTTTAATTCATCCTCAAAATATTCATAATTTTCGGAGATTTTTAAAATGAAATGATTTATGTCAACTTATTCCTCCTCATTATACATTTTTTAAAAAGGTAAAATCCTTAAATTCTTCATACTATATTCCTAAATGACTTTAAAACCCTGATTCTCCGCTAATTTATTCATTATGTTATTGAAGAAATTTAGGATTTACTCTTTGTTAAGTATCATAGAATCAGTCCTTCATTATTCAAATCTCTATAATTTCCTTGATTATATTAATTATTTTACATGTATAACTATAAAGAACCATAAATTTCAAGGAAATTTGTTTTTTCTTAATTTATTTGGGATTTTACAAGAACGCAGTTTCTGACGGCACCTGATTCCGAGACCCGATGTGCCCGGAATCAACTTCCGAAGTTTAGCTCGGGTATGTTCAGTGAACGAACGAGCGGGTTTTTCTAACTTTTGAACCGGTGCTCGGAATCGAAATTTGAGGGCACTGATGGAACCGCAATGCCGGTAATTGCTTAATAGGACTTTTACTATAGATGTGTTTGCACAAGAGAAGAAGTTTAATTTTGTGGATTGATTAAGAGGTGAATAAAATTGTGGGACAATTTTATTATTATATCTTAAGTGGTTATAACCTCTACATGGGGAAGTTAGGGTGGGACCCACCAAAAACCTAACTACTCATGTGAGGATAAATGTGGGGTGGGTCCCACACGAGCCCTAACCCTTCACATTTCCATAACTCTCATAAACCACCCTCTTTAATTTTGTAACTCATTTTTTTTAAATTGAGTAACATTCCTTTCCCTCTCTCTCTCCTCTCATTAATGAGTTAAGCTTCCTAATTAATTGATTCTTTTTAATTAATTTGAAAGGCTTGTTTCTTTTTTATAATATTGGGGAGCCTAAAGTTTTATTTTCCTTGGCAAATATTGGTTTGGGAGAATTAGGAAGAATGATATTCTCTCGTCGACGAACGCCGACTCCACCGAAGATAGACGACGTGTTTACCTTCTCCCTTCATCCGAAGCAAGAGCCTGAGGTAACGCCCATGAGGAACGCCGATTTTCTTCCTCTTCCTTCGTGTCAAGGGAGAACATGTCTCCCTCATATAACATCGTCAACGTCTTTCCTTCCAACATTGAAGAAGCGACGCTACGAATGACGAATGACACGAGGTAGGGGAATTTATTTGGTGTTCTCTTATATTTTGAGAAAAGAATGACGAGCGCGGACCAACCATTTCCAGGTTGATCCGAGGATCGCTCGTTCATGCGGGTTGATGTTGAGGTTTATTGTTTTTGCCCGTGAATTATTTATTTGTCATACGTCAACTTCATTTTGTTGGCCGCTTGCTATCATTATAACGGGAGGAGGTCAGACCGCACAAACACGGCCGACCCTCCTCCCCCTTTTTGTTGATTATGTTGCAGCTCAAATGAAGGAGGCTCGGTGCAACGGCACCGCACGGAATCATGGAGAAATACGGCAAGGATGTGTGGTGCCGTCGCGCTGCGCCGTTGAGGCCGAATGAAACCGCGGCCGGAGTCGGGACCGCGGAGGCAATTCGAAGACTCTGCTGGTTGAATGTTGTGTGTGGATTTATGGGCGATGACAAACGGGGCCGCAAGGTAATTTTGAAGCCTCCGTAGTGAAGGTCGGGTCCGGGGAGGACCGCTGGCGAAGGTGGTGAGCAAAATGGACCACCGGAGAGCGTCCGGTGGTTCGCAGAAAACACCGTCGGCACGGCGGCGCCGGCGTCTGGCACACCGCTGGGGAGGCCCGCCGCGGCTTCAGCTGCGGCGGCAGGCCGCTGGTACTGCGACCGTGCAAGACCGAGGGAGGTGGGACGCAGCGTTCAGCCGCGTCCATTGACAAGGGGCGACCCCCACACGGGGCAGCGGTTCATTCAAGGGGGGTGCCCCCCCCCCCCCTTTGCGCATCTGCTCGGCCATTTTGGCCAAGCCACCTGGCCAGGCCAGCGTGTCTGGCCGGGCCGCACCAGCTGGGTCGGGCCGTGCCCAAGCGGTCCGACCCAGGGGGTCTCGGGCCGGATCGGTCCGGGCCCAAAACCCCCACTTCCGGACCTTTTTCGGTCTTTCACCCATATCATGGGCCACAGACCTCCGATCGATACACCGTTAGTTACATAGCGATCCTTGGATCGAGGCTGTTGTTTTGGTATATTACACTCAAGGATTTGGAGAACTTTGAGTATGGCCAGGTTGGTTCGGACATGAAACCAACCGGGCCCTCGGAGCAGAAACCCTTATATCTTGAGCTCCGGACATCCGATTGACGTGCCGTCAACTTCGTTGGATTCCTCTTGATGAGACGCAACTTTTGGAATACTTATCCTAAGGTTTGGATGCATTTGGATAGTGGCTGGGTTGGATTGCACACGAATCCAATTGGGCCCCTGGAACGGAAAAGCTGATAACTTTCAGACCGGACGTCCGTTTGATGAAACGTCAGCGGCGTTGGTGATCACGTTGAGAAACGGTCCCTATGATTATACCCTATGAGAGTTCAGGGTATATTTGAGATATGTATGGGTTGGTTTGCACACAAAACCAACTGGGCCCCTGGGACCAAAAGGCTAATAACTCACAGACCGGGCATCTGATTGACGCGCCGTCTGTTGCGTTGAGACCCCTATGACGATGTGGTCCTTTGAGATACTTCTTTGTGAGACTTTGTGATACTTGGAATATCGAACTCTTGGATCATGGATTGGACCCTCTCGGAATGAGCATGTTGTGTGCGGAAACCCTAGAGATGGCTGAGACTTGATGACTGCTGATCGATTGACTCGGTGTGCTTAGGATAGCCCAGTGGGGAGCGCTTGGTTGTATCAGCAGACCCACGGTGGAGGATCTCTTTGTAGTATTGGAAGACCCATGGTACTCAACAGAAGGATTACCTCTAGAGGCTATGAGGGGGAGCGCTTGGTTGTAGCGGCAGACCCACGGTGGAGGAGCACTTGGTTGTAGTGGCAGGCCCACGGTACTCAAAAGAAAGAGTACCTCTGGAGCCTATGAGGGGGAGTGCTTGGTTGTAGCGGCAGACCCATAGTGGAAAGCACTTGGTTGTAGCAGTAGGCCCACAGTACTTGATAGGTGGAGTACTACAGCAGTCCAAGGTTAGTGGGGCGCACTTGGTTGTAGCAGCAGTCCCACTATACTCGACAGAGGAGGAGTCCTCCAGAAGCTGTGGTTTTGACATCATGAATAAAATCCTGGTTGAGATGAGTCTATGATCTTGTATTTACCTCATTATTGAGATGGGTCACTTGATAACTTAGGTATATGTATGGGAATATACCTGGGTAGTGGTTATCCGTTGATTTCATAATCTTTGTGTTTCCTCATGATTGAGATGGTTTACTTGATAACTGAGGTATATGTATGGGTATATACCTAAGTAGAGGTTATCTGTTGAGATCTTTCTTTGTGGTTATCCTTGTTGTATTTAGTGAGACCTTGAGGGTCTCGGGGTCCGTACTGAGTATCGTTATACTCACCCCTGTACGGGCTATGTCCGCACCTCGTTGTGTTGGTTGCAGACGACGGGCAGAGCTGACAAAGGCCAAGTGTTTGAGGATTGGCTGGTACCCAGAGGTGGATCTCATGACGATTCAGTATTCGGAGGTGGACTTCACGACGTGACGATACTCGGAGCAGGTTGATGGGCGAGAGCGTTATGGAGGCTATCTGTACCTATCCTTCAGGTAGGACCTGTGGTGGATGAACCAGGAACTGCACTATTTGTACCTACCCTTCAGGTAGGATCCGTGGTGGTCGATCTAGGAGCTGTGCTAGCTGTACCTAGCCTTCAGGTAGGATCCGAGGAGGACAAACCAGTAGTTGCTACCTTTCTCCTAGCTATTGTCTTTTCTGTTGTACTTTTGTTCAGTTGTAGCTGTACTTTCGATTGGGTTTGTATTCTGGCCCATTTGGTTTTCAACACATCCATTTGTACTTAGTGTATTACTTCCGCTTGTACTCTGTGGTGTTTGTTACTTTTATAAAGGCAATGCCTTCCCAGTTATCGAGAATTGTGCCTTTGGTGCTAGTCTCCATCCCCTGGCCTATGGAAGGCGGGCTTGGGGTAGTCACGACACGGGCCCTGAGGACGGGTCGTGACAAATTGGTATCAGAGGAGTTCGGTTCTACCACAGAACTCATGAATCTGATCTTTTTCTATTCGAATCAATAGTGTTAAGGGTACCGAGTGTGGTCTTCAGTTCAGGGAGTCCAGTGTTGGTGCGGTGGCTGACATATCTGTACACCAGGACCCTGACTTCTGATTTCCTACTTTGTGCATGAAAACACTGATTGCGTGTGTGTTTCCAAAAGTTTTAAAGTCAACTCAAACCAGGTCAGCTCACTAGGTATAAATCATTGACTATGTCGTATCTTTTCAGGATGTCTCCACGCAGACAGTCAGTTGGAGTTTCTAGAGAGTACTCGATGACGGCCCACCAAGCGGCGAGGCTCCGGTGCGGGGCCCTTTTTCTTGTTGGCACCCACGGGTGGTGTACCAGCAGCACCACCACCTGTTGGGCAGTAGATGCCACCAGCCTTACTAGCTAAATGTGCATGCTTTCAGAGCGCGTTGCATGAGTTCCAGCAGCAGCGGGCTCTGAGGTTACGAGGTGAGGCAGATTCTCAGACTGCAGAGCACTAGCTAGAGGCGATTGCTAGAGTTTTCCGCCTAGCTGAGACATCAGTAGAGTGGATGGTAAACTTGGATTCTAGTTTTTTCCTGTGAGTGACTATGAGGATGATCCGCATAGTGATGAGGCTTCGGTACGTGGACCGATGACTGAGGTAGTGCCTTCGGGTAGTGTGTTAGCTATAAATCACTACCTGTTGGTCAGTATTTACAACCGGCAGTACCGGTAGGTGACACATGTAGGCATACTGCCTTACACGTGTTCCAATATCAGATAAACTCAAGTTTCGAGGTGAGCCCGACTCACAGGTAGCTGAGAACTGGCTTGAGGAGGTGGATGATAGTTTTCAAGAGCTTATACAGCTTTGGCAGGACGATGTTTCAGTAGCTGAGTAATCATCGAGGCGTACCGATCGTTCTTGGTACTTTATGACTACGATATGATCAGTGATTTAGATCTTGGACTTCAGAGCGAGGTTTGTTTAAAGGATATCTGAGTAAGCACTCTTTTCTCTATCCATTCCTACTTATGTTAGGGTGCTAGAAAGAACCTTTGTGGTTGAATGTTCTTTGGCTGATCGGGTTTAGCCAGTGAATGTTAATAGTGGGAAGACGCAAAATGGCGTCAGTCTTAGAGACATGGGCATGAAAATGTTTCAAAAAGAGTAAATGTTAAGGAAAGATGAATATGCAGAGCAGCAGACGTGGAAGCAGAGCTAGGAGAGAAGCATGTGGTGGTGTACATTTTAACATGTTACAACCACCCACCTTTGTTATCCCCGCCAGGATCAGGGAGCTGGATGGAAGGGGAAGAGAGTAGCTGCATTGGTGTCAAGGAGAGTGATCCAATGGCTCTAAGAATGATTCGAGGGGCAGTCTGTGTCCACTATTAGCTGCCGTAGTAACATACATTGATACGAATCATTCCTTACTTCCACGAATCTTGTCCCAGACCTAGAGTTTCCAGTAAGTCATAGACTTGACCCTCACGTCTGGAGATACCTTGGGAGGAGACTGGATAATCACACTTACGCCGATAGTGTGATCTGACCCATGAGGCGAGAGTTTCTCTTGGAATCTCTTGGTGGCAGCGTCGAGGCCTTACGATGTTGTTCTGAGTATGGATTGGATCCACAGTTCATACGTGGATTGATTGTATTAGGAAAAAAGGTTGTGGTTTATCTACAACGTTGGTCGTCAAAAAGGAAAAACCCAGGTAGCACAGGATGGAATCATGCATAGGAAGGTGTAGCCGATCACTTTTGAGTTAGCCAACTTCACCCACGTGGCAGTAGGAGTTTTGAGTTTCAGTTCTAATCAGGAAAGGGAGTCCTCTAGAGTTTGGGGATGACGACCATGTCTTTATACGGGTCTCACCTCGATGAGGTTTACGGAGATATGGCCGAGGAGGCAAGTTATCTCCAAGGTTCAATGGACATTTCTAGGTCCTCAGCAGGGTAGGTGAGGTGGTTTACCACTTGACCTTTCCTCATCAATTGCACAGGGTGCACGACGACTTCCACAAATCTCAACTGGGGAGATACGTGCTTGACTCGACGCATATCATCGACCATGGGGAGCTGGACATTGGTGATGGGGTGACTTTTGCGAGGTTCCAGTAGTGGTTGAGGATCGACAGGAGCAGGTTCAACGAGGATGGTTGATTCCTTTTGTGTGTTTTAATAGGCATTATGGGAACCTCCAGGTGAGCACATGGGAGGGGGAGGCTCAGTTGCGTGCTCAGTACCGCTTTTGTATCCCTAGTTTGTGTTAAAGCTTTACGGGGACGTAAAGCTCTGAGGTGGGAGTAATGTAAAGAGCCGGAAATTTCAAGAAAATTTTTTTTCTTAATTTCTTTGGGATTTTACAAGAACACAGTTTCTGACGGCACCTGATTCCAAGACCCGGTGTGCTCGAAATCAACTTCCGAAGTTTAGCTCGGGTACGTTCAGTGAACGAACGAGCGGGTTTTTCTAACTTTTGAACCGGTGCTCGGAATTGAAATCTGAGGGCACCGATGGAACCGCAACGCCGATAATTTCTTAAGAGGAATTTACTGTAGATGCATTTTCACGAGAGAAAGAGTTTAATTTTGTGGATTGATTAAGAGGTGAATAAAATTGTGGGACAATTTTATTATTATATCTTAAGTGGTTATAACCTCTACATGGGGAAGTTAGGGTGGGACCCACCAAAAACCTAACTACTCATGTGAGGATAAATGTGGGGTGGGGCCCACACGAGCCCCAACCCTTCACATTTCCATAACTCTCATAAACCCCCCCTCTTTAATTTTGTAACAAATTTTTTTTAAATTGAGTAACCTTCCCTTCCCTCTCTCTCTCCTCTCATTAATGAGTTAAGCTTCCTAATTAATTGATTCTTTTCAATTAATTTGAAAGGCATTTTTCTTTTTTATAATATTGGGGAGCCTAATGTTTTATTTTCCTTGGAAAATATTGGTTGGGAGACTTTGGGAGAATTAGGAAGAATGATATTCTCTCGTTAACGAACGCCGACTCCACTGAAGATCGATGACGTGTCTACCTTCTTCCTTCATCCGAAGCAAGAGCGTGAGGTAACACCCACGAGGAATGCCGATTTTCTTCCACTTCCTTCACATCAAGGGAGAATACGCAGCCTTCGTAGAACATCATCAACATCTTTCCTTCCAACATTGAAGAAGCGATGATACGAACGATGAACGACACGAGGTGGGGGAATTTATTTAGTGTTCCCTTATCTTTTGAGAAAAGAACGATGAGCACGGACCAACCATTTTCAGGTTGATCCACTGATCGTTCATTCATGTGGGTTGATTTTGAGGTTTATTGTTTTTGCCCGTGAATTATTTCTTTGTCGTACGTCGACTTCTTTTTGTTGGCCGCTTGCTATCATTATAACAGGAGGAGGTCGGACCGCACAAACACGGCCGACCCTCCTCCTCCTTGTTGTTGATTATGTTGTGGCTCGAATTATGGTGGCGCGGTGCAACAGAACCACGTGGAATCATGGAGAAATATGGCAAGGATGTGTGGCGCCGTCGCGCTGCGCCGTTGAGGTCGAACGAAACAGCAGCCGGAGTCGGGGTCGTGGAGGCAATTCGAAGACTCCACTGGTTGAATGTTGTGCGCGGATTGACGGGAGATGAAAAATGGGGCCTCAAGGTAATTTTGAAGCCTCTGTAGTGAAGGTCGGGTCTCTAGAGGACCGTTGGCGAAGGCGGTGAGCAAAACGGACCACCGGAGCGCATCCGGTGGTCCGCGGAAAACACCACCGGCGCGCCTTGCCGGCACGGCGGCGCCCGGAGCACCGCCGCGGTGGTAGGCCACTGGTCCCGCGACTGCGCGGGACCGAGGGAGGCGGGACACGGCGTTCAACCACGTCTGTTGACAAGGGGAGACCCCCACAAGGGGTTGCAGTTCATTCAAGGGGGGCGGCTCCCCCCTCCCCCCCTTTGCGCATCCACTCGGCCGTTTAGCCGAGCCACCGGGCCTGGCCAGCCCGCCAACGCGCCGGGCTGGACCGCCAGGATGGGCCGCGCCCAGGACAGGCTTGGTCATGCCCAGGCCAGGCCGGGTCGTGCCAGCCGGGCCGGGCCGTGCCCAAGCGGGCCGGATCGGTCCGGGCCCGAAACCCCCACTTCCGGACATTTTTCGGTATTTCGCCCATATCATGGGCCACGGACCTCTGATAGACACACCTTTAGTTGCGTAGAGATCCTTGTATTGAGGCGGTCGTTTCGGTATATTACACATAAGGTTTCGGAGAACTTTGTGTACGTCCAGGTTGGTTCGGATACAAAACCAACCGGGCCCTCGGAGCGGAAACACTTATATCTTGAGCTCTGGACGTCCGATTGACGTGTCGTCAACTTTGTTGGATTCCTCTTAATGATATGGAACTTTTGGAGAACTTCACTTGAGGTTTGGATGTAGTTGGATATTGGATGGGTTGGATTGCACACGAATCCAACCGGGCCCCTAGAACGGAAAAGTTGATAACTTTCAGACCAGATGTCCGTTTGACGAACTGTCAGTGGCGTTGGTGATCACGTTGAGAAACGGTCCCTATGAGTATACTGTATGAGATTTCGGGGTACAGTTGAGATATGCCCGGGTTGGTTCGCACACGAAACCAACCGGGCCTCTGGGACGAAAAGGCTAATAACTCACAGACCGGGCGTCCGATTGACGCGCCGTCTATTGCGTTGAGACCCCTCTGACGAGACGGTCCTTTGAGATACTTCTTCATGAGACTTTGTGATACTTGGAGTATCGAGATCTTGGCTCGTGGAGTGGACCCTCCTGGAACGAGCATGTTGTGTGCGGAAACCTTAGAGCTGGCTGAGACTTGATGACTGTTGATCGATCGACTCGGTGTGTTTCGGATAATCCATTGGGGAGCTATTGGTTGTAATGTAAGACCCACGGCGGAGGAGCACTTGGTAGTAGCGGCAGACCCATAGTAATCAACATAAGGAGTACCTCCGGAGGCTATGAGGGGGAGCGCTTGGTTGTAGCGGCAGACCCACGGTGGAGGAGCGCTTGGTTGTAGTGGCAGACCCATGGTGGGAAGCGCTTGGTTGTAGCAGCAGGCCCACAATACTCGACAGGTGGAGTACTACAGCAGTCCGAGGTTAGTGGGGTGCACTTGGTTGTAGCGGCAGGCCCACTGTACTCGACAGAGGAGGATTCCTCCAGCAGCCGTGGTTTTGATATCATGAATAAAATCCTGGTTGAGCTGAGTCGATGATCTTGTATTTACCTCATGATTGATATGGGTCAATTGATAACTTAGGTATATGTATGGACATATACATGGGTGGTGGTTATCCGTTGATTTCATAATATTTGTGTTTCCTCATGATTGAGATGGGTTACTTGATAACTTAGGTATATATATGGGTATATACCTAAGTAGAGGTTATCTGTTGAGATCTTTATTTGTGGTTATCCTTGTTGTATTTAGTGATAACTTGAGGGTCTCGGGGTCTCTACGGAGTATCGTTATACTCACCCCTACACGGGCTATGCCCGCACCTCATTGTGTTGGTTGCAGACGATGGGAAATGCTGATAGAGGCTGAGTGTTTGAGGACTGGATGGTACCCAGAGGTGGATCTCATGACGATTTAGTATCCGGAGGTGGACTTCACGACGTGATGATACTTGGAGTAGGTTGATGGGCGAGAGCATTGTGGAGGCTATCTGTACCTACCCTTCAGGTAGGATCCGTGGTGGACGAACCAGGAGCTGCGCTATCTTTACCTACCCTTAAGGTAAGATCTGTGGTGGTCGATCCAGGAGTTACGCTATCTGTACCTATCCTTCAGGTAGGATCTGAGGAGGACGACCCAGGAGCTGCTACCTTTCTCCCAGATGTTGTCTTTTCTGTTGTACTTTTTTTCAGTTGTAGGTGTACTTTCGATTGGGTTTGTATTCTGGCACATTTAGTTTTCAACACTTCTATTTGTACTTATTGTATTACTTCTGCTTGTACTCTGTGGTGTTTGTTACTTTTATAAAGGCAATGCCTTCCCATTTATCGGGAATTACGCCTTTGGTGCTAGTCTCCAGCCCCTGGCCTATGGAAGTTGGGCTTGGGGTAGTCACGGTACGGGCCCCGAGGACGGGTCGTGACAATAACTTTCTATTAATGACATGAAAATATGTTGTTATGGGATTTCCTTTCACATTTCATATGGTTTCCTTTCTTCTCCTTTGCAAAGAACTTCCTCCTTCATATCAATTACATGAAATTGTCCTAACACACTACTTGAGATCAATTTTTCATCATTTTGAAAAAATTATTTTCACTTCCATATTATCAAGAATTTATTATTTCATTTTAATCTTGATATCTATAGTATGATTTTATAATGTTCTCATTGGTCTCCAGAACAACCACCGTAAAATATTGCCTGAAAATTTCCTACATTAAACTTTGTAGAACATGCTTCCTGTGTGAACCATTGTTCACTATGAACTAACCATGTGAATAATATCAACAACTATCTAAACATGTAAAATATCTATATGAAAAACTCATCCATACACTTCTTGCATGAAATTGCATCATATACAGACTTCCACAAAATTCCACACACTCTGTTATTGTGTTAGTTTGTGCATTAATTTTACCACACACTGACCTCAAAAAATTCCCATGCGTATAACTTTTTAGTTCAAAATATTCATGGAATCTTACTCTATATACCTCACATGTGGACCCTGATTACCAAAAATTGCATACATGACATATTCTTCATGTATTTATTAATCTTCTAGATTTCAACTTATGTTTTTCTCATAGATATAGAGTTGTGAATAATGAATTATTTATTGATAAATACATAAGAAATATTCTTTAATCACTAAAATAACTATTCAATGCTTTTGTAGATCTCATGAATGTATTATGTTTTCTATTTTACTACCACAAACCTACCTCACTTATCACCTTCCTTTGATTGCTCACTATTTCATGATAACCACAAAAAATATCCTTCCTGGAACACATGAACTCACTCCCTCATTACTATGAACACATACATTTATCCAAAACTTTCAATATTGTGGAATACTCTCCATGCATTACCTACAAGGGTTTTCAAGAAACAAAAAATTCCAACCATTTGCTTCCCTTGTGGTCTACGTACCCCACTCATTGTCTCCCACCTTAGATATTGGAAACCATTTCCAAACTCATGTTGGAAGTTCACCACATGGTCTTCATACATTCTACATAATCAATAGACCTACTGTGTGATACAAAAATCATAAGCTATAGAATCCTTCCTTAGCCCCAACATTTTCAAACATAAAAATTGAAAAAACATGTAAATGACACCATTTTAAAACCTATTCACTTCCTCCATTGGGATTGCTTGGTCAACATGGAAAAATATTAAAATCAAACAAAACAAACCCTCAAAAAACAACTTTGATCACATTTGTTCTAAAAATTCATCTATGGAACAATCCTCATCATCTACATGTTTCAAACTAATATTCAACCACTGTGTTCTTCAAAACACAGAGTAAAATAGAATTCAAGGTGATTTTTAATCTCCTAGTCACACAGTGTGACAACCATCTAACATCATAGTTAATATGTTGCATGATAAAAATAGTGAATCATTTATTAAAAATAATGAATCCTTATGAATGGTCTTCTATACCCTTACATATCAAAATATAGTTCAATAATTTTCTTAATATCAGTATTGGATGAACTTTAATGACATGACCATCCTTCTCATGGTGTGACTAACTCTTCTCATATAAATTAATTTTCCATTGAAATTACTTCAACCACAGAATGGGTATAATAGACACTTATCACTGAAATTACACCAAATTTAAATGGATTTAAAATGCCCATGACTTCTTTAACTCCCCATGTAACATCCTGGAGTAAGTAACCTCTATGACGGTAGCCAGACTGGTGGGTCACATCGCACTAAGTGCCCCCCCCCCCTCATACGAAAGAGGCTACCAACTAGTAGCGAGGGTCTAAGGGGGTGATAGTGGGGAGACTATAACCTCATACTAGAGTAGTACAACGATATAATAGAGAATAAATAACTGACAATAGTGGAAGAAGTAATAAAAAATGATAGTGCAGTGAGAGAATAATATAAACTAAATATAAATAATAGACAATTCCAATATAATACAATGCATACATGTCTAGATGATGATGATTAAATAAAACAATTTACATACAACATACAAAAATACACCGTACAATACAATAATAAAGAAAAGAAAAGGAAATCCCAAAGGGTGATCTCTACGAGCATCCCGAGATCCAGCTCATTCTTGTCCTCCAAACTCCTAGGTATAGGAAAAGCAACACAAGAATACATCCATGGTCATGTGAACATGTGATCTACTAGGGTACCCAAGTACAATGGTATAAGGCCCCAGCCTTAAACATTACTTAATCTTGAGTTATTACAAGATTACGCCTTGAGGATCTTTTCAGGTTTAGAGTTTTAGAGAATTAGATCATAAATCATGTATTACATTCCACATTTAAACAAAGTGGTTACATAAAAGATAGTACTCATTTTTCCCATCAATGGAAACATATTTAAAATAAAACATGGATTCTTTCTTGACACTTCCTTGATACTATCATCACATCATGTACCTTTCCCTTGACCTGTGAAAAACATTTCAAAAACTTGGGATGAGCATAAAAAGATCAGTAAGGGATATAAAAATATGGAAAGGAAACATGAGTACATGTATACATAAGAATCTATGAAATCATACTTTACTCATAAAACATAAGAAATTTAACATACCTCATAAAATCATGAATAAATCATAGAAATCATAAGACATAAAGGTAACTTGAGGCATTCATAACATTCTTATGTAGGGAGTAACCCTCTTGGTTATGTTTGGAATACCCATCACAGTATATTCCCTAAATCTCTTCAGAGATACCTTAACGTTTAACCCCTTCATGTTACCCAATGAATTGGAGAGCTATATTGGGATCAACCACCCTTAGTTTATCATAGAACCACCCATCTTCATAATAATTCCCAAGAACCATAACATAATCATATCACATAAAACATGCATAAAGGAAACATAACATTTCCACTTTTCAATCACAGTATATCAAAACAACACATTGATATAAAAACATTATGAAACCCATTTTAATACCAAAATAAATGAAAATTAAAACATGGTATTTATTTTTAATTTAAAAAAATTATGGCTTGTAGAGGAAGCTGAAGCTCAAATAATGGTCACGACGGTGGAGAAGTCGGTGTCGCCGCATACGTACGACAAAAAAACATTCCCTTTTTTAGTTTAGTAAATAGTTTGTATAAAAATATTCCTTTTGAGTAAATGTAAAATTCAAAGGGTTTTATACATCGTATAAAAGAAAGTTGTGTATAAAACATAATATGCCTCAATAAAAGGAGATTGAGACGAAGTCCCATACCTTGGGTCCAACTTGACTCGATCGTTATTTAATTTTCTGAATAATAAACTTGAGTTAATTTATACTTGCTTAAGAACCTTTTTCAAGTTCATATTCCTTTTATATCACTTATTACCATGTCATGAACACTATGTAATTATTTAAGTTAATAACGGTCGTTTTAACGATCACTGGTACTTGAGTCAAAAATAAAATCTTTATAATTACAAGTTGTTCATGTATCCATTATATCCAGAGTAATAATCATGATGTAGATATCATATATATCATATATATCTAGTATATACATGCATTTATAATATTACATAACATTTAGAGGTAAGAAATGAAATTCACAGTTCATGCAGACGGTAAGCCGTACGTACGCATGAATGCTACTTTCATTTCTATTTCATATTTTATGGAATGGAATCATAATAATATAAAGGTATATTATAATTCCAGTATAATATAATATATAATATTATTAACTCCATCCTTTATATGTCCCACATATGGCATTAATGAATCAAATCTCTTTGAGGGGGTGGTAGTCCGTACTTCCTAAAATGAAGATATCGCATTTACCGATAATGGAAACCATAAAGGTATGACATAAATGAAAAATAAAGAATCTTAATGAAAACATAAACAAATTATATATCATATATAAATATAGTGACAACTTAATGTCTACCATTTAAGGTGTTAGAAGAATATTGAACAATCATTATTTCGTTAGGCAGAAATTCGCCATCCACGGAAACAGTATGCTCTTTAACCATTAGATGTAGGTGTGTGTAAGTGTAGCTCGAATAATTCTTATAAAAACATCCTAGTATATGGAAGATACTTTTTTTGTTACAAAATAAATTAATAAAAATAGTTTAGGGGGTTGGAGAATAAAAATAAAATAAAATAACATAAGTGAAGACATTACCTTAAAATCGGGTAACTCCTCTTGGTTTGAACCAAAAGGGTTTCTTGAAGAGCTTCTTGCATAAGGTAAGGATTCTAGGATGAGGAGAGGGATGTGGAGAGACAAAATGAGCAGATATTGGAAGATACAAATGCTTTATAGGTGTGGGTAAGGAGCTAGAGGTGGGGGACTTTTATAAGAGGAGAGGAGGGGCACTCTTGGAAAGGTATAAAATGTTACTTTATTTTCAAATGATTTTCAGATTTTAAAGGTCCCAAATTAATTTATTTAGAGTATAAGGTGATAAGGGTTCTAAATAAACCCATACAATAGGTTTTTGACATGTGTAGGTCTTAGATTTTACATTATCGTTTCATTTTATTTAAATCGTTAAATAATCAGGTAATTGCGGCATCATCATGGTCTAATATATAATTTAATATATTTAATGTCTAAAAATTATAAAAAAACTATTATGATGTAGGAAATATTTTTAGATTTACAATGACTATTTATAGTTCAAGAGATCATTTATTTAGACAAAATTAAAAATGTTTTACTCAGGTGATACATTCTTTGTTATATTTACTTTCTTTAAAAAAAATAAAAAGATAAAAAGTCATTATCACACAAAAGTGATTCCATTGGGTCCCCAAGTTTGACACAAGGAATCCCATGGTCATTCATGAAACAAAAAGTAGTATTAGGACACATGTTGGTTTCATTTTTTATTATTATTGTATTATTTTATTATCCTTAACTACCCGATTACTAATTAATCAAGATAATTAACGATAATTACTATCGTTACTATTCATAATGTCCAAAAACAAAAGAGTCATAATTACATAATTTGGACCTTCTGATTCAAAATATGTAATAAATTTTTCCAAATTCCAAACACATAAATTGCAATAATTAATTTAAAAATAATTCTCGTTGTCAAAACAAATAGCGGGTTTTTTTTAACAATATCTATCAAAATTTTCACAATTGTTTATGTCCAATTTCAAAGTGAAATTAATTATAATGACCACTATTGGATTAAATGGTAAAAAATATATTCTATTTACTCTTTAAAACCAATTAAAAAGATAATCTAACCATATAATTAAATTATATGAAAAAGCAGTTTTGATGTAAAAATGCAGTATTTTTCACTATTCATTAAAAAATGAACATTGTCAGAAAAATACCAAAAAATTATCCAATGTAAATTTCAATGTCCCAATCATAAATAATATGTTTATTTTGAAAAATATATCTTATAAAATTTTCAAAAGTTTGATTTTAAATTGGTTTTCCATCAAAAGGCAGTAAAATAATCTTTTAAAAATATTAGGGAGTTTTATGCTTAAGATTGGATTTATTCCCATTTTAAGCCTCTAAAACACTATCTAATTCACAAATAGACATATATAAGAATATCTATTATTCATTACTTACTTGGGATGTTACATCCTTCCCCCCTTTAGAAAATTGCGTCCCTGCAATTTATTTACTTATCGAGTAAGTGGCGGTATTTATCCCTCATTGCATTTTCAAATTCCCATGTTACCTCTTCACTCATATGGTTTTTCCAAAAAACATTTACTTGATGAATCACCTTATTCCGCAACACTTTCTCCCTGTGGTCAGGAATCTAGACCGGTTTTTCCTCATAAGATAGATTCTCTTCCAGCTGAATTACCTCTAGACTCAAAACATGATATGGATCTAGCATGTACTTCTTTAACATTGAAACATGAAAAAAATTGTGTACCTAAGATAAAATCAGAGGCAAAGCCACTCGGTATGAAACTAATCCAACTCTCTCCAGAATTTCATATGGTCCAATTAACCTTGGACTCAGCTTTCCTTTCTTACCAAATCGCATCACACATTTCCATGGTGATATTTTGAGAAAAACATGATCACCTACCTCAAAAGAGAGATCCTTCCTCCTGTTGTCCGCATAACTCTTCTACCTACTCTGAGTTGTTCTCATGTGTCTCTGTATTAGCTGAACTTTTTATGCCAAATCTTCTACCATTTCTGGTCCCATAAACTTCCTTTCACCCACGTCATCCCAAAAAGATGGAGTTCGACACCGCTTCCCATATAATGCCTCAAATGGTGTCATCTGTATACTGGAATGAAAATTGTTATTGTAAGAAAACTCAACCAAAGAAAGATATTGGTCCCAACTTCCCTGATAATCCATCGAACAAGCACGTAGCATATCCTCCAAAGTCTGAATCATTCAATCTGACTGCCCATCTAATTGAGGATAAAAATCTGTACTAAAATTTAATTCCGTACCCAACGACTTCTGAAGGCCTTTCCAAAAGTTAGAAGTAAACCTGGGATCATGATCGAATACAATGGAGAGGGTAAATCCATGTAACCTGACTATCTCTTTAAGATACAAATGAGAAACTTCATCTAGGGAAAAAGTATCTCGTATAGAAAGGAAATGAGCAGATTTAGTCAAGCGATCAACAATAACCCAGATTGCATTATTACCTCGAGGTGTCTTTGGCAATCACATAACAAAGCCCATGGATATATTCTCCCATTTCCACTCTGGCACTGGTAAAGGCTGAAGCATCCCTTTTGGTAACTGCCACTCTGCTTTACCCTATTGACAAGTCAAACACTTCACAGCAAAATCAGCAATATCCCTTTTCATTCCATCCCACCAGTAATACTCCTGAAGATCTCTATACATCTTATTACTTCCTGGATGAACTGAAGACGGAGAACTATGAGCTTCACATAACAACTCTCTCTTCAACTGTGAATCACACGTCACACACAATCTCTTCCCAAATCTCAAAACACAATCATTATCAATGTTGAGTTCAGGCAACTTACCCTTCTGAACTAGCTCTACCCTTTTCTGCAACTCACTGTCTTGATTTTGTGCCTACTTAATTCTGTCTGATAGAGAATATTTCACTGATACCTAAAACAAAATCGAAGGACATCCTGCACCAACAAATTCTATGCCAAAGTTCATAAAATCCTTAACCAAAGGATCACATTCCAAACGCAACATTGTTAATGAAGCATTACTTTTTTGACTCAAAGCATCAGCCACATTATTTTCTTTTCCCGGATGGTAATGAATTATACAATCATAATCCTTGATTAATTCTTTCCATCTCCTTTTTCTCATGTTCAATTCTTTCTGAGTGAATATATACTTTAAACTTTTGTGATCGATATATATTTCACACTTTACTCCACACAAATGATGCCTCCAAATTTTTAAAGCGAAAACAACAGCAGCAAATTCCAAATCATGTGTAGGGTAATTTACCTCATGAGTTTTCAACTGTCGTGAAGCATAAACAATTACCTGATCATTCTACATTAGAACGCAACCGAGTCCTTTCAATGAAGAATCACTGTAGATAACAAACTCCCCATTCCTGGAAGGTAGTTCCAAAAATAGATCATTCACCAATCTTCTTTTCAGTTCCTGAAAAAAATAATCACATTTTTTTGTCCAGATAAACTTAACACCCTTCCGAGTTAGCTTTGTCATTGGACTAGATAACCAGGAGAAATTTCTAACAAACCCTCAGTAATAGCCTTCCAAACCAAGGAAGCTACGAATCTCAGTTACATTTGTGGGTCTTGGCCATTCTTCAACAACCTTTGTTTTTGAAGGATCAACATTTATCCCATCTTTAGAAACAATGTGACCAAGGAAAGAAATTTGATGCAACCAAAACTCACACTTGCTGAATTTCCCATACAATTTATTTTCTTTTATGGTTTTCAAAATAACCCTTAAATGTCTTTCATCCCCCTATTTATTTTTAGAAAACACCAAAATATCATCAATGAAAACAACCACAAACTTATCCAAGAACTCATGGAAAATTCTATTCATTAATTCCATGAATACAAAAAGTGAATTGGTTATCCCAAAAGGCATAACTACAAATTCATAATGGCCATATCTTGTACGAAAAGCAGTCTTTGGAATATATGCTTCCTTTACCTTCAACTGATGGTACCCTGATCTCTGGTCAATCTTTGAAAAATAACTGAGCTCCCTGGAGCTGATCAAACAAATCATCGATATGAGTAAAAGGATATTTGTTCTTAACAGTGATGTTATTCGAGACTCTATAATCAATGTAAAGTCTCATAGAACTATCTTTCTTTTTAACAAATAAAACAGGAGCACCCCAAGGTGATGTGCTAGGTCGAATGAAACCTTTATCTAATAAATATTTCAATTTCTCCTTCAACTCTAAAAGTTCAATTTGATCCATTTGATAAGGGGGTTTTGAAATTGTCTTAGCATCAGGAACTAAGTAAATAGTAAACTCAACTTCCCGATCTGGTATTATTCCAGGAAACTCATCAGGAAAAACATCAGGATACTCATTTACCACTGGCACATCATTAATCTGAACATTTCCCTTGTTTTCATCAATATGTGCAAGGTAACATTCATTTCCATCTTTTACAAGTTTCTCAGCCTCTTGATATGTTATCAACAGTAAGGGTTCATTCTTGTGCACAAACTGAAATTCTTTCTGAAAAGAAACTTCTTTACCTCTACAGTCAATCTTAGAATGGTAAATAGAGAGCCAATCCATACCCAGGATAACATCAAACTCTACTAGAGGAAAAACAATAAGGTTTGTAAGTAGGTTCTTTCCATGGATAAGGATAGGAAGATTCTTATAAATTATTTTTGCCTCAACATTTCCCCCATGTGTTTTTACCACAATTTCAGGATTCATTTCTTGAGATGGTATTCCCATTATACTAGAAAAGTTTTCAGAGATGAAATAATGTGTAGACCATGAATCAAACAACACACTAGCATAATCTGAAAAAAAACAAAGTACCTGATACCACTTCATTTGATGGCCCAACATCTACTGAAGTAGTTGCAAAGGATTTCACCACCCCTTTTTTCTTGTAGTCTAACTGCTTCCCATCACTCGAGCTCTTTGTCGTACACTCATTTGCATAATGGCCCATCTCATTTCACTTAAAACATTTCACTAACTATAAATCAAATTTGGTCTTACCATCACCCTGATCTTTTTCAGTGCAATCACGAGCCTTATGTCCCATATTACCACATCGGTAGCACTTTCTAGAATTCAGAATACATTCCCCAGCATGCCTTTTACCACATTTATCACAAACTGAAAACTTAGTTTTCTTACCATCAGACCTTTTTGAAGAATTCTTCCCTTTCTCATGCCACCTCAGTCTCTTCTTCTGTTGGTTGTTATAGAACACTTGATCATCGACAAACTCCATTTCCACCTTCTCAGCACATCGAACAAGCTTTTCATAACTCTTGAACTCACGAGAAGCTAAATCCCTTCGATATTTTGGCTTTAATCCTGAGTAAAAATGATTGATTTTACTATCAAGGTCTCAGATAAAATTTGGAACATACCTTTCCAATCGAGTGAACCTTTCTTCATAAGCAGCCACTGAGTCTTCCTCTTGCCTCAATTCCAAGAATTTTTTTTCCATCATAAGTTGAATAGCCTTAGGAAAATACTTCTCAAGAAACATACCTTTGAATTCATCCCAGTCGAGAGCATCAATCTCATCAGCATCCCTAATATTTTTAACCATCGACCACCACTGATACGCTTCACCCTCCAAATGGTAAATATCAAGACTAACCTTTTGATTGTCTAAACACCTCATGACATCAAAAATATTCTCTAGTTCTTTAATCCACCCTTCAGCTATCACAGGGTCAGATGATCCTCTGAATGATGGGGGATGTTGCCGCATGAAATGTTCCACCACTAACATGTTTCTCTGCAGTTGATCTGGCTGATCTCGTGCATGGATACCACCACCATTTATCGCTTGAGTCAACTGCGTCATTACTGCAACAAACTGTTCAGTTCCAATTTCGACCATCTCAGGAAGAGGATTCAGAAGGTTATTTCCTTCGGCATGCCTTCCTAGAAATGCTTCCCTGTTTCCTTTGCGGAAAACCATTCTGAACAAACATGTCTTAGATGAAGCAACATGGTAATCTTCGAATGCTATATCATTTCAATTTGACCATAAAAAATATTTTTGGATAATCATTTAATAGAATTATAACTCCTAAAGTTATCTAAACTGACCTCTGATACCAACTATAAGGTCCCAGCCTTAAACATTATTTAATCTTGAGTTATTACAAGATTACGCATTGAGGATATTTTCAGGTTTAGAGTTTTATAGAATTAGATCATATATCATGCATTACATTCCACATTTAAACAAATTGGTTACATAAAAGATAGTACTCATTTTTCCCATCAATGTAAACATATTTAAAATAAAACATGGATTCTTTCTTGAAACTTCCTTGACACTATCATCACATCATGTACCTTTCCCTTGACATGTGAAAAACATTTCAAAAACTTGGGATGAGCATAAAAAGCTCAGTAAGGGATACAAAAATATGGAAAGGAAACATGAGTACATGTATACATAAGAATCAATGAAATCATAATTTACTCATAAAAAAATAAGCACTTTGACATACCTCATCAAATCATGAATAAATCATAGAAATCATAAGACAAAAAGGTAACTTGAGCCATTCATAACATTCTTACGTAGGGAGTAACCCTCTTGGTTACGTTTGGAATACCCATCACAGTATATTCCCTAAATCTCTTTGGAGAAACCTTAACATTTTACCCCTTCGCGTTACCCAATGCATTGGAGAGCTATATCGGGCTCAACCACCCTTAGTTTATCACGGAACCACCCATATTCATAATAATTCCCAAGAACCATAACATAATCATATCACATAAAACATGCATAAAGAAAACATAAAATTTCCACTTTTCAATCACAAGATATCAATACAACACATTTATATAAAAACATTATGAAACCCATTTTCAATACCAAAATAAAAGAAAAGTAAATCATGGTATTTATTTTTCATTTAAAAAAAAATTATTTCTTTTAGAGGAAGCCGAAGCTCAAATAATGGTCACGGCGGCGGAGAAGTCGTTGTCGCCGCATACGTACGACAAAAAAACATTCCCTTTTGTCATTTAGTAAACGTTTCATATAAAAAGATTAATTTTGAATAATCTTAAAAGTCAAAGGGGTCTATACACTGTATAAAAGAAAGTTTTGTATAAAACATAATATGCCTCAATGAAAGGAGATTGAGACGAAGTCTCATACCTCGGATCCGACTTGACTCGATCGTTATTTAATGTCCTGAATAATAAACCTGAGTTAATTTCTACTTTCTTAAGAACCTTTTTCAAGTTCATTATTCCTTTTATATCACTTATTACCATGTCATGAACACTATGTAATTATTTAAGTTAATAACGGTCGTTTTAACGATCATTGGTACTTGAGTCAAAAATAAACTCTTTATAATTACATGTTGTTCATGTATCCATTGTATCCAGAGTTATACTCATGATGTAGATATCATATATATCATATATATCCAGTATATACATGCATTTATAATATTACATAACATTTAGAGGTAAGAAATGAAATGCACCGTTCATGGAGACGGTAAGCCATACGTACGCATGAATGCTGATTTCATTTATATTTCGTATTTTATTGAATGGAATCATAATGATATAAAGGTATATTATAATTCTAGTATAATATCATATATAATATCATTAACTCCATCCTTTATACGTCCCACATTTGGCATTAACGAATCAAATCACTTTGAGGGGGTGGTAGTCTGCACTTCCTAAAATGAAGATATCGCGTTTACCCATAATGGAAAACATAAAGGTTTGACATAAATGAAAAATACAGAAGATTAAGGAAAAAATAAAAGTTTTATATATCATATATAAATATAGTGACATCTTAATGGCCATCTTTTAAGGTGTTAGAATAATATTGAACTATCATCGCTTCGTGAGGCATAAATTCTCCATCCACTGAAACAGTATTCTCTTTAACCATTAGATGAAGGTGTGTGTAAGTGTAGCTATAATCCTTCTTATAACAACATCCTAGTATATGTAATATACTGGTGTTGTTACAAAATAAATTAATAAAAAGAGTTTAGGGGGTTGGAGAAGAAAAATAAAATAAAATAACACAAGTGAAGACATTACCTTAAAATCGGGTAACTCCTCTTGGTTTGAACCAAAAGGGTTTCTTGAAGAGCTTACTGCATAAGGTAAGGATTCTAGGATGAGGAGAGGGATGTGGATAGTAAAAATGAGCAGATCTTGGCCGATCCAAAGTCTTGAGAGGTGTGGGTAAGGAGGTAGAGGTGGGGGCCTTTTATAAGAGGAGAGGAGGGGCACTCTTGGAAAGGTATAAAATATTACTTTATTTTAAAATGATTTTAAAATTTTAAAGCTCCAAAATTAATTTATTTCTAGGATAAGGTGATAAGGGTTCTAAATACACCCATTAAATAGGTTTTTGACATGTGTAGGTCATATATTTTACATTATCTTTTCATTTTATTTAAATCGTTAAATAATGAGGTAATCGCTGCATCATCATGGTCTCATATATAATTTAATTTATTTAATGTCTAAAAATTATAAAAAAAATACTATGATGTAGAAAATCTTTTTATATTTCCAATGAAAATTTATAGTTCAAGAGATAATTTATGTAGACAAAATTAAAAATTTTTTACTCAGGTAATACATTCATTGTCATATTTACTTTCTTTAAAAAAATAAAAACATAAAAAGTCATTATCACACAAAAGTGATTCCATGGGATCCCCAAGTTTGGTACAAGGAATCCCATGGTCTTACATGACACAACAAGTAGTATTAGGACACATTTTGGTGTCATTTTTTATTATTATGATATTATTTTATTATCCTTAACTACCCGATTACTAATTAATCAAGATAATTAACGATAATTACCGTCGTTACTATTCATAATGTCCAAAAACAAAAGAGTCTTGATTACATAATTTGGACCTTATAATTCCAAATATGTAATTCATTTTACCAAATTCCAAAAACAAAAATTGCAATAATTAATTTAAAAATAATTCCCGTTGTCAAAACAAATAGTGGGTTTTTTTAAACAATTTCTATCAAAAGTTTGACAATTTTTTATGTCAAGTTTCAAAGTGAAATTAATTATAATGAACACTATTGGATTAAATGGTAAAAATATATTCTATTTACACTTTAAAACAAATTAAAAATATAATCTAACCATATAATTAAATTATATGAAAAAGCAGTTTTGATGTAAAAATGCAGTATTTTTCACTATTCATTAAAAAAATGAACATTGTCAGAAAAATACCAAAAAAATTTCCAATGTAAATTTCAATGTCCTAATCATAAATAATATGTTTATTTTGACAAATAGAGCTTATAAAACTATCAAAATTTTTATTTAAAAATGGTTTTCCATCAAAAGGCAGTAAAACAATCTTTTAAAAATATTAGAGAGTTCTATGCTTAAGATTGGATTTATTCACATTTTAAGCCTCTAAAACACTATATAATTCACAAATAGACATATATAAGAATATATATTATTCATTACTTACTTGGGATGTTACAAATGTCATCCTCGGAAAGGTATGAGATATAAATTCTAGTTGGTTACCACCCATGATGTCTATAAGTAAATCGTGTCTATGCATATAAGAACAGCAGTGTTCATAAAATATGAATAATAAAAAAATAATAAAATAAATAACAACAACCCACTCAAGTTCCTAAAGGACACCTAGAGGATCTACCTACTTCATCTCATGACTATAATATAATTTATGATCATTAATTATATATATAGTAATAATATATATAGTAATAATATATATAGTATAGTTCTATATTTCATCCACTTATATGAACCAAGTACGTGAACATATAAGTGTCCATATTCCAGGAATACTATTGGTGCTAGTTGGACTATGTAGTAACTCAGTCATCCATAACCAGTATGAATGAGACTATAAGATCCAATAGAGGGTACATGCCCCAAATCTCACAATGAGTGGGAGACTTCATGCTTGTCACTCGAGATGGTGAGTGTTTCATCATGTCAACACTAATGAAATTTGTGAGTGTTTCATCATGCCAAAACTCACCCAAGAATGTAGTGTTTCATGCTCACCATCCTAATAATTTCAATGGTGTGGGAATCCATGACTCAAAACCCAATGTAAGGGAGAATGATTCGATCATTATCAATAGAACCCTTAACATAGTTCCATAACCTATATAAAGGCGTAATCATATTTAAAATAAAATATTCATGAGGCATTAACTCGCATGATTTTCATTTAATAATCCCATTATAACTAATGGAATTGTATTCATCACAATTCCTATAATCCGTTTAATTTAATCATGGAGTAACATTTCAAATTAAACATTTAACTTATCCAAGGAAGGAAATCTTCCATGAACATTCCATTCCATTGATATTAACAACTCATTTAAAGAAAATAACCATACTAAGTAAACAATTCAAATAACAACATGCCATTGAATCCATCAAAACATGGATATTCAATTTAAAGGGATCGTAAAGGAACCTATAAGGAACAATGAAAAATTTGACACTTACCTATTAGGAAAATCTATTTAATAATAATGACATACACTTATAAGGTATCTTGGTTAATTTATCATTTATAGAAAAATAGGGACAATCCAATCAAGAATAATAAAACTATACATGTACTAGAATTCCACATAATAAGAACTAAGATGAAGACATATGAAAAATCCAGAGAAATACACCAAGAATAGTTTAAATAACTAATCGTTACATTTTATATTAGAAGAGGTCACACCTTATTTGATGAATTTTATTATAAAAACATGAAATTGTTTATCAAATAAATCATTTAACCAGTTAAAAATCATATTCAATAATCACATCCCCTTTCACAAAAAGATTCATTATAAAAAAAGCAACCAAATATATAGAGGAAATTATAATTCTCAAACTGACACTCAGAAGGTTCCATTAATATCTAAGCAAAACCCAATAAGGTGAAATTCTATTATTAATCCAAGAAAAATGCTTAGAAGGCATCCAGAGAATTTAATCATTCAATTTAAAAATGGAAATATAAGTTGGAACACCCAGAGGGTGTATGTGATCATAATAGAAAACCTGAAAGCAATAAACATGGATCAACTGGAGTAATGCAAGGTGTGTAGTTCAATTTAATGTGAAGAAACCAATTTGAAAGCAAGGCACAACAAAGGTCGGTGTGTGTCATAATGGCACTATTTATAAAATAATAAAAACTTAGGGAAAAATTCATAGAACACCTAGCTCATACTTAATATGATCTACTTTTCCAATATCAAGATCTGATTCAATATAGTTTGGATGAAATTGAAAAAAAAGACATTCGCCCAAAAATAGGGTGAATGACCACACACAAAAATGGCATAGCTAATACATAACTAAACGAGGAATGACACAAAAGTAATGTAGATCTTATCAATGTGGATCCATAGAGGCAAGTGACACTCGAATCATATGATGGATGAATGAGATATCTTGAAGCCTATATAAGGATTGGATAGGAGAAACCCATGAAGAAGAGGAGGCTCACATATATTCTAGTAGGAGGAAGAAAAGAGAAATCGGTTTTATAACTCATTAAGGAAAATTTGATCATTTAACCCTTAAAAATGGGTTTCATGGTTTGGATTCATGGTTTGGAAAAACCATGCACCAATCATGTGGTTCCCACTACCTAGGAACCCCACCTCGTATGGTTATACTACATGGTTACCCTTATCATGCATCAAATATGAAATGAATAGTTCTTATGTACTACCTAAGTGACACTAACCATGTGGGATAGGCTCATGGTTTAGGAAAATTTTGTGAATCCCATGAGAGACACATCTAATCCTCTGATAAAGGATACACAGTTTGCTAGTGAGGGCCACACTATTTCAGAAAAACTATGTGCCTTTGTTAGAGCACCCAAACTTGACATTTTCAAGGCTTGATGCTCCCAAAACTCGGTCAGACACCTGAGGAATGCCTATATCATTTAATCGGGTCATAAAATAACACCTTCAAGTGTTTCAACTCTTTAAATTTTGTTCTAAAGCTCGGTTTAAATAAAGGATTGTCCAGTAAATTCCAATATCAAAATTCCCTTGGAATGTCACATTTGTTCAAAAACAAGGGTTGTTGCAACTGCTCCACCATAGAACTTATCATCCATGAGAAGACTTGGATAAATAATAAAAACATAACCTCTCCTTCAAGGGTCATGATGTCTTGTTCAAATGTTCACATTACATTTCTAAATTCCCAATGAACCTCCAACAATCACCTTAAGCACGTGAAACTTAATCTATGAAAACATGATCCAATGCATGTTTTCCATACTATAACCACTAAAAGGTGATTACATGATCCTATTCAGCTGGATACATGACCAATTCATCATTTCATTAAATATATGGATGATGGTAATACCCACCATAGGTCTTAACATTAAAAGGGGATAGTTTTGAACCACAATACCTCCATCATTATAATTGCCTAAAAAGAACACCCTTAGTGTTCTAGAAATGCTCCTGGAATTATTTCCTTAACTGTGAAATCTAGATTACTTATGAGGATATAAAACATACCTCACTATAATTAAACAGTCGAATCCCAATCGACCACGATGAAAATGGTCAAATGAGTTTTCCAAAAAGAAACTATCGACGCTTACACCACACCCACCTTAACCTGACGATGTTCTTAAAAATGGTTCATCACCAACTATACTTATTAGAAAAAAATGAAAAAAAGTATATCCACATACGATTAACTATTCTGAAAAAATGATCATCTTAGAGAGCTGATGAATAAAAACCAAAACAACAAATCCTTCATTCATTTAATCTTTCATATACATTAAGTACATTCACTGAAGTCCATACCTAACTTTTAGTGATGATACATTATCAAATCATTACCTGAACAATTAAATGTATTGACTCAGCATAAACAAGGGAGTAACCTAGATCTGATCCACTAGACTCATCAACCCTTTCAGAAACACATCTAATCCTGAAAAAAAGTTCATTATAACATAGGATTTATTAAACTGGTGTCCAAGGAACTAACCCAACATAGTCTATACTCTATTTTTATAAGTGATATGACAGTGTAAGGCCAAAAGTTCGACATCATATAATTGAATGAGCACTGGTGATCACGTCTGAGGACAATAGTTATTGTATAATAGTCCATACAAGGTGTTCCTACATGGGAACTCATGTGTTACTCTAAACTAACCAAACCAAAATAAGAACCATGAGTCCAATGGAAAACACTGACATAGATCACAAAACAAGCCTAATAACTTTTAAAACTTTAGCATGGCATAAGAGAAACATTCTCATAGTATATAAAGGATGATGTCAAGATAGGGGACATGCTCATCTCTTAAAGAAGAGTGGACCAAGAGGGTTTAAATAGTTTCCAAAAAACCAAGCCCAAACTCTAGAAATAAAAGCATTAAAACCAATATTGGTTGAATTTCTATGAAATAAGCTCAGCATCACCTACTGATGCATATTGAATAATAGATCACATGCCTTTACCACCCGAGGCATCTTGTGATCACTTGACATAACCACTGAAGTCTATCCAAAATCAATAGTTTTTCTAGGGATTTTCATACAAAGACATCCCCATCAATTTCATGTTTCCAAGAAAGAATTTATATAATTCAAAACTTAAATGCCACATGGTTACTAAAGAACGAAAGACCATTTCCAATGAACCTCTTTGGTTGCATTTCTTCTACTTGGAAGGACACATATTCACCAGAACTAACATGATGCTCCCCATATTATGAGTGTACAAATATTCAAATGGAGAGATATATTATCCACTCACAAGTTTGGTAGGTCAGATACACCATAAAAATATGTGTTTTTCTCGTTTGAGTCACGATCACCATGTTACAACATCTGATCATTTTACATGAAAGTCCAATTCAACATGACTGATGTATCAAAACATATGATCTTCTTGGAAAGTCATCCCGAACATTATGAAAAACTTAATTCCTTTAAAAAAAATTCAAATCTACTCTATATATGGATCGACAATATATTCAATATCCCAAGGCTCCACAGTTTCACCAAAATCAACATGTTCCTTACAATATTTGGCACTTAAAGGGAACCATGTACGTGATTGCATACTACTCTGAGGTTTTAGAAGCAAGAAAACACACCCTTGATACTATATATATGATTTCATCCCTATAAATTCATGTATCATATTTCCCTCATAGAAAACTGGGTCAAAGTTTTATTGTCCCATTCCACTATAAATCATACTAATGACATTTCAAGTCACATGGGAGAATAACAAACAAGGTCACAAAAACTACTGACTGAATGAACATGACCATGGAATGTCTCACCTACTGAAAGACATCATTAAATGATGCTCACTCCCATAACAAGGTTCAAAGATACCATGACCACCCATCCTAACAAGGGTGTAATTTTGAATATAAAAGTCCTACTATGGGCAATTAGACCTAAACGAAACCACATCAGAGAAAACTCATAGCATTTAGTGAGGAGTTTAAGCTCCAAGGGTGATACCTACCTCAGGCCAGCCCCTTACAAGAGTGTAATCATTGACCCTACAATTAGTTCATGCCAAAAAGATTTCACAAGATCATGAGACCATCATTTAATCCATTTCTAAAAAGAGGAAGGCCTACTTAAAATTATCACATGTCAATTCCAAGGAAATTCAAGGAGATAGGATTAACTAAACTTATATGAGGGTTTCAATGAAGGACATCACCTTGGGTTCTATTTTCAAGTAATTGAATTAATTCAAATTTAATCATCAAACATTGAAAATATTTGAATAGAACATCAAGTACTAACTTAAAATAAAAGCACAAGGTACTTTATTTAACTAACACACCAAAGGAAAAACATGTAAGTCTTATCAACTTCCCCTTTTAAAACATTTAACATTTATAGACATCCCTTCATAATTAGGAAATTTATAATATAAAACCATTTTTATGTTATAATAGATAAGGTGGCCTATAAGGGTCCCGCTAAACCAACCTAGGTATATCAGAATGAATACCAATACCATTTAATTGATTTTCAAAATTTTAAAACACCTCTAGTGAGTTATCTCATTAGAAACGTTCCCTGACTAACCTACTTGGGTCTCGTTGTGAATTTAGAAATTTAATCATGAGACATTATAGAACCCACCATTTAATTTCAGTTAAAAATTAAACATATTTTATGTTTTAACTATTTGAAATATATAATGGTTGTATACATAATGGTTTGGTTATATGGGTGTGAATATACCAATCCATAAAGCACCCATAAACTTTACATGTTGGCATTTGGCTCCCATAAACAAAACTAATTAACATTAAACATTAACATTAGTATATTAAAAAATTTTAACAAAGTTCTAGATATATATTCAAGTCCAAAAGATTTCTTGAGTGAATGGTTTGTCTTTTCCCAATTATAAGGTGGTCATACACCTTATCATTGAAGACGTACTCTTGTTTAATCAAACCAATTAACATAAAAAATCAAACTCATGCAGACTTTTCATTTTAGAAACAGTCTTTAAAGACTTTTAAAGATCAAGTTTAGTTTGGTTACATGGGTTACCCTTTCCCAATAAAAAGGCACCCATAAACCTTAAAACTGAAAAATGGCTCTCGTTTACTCGGAACCCATATATTTATCCCATGTAACTAATGAAATATCAAAAACAATACTAAGAATGTTATCATAATACATAAACATATAGATCATACAAGAAAGCATAAGGGAATGAAACAAAGGCAAGAAAAATTCTAAATAAGGATGCAACATAGAATTTAATCAAATAAGCATGTTATATAATATGAATTTCTAATGAAAAAAATCATGGAATAACACTCAAGACACAAAATCAAATGAGAATATATTCTAAAAATGAAACTAAATGGCATATAATATACACGAAATTTGAATTTATATGTTCTTAATATGATGAATGTAATACTCCATCCTTTACATATCAAGAAAATGGTAAAATAACATAAATTTTGATAAATAAGTAAGTAGTTGAAAGTACACAATTCATATAAGTTTGAATAAAGTCAACTATAATATCGAAGGGAATAAACAAAAATCCCATCCCTGGACACTTGGATTTTCCTTGTTGGTGGGGTGATCAGTCCTAGACACTAATATTTTCCATTCACCAACACATTCCTAATATCCTGTCTACCATCCCAAAAAGGTAATACAAAGAAAAATGCTCGGATACCACTTAGTAGTTTCCTAAATCTATTGAACACTAAAATGGTAGCCGAACTAGTGGGTCGCATAGCCTCAAGAACACCTCCCCATACGCTAGAGGCTACTGACTATCAACGGGTGACTAAGGAGGTGATATTGGAGAGACTATTCCATCATCTCAGAGTATCACAATGGTATAACAAAGAATAAATAGAATACAATAGTGGAAGTTGTAATAAACGAATGACACAGTAGAATACTACTAAATTAAAATGAATATAAACAATGGTCAATGCCAATATACTATAATTCATGCATGTCTAGATGATGATATATAAATAAAATAGTAGACATATATCATAGAAAAGTACAAATTATAGTACAATAATAAAGAAAAAAAGTCCCAAGGGTGATCTTAATGAGCATCCCAAGCTCTTTCTATGTCCTATGCTATGAACTCTCTGTTACAATTAAAGCCACACAATAAAACATCTATGGTACTACGAAAATTATATCTACTTAGGTACCCTAGTGCAATGGATGCCCGAGTAGGGTGTGAGATATAAATCCTAGTAGGTTACCACCCATGGTGTCTACAACTGAATCCAATCCTTACATGTAAGTAAATCATTGTGCGGGTAATATAAATAATAAACAATATTGAAATAAACAAAAAAAAACTACTCAATTTCTTATAGGGCACCTGACAGCTCTATTTTTCTTTGGGTCACAACCGGAATATGATGTATGATAATGAAATATAAATATATAGTAATAATATATACAAGATATTTCTATATTTCATCTACCTATATGAACCAAGTATTTGAAAATGTAAGTGACCATATACCTAGAATATTATAGGTTCTGGTTGGACCGGGGAATAACTCAGTCTTCCATAACTAGTATGAATGAGATTATAAGCTTCATCAGAGGGTAAATTCCCTACTTATAATATTGATTTGGAGATGTCATGATCATCCCAGGAGATGGTGAGTGTGTCATCATGTCAACACTTGTGAAAGTGGTGAGTGTCTTGACATTCCAACACTCAACTGAGAACATGCTGCATCATTCCCACTATCCCAATAATGTAAATAGTGTGAGATTCCCCGATTCAACCCCTAATGTAAGGGAGCATGATTCTTCTACTCTCAACAAAACCCTTACCATCGTTCCATATTATATATCAAGGTGTAATCATACTTATAATAAAATAGCCATGAGGGATTACCTCTCATGATTTTCATTTAATAATCCCATTATAACTAGGGGTTTTACATTCATTATAGGTCACATAATCCATTTCATATAATTAAGGAATTAAATTTAAAATTGAACATTTAATGTATTCAAGTAAGGGAATCCACCATGGACACTCTATTCCATTGATATTGTCAACTCGTTAAAAGAAAACAATCATCCTGAATAAACTATTTAAAAAATGAAATGCCATTAAATCCATAAAAACATGGAACTTAAATTTAAAGGGATCATGAAGGAACTTAAAAGGAACTAGGAAAAATTGAGAACTTACCTACTTGTTAAAATCTATTTAATAAGCAATTAAAGAACATAGAATGTGTATCAGTTCCTTAAACATTTCTAGAAATGGAGGGCCACTCCAATTTGGAATAAAAAGTGGTCATGTACTATCATTAAACTTAACAAGAAATGAAATGAACTCATAAGAAAAATCCAAATCAAAAAACAAATCAGGATTTAAATAAATAATCATTACCTTTTAACATATAAGAAAATTCACACCATATGAGGGGTTTTATTATAAGAACATTACATTGTTTATCAAATAACTCCTTTAAAAAATTAAGAATAATATTAAAAAATCAAATATCCATTCACAAAAAGTTTCTATTTAAAATAAAACAACCATACATGGAAAATGAAATATAAGGCTCAACCTGGTACTAATAAGGTTCCATTAACATCTTAGAAAAACCCGATAAGTGGAAATTCCATTATTAATCCAAGAAAAACTCTTATAATGAATTCCATTCATTTAATCATTTAATTTAAAAGGGTTAATATAATATAAAACACTCATAGAGTGTTCACAATCAAGATTTACACCCTCAAGTCACTAAACAAAGCTCAATGGGAGTAATACTAGTTTTCGTAGATCAATTTAATTTAAAGAAAAAAATTAAAGTAATGTGTGAAAAAGGATGGCATGCGAAGCAGCAACACTATTTATAAAATAATGGAAACTCAATAAAAAATTATTAGACCACCTACCTTGTACTTAGAATGATCTACTCATCCAATATCAAACTATTATTCAGTCCGGTTTGGAAGAAATAGAAGAAAAAAATCCACCCAGAAAATATGGAAAATGATCTCGCACCAAATTAGAATAATCAATACAAAATTAAATGAATAAAGAAAAAAAAAAGTAATGTATATATTACTAATGGGGATCCATAGATACTTATGACACTCAAATAAGAAAATGTATGGAGGAGATAAATTCAAGCCCATATTAGGCCTCAAGAGGAGAAATTGACAAAGGAGAGGTGGATCAAATGGCTTCCAGTAGGAGGAAGAAATGATAAATGATTTTTAAAACTCCTTAAGGGAAATTTGGTCATTTAAGCCTTTAAAAATGGGTAAAAATACTTTGGATTCATGGTTTAGCCAAACCGTTTTCCAATCATGTGGCTCTCACTACCTAGGAAACCAACCTCCCATGGTTGTTCCACATGGTTACCCTAACCATGCACTAAACATTAAATAAATAGTGATTAGGTACTACATAAGAGACATTAACTATGTGGGATAAGAATAAAATTTTGTTAAACCATGTGTAGCCCATGTGGAGCATATCTACTCCACTGATAAAGGCCATACAATTTTTTTTTTGTGGGCCACAAGGTTTTAGGAAAATCTTTCACCTATATTAGACCTTCCAAACTTGACATTTTCAGGGGCTGGCACTCCCGAAACATAATAAGAAACTAGGAGAACCCCTCCCACCTTTACCCAATTCTAAAAAAAATACCTTGAACTATTCAAACTCTTGGAATTACATTCTGATGCTCAATTCAAATAATGACCCATCTAGTAAATTCCAAAATTCAAATTCCCTTGGAACTTCACCTTGGATCAAAAACGTGGGTCATTACACACCATTTCATCATTCAACATAGTGTAGACTATGACAAAATAGTATAGTTAGTTCTTAATTAAACATAAATTTTCACAACATTCCAAAAATTTATACAAACCTAAATATAATACTTCAAATGAATTTCATTAAACATCCAATTGAAAACAACTTTTTGAGTTCGTGTTCTTTAATTCCTAAGTAAAATATCCTTCACATAGCTTACAAGAAACACACAATATTCATTTAACTTCTAGAAAAACTAATGAATTATGATTCATTAAAATTATATGATTTTCAATACCATCAATGACTGTTATCCATCATCCTTAGTGATTGTGATCAAATCCAATAAAAAACAACCTATTAGAAAAATAACCCCATCTGTATTTTTTAACAATACTTCCCTAAAATCCATGAACCATCATAAGATGGAGATAATCTCACCCTTTTATCATTCAACCCAAAATCCTATAATTATATGTATTATATGGACTTCTTTTCTCCCACGTTTTCAATAACATTCAAGAGTTCATATTCACCCAATGCTATATTCCTTTGTCTTTACGACCTAAAAAAATAATTTTATCACATTATTCAATAAGTTTATAAAAAATTAGAAATAATTATACTTAAAAGGACTTTCTCCCATCTCAATCACACTTATTTTTGTCCATAAGTATATAAAAAATTATAAACAAATTATACGAGCCTGACTACATGGTGAACAAATTGATTAAATTTTTTTTGATAAGCTACTATTACAACATGATCTTCATGTTCTTATTTTCTTCATAGGAATTATCCATTATCAAATGAGGATAATAAGATTTTGAATGTTCATCATTAATTCATAATAATTTACTGAATTATAGACCCTATATATTTTGATAATATTAAATAATGGGATACCTCTTGTTGTTCATAATACTTTCTTCTTAGTATCCTTTAATATCGAAGAAATAAACTAGATAATTTCATGTTGATTGTTCATAAAATATGTAATAAGTATTCCTCCATGAATGATATTGTTATTTTATTAAGTAATATAATTTAATCTTTAAGTACTTGCAAAATTAGGAAAAGTCTTTATACCACAATTTCAATTTTAAACTTGGATTCCTACCTTTTGGAAAACTCATAGATGGTTTTGACACCTATTTTCTCAAAATCTAGTTTTTTAATAATTTCACCTCAACATATCAACATGTATAATCCGATTCACTGAATTTCTATGATGGATGGTTGATATTACATTAATTTATTTTTAAAATCATGTATCTATAGATTTATCATGATTATACTTTAAATATCTCTTACACCACTAACTTTATTATATTTTTCTTTTACATGTGTAGAGAAAAGTTCCAAAATAACATATTAGATATTATTAACTATATGAAATCAATAAATCTTAATTAATTCATCTCCCTTCAATTCATAGGCCCCAATAATCATATATCCCCCTTAATCCATGATCACTCAAATCACCAAATATATAAATTTGGTGCACAAGGAGAGGAACACCAATAACATCCTCATGATACTTATTTTTTTCTTGTTGAACTAACATATTTATTCCCTCATTTTGTAATCATTGTTGGTGATATTTCATTCAAAGATACCACTAAGAAATTTTTTATCATGATTTTGTTATTTCCCACTCTTTTTCTACTTTTACGTTGAGTAAATTTCTATGTAGTAATATTTTAGATGACTCCACTTGTGAATTATTTATTCATTTTCATAATAAGGAAACCACTTCCAGTCCCATAAGTCTCTTTATGTTCATTCCTTTTTATGTTTTTCTCTTTAGTTATTCTTTACTATATATGCGGATAAGTTTATCATTATTCTTAGCCTTTCATAATTTATTATTTTCCATCCATGAAGTATGTTGTATAATAATATCCTTTGAAATCTCACACACATCCCTTGGACAATCCATCTCATATTTCATGAATCATGTGAAATTGTTCTTTATTATAATAAATTTTCTTTCCATAGGAGCATGATTTCTACTACTCATAAGAGCAGAAATATTCATCAGCATACCCTTTATTATAATCATATTACAAAACCTTGTATTATGTACATTGTAGAAACAATCATTAAACATTCTATTATAATGATCATAGCTTCTAATTTTCATCCAAGGATTCTGTCCTCAAAATTCTGTTCTACTATAATTCATCACAAGACCTTTTTTCCACCATAAAAAAATAGTCCTACAAAGGTGTAATATAAATTCCTTTACCTATGAATTAAATTTCTTCTATATTTGTATTAATTTTTAAATTTTTTAACACAATAATTATAAGAATAATAATTAGAAGTATAATATATTTTCCTTATATCTTGTGGTATAAATGACATTGATATTCATTTACTTCCAAAAACTCAAATAAAACCAATATAATATTGAAAAAAACTTAATTTATGACTAGGAATACCATAATATAACCACATGTTATATTTATCTTAATAGATACACTTGTTTAATTCAACCACTTTTTTCACTTTATAGTCTTCTTTCCTTGATTTATATTTGTTGACTAATCTTATCTAAGTTTTTTAATTCACTATAGGTTTGTTGATTTCATTAGATTATAATGTATCAAACCTAAATCATCAATAGTTGGTTTATTAACTTCAAAAAAATCTCCAAGAATTCTTGATAAATCAACAAATCTAAATTTATTTTTTTATTTTTTTCAATAAATTGTTTAATATTTTTTTACTTAACTTCCATACCATAGAAATTTATTTTGAGTCAATCTATTTAATATAATAAGGATTATAAATTATCTTTAAATTAAATTTTTAGAATCTTAAATTGATCTCAATTTACTTATTATAAATATATTATATAAATTTCAATGTATTTAATCCATTTAATATCTTTTCCCTTTATTTAAACTGGGCATTATTAACTACCTTGTCCAATTTTGACATCCTATCCACTGATTTTAATTTTTTATCAAGAGTATTGATCAATAGTTTATCTATAAATCAATTATTCCTAGGAATTGAATGATCATGAAATAATATTTCATGAACTTATTTATAAATGATATTCTTAGAGAGCCTTGTTATAGTATTATAAAACTTCTTCAATAGTTTATTCAAAGTTTAATTACTTTTCTAAATTCATTCCTCACTACCCTTCATTGAAATATTGGACAAATATTATTCATAAATTCTATAATAATAAATATATGATTCATATTCAACTCTAACCCCCCAAAAAAATCATTCTAATAAAAAATATTCTCAGAATACCTATAAAGTCCTCCTTTTAAACATTGAAACATCTTCCTCAAAACACTCAATAAACTCATTTCATTATTCAATAGAAGCAATAAAACTTTCAATCAACTTGGTTTTTTCTTTTGGTTTTTGATTAAAATAAATACCTTACTTTTATTCCTCATAAAATGCATCATTACCATTAAGAACATGTTTATGTATTGATAATTTAGCATCAAGATGTTTAAAATACTCATAGGACCCTTTCAATAGTCCTACAATAATTTTGTTCATGCTTATTTGAATATAAAATTCTTCAATAGAACTCAAAAACCCTTATTCAATATCAAAAATTACCTATAGTTAATTCTCATATTGAACTATCATTTTAATCTTTCTAGAAATAAAATCAATAACTTCAATAACATTCAAATATTCTTAAGCTGAGAATTTCAGGTTAAATCCTCAACATAATATATAATATTAGAAAATTATTTGTGTAACAAAATCCATCCTAAAGGGGTGGGGGTGAATAAGGGTGTTACCAAATTTTAAATCTTATCACCTTATTTTTTTACAATAAGATATTGTTCCACTGTTAGAAAGAATACCATTCAATGTATCTCTATATTTATTACAACCGAAACAAATATCAATCACAGGTGGTTAAATTAAAACACATAGGGACACATGGATTATACATAGTTCCCATAAAATATGCTATATATAAGGATCATACACTCAATATTTTAATGATGTAAAATTATTTAATAATAACTCACTATTTGGGTTGATACAAAGCGTAGGTGAAGTCACACATCACTAAGTCTCACTTTTTTTAGAATGATTTAGGTAATATCTCACTACCTATCAAGGTTCACTCCCATTTTATCCTTTTTTATCTTCTATAGAAGATATTAGTTTATAGACTCATATGATTATTCTCACTTTATTAACATGAATATCACTCCATTTTATTCCTTGTAATCTACATCACAATATTTGATGTGATGCTTCAACATATACCACATGCTACTCCCAATACCACCACCATATATAATAAACTACTTATGAACAGTTTTAAATATTTTATTTTAAAATAATATTCATATAAAATTAAACAATATTCTTCAGATTGAATAATTACAACATAGTAATGATCTTTAATTTATTCTATATTCCTAACATTAGCAAACTGAATGTATCAGAAATAATTTTTTAATCATTTTTCTTTATCTTTATAATCCATATATAGCAGTAAAAATATATCATATATTATTTATCCTCCCTCTCCATGTTATAATTCTAGATCATTATATGATATAAAATAATTCCACCTTATAAATATGATTTCATGATAAATTAAATCAAAAACCCCAAAATCCTATTTAATTTAGATATTCAAATAATCCAATGTTTTCAACTATCTTCCATATTCTTCCTTCCACCTTCTAAAAATACTCATTTCCTTTTATATATTATTTAAACTTATATTTTTTCTATTAATATTATTTATAATTTTATTCCATCCATATTCTTCCATTTAACAGATAAGAGATGTTAATTTCAAATTAAAATCCAAGAAAATGACTATGTTGAACCTCATATCCTTCAAAATAATCTCTTAGATCATATTTGATAAAATATCCACCATTGAACTCTATTTAGATCTTTAATGTTTGTTAAATAACTATCCAACTATTAAATGAGTGCTAAATCATCAAATCTGGTTATAACCTCTAGTTTTTCAAACATCACAATATATCCTATACTAGATATTCCCATTCGAGAGCCCAAATAAAATTTACCATAGCATGGTACTCCAATTACCATAGTATAACACCTATCTAGGTAAATAAACTTTAGAAACTACTTTCTCTATACATGATTTATCATTTTCTCTTCAACTCCATAAAACATGATTCTCAAAATGTATTCCTTCATAGAATGGTGCTTCTACAGTTTCCTGTTTCAGTCATTCATATTTACAGTTGATAATAACCTTAAAATTTTTATTTTAGTCCCCCATTTTATAAAGGTATTTCTTAATCCCCATATAACTTCTTCTGCGATGTGTCCCTTCACATCATTGTGATTCAAACTAATAATTAACCACTATAGTATTAACAACACCAAGTGAAATGGAATGAATATTTTTTCATCATCTATAGTCCACATGATATGTAATTCTCCTCATGGAATAAACAATGTGTCACATAGTGACAATAGTGATTCAATTTTGATAAATTAAGGATCACCCAATATTGTTTTATATACCATTATGTATCATATTATAGTATAATAATTTACCAAATTTTAACATCGTATTCACTACATATTATTTACATACATATAATTATGTTACATACTCTTCATATAATAGGTACTTTTCCTTTAAAATTAATTCATCTATTCCATGGGTTACCTAGACGTTTGTCATCAAAACTACTCAAGATTTAAATGGATACTAAAATAACCACAACTTATTTAACTTTAAATCTCATAATTCAACATACAATATCCAATATAAACAAGTAATGGTGAGTTAATCCTTCAAAAAACTACTCCCCATGATTCCATAACTTCACAAAACTTCAAATATCAAGGTCTAAATGACATCTAATGAACATTGAATTGAAATAAAATTATGTAAATTTTATTATTTACTTTAAAAGGAATAAAACATTCTCATAGATTCTTCAAAACACAGAACCCTAAAATAATATACAAAACAAAAAAATACTTTTGGTTCATTAACCTTATGTGAATTTCAATGCCTTTTGTGATAGTTATTAATAATTTCTATTGACTATCAAAAAATTTAACATACAGCCTCCCAGTTGCAATACTAAATCAACTAGTTTCTCAGATACATTAGCTTCTAAATCAACACAGACAACTAAAAAAGTAATAGTACTATAAATTTTGGCTTCATATAATTCATTTTTCACTGTAATTAATTCCCATTTAGATCCCATGAATGGCATAAAGTATTTCATCCTCTTCATATTATTCACTTTCATCCTCCCCTTTATTTTTAACTCATAAATGTTTGTTCTGAAAACACTTCATATATATCCAATGGTTCTTATAAATCTGACATAAAAATTGTTATTGTGGTGACACTTAATATATTATATCTCATTGATCTATAACTCATTATTTTCAAAAATAAAGAGACATAAATTAACTATTTTTTAAAAATTAATCATTTTCCTCCATTAGAATAAGTAATGCATGTGACTCAAAATATATCTTGATAATTTAATATTATTATCATTTATAAATATATAGAACAAGTACATATCTATAAAGGAGAACTTCTTAGTCTCACAAACTCTTTGAGAAATAATTTTTTGAATAAATTTAAAAGAACATTTTTCTTATGATCCAAATTCATTAACAATATCTTCTTCGAGTAATGGATTCCAAACAGAATGAAAATAATATATATAGCCTTTACCATTCCATCATCTATTAATAATTATTTTTTATATGGATTCATAGATCATTATAGATATTCTGGTCTCACCTTACACCAATCCCTCAAGAAATTATTATCATAAAAAAAAGATTAATCATCAAAGGAGAGGTAACTCCATCATCCGCTTCATTTTATTTTTATCCTTGAACACACTTAATCTATTTTACTTTTTTTCCTTCACAAAAAAATAAATTCACTATTTTATAAAATATTAATGTTATTATTATATGGTATAACTATTATAATCTATTTATACTATTTATAATTTCTCCCCCGGTTTTTGACAATCACCGTTAATAGTCAGTTTTATATTCCTATGAGGACATTTTCAATTCATTATGTATCACTACCTTTATGGCTAGTTAGTTAATGTTATATATATTAATGTTATTTTGATTTTTTATAATGAATATTAACTATTTATAACTATTGAGTCATTTGATGTTTTTTAATACATGAAATGACCTTGATGGAAGGTCAATAGTCGAAAATAAAATAATAATCTCATTAAAAATGGAAAAATATGGATTTAAATTAAATAAAAATTGCTTCGTAAAGTGGAAATTACTTCATGAGGTGGTTCCTACTTCATGAAGCAATCATTCATGAATCATCATAATAGATTGAAAAGTGTTTGGACAATTCATGAGGTGAATTATGTATTTTCCCTCCCTCTATTTTCATAATATGAATATAATGATCCCAATCCTATCGGATAACCTCATTCTCAAGATTACTTGATTCCATGGATAATGGAAATTGCCTCCCTTGTTCACAAATCTCAATAAATAATTAACAAATGTAATTACATATGATACTCTAAGATAGTGATTTAAAGTTCACTATGCACTCCCTTTATAATCCTTCATTGTTTGTTGATTATTTATGTGACCACATACCCCTTATATAGATTTCCATTTCATGAAATAAGTTATCCAACCCCACCTATAAATACCCTATACCCTTCTCCAAATAGAATAAATATAGGATAACAAAAGGAGATGTAAATGAGTAAGGAGATATCATAAATAATGGGGATATTTTATTTCCTTCATGAAATATCTTTATAGATAATATTTACAGGCCATATCTAAGTGAATAAATTAAGAGAAAATAAACATAAAAGGAGCATCACAAAGCACCCCCTGAGAACCTATTTCATTATGAACTTCCTGAGAACCTCATTCATGAAGTACCTCATGATCACATCCCTTATCGTACACAGTATAGAGTAGGTCCTTCATTGGATTACCCATTAAACTTCATTTATAAAGGGTGAATCACATGACATTATTTGGAAAAGAAATATATAATTAATTACCTGTATAGATCATCTTACCTTGATGTAGTATCTTATTATATGTGAAACTTATGGAATTAAAATTACCCACCATTCCCTTTATATTTTATCTAATATATATAGCATTTGAACTCCCCATGAACACTTCATGAATCACCAAAATAGTATTCAAAGGGACCTTTATTATATCCTAATTTTTTATGTATCTTACTTGTTCTATATGAACCCAAATAATCTTCATGGACTCCTTTTTTCCATGGTTCAAACCTTGAAAATGATAAATTAAGACCCTTTCCAACACCAGTTGATATACATAATCAAGTGATCAAGAACACCCAAGTGAACTCCTTTTATCATGTATCCCCTTGAAAAATGGATGACGTATGGTTGTATTACTAGATAGATAGGACCCTTAGAGAGATCAAAATTATGATAATCAAGGTATTTATAATGAAGACAATAGATTGGTCTCTCCTGACTCATATTACTCATCCTAGCTTCCAATGTGTCAACTATTATATCCTTTCCCACTTAATGAGCCATGAGGATATAAGATAACCAAAAAATGTAAGCCCCATTCATGTTCCCATTGATAATTTAAACAATAGGATACATTAGTAAACTAGGGATATCTATTAAAAGTAATATTATACTCACATTTATGCCATGATCATGCTCTCCAATTTTTTGAGAAGCACCTTGGGCCTCCTACTAGGTCAAATCCCCAATATTTTTTTCCCTTAACGTGTGTTACCAAATGAACCAGGCATCATAAGATAGTACTTCAATAATACCCACTCGATTATTAATTGTCTTACCTTTCACAAGATGAACTTCCTTAACACATTACATTAAACAACATGATATGGTCCTACCACATGACCTTAAACTGTGAAACTTGAACTATGTGCGATTTTATTCATTTCTTAGAAGAATACCTCGGACCCCTGCCTAAGGTTCAGACCCAACATCATAACCATTTACATTTTCCCACTTGGTAAATATTCCCTATGATCCATCCTATCATATGTCCATATCCTACTCATAGGTCCATATCCCCATGAGAAAAACTAATCACATATCTCATGGGGCCATATTCTCTATAAAAACCCATCTTTATTGGTTTATATTCACTTTAGGTCAGCCAACAAGGGATTTTCAAGAAAAAGTCACAAATCAATAATTATTATGAAATATTCCCTTTAATTATAAAATGTATGACTTTAAATTGATTGTAATATTTCCTTATGATATGACCTTAAAAGGAAATACATGTCCTTCTAAGTGACACCAAACTATGTGGGTTCAGATCCGTTTCACATGGACATGTATGATGCACTTCTCAGTAGATCAATACCAATAACATAAACACCTACAACATCCCTAGATGACCATAAACTCTAGAGTTCCCAAATATATGGATTTAAACAATAACATAATCAAACAAACAAGATAAATACAGATAAAACTGATATATATATATATATAATACCATCAATGGAGTACCTATGATACATATAAATTTCACATTGATAGAGAAAATTTGATACATATATATGTTCACATCAATACATGTAGATTATAAATCACTAGCATGAAGTTAACCAGTCTATCATTGAGATCTAGGGTGGATTAATGAAACATTTCTTAATTATATAAGAGATTCCTAGAGTAGGAAATAATTCCACATGAAAGGGTGTGATCAGGTTGACCTCCCATCCTCATAGCCAATGTGTGACCCATGTATCACTTTTAAAGTCCCAATGACCAATTTTCTTTAAAAAATAGGTTCATACATACTTAAAACAAAAATATGGGGATATCAAACATCAAAAATAGGGTAGTAAACCTGACATGAATCCTTTACCCAAGAACTAAGAAGGTTTAATCACTGATACAATGACTTTCATGACTTTGGTGAGGGAGTACTAACTCATTAATACCATTCTCACATTCGAGGTGGATCATGATAGCCTCAACATGATCAATACATATGGGTGTTATCATTAATTAAGGACTATAATGAAGTTAGTGTCACCCTTCACATCCTTCAATAACTTTAGAATCACATCTCTAAAGTTTGAAAATTCATATTATCCCTACCTTGGAGAAATATATATTCTAAATGATCTATCCATCACGACTTATTATGAACCTCCTTAGAGGGATTCTAATGACCATCATCACCATAAATGTTGTATTACCACAACCCCTCATGAGTTTTTTTATGGGTCCACCCAATAAATCATAGCCCTGACCATTTTAGATAGATAATACAAGAGAATTTATAACCATTGGAGATAAACAATAAAATTTAGGGAGAAAACCCATATTCCTACCCCTATGGAAGAAACCCATTATCATACTCTAATGATAGTCATGTATCATGAAAATATCATTGTTCCCAAATATTATATATAATCTAGAAATGTTAGGAAGATCATGATAACATGTTCTTGCCTACACCATAGTAAAATCCTATATTCAATCACCTAAATATGAATACCACAATCATATCCTGATGAAATATAGATGATTGGAGTGTTTTTATATCTCCACTCTTAGTGAAATGAAGGATTATATTCTTGATACCATGGAGGAATCCCATATTCATATTTGGGTAGAAATCAAAGGGTAGGATTATATCTTGGATCATTCTTTATATAAATATCATATTATTATTATAGTATAAATATAAGGACATCACAAAAATATCTAGTTTTCTAACATGGGTAGGAATATATTCCTACACCCATAATAAAAGGATCTCATTAATATAATTCAAATATACTCAAAAGTTATCTATATTCCCACTCCCATTTAGGAGGATCTTAGACACTTCCCAAAAAAATAATGGAGAACAAGATCATTCTCATATCCCCATTCTGATTGAAGTTTTATACAATATCCTTTAAATTACTTCAAAGTAGGATCATATTTATATGAACGTCACAATAACTTCCTAGCATATTTTGATGGTTTTTCTGAACCAGGACCGTATCAGTTCCCCTCTTCCATCAATGATATATAGTTGGCATATATCGATAGAAACTAAGATACATGTATATATTTCTTCTTATTCTGAAGAAACTCACTAACATATTTTTGTGGTATGATAAGGGATGGAATATATTACTATATATTCTCAAGAAGTCCATTTACATATCCTTATGGAAATAAGGGAGTCTCATATGAGGGATCCTACTTATAAAGGTTATTTTTTATAATGAATGACCCCAATCTCTTTACCTAGAGTCTTTAAGAACAAATTATGTTGAGGGAAACAAAAAAGTTAGGATTATGAACATATATCATTCCCAATCAATGATTTTCTTAAATAACTTCTACATTACTTGATAGTAACCTAATAGTCTGCTATATCATCATTAGAAAGAGAAAGAATCTACAATAATGAAGTTCCTCCCTATAGTACTATGATTATAAGATTAAGAGATCATCTTTAAAGAATCATTTATAAAGGTCCAACCCATAGAAACATAATGATCAATCATGGAAATTTTATAACATGAAGATCTTTAAAAATACTCTTCATGGACTAAAGAACAATTAGATAGGAGAACCCCTCATCTCTAGTGAATCAATCACTAGTTACAATGAAGTACTTTTTTATGGAATCTATATTTTCCACCCTAAAGGTCCTCCCAAAGATATATATTATAGGTATCATCTTGTAGTTGTATATGAATCCATAATATAAATCACCCCATAATAGAAAATATAAAAGTGACCATAGTGGTCCTTACCAGGGAATTTAGTGTGAAGTTTGTGCCCAATATGGCATCTTATCTCAACAAGAATTACCTCTTCTTTTTAAAATCACTCTGAGAAAACCAATATGTCAAGAGTCACTTGAGAGGACATGAAAAAATACACTAAACACCTCATCTATGAATAGAGATTTAAATTATCATGGAAAGGATAATCCAAATAAATAGTTCTCATATGTGGCACCCTTCAACCACTTACACTTCAATGTTGAGGACTAGATTTCAATCAATCTTTCTCCCATAATTAAGGAAACATGAAAATTAATTCTTTGGTCAGATCTAGTGGATTAAAACCACTAAAAAGATGAAGATAAATCCATGGTTATGAGGAAAGAACTATCCAATTATAATATAATAATTATGTTCTAGATCATATCTACCTCTCAATATGGAGTTCTATAAATAGTAAATGATGAATTTTTACATTACTTATGCCTAAGTTTTTAGACCGCTCACTATCACCTCAAGATGAAATATTAGACTTACAGGGGGTATTCTAACCATTTTCATGAAATAAATGAAATTTACTATTGAATTGAGATGGATTACCTTTGATCTATATGGCATCTAAAGTTAGGAAGACAATTCAAAGATCCCTAATATTCTTGTCCACTTCTTTGAGTGTTCTATTCCAATTGATTATTAATGACCAATTATAAATTCAAATGAAATGTTAGGTTGAATATAGGGAATTGAATTTTACATCTCACATATATATTAGTGAAGGACACCAAAAAAGAATACATGTAATTTCATCAACTCATGCTAGATCTCAGGCTTAGGTTTTTCACATGCTATCTAGTCTTTCCAGTAGAATCCCTCCATCTCAAAAGCTCAGAAGAAGCATACTAGATGAGATTAGGCTACTAACATAATATTATAATAATATATTAAGAATGTTGAGAAATCATCTAATATTAGGGAATCAAATCACTTATTTGATGATAATCTATTAATATAGAGTATATCTTTCATAGAACATACACTACATGAATCTCATTCATGCAATAAATCATGAAATATAAAGAAGGAAACCAAAATATCAACCACAACAGAAATAAAAAAACCCTATATCATAGGGATAGATCATTTTTACAACCCCTGCATGTAACGCCCCGACCCCAGTTACCCAGAGTCGGTGCATTATTACATAACATTGGCATGATCACAAGAAAGATCAAATCTCGAAAGACCGATTGGTTTAGTAGCCTTGGAAACACTAGATATATTCATAAGTTTTACATTACATCATAAAATGAAAAACTACTACAACAACATAATGTCTCCATAATCCACACTACTATCCCCTCATAATATCCCTGCAGGTCATTCATAATTTACTTCTTCACATCCTGGGGAAAAATAAAACATAGAAAAGGGGTGAGCTCAAATGCCCAGTAAGGATAACAATATAGCGGAAACTTTCATAAATAAGAATAAACATTTAAGGCAATGCATTACTAAAACAAAAGCCTTTTAAAATTGAACTTCAACATGGTATGGCAAAAGTAAAATGAAATAATGCCATTTACTTATTCACATGGATATTCTACTAATCGAATAATCACATGCAAAAATCAATAACCACTTTCATAATGTTGGAATGCATAATGCCAGACTATCATAACCACATAGCCAAGGCCTCGTGCCAAGACTACAAATAAGATTTTGTCAAGGCCTTGTGGCAAGACACTAGTTTGTCTCATGAGACCTACCGATGCATCGAGGAGCTATAGCGGGCTCCACCCGTCACTTATTAAGTCCAATGCATTCCCATATGAAAAGGTTTAAACATAACATAAACATTCGTATTAAAACTAGCATACGAAATGTAAATACTTTCACAATAAACTATGAATGGTATAAAAATAGCACACCCACAGTCAAACATATCACAAAACCTTCAATACAATATAGAAGTTTTGTATCATAATAAATCAACTTCAAATAATCTTAAAATCCATCAAAGGATGTTGACATAGATGAAATCAAAATTCTTTTTAAAGAAATATCTCCTTTTATTTTGAAATCATTTAAGATCCATATAAAATAAAACATTTTCTTTGAAAATATTCTTATAAGCTTGTAAGGAAAGCTTTGAAGATTTTATAACGGCGTAAAATAACCGCGCCCGCCGTATAAGTTAAAAAAAACATTCTTACCTCAATTCTGTCGAAAAGGTTAAAAAGGACCTTGTTTTGAAAACGACGGAAAGATTCCTTTATAAACCTCTTATAAAAAGTCAAACAAGGGTATAAATGACTTTAACCCATATTCTTGTAAATAGTAAAAATGTTTTGAAATACATTTTGAAGAAACATGGATGTGGATGATAACGAGATCCCAGTAGATTATTACGTATAAACAACCTCGGATAAAGAAGAGATTGTGAAATAACCCTTACCTTGTACTTTTCCTTGGTTGTGGTAGGTTAACCTCCTGTATAATGGTGAAATAATTGTTATTAAATTATACAAGAATCATATACATTAATATGATATCATATATGATCTTTTAATATTGATTTGATAATAATATCTTAGTATTATCATTGTTTCGGGTGTTAACTTACTTGTTTTCTTTCATATGTTTTGTTACATAAGACATGTTTGTAAAGGATAGGTTGTATATTATTCATATCCAGAATGATATCAAGTCCTTAAACGTCATTTTTAAATCATAAAATGATAATTACGCTTTAATGGTTACGATGGAGAATGAATCTCATCGCGTTCGTGGAGACGGTAGTCCGTACGTACGCACGAGCGACAATATCATTCTTTTGATATTAAAATAATATATAAATGGATGGTATATCATATATACAGAATCATTAACATGTTATATTTATTATTTACATGAGTTACACATCATTATTATACCCATCCAAATAATATTATATTGAATAACAATTACACCACGACGTGGAGACGGTAAGCCGTACGTACGCACGTATGGTGACATGTTATTCAAAGGGTGGATAGAATACTGAATATGGTTGTACCATACTTATAATAACATCACAGTATATGTGAGATACTGGAGTTATTATTTCAGAATGGTAAGAACAAAGGAAGAAGAAGTGGAAGAAGAAATGAACTTAGAAAAGGGTGGTGAAATCATTACCTCTTCTTCGGGTTCTTCCTTTTGATTTGATCAAAAGGGCTCCTTAGGTTGGCTTTCTGATCAAACTAAGGCCTCTAGGTTGTATTGAGGGTTGTTGGGAGAGTATTTGGGCAGAGTTTGGCCGAACCAAAAGGCTTTGAAGGTGTGAAGAAATGAGAAGGAGGAGTGCCCTTTTATAAGAGGGGTGAAGGGCACCTTTGGAAAAGCTAGAAATATTAATTTATAATAAATTCATATTCGGTTTCTAAAGGCTCCAAAGTTGACTATTCAAATGATGAGGTGGGGATAGGTCGAAAGCAACTCATCCAATAGAATTTAGACAGGTTTGGGTACCTATATTAACCTTATCTTTAAGTATTAACTCTAAGTTAATTAGTTTCACTTTTACAATGTCTCTTTGTATTTTATATATTATGGTTAATAAACTTACTATATACATCCAAGAGACCCCCAAGTGGTCCATTAATGATTAACCTATCATGATATAAGTCTCTTGGCCGAACCTTAGATTTTTAGGAATTTAATATCAATTAATAATATAATATTTGTTTTAAGAATTCTTTTATGTCAATTTTGACACTATTCATTAGTTGATTTTTTTGAAACTCATAACAGATTTATTACTTCGAACAAAGTCAATTAAATCAATCCTAATATATCATATTATCCTAGAAAATTAGTTTAATTCATTAAAAGTTTCATATTATATTTATTTGGGTATTTATAATATCACTTATTTTAATTTTTTCACTATTATAGTAATTACTGCATCATCATTGTGTCATAAATAAAATAAATTATTTAATGTCTAAAAATTATAAGTAAAATATCATTATGTAGGAAATCTTTTTAGCTTTCTAATGAATATTTATAATCGAAAATCCAACATGTATAACCCTATGTAAAAATTGTTCTTCTAAAAGATGTAAGCTTATGCCATTTTTATTTTTATTTTAACTTTATTAATATAAAGTGTCCCTACCACATACAAGTGGCTCCAAGGGGTCCCCAAATTGACCCAAGGATGCCCATGGTCGGGTATGTGTCCACCAATAAGGTTAGGACACGTTTTAGGGTAATTCTGTATTATTATAATATTATTTTTTTAACCCTTATTTACCGGATTTACCCTTTAACCATGGTAAATAAAATATTTACCACAGTAACTATTCAAAATATCTAAAAATAAAAGTTACCTATTTACACAATTTGAACATCCTGATTCCAAATATGGAATCCATTTTCCTAAATTCAAAACACAGAAGTGGCAGAAATTAATTTAAAATTAATTCCCGCTGTTAAAACAAAAAGCGTGTTTTTAAGAGATAATAACTATCAAAAGATTGACACTTGTTTATGTTCGGTTTAATTGTAAAATTATGTCCAATGACCAAAATTATATTAAATGGTAAAAATATATTCTAAATATACTTTAAAACCACTCAAATTCATAATTTATCACTAGTAATTAATTTGATTAAAAAAGTTGTTTTTAATTAAAATTTAGTAATTTTCACTATTCATCAAAATATGAAAGTTATCCGAAATGTACCAAAATTTCACCCTAGGCTAAATTCGATATTCCGAATCCAAAAATGAAGTCCATTTTCAAATATAAAATATATATAATTTCAAAAAGTAGGTATTACTATTCATAACGGCTAGTTTGATTAGTTATGGTGTGTTAGAACTCGGTGTTGCGTACAACACACGCTATCACATTATTCAAAGAGAAGCGTACCATAGAAGCTTGGGGTGTTACATTCTCCCCTCCTTCAAATAATTGTGTCCTCGCAATTTCTAGGGTATTACTGCATAAAAAGACTCGGGTGGTTCTTCATCATAAGTTCCTCGGGTTCCCACGTTGCCTCTTCCATCTTATGATTCCTCCACAAAACATTTACCAGACGCGTCGTCCGGTTTCTCAGCACTTGTTCTCTCGTATCAAGAATCTTGATGGGCTCTTCGCAATAGGAAAGATCGGGTTCCAGTTCTAATTCCTCATAGGTGAGTACATGCGTTGGGTCAGGCATGTATTTCCTCAACAGAGATACGTGGAACACATCGTGAACTTTGGAGAGACTTGGCGGCATTGCCAATCGGTAAGCTACAGCCCCAATTCGTTCTAGAATTTCGAAAGGTCCGATGTACCTGGGACTCAATTTACCTTTCTTACCAAAACGTATGACTCCCTTCCACGGAGATACCTTCAGGAAAACATGATCACCGACTTGAAATTCCAAATCCTTCCTTCGATTATCGGCATAGCTCTTCTGCCTACTTTGAGCTGCTTTGATGTGATTTTGGATTACCTTCACCTTTTCCACTGTTTCCTCCACCAGTTCTGGGCCTACAAGTTTTCTTTCACCAACGTCATCCCAACAGGTTGGTGTACGACATCTCTTTCTGTATAACGCTTCATATGGTGCCATTTGTATACTCGAATGGAAGCTATTGTTATAGGAAAATTCTACCAGAGGTAAATATTGATCCTACATACCCTGAAAATCAAGTGAGCAAGATCTCAACATGTCTTCTAAGGTCTGAATAGTCCGTTCTGATTGTCCGTCTGTCTGAGGGTGGTAAGCAGTGCTCAAATGAAGTTCAGTATCCAGGGATTTCTGAAGACTTTTCCAAAATCTTGAAGTAAAACGGGGATCACGATCAGAAACAATCGATAGGGGAACTCCATGAAGTCTCACAACTTCATTAATGTATAGTCTTGCTAGACGTTCCAGGGGTAGATCTTCTCTTATAGCAAGAAAATGTGCTGACTTGGTAAGACGATCAACAATAACCCATATTGCATCGTTCCTTCTAGGAGTCTTTGGTAGCCCCATGACAAAGTCCATCGTAATATTGTCCCATTTCCACTCTGGTATGGGAAGAGGTTGCATGACTCCTCCAGGCTGTTGCCTTCCAGCTTTCACTTGTTGACAAACCATACATCTTGATACAAAATCAGCAATCTCCCTCTTCATGTTGTCCCACCAAAAATGTTCCTTCAAATCTCTATACATTTTGGTGCTCCCAGGGTGTATAGAGAAATTGGAACTATGAGCATCATCCAGTAATTCCCTTTTCAGATCAGGTAAATCGGGAACACAAAGTCTCTTTCCAAATTTCAAAGTTCCATCTTTATACACAAAGTCTCTCAATCTCCCATCATTCACAGCTTTAATCTTCTTCTGAAATTCTTCATCATCGGTCTGAGAACTCTTAATCCTTTCTAGTAAAGATGGTTTGGCAACCATTTGAAAAAGCATTGATGTTTCACCTTCCCTGGTTATTCCCATGTCCATCTTCTCTAGATCCATGAAAATTGGATCCCTTTCAATTCTCATCATGTTCAGAACTCCATGGTCTTTTCTGCTCAAAGCATATGCTACTTTGTTTGCTTTCCCCGGGTGGTAGTGTATCGTGCAATCATAATCCTTGAGTAATTCAAGCCATCTCCTTTGCCTCATGTTGAGTTCTTTTTGTGAGAAAATATACTTCAAACTCTTGTGATCAGTATAAATCTCACATTTTTCACCATAGAGGTAGTGCCTCCATATCTTCAAAGCAAAGATCACAGCTGCTAACTCAAGATCATGAGTAGGATAGTTTTGTTCATGAATTTTCAACTGTCGTGATGCATAGGCAATAACTCTATCATTCTGCATAAGGACACAGCCAAGTCCTTTCTTTGATGCATCACTATAAATAACGAACCCATCATTCCCCGATGGTAGAGTCAATATAGGAGCATTGACTAATCTTCTCTTCAGTTCTTCGAAACATTCTTCACACTCTTTTGTCCAAACAAATTTAACCCCTTTACGTGTGAGCTTCGTTAATGGGTTAGCCAATCGGGCAAAATTCTGGACGAAACGTCGATAATAACCTGCCAAGCCAATAAAACTACGTACCTCAGTTATACTCGTAGGTGCTGGCCATTCTTGGATTGCCTTGGTCTTAGAAGGATCAACAGAGATTCCATCTTTAGAGACAATATGGCCAAGAAAAGAAATCTCCTGAAGCCAGAATTCACACTTGCTAAACTTTCCATATAATTCATGCCCCCTCAGAGTCTTCAAGATAATGCGCAAGTGATTTTCATGATCTTCGTAGGTTTTGGAGTATACCAAGATATCATCAATAAATACCACCACAAATTCATCGAGATACTCCTTGAAAACTCTATTCATCAGATCCATGAATACAGAGGGTGCATTAGTCAATCCAAACGGCATTACAGTAAACTCGTAATGCCCGTACCTGGTTCGAAATGCTGTCTTCGGAATGTCTTCCTTCTTTACACACAACTGATGGTATCCAGATCGAAGGTCAATCTTTGAAAAGTATTGAGCTCCATGCAGTTGGTCAAATAAATCATCAATACGAGGTAGGGGATACTTGTTCTTTATCGTTATAGCATTGATCTCCCTGTAGTCAATACATAACCTCATAGATCCATCTTTCTTTTTAACAAAAAGAACAGGGGCTCCCCATGGAGAAACACTAGGGCGAATAAATCCCTTATTACTCAATTCCTCTAGTTGTTTCTTTAGTTTGACTAACTCTACAGTGGCCATTCTATAAGGGGTCTTCGATATAGGCCTTGATCCAGGAATCAAATCAATAGAAAACTCAACTTCTCGTTCTGGAGGATGTCCAGGTAAATCTTCCGGAAATACATCTACAAATTCTTTCACAACAGGTACATCCTCTATTTGAACATTCCTTTCCTCACCGATAGTTACTTCATTCTCTTCCTCCCCAATAATTGAATTAAGTTGAGCTACTGGGGGTGGGTCTAAATAAGAATTAGGTGGTGACGATTCTGCTCTAAAAATAAGGTGCTCCTTATCATTATCATCATGAATCGTAACCTCTTTCTTCTTACAATAAATCTTCGCATCATAGTCCGAAAGCCAGTCCATACCGAGGATTATATCAAACTCAATCATAGGTATGACGATGAAATCAGCAGATAAAGAAAATTTATGTGCTCTAATGGGGACTGATTCACAAAACTTTGTTGCAACGATACTTCCCTTAGGAGTTTTAACTGACAACTCCCTTATTAAATCAAATTGGAAATATCTAATTTTCTTAGCAAACTGGGAAGATATGAAACAATGCGATGATCCAGAATCAAATAATGCATTTTCTAAACTTGAGGAAACCATTAAATTACCTGCCACCACGTCTTTCGGAGTTTCTACCTCAGCAGTAGTGATAGCATAAGCCTGGCCTTGATCCCTTGGCCTTTTCTGAGGTAAGTTCTCCTGACGCTTAGGACATGCATTTGCATAATGCCCCATCTCCCTGCAATTGTAGCACTGAACATTGGTAGCTTCCTTCTTCCCCTTGCAATCATGAGCTTGGTGGCCTTTTTCACCACACTTGTAACAGACTCCCATTCCCTTCAGGCAAGCACCGGGGTGTTTCTTCCCGCACTTACCACAAGATGGATATTCAACCTTTCCCTTCTTCCCCTTATTTCCATTCCCAGATTGATCAGCAGGTCTCTTCTTCTCTTGCTTTGCTTTAAAGTCATAAGACTTAGAGAATTCTTTTTCGGTCTTGATAGCACATGAGACAATGTCTTCGTACGATGAAAAGGATTGTGAGACTAATGCTCGACAGAGAAATGGTTTTAACCCATCAAAGAAACGATCAATCTTACTTCTTGGGTTGCGAATATAATCACCAGCGTACCTCGCTAACCTTGTAAAGTTAGCCTCATACTTTGTGACATTATCATCCTCCTTTTGTCTCAGACTCAGAAATTGCCTTTCCATATCTGCTCGATGGTCGCGAGGAAAGTATTTTTCTAAAAACAGATCTTTGAACTCCCTCTATTCCATGTTTGATACTTCATCATCTTCCTTCATGTTTTGAATCAATGACCACCATTGATCAGCATCTCCAGTGAGGCGGTAAACTGCCATGGTAACTTTTTCCCTTTCACTACTCCCCAAAGCCTGAAATATTTTCTCTAGGGAAAATATCCATTGCTCAGCTACTAAGGGATTTGTACTCCCATTGAACGTTGGTGGTTGTTGTCTCATGAATCGATCTAACATTGATCCTCCACGCTGCGGATCAGGGTGCTCCATACGGGTAAGGTTATTATTCATAACCTGAGTAAGTTGTCCCAGTATGGTGATTAGTTGATCAGCACCAGTTGCATCACCAGCCCCACTATAATTATCTTGAGCAGGAGGGCAATCCCTACATGGAGTGTGCGCATTGATACGGTTTCCATTTCTTCCACTAGGCGCCATTTCTAAACAATGGCATAAACTAGATCAGTTTATGAATCAAAATACATAATCCCATACTTATAAAACACTTAACATAAATTGAACTATTTATGGATATAATCCATAATCATAAAAATGTTTTTCTTTGAGGAAGTATATACTCATAAACCCTTCATAATGATTTGTAAAGATAATGAGTGTTATCCTAAGCATATCCCCCGGGAGTGTCGTAACCAAGAGTGCAGCAAGGCCCGTTGTCGTGCACCAGTTCCCGTTCGAGTCTAGCTCAAAGCGGTGTTTTCGGGTTTTACCCCTAGGTACATCTGTGCCAGAGCCGCCTCTACCTGCTCGTATCCAGACAGGGATGTATTGCTCGGAAAACTCACAAAATCTCTACAATACCAAAATTCTAGGAAGTTCTTCTATACTAATCCTCAAAGTTCATCTTAGGTCTACGTGCTCTAATCAGAGTTTATCTAAATCTAGCTTCCAAGGTTTGTACTAAACTTCCTCTGATACCAACTGTAACGCCCCGACCCCAGTTACCCAGAGTCGGTGCATTATTACATAACATTGGCATGATCACAAGAAAGATCAAATCTCAAAAGACCGATTGGTTTAGTAGCCTTGGAAACACTAGATATATTCATAAGTTTTACATTACATCATAAAATGAAAAACTACTACAACAACATAATGTCTCCATAATCCACACTACTATCCCCTCATAATATCCCTGCAGGTCATTCATAATTTACTTCTTCACATCCTGGGGAAAAATAAAACATAGAAAAGGGGTGAGCTCAAATGCCCAGTAAGGATAACAATATAGCGGAAACTTTCATAAATAAGAATAAACATTTAAGGCAATGCATTACTAAAACAAAAGCCTTTTAAAATTGAACTTCAACATGGTATGGCAAAAGTAAAATGAAATAATGCCATTTACTTATTCACATGGATATTCTACTAATCGAATAATCACATGCAAAAATCAATAACCACTTTCATAATGTTGGAATGCATAATGCCAGACTATCATAACCACATAGCCAAGGCCTCGTGCCAAGACTACAAATAAGATTTTGTCAAGGCCTTGTGCCAAGACACTAGTTTGTCTCATGAGACCTACCGATGCATCGAGGAGCTATAGCGGGCTCCACCCGTCACTTATTAAGTCCAATGCATTCCCATATGAAAAGGTTTAAACATAACATAAACATTCGTATTAAAACTAGCATACGAAATGTCAATACTTTCACAATAAACTATGAATGGTATAAAAATAGCACATCCACAGTCAAACATATCACAAAACCTTCAATACAATATAGAAGTTTTGTATCATAATAAATCAACTTCAAATAATCTTAAAATCCATCAAAGGATGTTGACATAGATGAAATCAAAATTCTTTTTAAAGAAATATCTCCTTTTATTTTGAAATCATTTAAGATCCATATAAAATAAAACATTTTCTTTGAAAATATTCTTATAAGCTTGTAAGGAAAGCTTTGAAGATTTTATAACGGCGTAAAATAACCGCGCCCGCCGTATAAGTTAAAAAAAACATTCTTACCTCAATTCTGTCGAAAAGGTTAAAAAGGACCTTGTTTTGAAAACGACGGAAAGATTCCTTTATAAACCTCTTATAAAAAGTCAAACAAGGGTATAAATGACTTTAACCCATATTCTTGTAAATAGTAAAAATGTTTTGAAATACATTTTGAAGAAACATGGATGTGGATGATAACGAGATCCCAGTAGATTATTACGTATAAACAACCTCGGATAAAGAAGAGATTGTGAAATAACCCTTACCTTGTACTTTTCCTTGGTTGTGGTAGGTTAACCTCCTGTATAATGGTGAAATAATTGTTATTAAATTATACAAGAATCATATACATTAATATGATATCATATATGATCTTTTAATATTGATTTGATAATAATATCTTAGTATTATCGTTGTTTCGGGTGTTAACTTACTTGTTTTCTTTCATATGTTTTGTTACATAAGACATGTTTGTAAAGGATAGGTTGTATATTATTCATATCCAGAATGATATCAAGTCCTTAAACATCATTTTTAAATCATAAAATGATAATTACGCTTTAATGGTTACGATGGAGAATGAATCTCATCGCGTTCGTGGAGACGGTAGTCCGTACGTACGCACGAGCGACAATATCATTCTTTTGATATTAAAATAATATATAAATGGATGGTATATCATATATACAGAATCATTAACATGTTATATTTATTATTTACATGAGTTACACATCATTATTATACCCATCCAAATAATATTATATTGAATAACAATTACACCACGACGTGGAGACGGTAAGCCGTACGTACGCACGTATGGTGACATGTTATTCAAAGGGTGGATAGAATACTGAATATGGTTGTACCATACTTATAATAACATCACAGTATATGTGAGATACTGGAGTTATTATTTCAGAATGGTAAGAACAAAGGAAGAAGAAGTGGAAGAAGAAATGAACTTAGAAAAGGGTGGTGAAATCATTACCTCTTCTTCGGGTTCTTCCTTTTGATTTGATCAAAAGGGCTCCTTAGGTTGGCTTTCTGATCAAACTAAGGCCTCTAGGTTGTATTGAGGGTTGTTGGGAGAGTATTTGGTCAGAGTTTGGCCGAACCAAAAGGCTTTGAAGGTGTGAAGAAATGAGAAGGAGGAGTGCCCTTTTATAAGAGGGGTGAGGGGCACCTTTGGAAAAGCTAGAAATATTAATTTATAATAAATTCATATTCGGTTTCTAAAGGCTCCAAAGTTGACTATTCAAATGATGAGGTGGGGATAGGTCGAAAGCAACTCATCCAATAGAATTTAGACAGGTTTGGGTACCTATATTAACCTTATCTTTAAGTATTAACTCTAAGTTAATTAGTTTCACTTTTACAATGTCTCTTTGTATTTTATATATTATGGTTAATAAACTTACTATATACATCCAAGAGACCCCCAAGTGGTCCATTAATGATTAACCTATCATGATATAAGTCTCTTGGCCGAACCTTAGATTTTTAGGAATTTAATATCAATTAATAATATAATATTTGTTTTAAGAATTCTTTTATGTCAATTTTGACACTATTCATTAGTTGATTTTTGTGAAACTCATAACAGATTTATTACTTCGAAAAAAGTCAATTAAATCAATCCTAATATATCATAGTATCCTAGAAAATTAGTTTAATTCATTAAAAGTTTCATATTATATTTATTTGGGTATTTATAATATCACTTATTTTAATTTTTTCACTATTATAGTAATTACTGCATCATCATTGTGTCATAAATAAAATAAATTATTTAATGTCTAAAAATTATAAGTAAAATATAATTATGTAGGAAATCTTTTTATCTTTCTAATGAATATTTATAATCGAAAATCCAACATGTATAACCCTATGTAAAAATTGTTCTTCTAAAAGATGTAAGCTTATGCCATTTTTATTTTTATTTTAACTTTATTAATATAAAGTGTCCCTACCACATACAAGTGGCTCCAAGGGGTCCCCAAATTGACCCAAGGATGCACATGGTCGGGTATGTGTCCACCAATAAGGTTAGGACACGTTTTAGGGTAATTCTGTATTATTATAATATTATTTTTTTAACCCTTATTTACCGGATTTACCCTTTAACCATGGTAAATAAAATATTTACCACAGTAACTATTCAAAATATCTAAAAATAAAAGTTACCTATTTACACAATTTGAACATCCTGATTCCAAATATGGAATCCATTTTCCTAAATTCAAAACACAGAAGTGGCAGAAATTAATTTAAAATTAATTCCCGCTGTTAAAACAAAAAGCGTGTTTTTAAGAGATAATAACTATCAAAAGATTGACACTTGTTTATGTTCGGTTTAATTGTAAAATTATGTCCAATGACCAAAATTATATTAAATGGTAAAAATATATTCTAAATATACTTTAAAACCACTCAAATTCATAATTTATCACTAGTAATTAATTTGATTAAAAAAGTTGTTTTTAATTTAAATTTAGTAATTTTCACTATTCATCAAAATATGAAAGTTATCCGAAATGTACCAAAATTTCACCCTAGGCTAAATTCGATATTCCGAATCCAAAAATGAAGTCCATTTTCAAATATAAAATATATATAATTTCAAAAAGTAGGTATTACTATTCATAACGGCTAGTTTGATTAGTTATGGTGTGTTAGAACTCGGTGTTGCGTACAACACACGCTATCACATTATTCAAAGAGAAGCGTACCATAGAAGCTTGGGGTGTTACACTGCACCACTATGATCATCAAATATTTATAAGTTATAAGATAAAATGATAGAATGATCAAGGCAACCTCAACATGTAACGCCCATATATTTTAAAATTGGAATATCATGTTCGATAGCATGTATGAAATGAAACACCAAGTTTAGAAAACAATATCACACCCCAATAATTTATGATATATTTATTTTCAAATAAATTCAATCACTCCAAGATCATGTGATTCACTTAGCACTGAGTTTAAATTAAATGCGACACTCTATTAAAAAATTATATTTTAAACCAGACCATTATTACCTAGCGATTAACTTGGTAGGTATAAATAGTACTAACTAAATTATGAAAATTAAATGGTTTAAAAATATATAATTTAAATAAAATGGTTTTCTATTTATTATAAATAAAATAAGAATCATTTGAAATTTAAATAAATGTTTTATGAAAAAATGTATTTTACTAAATGGTTATTTAGCGGTGCTTTTTTCAAATAATTTAATTTTTTTACCATTTTTAGAAAAAATATTTTAAAAAACAAACATAATTTTTGAAACCAACATTTCCACATTATCCATGGGTATGTTTTTTATATTTATATGAAAATATTAATTTTCTGATGAATATTAAAAAATAAATATTTTTATTGAAAATTTTCTTTTCTTTAAAATTATTTTAAAGGTTAAATTATAATTTAAATTAGTTTAAAAGTAAAATTTTATTATTTAAATTAAAATATTACTAATTTATATCATTTTAATCCATTTTATGTTGGATTCTGATATGAAAACTTTTAAAATTTTGATTGTTTTCCTTTGGAAAACCCACTTTTTCCTCATGTCTGTGGGTTTAATTTTAAATTGAATTATTAAAATTATAAAAATTTAATTTCAAAAAATACATTCCATATTTGGAATAAAAATGATTTTTAATATATAATATGGTCAAATTAATTTTTTACCATAATAAATAATGAAAACAGTAAAAATTTGTTACCATGGTTAAGGTAAAAATGTGTTTACCGGGGGTTAAAGTAAAAAGATAGTCGTTCAAATGACCTAATTTTTGATAAAAAATAAATTTTATTGAAATATTTATACATAATAAACTATAAGGTTTGATAATGAAAAACTTTGGTGGCTTTTGGAATGATAAAAACGTGGGTGTGATTGATTATATTTTAAAAAATGCCAAGTGTGTCCTCTCCCCCACTTATAAAAGGCCACCCCTCTCCTCCCCTCTTTATAATCCTAAAGAAATTTGGTTCAAAAAATCCCTAAAAAAATATTTTCCTTAAATACCTCTGAAAATCCTATAGGAATTAGTAATATCATAATGCTAATCTATGAAGGCATTATGTTAAATATAAAGAAGTTTTTCAAAGAAGAGTAATGTTTTTAACTATGCGTTTCCATTTTACTTCTCCTTCAAACTTATATTTTTTTAGATTTATGAACAAATAATAACACAAGTATATAATATATAATAAATTTTATTATGATAATTTCATAACCTATATCCATATCCTCTTTAATCAATTATAAAATGAAATCATCAATCCAATGTACAATGGACTACCGCCTCTCGAACTGATGTAGTTTGTTTTCTATCACCACCTTTAAAGGATGGATGCAATGATGTGTCTAACATATTAGTATGAAATTTATGATATGTTTATACTTCTGGAAATATAATATCACATATTCCTTCTTTATTTCTATTATGTGATGAATACGATAACATCGCTCATGTGTACGGTGGACTAATGCCTCACGAAGTGATGTGATACATTTTTCACTTACACTTTACATTAAAGGTTGTAAGGATAAAATTTAATGGATTTTTATATATTTATGATATAATATTTATTTTTTAAATATAATATCACCAATAAATTTTTATCTTATAATCCATTCTAACACTATAACGTCAATCACGCATACGTGTGGCCTACCACCTCCACATACAAATGTGATTTTTTTTCATTTTTTACATGGTTGGTGATAAGGATGTATTTTATTAATATAAAATATATATATATAAATAATATTAATAATTTTTTAAATGTTAATTAATAATTATTTTACTTTCCCTCAACCCATTTATAAAAATGGAAACAATATTCATGCGTTCATATGACATACTGTCTCCTTGAATGGTGTAATCAATTTTCTATATATAAATTTTATAGAATACTCTAAATATATATATATAATGAATATATATTATATTTATATTATGTTTAAAATTTTGGATATTATTGAACCATGGTCAAGTTAAAAGAATAAAATTTATGAAACCAAAATATACATGAAGAGAAAAGGAGTTATCACCAGAAAAGTGAATTTGACATAGAATTTCCAATAAACGAGTGATAAAAGAAAATAAGTAAATCATATATGGTATGAGATATATGATTATGGTTTTTAATGGATTTTTAATAAACATATATTTATTATAAATTAGGTTTATATATATATTAAGGATTTTGAAAAAGTTATAAGGGTTTTTCATCTCACTTCTACTTCTGTGAGACATGCACCATATCCATCACTTATTCAATTATGTGGGATATATATTTCCCATTTTGATATGTTATATAATTTATATATGTCTATTAGTGGTATTTAAAGTTTCATTTTATTTTATTTATTTCATTGGTATTATGATTTAAAAGATACCAATGTTGTAAGGGTTTATTTCACAATCTCATCATTAGTTGGGATTGTTTCTATTTATGTCTCCCTTGGGGGAATTATATTTATATATTAAAATCTATAATTTTTCTCCACCTCTAGTTATTAATGAAATTTTACAATTAATATTACCATTTATCCAGTGTTTTGTTTTCCAAAATTATTGAGAAAATATTTTTATGAAAACATGAATTTATTTCTCTCTTTGGTCGAAAATCATTTTTCATAAAAATCAATGATTTCTAAAAATGTTTTCAAAAATGTTTTTATCCATTTTAAAATGATTTATTATTTAATTTTTATCCCATTTTTACTATCTAATTTTTTTTCAAAGCAATATTCATGTTTTGTTTTCAAAACAAGGCGCATTTGTATTTTACTAAAAATGTGGAAGGAATATTTGTTTTAACATGCATTTCATGATATTAATTTTACACTATCATGAACAATTGGTTTTTTAAATATTATTTTACACATATTAAAAAGGATTTTTTTCAAATAAATTTTTTCAATTTTTATTAAATTGAAGTTTTATAAATATTTTCAAATTGAAAATTTAATTTTCAAAAAAATGTTTTCAATGAAAATTTAAATGTATTTGTATTAATCAATGACATAAAACCTATATTATACTTATGATCCACTAGAGATATATTGTGTTGATTGAGTCCTTGTTATTTATCAATATGTTTTATAATTATTTTTATTGAGGATATACAATTTAATTACCATTCACTTTATTTCTCTCTATAGTTTATGATTATGATTATTGATTGGGGAAATTTTTAAAACATAATATGTCAGTATTTCAATACGAATATTTATGGGTTTTTATTTCACTAATTCTATATAAGTGATGAATTGGAATTATTAAGTGATGGGTGGGACCTAGGATTGCATTTCCCCTCGACGCATCAGTATGTCTCATGAGACAATTTAGCTTTGGTATTTGGCTGAGGCCTTACCCATTTATGGAAGATGTTTTGGAATAAGGCCTTGATGGTTAGAATTATTAGCATAAGGCCTTATTGGTATGTTTAATATGTATGGAATTATTCATTCCCTTATTTTGAATTTAGTAATTTATATTCCAAGGGATTATTCGATTTGATATAATATCCATGGTTAATCTTCAAGATCATATGATTATTTATATGGAATTATTTGATCAACACTTATTTCAGCCATATTATACTAAAGATATTGATTAAATGGATTGTGTTTCAGTTTTTTACCTTTCTATATTGATTATTCCTTATTTATTCAGAGCTTCCACTATACTCATACCCATACCAAGTATCTGAGATCACCCATTTCTTATGTGTTCATTTTCAATAAGATATGACGAAGTGTTTTTTATTGATATTAAAGGATATTATAAGGGGGATAATGGAATTATAAAAAAATCACTTTATTTTTTCTGTTTTAAAATTTAATTTGAATTATAATTATATATCTAGTTTTCCAACAATACTAAATTATTCTGTCATTATGGATTTGATACCTTGTATTTGGTGCCAATGTAATAGAAATCGACTCTGGGTTACTGCATTTTGGGTCACTGTAGTTTTTATAAGAGAAATTTTAGTTGAAACATTTAGAACGATAATTAGGAAAACATATATTAAGGAAAATAACCTTATGATAAACATTTAGGATATGTATAAATGAACAGAGTAAAATTTGGGTAAAGAAGATTTTACATGGTTTTTCCTAGAAATACATCTATGTCTAGATACTATAGGTAAACATGGTTCTATAAAAGATGTACCTAGCAGTAATAAATTAGAAAAGGGAACATTGGGATTGATCTGATTGTCACTTGGTTCATGAAAAAGAGCCTTACTATGCACATGGATTAAAAATCTTGGGGGATATGATTAGGATAATTCACATTTTCTTTACAAACAATTATGAAGGATTTGAAAATAAATTTATCCCTAATGAAACCATTTTAATGATTATGATATTAGATATGGTTAATATTTTCAATTTTTGTTGACTGTGTCACTATTTTTTGGGATTGTATATTATCTTTCATAATGTTGTGATCTAATATAGGGTATTTCATTATTTATAATTGGTTCCCAATAAAAGGAATGTTAACTATATCAATGCATGTACTCTATATAGGGATTTACTTATAAGGAAAGATAATGAAGTTGGAGATGGATTTTTATCTAAAACCGATCAAATTACAACTATATTAGGGAGGTTAACTTAGTTTATGAGTAATAACCTTTCCTGTATGATGAATACTACCGATCTACCATGTAGTGTAACAATGTTATAACACTTTATGTATCAACAACCTCCATCATTCAATGGGACTACAAATCTGTTTTTAGGATAGAAATGCATAAGTTCCATAGAGAATATATTTCTCACACTATAAAGTAGTGAAAGGGAGAAAGTTTTCATTATAGTTTATCTTCTCTCATGATATGGGGATAACTAGTGATCATTGATTCAAAACACTAAGGATTAATAAGAAATGAAAAACATGGAATTGATAGATTTCAAGGCACTCTTCTTGGAAAAATATTTTCCTCGTGATAAATTATAAGATATAGAAATATAGTTATTGATTCAATGAGAAAATATAGGGGAAATATTTACAATTAAAAATCCAACTTTTCAATGTTAACAAGGAATTATGCAGTCTGTGTACATAATATAAAGATAAAGTTTGACCATTTATTTTATGGGATTAAGTCAATCCCATAAAGGGAACTTGTGTCCTAAAATTTATCGTCAAAAGAGGAAATAAAATATTTTCTATCAAGATATACAAATAACTACACATGTCTTTTGGCTTTTAAGGGAAGCAATAGAAGAAGATGATGGTATACAAAAAAATAAAGGAAAGAAGGGTTTTCCCATATGTTATACTTATAGAAAAAATAAGCATGGTACAATCCTAAATGTAAAATTAATTTTCATCATGTGTGTATAGAAAGGAAATATTTCTCATGAATTCATGGATAAGGGATAATCCCTTAAAGTACAATACTTTATTTGTAAGGGGATGGGGTACTATTCAAAACAATTCACTAAGCATCAAGGGAATATACCTAAAAATAAGCTTAGGTATCAATGTCAATATTTTTCTATTTATACAGCTGAAGTGGAATAATTAATGTTCTTGTGTATTTGGATCCATGAAATATGTTGTAAAATTATTATATTGATGATTTCTCATTATAATTATCATTAAACGTATAATAATTGTAACATAGTAGTATTTATTTGAGTATTTAAAACATGTATTAAATGTAACCAATAAAAACTATTTAGTGGAATATTGATATTTTTGGAAAACATGTGATTAAGGAAATATAACCCTTAATATGTGATATTTGTTGACATAATAATGATAAAGATATGTTTATTGGATAGTATTGGTGACCATGAAATGGGTTAGTGATTTATTGGTTTAGGTTCTCTTTGCTAGAGTTTATCTCGTGTTTGGAACTATATAATATATTCAAAAACATGACATTTTTTTGGAAGAATTCATGTTTTCAATAATTATTTATGGCAATCAAGGTATGAAAATATTTGTAATGTGACATTAAGAGGTTCTTTATATTGTCTGGGGAATATAATCATTATTTAGTGACCTTTATTAAAAAAATTAGGAATTATAATTTGTAGAGACACATTTTGGATGTGTCTTAAGGTTAAATATATATGGAATGGATTAATTTTAATTTTTTTGTTGTCGGTTAATGTTTTGTACCATTTTTATTTTGAAAATTATCTAGAGATAAGTGGAATGAATTGGAATCCTAGTGATCTATAAAATATAATTTGGTCATAAAAAACATTTTGGATATTCATTCATTAGATTATTAAATGAATTGATAATTGATAAAATCAAAACTAATGGATGAAATTGTTCCTATGAAATAGAAAGTATCAAGTATATAAATTTTTATATGTTCTCTATCTAGCTGGTAAATGAATTCCTTAACTCTAGGAAAAGGATATGGAAACAGAAATGTTATCCTAGTACCATCATTCACAATAAATAAAATTGACATTTAACTCATCACATATTTATGGTTTTGTGGTTGTTTACTTTATCTTAATCATTCACCTTCTTGTGATCAATTACCACTTTCACCATTCTTCATTATTTGGGATTAAACTGTTCTTTCATGTCCATATCTTCATTTTCCACTTATGTTCTACTAGGAAACCATGTTATGTGATTATTCTAGATAAAAATAACATTTCACATTTTCTATTATCAAGAGGATGTTTTATTAACCATTATAATGAAGTTCTATTTAAATAAGGGAATGTTCCAAATTCCAAACCTTGGATTATTGAGATAAAGACTAAATAACAAGGATATAATTTATTTAAGGGGGTAGATTGAAACATCTTAAGATTTTAAAATAGGAAAATTATATTTTATATAATTTATAACACTAAAAATAAACCTTATAAGAAAATATAACACCACTAGAATTTATGAAATATTTATTTCTAAATAAATTCAATCTCTTTGATATTTTTCAATGCATGCAACACCGACTTTAAACAAAATGTGACTCTCAATTAATATACCATTATTTAAACATAAAAACTATAACCTATATGTTAATTTGGTTGTTATGAGTAGTAATGATTAAATTATATGTTTGAAATAGGTATAATATAAAAAACTATTTATATCTTCATTAGAAAAAAATAAGAATAATTTCAAAGAAAATGAAATGTTTTATTAAAAAGTGTATTTTTCTAAAAGGATATTGAGTCATTATTTACGAACATAATTTAAATTTTTTTCATTTTTAGAAACTTTATTTGAACAAATTTTCAATTATTTTAAAATATACATGTCCAAATTATATTTGGGAATTTTTTTGAGAATTTTCGAAAAAATAAATTATTTTTATGAGTGAAATTTTTAATTTTTATTGAAAACAGATTTTTCAATAAGGTTAAATAAAATTTTGATTGGTTTTATAGTAAAATTAGATTAATTATATTTCAATTTAACTAATTAAGGTTATTAGAATAAATTTCATATTGTATTTTGATATAATTTTTTTTAAACTTTTGAACATTTTCTTTTGGAAGACCAGCTTTTTCGTCACGTCTATAGATTTAATTTTAAATTGAATTATTCCACATTTGTGAATTAAATTTAAAAAACTTGAATCCATATTTGGAATGAGAATAATATATATTATATATTAAGGCTGAATAAATTTTTTACCATAATTAATAGTGAAAATAGTAAATTTAATCACCATGGTTAAGGTACAAATAAGTTTATTGGGGGATAAACTAATATGATAAATGTTAAAATGAACTAATTTTTTTGTTGAAAAATAATATGATTGACATTTTCAACCTTATCACTTATATATTTCATTAATTAATTGTTTTGGATGATTTTTTTCATCATAAAATATGGGGGTAATTGATTCCTTTCACAAATACCAAGTGTGTCTACTCTCTTTCTTACCACCCCCTCTCCTCCCCTATCCACACCCCGAAATCCCTTTGGCTCAGGAAATACATGACAAAATATATTCCTTAAATATTTCCATTCATCCCATAGTCCTTTGTTAGATCATAAATCTAATCTAGTAAGGATTTGGGTTAAACCCATACCGGTTTCTCGAAGAAGAGGTAAAGTTTTTCACTATGGTTTTTCATTTTACTTACCATTATAACTCCTAATATTTTCCAAGTACGACCAAATAATAATAAAAGTATCACTTATATACTAATATTTTATTATTTTAATGTAATAACAAATATGAATCTCTACTTATATCAAATGGAAAAATAAACCATCAATCGTGTGTACGGAAAACTACCACCTTGCAAACAGATATAGTTCGATTTCCATCACCACCATTAAATTCTGGATGTAATGATGAAATTAACATATTTATATGATATTTATGATATTATTATAATTTTTTAATCATAATATCACTTATAATTTCTTAATATTCATTCTCTGAGTGATATAATAATGTCACTCATGTGTACGGTGGACTACCACCTCGCAAAGCGATATGATTCATTTTTCACTTACGAATTACATGGAAGGAAATAAGGATAGAATTTAATGAATATATATGATATTTATGACATAAATTTTCCTATGGATATATAATACCACATCTAACTTCTTGCCTTGAAATCCATTGTAAAACAATAATGTCGCTCGACCATATGTGTGGGCTACTGCCTCCACATAACGATGTGATGTTTTTCATTTTATTTTCCATGGATAGTAATAAGGATGAATTTTATTAATATAAATGATATATATAAAATAATATCAATTTTTTAAAGTTTTATTAATATCTATTTTTTCCTTCATTCCATCCAAGGAGAAAAATGGAAACAACATTCATGCATACATAAGGCCTACCATCTTTATGAATGGTGTAATCCACTATATATATATAAATGTTATAGAGCACTATAAATAAATTTATAATAAATTTATATTAAATTTATATCATTTTTAACATTATGGATCTGAGGTAACCAAAAAAAATTAAAAGGCCCAAAATTACCAAACCCAAACATACATGAAAAAACAAAGCAATTATCACTTGAAATAGTGAATTTAACAAAGAATTCCCAATAAAAGAGTTATAATAGACTATAAGTAAATAATATTTGGTATGAGATATATGATTATGGCTCTATAATGGATTTTTAATAAACTTATATTTATTATAAAGGAGGTTTGGACACATATTAAGTAAGTCGAACAAATGATAGGGGTTTCTCATCTCACTTTTACTTCTATGATAGATACACAATATTCACTACTTATTCCTTTTTGTGGTGTATATTATTACCCATTAGATATGTTATATTTTGAATATATTTATATTCATGGTATTTAAAGTTTAATTTTTTGTTATTTCATTTATGAATTTTATTCTTTAGAAGTTATTAAAGTGGTAAGAGTTTATTTCACAATCTCATCATTATTCTAGATTATTTTTGATTAAGTATAATATATGGGAATATTTTGATATTTCTATATTAAAATTAATATATTTTATTTTCCTATGGTTATTAATGTAATTTTTCAATTAATGGTAACATTTTACCACTATTTTATATAATTTTTTGAGAAAATATTTTTAATAAAATTTGACTTTATTTATTTCTTTGGTCGAAAATCCTATATTACTAAAAAAAATTATTTTAATTTTTTTAAATGTTTTTAACTATTTAAAAATGATTTATTAATGAAATTATTACACATTTTAAATCTTTTAAAAAATATTTGAAAGAAATATTCTAGGATTTTTCAAAATAAGGCATGTTTATCTTTCACCGAAAATGTGAAAGAAATATTTGTTCTTTCATGTACTCCTTGAACAGAATTTTACTCTATCTTGACCAATATATGTTTTAATAATTATTTTAAAAGTTTGAAATGGTTATTTTAAGGTAAAAATATTTTTAAAATATTTAGTGAACTTTTAGTTTTAAAAGAATTTTCAAAGTGAAAATTTTATTTTCCTAAAAAAAGTTTTTAAAGATATTTTTTATTGTATTTCTATTAATAAATAATATAAAACCCGATTTTACTTATGATCCAATGGGAAGTTTTTTTATTGATAACTACCTTATTCTTTTTTTCATATTATTTATGATTATTTTTACTAGGGATGTATAATTTTATTTCCATTCACCATATTACTCTAGATGGGTTGTGATTATGTTTATTAATTCAGGTGAGTATTAACATTTAATATGTTGGTATTTAAATAAGAATGTTTATTTTTATTATAATTCACCCCTTTTATATTTGGAATTCATTAGACAAATTATGTGATGGGTGGGTCCCAAAATTAGATAGCCCCTCAATGCATCGGTAGGTCTCATTAGGAAAATTTTCTTAGGTATTTGGATGTTTCCTTGCCCATTTATGTGAGATGTATTTGGGTTAGGTGTTAATGGTGATAATTCAGGAATGAGGACTTTATGGAATGTTTAAGATGTCTAAACTTATTAATTATAACATTATGAATTCATTCAATTATATTTAAGATGATGATTCAGTTAGTTAGAATATATGTGGTTAAGTTTCAAGATCATTTTATTATTTATATGGAATTATATGATCATCATTTATTCCTACCATATTATGATGAAATTATTGATTATATGTAATATTTTTTTGTTATTTACCTAGAAATATTGATTATTCCTTATTTATTCATAACTTTAAATGTATGCATACCCTTAATAAAAATATGATCTCACCCCTTTATTATGTTTTATTTTTTCTATGATACAAGGAAGTGTTTTTTGGTTGATATTTAAGGATATGATAAGTGGAATAATGGAATTATCAAATAAAATTATTTGGTTAGTTTATGTTTTGAAAGTTAATGTGAATTTAATGTATGTATATAGTTTAATAATATTACTAACCAATTATGTCCATCAGGATGTGATACCTTGTATCTAGTTCCAATGTAATAATATAAACATCGGTTCTAGGTTAATATATTCAAGGTTGGTACACAAAACGTAGATTTAGAGGAATTTATATTAAAAACTACTCTTAATACATAGAAATAATTCTTTTATATATGTGGTAAAACATCACAAAAAAAGTAATTCATAGTTTCTTTTATTGTGAACCCCATCCTACTCTTTGGGAACACACTTGATGGTTAAAATAAATAACTCCATTAGGTTCACTATTTATAAATCACTTCTAGGGGAACATCAAGAATATAAGGAAAATATTCAAAAAGTTCATTAGATGAAATTGTTTCTCATTATGGAAAATATCAAAGAGTATTACAGTTTATAGCCTAAGAAATACTCAAAAGGTGACAAATCACCTTTCCATTATGATGCAGATATGACCTCTATAATTCATTATACATAAGTTAATTTCATCATTATATTCCATAAAAGTTTACTTGGAGTATTCCACTGGTGTAAAAGAGAATTTTAAATAAGTTTATATTCAAAATGAGACCCACACTAAAACATCAGAGGAAGGTGTGTGTACCTGGCATCAAAGGTAGACTCAAAACCTATGAGATCCTCTAAATACTCAAATACCACCTATTTTTGTTCTTCAAATAAATATAATGGAAAGGTCATGGTTTTATCCTACACACTAATTATAGAAATCGAAGTCATATTTTCAAAATAATTGTCAGTGTTGTGTGAAGTTGTGTTAGTAGAAGTGATCCAACTTAATTAATAATTACTCATGGGAAATATTCTTTCTAATTATAATTCCCCAATTGAGGGAAAAAATTACCATCCATTAACCATCCAATAAGATTGAAAAACCCCACATATGATTGAATATTACAACCATCTAATGGGTTTGAGACTAGACAAATGGTGTATTTAAACATAAAAACTGAGGATTATTAAAAATTTCTTTTATTGGGAAGTATCTAGAGCCATGTTAGGAAATATAACACTAGGTAAATCATACTATATATAAAAAATAGAGACATAAAAGTTGAATATATCAAGATTTACTGAATACCTCAACCCAAGTGTCTGTCCAACTAGATTTCCCACAAGGAATTATAAGTTTTATTGAGTCCCTAGCCACACTAATAGAAGCCGCTAAAGATTGATCTGTACTTGTGAAACTAAAAATAAAACCATATCATAAATGGATGGATGTGACTCCTCCTCTACCAAATATAGGGATCCCAACTAACCCCATATTTATTATCACTAGAGACCTGAACCAATATCTAATGCACTTTGTATCTTGGTGTTTCCCCATGATGGGAATAATTGAGTAGAAAAATGAAACCAAAATTATATGTTTCATGAAAACTCTTGAAGGGATATCATTTTCTAGGTATAAAAATATGATAATTGTATCATTAACATGTTGGGAATACCTTCAATTGAAATTTCTCTAATATATCAACTTCATGTTAAGAAAAATTATGATTCCCAATCTCTATAATTTCAAACAATGATAAAATAAGAGGGTCTAAGATTTCATTTATTAGTGTAAGAATATAACATAATCCTTGAACATTAAACTACCACAAGAGTATATCCTAATTATTTTAATAAAAAATATCCATGATGAATTTAAAACACTCATTATTACAATAAAATATCTAGGAATATTTTTGGATTTTGTTGCAGTTCCAAAAAGGTCGGAGTATTGAATTCAATTCTTAAAGGTTAAATCTTATCTAATACCAAAATATCATTGAAGAAGATTTTGTAAGGAAGAAATTTCAATAGTTAAACTAAATCAATCTCTAAAAATATATCTGAAACCTAAATCTACACAATACCATGTGGTACATCCCCTAGTATGAAATCAAAAATAGAATCATCCATGAAATGAGTGAATAAATGAAAAAAATAAAACACTATAAAATGATCAGAAAAATAAATTGTATTATTTTCAAAAATAAAAAGACTTGGGGTAGTTCATTACATATATGGAAAAAAATTAATCTAGATTCTCAATGCTAGGAAACCCAATGAAACAAGACTAAAAAATACCCCTAATTATGGCCACTACCATCAGATGTTAGAGTAAAACATTAAGGGTGTTTTTTCTTTAATGAAAATATATATAGAATTGTTTATTTTGGTCAATTAAAAATTTTCAATCCCCCAAATTAGGTAACTTTTTTCTTCACTATTTCACTTAAAGAGGAAGCAGAATGGCATAAATTTATGAATGTGGGAGATTTTTTTATGAATGGATGACTGGAAAATCAATCAACCTGGTGCTTTCTATCGTTATGGAACAAATGAATCAACCAGTTACAACACGTTTTCTGTCATCAATGACTGAAAATGATTATTTGACATCATAGTCTTATAAAATATTATCTTCTAGGATATGTAGTAATAAATACAAAAAAAAAATTTATAGGAGTAGGAACCCATAATGATGCAAAATATAAAACTAACCCTTCAGGATTTTCTACCTCCATCATTAGGAGGATAAATATTTTCTCACTAATAGAGTCAGTGATAACCACCCAACAAAATGTAATAATCATTGGTTGGATAATTATATTACTATTTTATCAACATGTAACACTTTATAGATCCCTTATTTGATAATGAAAATGAACATGAACGGAAATTTACTACCCATAATTGGGGATAAGGGAGAGGTTGTAGAGGATAATGAGTTTGAGGAAGGAGAGGTTGATGTTGATATATTAATCTAGGTATCATCTATATTAAAGCTATGTTTGTAGTAGATACCAAGATTATGAACTCCAATGAAGTAAAAGGGTGAACAACCCACTTCTAGATCACCCAAGTCCCATTCATATCTAATTATATTATAAGACTAGGAAGAAAGTAAAAAAATCTTGTAGGCATTAGAATACTCTAATTTCAATTCAACCTAATCCATATAAAACCAAAACATCCCAAAATTATGGTCTTAAAAAGGATATGTCAGCATAGATAACACCAACTCCCAAACCTTATACCAAAGAGCATCATAATAATGGAAATGTAGGCCCCTAGTTCAAAAAAATTACATCTTTAAACATATTTTTTTCATCTTAGATAAAGTATCAATCCCAGATTACCTTCATCCTTTAAATGAGGTTATATAAGTTCACATTGAGGCCCTTTTAAGACCTTATTAGTTCATTGATGTGGTGGCTACAACTAAAGTATATGATGCAGAAACTAACCCTATTTAGTTCAATACAATCATCTCATTCACAGAACAAGATCAGAATTAGTCTATATAGGGAATCATAAAACCTCCATATAAATATATACATATATATATATATAATTATTACATCAATTTTCATTGATATATTATCAATAAAAAATAGAATCAATCTTATAATAGTCCAAAATATTCAAATTTTTGGCCATATTGAAGTAGACTTATCTCCCTCCACTCTAAAAATTTATGGGTATAATATGAGTAAGAAAAATAATCTCAAATGAATTAATATCAGGGCCTTATTTGAAATAATTCTCTCTAAAACTTAGTTTATTATTATCTATAATGATGAAATTATCATTGATCTATTGGGAAGGCCATGGATTTATTTTTAGGTGAAAATTATTTTGTCATACCATCATTCTCAAGTACTCTCTCAATGGAAAAGTTGGAGTTTTATATAGTGATAATTCCAATTTTGTGTCTTTTCAGTCATAATATATAAAGCTCGGATTTCACAAAAGGGAGGAAAAGTAGCTAGTGATACACTATTTCATCCTTATAACTACCCCTAATGGTATAGAAATTGATCTAATTAACTTATTAAATGAACTTAGTGAAAAATTTCTACTTCCCATCAATCGGATCGAGGTAATAACATCAAGATTCAGAAGATAATGGTTTATGTGAATCCTCTATAAAAAAAATTTACCTGATTATCTTCCTATAATATTGAGTTAAAAAAACATTTCCCCCTTTATTATCCTCCAATGACCAGAGAAAAATTAAATTGCACATTTAATGCAGACCAAAATGGATCTTAAATGCCTTAACAAAAGGGATGAACAAAAAAATAACCATACAAAATAGCTGAAGATATTTGATTCAGTAGATATATACCCTTATATAAGGATATGATAAAATGGTGTATTAACATTTACCCTCATCTTTATGATAACAGTCATAATGGTTGAAATCATCCATATTGAATATGTACGTGATCTTGAAAAAGATAATAATTCCCCAAATAAAATTCTCTCTCTTTGTATTAGAAATAAAAAGAGACCCCTATATCATCACCAATACTGAATGATATCTATAAATAATCAAAAAAATAACCCATATAATATCTAAAATCTTAGGATATTGACACCTCTTCTTCCTACGATGATAGTGGAGAGGAAGTAGAAAATATCCAGGATGCCCTAAATAGTGATGTATTTATATAATCACCCTTAGGATCTAGATATGTCTCCTAGTCATTGAAAGGCGATAAAAATGTCTCTATATCATCTTCTAGGTCCAAAAATGTCCCTATATCTTTCACTTCCATAGAAATTTGGGCATATAATAAATACCTCAGATATTCCCCTCCCGCATTTGAGGAAGGCATCTTTACCAACATCAATGAACTCAGAAAAGTGAACCTGGTAATAAAGGTAGATCTATTACCCACAATGATGAGTTATAATATGTTTCAAAAATATAAAGACATGTGTATCTCTATCATGAAGAAACACTAGTATTTCTTCTCATGTAATTACATGAAAATTCATAAACATTATCCTGACATGGCTATCCATCATTTTAGTTTACTAGGAAATCACTATGGATTTAAACAGGTATCTATGAGACTAATCCATACCCATTCCACTATAGTGGATTATAAAATTTATAATATCATTAAATAAAACTTTATTTAGTAGTTCGAATACTTGAAATGACTCACAGATATCATCCCCATAATGAAAAATAATGGGTTGATTAGGGTTTGTATTTATTTGAAGGATCTCAACAGAAACCATCCAAATCACAATTACCCAATAGTGATAACGGATTTTTTTATCAAGGTAATGATTTATTTTCAATACCTCTCCTTCATGTATGAATAATCCATATAAAACCAGATCTATATGGCCCTTAAATATGAGGAAGCCACCGATTTTAGAGAACCTCAAAGGGTATATTACTATTAAGTACTACTCTTTAGCTAGATGAATACTGATACTATATATGAACATTACAAGAATAAAATATTCAATAATTTCACAGGGAAAACCATTTAATTCAATATTGATGATTTGTGGTAAATCCCAAACAATATTATGATCATCATTCCAATATTGAAATAGTTTTCAACAAACTATGATAACACATTTTAATATAAATCCCCTAAAATGAACTTATAAGGTGACATTGGGGAAATGTTGATTTTACCTAGTCCCATACACCTAGATCCAATGAAAAAAATTAAAAAAATCATATTGGTGTTGATACTAAAGCAATATAACTAAACCTAACCATCCATATTTATAATATTAATAACCAAAATTCTATCACTTTCATAAAAAATCATTTTTTGGTTTATAGTTTTCAAGAATTCAAAAAAAATTATCAAATAATCTATATATTTATCATCCACTAGAAACATTTCCCACTTTACCAATAATTTATTATTACATAAAAATTCTTTAAAATGGACAAAAAATTATATGCACCAAATAAAATTATAAAGAAATCATACATAATATCATTCTTCATAACCTAGATAAATAGAAACATAAGAGTGGTGAGCTCAAATTCAAAATAAGGGTAAACATAAGCAATAATAACCAAATATAATAAGTAAGAATAATATGGACAAATGGTTATAATAATATAATCATAGTTATTTTTTAAAACATAATAGAATCATAAAAAATCATATATCATAATACATGTGTCTTAGAAAAAAATCTTTTCAATAATGTAGGACATGATTTATAAGATAATCTTCAACCATGATCCATAATAGCATAACATAGGCATAAGAATATGTAATAAGAGTGTGTAATATACATATGAATAGAAATAATAACACTGTGAGAAAAGTAAATCATTACCACACATTAAATTGTGAAGAAACCTAACCATTTACAAACATTAAATTCTAACCTAACCCAATCATATCCATGATTTATGATGTGATCACAAACATTCATCCCTAAAAAATATTTGGTGAGAAAACCCAATCTTATCCTTGGGTTATTTCATGAAAAATCCAAACCATTCCCACAAATTAAGTTGTGAGCAATCCAAATCAAGTCCATACATTATGATTATATCATGATATATAAAACCTTAACTAATTATTCAGAGGGATATATAGTACCACACCCATAATATATTGATTAACCATATTTATGTATGACAATATAATATAATAGAATTCATAATTCTTTCATACCTTAACAACCCATAGAAATGAAATGGGTTTCAAAAAAATCCCCCAAAACATCATAACAAGACATAAAAAGAAAGAATGTGGATGATATCATTAGATAAAATGTAACATCCCAAGTAAGTAATGAATAATAGATACTTTTATCTATGTCTATTAATGAATTAGATAGTGTTTTATAGGCTTAAAATGAAAATAAATCCAATCTTAAGCATGGAATACGCTAATATTTTTAAAAGATTGTTTTACTGCCTTTTGATGGCAAACAATTTTTAAATATATCTTTTGACAATTTTATAAGCTATGTTTGTCAAAATAAACTTATTATTTATGATTGGTACATCAAAATTTACTTTGGTTGAATTTTTGGTATTTTTTTGGCAATGTTCATTTTTTTAATGAATAGTGAAAAATACTGCATTTTACATCAAAACTGCTTTTTAATATAATTTATTTATATGATTATATTATCTTTTTTATTGGTTTTAAAGTGAAATTAGAATATATTTTTACCATTTAATCCAATAGTGGTCATTGGAATTAATTTTACTTTGAAATTGGACTTAAACTAGTGTCAATCTTTTGATACTTATTGTTTCATAAAAACATGTTATTTGCTCTGACAGCGGGAATTAATTATTAAATAAATTAATGAAACTTATATGTTTTGAATTTTGTAAAATAGACAAAATTTTTGAATTCATAACATCAAATATATCTTAGGGTGAAGTTTTGGTATTTTTCTGAAAAACTTCAATTTTTGATGAATAGTGAAAGCACTAAGTGGTAGTTAAAGAAACTGATTTTCCGTTTAAATGAAACTTTACCACTTCTGTGATTTGATTTTCAAAAATCTGACATACATGGTTGTCATTAAGAAGTAAAATTCGGTTCAATGAGATTAAAATAATTTTTTGGTGAATAGTAACTTCTAAGTTTTTAATCGCGATTAGAGGTAATTAGTGTAATTTAAGGTAAGAATAATGTTTTAATAATATAAAATGACCTAGACACATGTCCTACCCTTATTGGATGTGTCGTGGCCGACCAATACAATCCATGAGTCAACTTGGGGACCCCATGGAGCCACTTTGGTTGGGAAATGACTTAAATAACTTTTTATTTAATGTTAAAGTAAAAAATGACACAAACATGAGTTATTTTACTAAAAAAAATTTACATGGGGTTATACTAGTCAAATTTTTTATTATAAATATTAATTTGAAATATAAAAAGCTTTCCTAAATCATAGTATTTTTTTTATAATTTTTATACTTTAAATAAATTAAATTATTTATGACATCATGATGATGCAGCGATTACCTCATTAATAAAGGATTTAAATAAAATAAAAAGATAATTTAAAATCTATGACCTACACATGTCCAAAACCTATTGGATGGGTATATTTAGAACCCTTATCACCTTACCCTTGAATTATATCAATATGGGACCTTTTGAATCCGAAAATCATTTTAAAATAAAGTAACATTTTTTTACTTTCCAAGAGTGCCCCTCCTCTCCTCTTATAAAAGGCTCCCACCTCTACCTCCTTACCCACACTTCCAAAGCCTTTTGCTCGGCCAACCCCTGCCCATTATGTCTCTCCACTTCCCTATCTTACTCCTTGAAGCCTCAATTTGGGCAGAAGTCTTACCAAGGAATCCTTTGAGCTCAAACCAAAGGGAGTTACCCGATTTTAAGGTAATGTCTTCACTTGAGTCCTTTTGTTTTATTTTGCTTCTCCATCCCCCTAAACTCTTTTTATTCATTTATTTTGTAACAACTCAAGTATCATAAATATACTAGGATGTTGTTATAAGAAGGATTAGAGCTACACTTACACACACCTACATCTAATGGTTAAAGAACATACTGTTTCTGTGGATGGTGAATTTATGCCTCCCGAAACGATGATTGTTCATCATTATTTTAACACCTTCAAAGGTGGACATTAAGATGACACTATATTTATATATGATATATAATATGTTTATGTTTTCCTTAGGATTCTGTATTTTTCATTTTGGGCATACCTTTATGGTTTCTATTATGGGTAAACGTGATATCTTCATTTAAGGAAGTGCAGAGTACCGCCCCCTCAAAGTGATTTGATTCATTAATACCATATGTGGGACGTATAAAGGATGGAGTTATGATATTATATATTATATTACAGTGGAATTATAATATACCTTTATATCATTATGATTCCATTCTATAAAAATACGAAATAGAAATGAAAGTAGCGTTCATGCGTACGTACGGCTTTCCATCTCCATGAACGGTGCATTTCATTTCTTACCTCTAAATGGTTATGTAATATTATAAATGCATGAATTTACTAGATATATATGATATATACATCATGATTATAATTCTGGATATAATGGATACATGAACAACTTGTAATTATAAAGGGTTTATTTTTTACTCAAGTACTAATGATCGTTAAAACGACCGTTATTAACTTAAATAATTACATAGTGTTCATGACATGGAAATAAGTGATATAAAAGGAATAATGAACTTGAAAAAGGTTCTTAAACAAGTAGAAATTAACTCAAGTTTATTATTCAGGAGATTAAAGAACGACCGAGTCAAGTCGGACCCTAGGTATGGGACTTCGTCTCAATCTCCTTTCATTGAGGCATATTTTATTTTATACACAACCATATTTTATACGGTGTATAAACCCCTTTGACTTTTACATTTATCCAAAAGGAATATTTCTTTATAAAAATCATTTTACAAAATGAAAAAAGGGAATGTTTTTTTCATACGTATGCGGTGACAACAACTTCTCCGCCGCTGTGACCATTATTTGAGTTTCGGCTTCCTCTACAAGCCATACCTTTTTTTAAAAAGAAAAATAAATACCATGTTTTACTTTTCTTTTATTTTGGTATTTAAAATGGTTTTGATAATTTTTTTATTATATCACTCTGTTATTGATACCTTGTGATTGAAATGTAGAAATGTTATGTTTCCTTTATATATGTTTTATGTGATATGATTATGTTATGGTTCTTGGGCATTGTTATGAAGACGGGTGGTTCCGTGATAAACTAAGGGCGGGTGAGCCTGATATAGCTCTCCAATGCATTGGGTAACGCGAAGGAGTGAAACGTTAAGGTTTCTCTGAAGAGATTTAGGGAATATATTGTGATGGGTATTCCAAACGTAACCAAGAGGGTTACTCCCTACATAAGAATGTTATGAATGCCTCAAGTTACCTTTATGTCTTATGATTTCTATGATTTATTCATGATTTGATGAGGTATGTTAAAGTGTTTATGTTTTATGGGTAAAGTATGATTTCATTCTTATGTATATATGAACTCATGTTTCCTTTCCATATTTTTATATCTCATACTGATCTTTTTATGCTCATCCCAATTTTTTTTTTGAAATGTTTTTCACAGGTCAAGGGAAAGGTACATGATATGATGATAGTGTCAAGGAAGTGTCAAGAAAGAATCCATGTTTTATTTTAAATATGTTACATTGATGGGAAAAAATGAATACTATCTTTATGTAACCACTTTGTTTAAATATGGAATGTAATGCAAGTTTTATGATCTAATTCTCTAAAACTCTAAACCCGAAAAGATCTTCAATGTGTAATCTTGTAATAACTCAAGATTAAGTAAGGTTTAAGGTTGGGGCCTTATATAAAACCCCTACTGATGTATAAAAATCATTAAGTTATTTTTTACATAGATGAAAAATAATTTTAAAAAAGAATTAGAAAGAAACTGGGAGAGAGAAAAATAAATATTTTTTCATTTGTTAAGTGTAAAAAAATAAAAAATTCACAGAATAATGGGAAAAGGATTTTTATTGAAAATCTATAGAAAATTGGAAGGCAATCATGATAATTAATAATTATAAAATAGTGGTAAATCTAATCAAGAGTAAAACATTAAAAATATATTCTTTTTATATATTTTTAACAAAATTCAAAATAACTTGTACAAATATGTAAAAAGATTCATTTTAAAACATTTTTAATGAAATTCAAAGATAGTTTAAAATGACCTTATACAATCACTGAAATATATATAATAAAATTCTTAAAATAATGTAAATTTTTTAATAAAGAGTAAAAATAGTTGGTTAAAATACTTTAAATATTTTAAAGAAATGTTTTAAAAAAATCCCTTTAATCTTTTAGAATAAAAACCACCTTGAAATAAATAAATCAAGAAAGTAATTAAAATTACATGAGTCTAAATATATTCATGATTTAATATTTCAAATAGGTTGTATATATACTATATAAATGAAAATTAGGGGATAATATGAAACATATCTTAGTGAAGTGAAATTGAGACGAAACTCCCTTATGAATTTTATAACATTTGAATTAGAATCATGTAAAATAGAGAAATTAAAATTAAAATTTCAATACCAAAATTAAATAGTAAATCATGTTTTAATATTTAAAAGATATATTTTATTAACTATATAAATAAAATAGGTACATAACTTGAAATAATTCTCAATTTATGAAAATTTAGTGTAAGAAACCCTCACCATTGACTCCCTCTTATCGAACACGCTCAAACAACCTGGTATACTAAATTTATATTTATTATTCATATTAATTATAAAATTATTCATAGTTATTTAACTTTATACCATTATTTAACAATTCCTTATTAACCATATATTAATTGTTTGTTTCTAAAAATAACATTAGTGTGTTAACATTTTTTTACCATACATGTTATGGATTGGGGGTTATGAACCTTGAGATTTGTTTATGTATTCATCATATAAAGAATTTTCCTGTCAATTTAATTCATGTGTTCATTTATTTTTGGAGTTGAATATCCATTTAAAGGAAGTTATGATGATTGTTTGCATATAACACTTAAAAATTCCCAATTTTTCAATTATCAATTGTATTGAATTTATTAGAAAATAAAATATCTAATATTACCACCAAATATTTATTAAAATGCATTAAATTCATAATTATTATTTATTAATTATAATATTTATCTTTCATATTCATTCATGAGATGTATATTATAAAAATTTTCATATAGGTTGTAAAACTGACTAAAAAGAACATGTTATAAAGGATGAATAAGTAAGTACAAGTTGTTCTACAGTGATTATATAAATTTTATAGAATATTAATAGCATAAAAATAGTTTTTAAACTAAATAACTATATACATTAATAATTATAATATGAAGATATAGAATAATAGTCAAGAAGAATATATTGCATATGCTGAAATCTTAGATCTCCTCCTGAAGGACCTATTGGAAATGATAGGTTTACAACTTCTTATTGGGATTATAATATAATGAATGTGATATAGGATTATTAGGTATTTAAATATGGAATATTATAGAGGATATTTTTTATTTTTTAGATTTTAAGGGGTGGATAGGGTACCCTTTGATAAGTGAGTAGAGATGATTTTTTGTAAATACATTTCTTATTTAAATAAAACGGGGGTCATTATGAAGTATATTGGAACTAAATTTTCGAAATTTAAAATATAAGAGATGGTATTTCTAAAAAAACTCATAAAATTAATTATAGATAAGTTTTTTCATTTTTTTCATTATCTCTTAATTTAACCCCTTTTTAACCAATTAAACCTTTACCACAGTGACTAACTTTCACAATGGTAACATATTTTTATGAATAAAAATAAAATAGATATTATTACATAATTTTTACTTCATAACTATAAATTTGAAACCCATTTTACATGATTTATTTTTGATATGTGGTAGAACTTAACTTTATCATAGGTGTTCATAATTCCATAAAAAATTTTATAGAAGAATTCCTATTATACATTAAAATGAGTTTACCCAAAAGTCATGTACAATATTGAAACCTATGGAATTTATTGATTTATAATTTAAAAAATATTTTTTTTTTACATTAAAATAAATTCATAACTGAATGGAATCTTTTGAATACTTAATTAAAAGAAAATTAATAAAAAAAATATTAAAATAAAATATAACTTAGGTTTAAAAAAGGTAAACATAGATTTATAAATTCAACATATTAATTTTAAATTAATTATTATAAATTATAAATTAATTTTTTTCTATAAAAACGATTTATTAATTTTTCTTTCATTCTAATATCATTATGAATTTCAAATAAGTTATGGAATTTTCAAAAATAGTTTTTTTCGATATTCATCGAGAAGACAACTATTTTAGAAAATTACCAAAAATTCAACCTAAGTTAATTTTGAAATTTTTATTCCAAAATTAAATTTCATTTTATCAAATTAAAATTATAATATATATAAATTTAAATTTTATAAGAAAATATAAAATATAAATAAAAACTATTATAATAGAAAAATGTCCTTTCAAAATTTAAGTTTTCTTAGTCTTATTTCATATACATTTATAATTAAGTGAGTGTTAATATATTTTTTTATAAATTGACACATTAAATATTATTAGAATCATATTTTTAAAGTGATCAATTTAATTCATTATGATAAATTAAACAACAATATAAAAAACATTTCTTTGAAAAATATCTCTTTTTAACATTGAATGATTTTAATCATATCACATTAATTTTTTATCCTATTATCATTAAATTTCCTCAAATAATTAGAAATAAAAAATATAAAATAATTCTTAGAAAAAGTAATAAAATATATTTCAATTTTTTTAGATCAATATTTGTGTGAAATAAGCTATTCAACAAGGTATTTATTTAAATGAGAAGACATACTAAAATCTTAAGGTGTTACATTTTACACCCTTAAATAAATTACATCATAAAAATTTCAATTTCTCTCATCATTGAAAACTATAGGATTGAAATAATGATGTACATGATCAATTACAAGAGGGCGGTAAATTGTAAGTTTAAAAACATTCATTTTTAAACTTAAGGAAAACTATGTTTAACAAGGATAAACAAGGTAAATTCACAAGACCTCTTTTAGTTCTAAAAACTTAATTTGTTCCATAAATATGGTTCGAGAAATGAAACTTAAGGAAAGTTTACAAGGAAAATATTCTACCTTAAAGAATATAAAATATTACTTATCAGAGTATACAAAAGTACAAGAAAGTATAATAAGGATATAATTTCTTACTTTATCAAAACACTGTGGAAATAAACTTGAAACAAAACAAGTAACAAATATGAAATCTTTTAACCCAAAGAAAAGGGTATCCAACAACATTGGATAAAGGTCCCTAGATTTATACTTTCAAGAAAGTCTCTCTTACCCACACCTAGGTAATCCATTTATAGGAATATCAGAACCTGTCTTGTTATCCCTGAAATCTCTCAAACTTTAAGGTTGTTGGGACCTATGTATTTATATCCATGGAAGTCCTTCAACATTAAGTTAGTCGGTACCTCTGTCTTCTTATCCCCAGAATCACTTGATTGATCACAACAACAATCAGAGTTGCACGAAGCACTCTGAACAAGATGTTCAGTACGCACATGGAATGAGAGTATCTCTCTATAAATGACTTCATCAGTATGCAATATCTAGAGTGATCAATAGATAAATCTCAGTTGTATGAGCTCATTCAAATGATCTCCTATTTATAGTCACTTCTCCAATTGTCGGCTCCTTCCCCCAATGGTTATATTTTTCTTTAAATCACGGAGGGACCTGTACACGTGTCACTTAAAAATGGTTAGTTATAAATAGAATGTACAACATCATTTCATAACTATAAAAAGTGTAAGAAAAATAATTTTTTCTTAACCAAATCTAATTTTTGGAGTCTAAGGAAAAATAAAGTTCGGAGTTTGACCAAATAAACATTATAATACTATAGATCATGAATATTTGGAATCAATTTTCCAAGGAATTTAGAATCTGAATTTTATTGATTTCGGAGTCTGAATTCAAATGAATTCAGAATCTGAATTCTAATGAATTAAAAGTTTGAGTTCTAAGGAATTCAGAGTCTAAATTCTAAAGAAGTCATAGTAGAAATTCTAAGGAATTCGAGGTCTAAATTTTAAGGAATTTGGTGTCTGAATTCTGAAAAATTTGGAGTCTGAATTTCAGAGAATTAGGAGTCTTAATTCTAAGGAATTCAGAGTCTGAATTTTGAGGAATTCGGAGTCTAAATTTCATAGAATTCTGATTCTGAATTTCAGAGAATTAAGAATCTAAATTTTAGATTATTTGGAGACTAATATTCATAGAATTCAAATTATAAATTTCATAAAATTCAAAGTTTGAATTTCAGAGAATTTAGAGTCATAATTTCAGGGATTTCGGAGTTTGAATTTTATATAATTCAGAGTCTAAATTTCAGAGAATTCAGAGTTTGAATTTCAAAATACTCTATACCTAATGATTTATAGGATTTTGAGTTTTTAGATGTGAAACCAAATTTTAGGCTTAGTAATAAAATTATTTATATTTAGAGAAACAATAAAACAAATAATGAAAACATAGGTAAGAATAGCATTTCCTTGGTGAAGTAAAATTTTCCTTATTAAGATAATTTTTTTAGAGAAAACATTTTGCCTTAAGATAAAGTGTTTGTGATTTTCAAAATGTATAGGAATGGAAATGTCGTAAGGAAACTTTATTGACTCAAAAAAACATATTATGATTTTATTAATATAGAAATGAATCATGATATAAAATCTAATTCATAATCTACCATACTATCATGGGTAAGGATCATATTTTACCTTATACTACACTTATATCTAAATTTTCATTTGTCACGTCCATTTTTTGACAAACATACTTCTATAGTTGTTTATAAGACCAAGAGTTTTCTAGAAACAAACCTTTCACAGATTCATTTCCGTAATCTTTTTTTCAATCAAATACTAAAACCAAAAGGTTATTCTAATAATCGATAAACATGTTAATATAAAAAATCAAGCATAAGATGTCTTATCCAACAAAACCCTCATTTCAAACCATGAACCATTCAATTATGAAAACAAAATTTTCTATTAGTTAAACACATTTTTCTTTTAAATTTAATCCTCTTAATATCAAAAAACTAATCCCTAAGAATAAGTAACCAAAATTATCAATTAAATTTTTACTATATTCTAAACTGAAAATTCCTAGAAACTAATTCTCCTAGAATTCAACATAACCTTTATCCCCAAAAAAAACTAATTTTGTACCAATAAATAAATACTATAATCATAAATATGTGAAAAAATTGTTAATAATTTCTAAAACTAAGTTGAATCACCTTCTAACCATATGATTTTTCAATCCCCAAGGTAAAATATTATAATTAACATATATTCCCAATATCAATTAACCAATTTTCCAAAATATTCATATTTACCTTAACCTCAAATCATGCACCAATCCAAATGGTTATAAAAAACTCAATATTATATTATTTTAATTACCAAAGAAAAATCTCCGAAAATATCATTAAGTACCTCAAAATCCAATCACATAATACTTAAAAGGGGGTATCTATACATTTAAACTTATAATTAACCATAAAATTATTAACCCAAAATGGTGTCCACAAATTGTAAAAATTTATTATTGAAAAAATCATATCTTATGAAGTAATCTAATCCCGACTATAATAACCACTGACCCATACACTTGTATACAATGATAAAAACATATTATTTTCATATTGTCTTTGATATGAATTTAGAGACCCAAATTTAGTCATCCATTAATAAAATATCAATAACAAACATTGATTTACATATATAACTGATACCTTTTATATTTGGAGTTTTATAGAATTAGTAAAAAACTTTAATAAAAAACCATATCTTTTTCATCTAATGAACATTTTTTCCACTATACCAAGCATTTTTTATTCTACCTTAAGTCTTTAGAATCTCTTATAACATTCTCCACACATGATACCATTCTAGTGAAATAATACATAATATCATTCTTTATAACATGGGTAAATGAAAACATAAGAAGGCTAAGATAAAATTCTTAGTAAGGGTAAATATTAGTGACCACAACCAAATATCATAAGTGAATATAAGTTGAATATATATATGAATGTGAACATATTCATAGATCATGGTATTAATATATGGAAATCATGATAAAAAAAATTTTGGAATATAATTTATGAGTCATGGAATAAAGTTTAGGCATAAAGTAAGACACAAGTCATAATAAAATCATCAACCCTAGAAAATATGAGAATAGAATAGGAATAATAATATAGAATAAGTGTGTGGAATGTATATCAGTGTATAAATCATAACATTGTGAGAAAACCCAACCCTGACCACAAATTAAACTGTGAATAAATCCAATCATGTCCACACATTAAATTGTCAACAAACCCAATCAAGTTTATGAATTATGATGTGATAAAATCCAATCATGACATAAATTATGTTGGGAAAAAACCCAAAGTAACATTATGACATGATGTGTGCTAGAACACCTCATGTTGACACCAATCATGAATAAATAGAATGGGTTTACTCAGAGTACCATATCTTGGTTTAGGGTTTTAATGTAGGGAAGATCAATACAATGGAGTTCATCACGACCTGGGAAAAGATAGATTTATTATTCAAGGATTGTATTCACTTGGAAATATAATGGTTTAAATTTATGATCCCATAGAGCCTTCACTAGATGCATAGCTCCAATAATTTAATGTTGTACTGTAATGTTGTACATTCTCTCATTTGGTATAATATCAAACCTGTTCAGGTATCTATTTAACTCAAAATAGCGTTATAATCATGAAAATGAATAAAAATATATTTTAAAGGAAAGAGAAGAAACTCAGTTATCTGAACACTTCGAATTCTCGATGGTGACTGGGTGTCTCACTTGCTGTTGATGGTGATTTTGAATTTCAAAATCGTTTTTGGTTGGCATGGAGCGATGACATTCTCAGTTTGATTATTGTCTCCTTGGCTTGGATTCTATTTGACGTTTTTTCATTAGTTTTATATTTGAGATTTTTCTTTTGTTAGTGTTCACACTTAACCAAAAAAGGGTTTCCAAAAAATATAATAAATAAGGATTTGGAAAGAAGGTGGATGGTATAATTAAGAAATATCACCATTGGAGCATAAAAATCATTGATGGATGTTGAAATAGAAAAAAAGTACTTTTATAAAAAAAATTAGATATAAACTTTTTGAAATAAGAAGAAATATACTTTTATGGAATTTTTTTCTAACAATAAAAAATTCACAGAATAATTGGAAAACACTATAATAAAACAAGAAATTAACAGGACTATCTTTTATCAGTTCTAGGAGAAAGAACTGATAAACAAAACTTTTATCCATGCTAAAAAATAAAAATTGGTTCCTTTTATTAGAGAAAATGTACTAATAAAATGTAGCCATTATCTGCACTTTTTCAGCACCGATAAAGGGTAAAATTTATCAGTGGTTTTCTTCAGCGTTAATAAAAGGTACCCTTTATCGGTGCTTTATTTTTAGCATTGGTAAAGGAAACTTTTTATCAGTGTTTTATTTTTAGTGTTGATATATGGTATCCTTTATCAATTCTTTTTAGCACTGATAAAGGCCCCGAATAAAACACAATAAATAAATAATAAATAATAAAAATGTAGAAATTTAAAAAAAAATATTATATTTTTTACCAATTAAATAATTATTGATAAAAATGAATAAATTTAATATATATATATATATTATAAATACAAATAAATAGTATATATGAAACATAGAGATATATAAATTGAATAAAATGAAATAGTAATACAAATAATAATTAAAAATGAGTAAATTATGAAAAATATTAAACATTTTATTAATTATATAGTTATTGATGAATATTAATAAATTTAATATACATATATATATTATAAATATTAATAAATATTATATATAAAATATAGATATATAAAATGATTAAATTATAATAATTAGATAAAATAACTAAAAATGAATAAATTATAATAATTAAAAAATAAAAAAGGAATCAATTGTAATAATTAAACAAAAAACTGAATGGATTGAAAATTTATTAATGAAACAATTATTAATAAAAATGAATTTGATTAATATATATATATTAATTATAAACAATAATAAAAAATATATATTAAATATAAATATAGAAAATGAATAAAATGTAATAATTAAAAACATATTAATGTCTTATTCATTTTTAATGGTTTTTAAACATAATTATTCATTAATACCTTTAAAATCTAAATATATTCACATATATTTTCTATATATATATATTTTTTTCTATATATATATATATAAATGTATGTAATATTTCTTAAAAAAAATTTATATAATACAAGATATTTATGCTTTACATAAAACAAGTCATTTATTTAGTAAAGAATGGATTATAATAAAAAATTAATATTAAATTAAAAATTATACTAATTAAAAATTTATATTAATTAAATATTCTAACTAATTTCATCTAGTAATGGATATGATTGAATGTCATTCGATTTTTTAATTTAACATATATCGAAAGTATGTTACATTGATTTCATATACATATACATAATTTATACATTTTTATATACCACACACACACAAATATTTACATAATTAATGAAATCATATATAGAACCACATACACCTAATATTTATGTAATTTATTCAAAATTTAGTATTCATTTTAGAATTTCATTATGACGTGATTCATTAAATATATCGTGCCTTTAATTGGAATATTTTGTTTATTTATTTTTAATATTATTATAGTTAGGTATGAATTAATTTTTATTATTTATTATTTATTATTTTTCTATAAATTTAATCATTTTCAATTATATATATATATATTTATTTATTTATTTATTTTCAAGGTCTTAATATTTTAAATATTTATTCATATTTATTTCGATATATATATTTATATCCATATTTTTTTTAACAATTTAACTTAATTAAATTTATCCATTTTTTTAATATTTTTAAAGTTGACTCATTTTTAATCATTCAATTTAACTCTTTTTTAACATGCATTCATTTAAGATTATATATTCATTAATAATGTTAAAAATATATTTGTAAATATTTATAAATAAATATATTTATAAAAGTATATATACTATATTTATAAATTAATAAATTTATAATAAATAATAAATAAATAATTTTTCTAAAAAGTATTTATATAATTATAAATATTTTATTATATATTTTTTAAATAATTATAAAATTTTAATATTTTTATTTAAAAAATGAATATATTTACTATATTGATAATCATAATTATATTAATATATAATTATTAAATAAATATATATAAAAATATAAATTTATAAAATGATATAAAAATATAAATTTTTAAATATGTTTTAAAATGTATTTATATAATTATGAATAAAAAATAATATATTTGAATAATTATAAAATTATAATAAATATATATAAATAATGAATATATTTACTATATGTATATATTAATATTTATTAAATATATATATAATTATTTAAATATATATAATGATATAAATATATTTATAACTATAAATAAATAATTATAAATGTATTTACGAATATATTTATAAATGTATATTTACTATAATTATAAAATAATATATTTATAATTATAAATATAATATGTAATTTTAAAAAAAAATTATTTAATTATAAATAATTAATAATATATTTAAATAATTATAAATATATAATAAATAAATATATAATTATATAAGTACTTTGAAGTTTTTTTACTTGTGACTAATTATAAATCCTTTATCATCTCTAATGTTTTAGCACTGATAAAGATTCCTTTTATTAGCACTTATTGATTTAGTGTAGATAAAACTATCCTGAATCTGTTTAAAGAACCCCAACCAATCGCGATATCTGAAGTTTTCTATAGAATCCATAGGCTACCGGTGCTGTTCCTCATCGAATACAAGCTCAAATCAAGGTTTGAGTCAAGGCTCGATAAACCCAAGGCTCGAATTCAAGGCTCAAATGAATCAAGGCTCTAATGAATCCAAGTTTGGAGATATCATTAATTTATCTCGGATGAATCAATTCTTCAATCCAAGGTATGATATTTTCTCCTCCTCACTCATTGATTGCATGTTTGGAGATATCTTTTTGAATTTTTTTTGTTCATTATCTCTTGTTATACATTATTCATCTGTGCTTTCCCTTCTAGAATGAATTTCTAATTAGGAGTTTCTATGATTTTGGGTTTGTATTGACTATTTAAGGGCATTCCTTGCTTCATTTTATCATATTAAGACTTCCACACACCAAAATAATCCATTCTGGTAGGTGCCTCAATTTACTTTCCTTTAAAAGTGGAAGCATGAATGCTTGTATCTTTTAAATTCATGTTTCTATATAAAGTAAATTCTATTATAATTATCAATGATGGGGTTATGGATTTATAAGTTTTTTTATTAAGTTTTCATTAATATCGAAGGAGTTTTTCTTAAGTTTAGATGTTTTAAACTACCTTTCATGGAAATTATGAACACAATGTGTTTGTTAAAATTACATCCATGGTTTTTATTGAATATATCGAAATATATTTCATGTAATGATTTCTTATAAATTATAATGAATTCCAATTATTTTTTGATCAAGTATTTCTATGAATTAGACTGTGTTAGACTATTTTTCAAGTATCTTTTTACGTTAGTAGATAACATGGATGTATTTTTTTCCCTTTATTATTTTAAATGTTTTGGACGAGTTTCAAATGGTATGTTTGATGTCTTTTAGCATATCTTCAAAGGAAGTAATCTATTTTTGATATGTTTTCCCAATTAAATTAATATTTTGTGCTATATTCACCCTTAAATTTAAGCCCCTTGTTGATTTATAAAATAAAAGTTATTTGTTATTGTAATATTGATTGATCATGGGTTATTGATATCACTATATAGTTCATGTTCTTATGAAGGGGGTTTTCATTAATAGGAGTTCAAAGGTGTGGGTGAGTTTATGTTTGTTGAACTATTTTAATAATTATTTTTATTGTATTGAGGCATTTTATATTATATTCTTCACCTCCACATAAATTTCATGAGAAAAATTGTGTAGCTTGGTGAAAGATCTTGGGAAGAGTGTTTCACTAGTTCATGATCACACTTTGTCTTGCGCCAATAACCATCATGCTATGCAGTGCCTATGCAACATCCAAATTGGGATGGCGCACTATGGTGCATGTGATGTTGTTCCATTGCACAATGTGGCGTTTCATGTACCATTATTCCATATTAATTTTTTTTTGTGTTTTTTTCACCTATTTTAACTAGCCAACCCAATCCATATTAAAATAATTTATTAAAACACTTTATTTCAAGGAAATCAATACCCATACTCCCCTATTTCATGTGACACATGGATCGGGTTCCACAACTCAGCATAACAACAATTCTTGCCACTTATTGGACACCCCACTCATGATAAAATTATGATGATTTTTTATTTTAATGACATAAGGTTATTTATATATGTCATTTTAGTTACGTTTCATTATACTAGGTTTTCCTTATTTGTGAAATTTCAAGAAAAATAAATCCAAAATAGATTTTTAAATGTGTGTTTTTTATTAATAAGGGTTGGGCCAAGGAAAATTATTTTCAAGTCATTATTTTCATTTAAAATGAATAAAATAGTTTAATAAAGATTTCTTAATGCTTGTTTAAAATATTATTCATTTTTAAAGATCGATTTCATGTAAATATAACTGTTGGATTTTCTTTAAATAAAAAAACAGATTCTCACTATGTATCTCAAACTATCTTCCTTGGTAATTGATAAATGATATCCTTAATTTAGAACAGATATGGTTTTCTAATAATATTTTCACCCATCTAAGGTTATGATTTCAAGGTATAAAAGGTAATATTAAACTAAGTATATTCATACCATTTAAAATCATGATTTAAAACTAAATTCAATTTTACTAAAAATACTCGAGGTATCATAACATAAATATATACCAAATAATAATTTTTTTTATTGAACAAAGATCTATGACATGTAAATATTTAGGTTACTTTATCAAAATAATGTGATGTAACATAACGTAAACATATGATCACTACATTATATTAGGGATATTAAAATGATTTGAATCTTATAGAATTTATAAGAATGAAATTATATATATGAAATAATGTAAATAATTAAGAACCCAAGTCCAAACATTATTTTCGAAGAATAAATAATTTTAAAACCATTAAACATTTTTAACATAATTTGCACAATAAACCAAGAACAAATATATAAGGCGAACAACATGCGAGATGTGGTTTCCATCTCACCACACCCAATATAATGGAAAAACATTATTCTATCCTCCTATGGATATTGTTTTATTAAAAAAGCTTAGTTTCACCCATCGATACACTATCTCATCACTCTATCACGATTCCTAAACAACCTAAATCATCCCATGATCTTCTAAACACCCACAACAATGTAAAAACTGAAAAATTGGTGTGACGTCATGGTTGGTTCCTTTCCAAAAAAACAAAATACTCTATCATTCTCGAAACCTGAGTACAAGAGAACCTCCAATTAGACTCATTGTTAGATAAATTAAAAAATCAAACCTAAACCTAATATCACTCACAGACTCTATATAATATCTCATGATATTTTGGGAAATATTTTTCAATGTCTTGAATATTTTTAGAACCTTCTTGATGTTTATTTTTGAATAAATTGTATGGAATGTAAAATCATTGATTTTTGGATTCTTGTGTGATATTTGATGAAACTGTTTTTTTGATAAATGAATAGTACTTTGATTGAATTTTTAAATAAGCCTATAAGAAACTCATTGTTTAGTTAGGTAGTATAGGATCATCATTTTAGGAATTATATTTTGAATTTACTATTCTCTTTTGAAAAAAAACATATTCATGTCAACTTTATAAATTTTTTAATAATCAGGGTTTTCTTTAGACGGTGTAGTGGCCTACTTAGCATTTTTATGGTCAGAACTATTTTAAATTTAATTTTTGAAAAAGAAAATTTTGTTTTAAATGTCAAGGTGGGGTTTGAAATGAAAATAACAAGTTTTTACCTTAAAATGATCTAAAATGGATTCAGTGTTTTGAAACTCGTGATGTGATTTCAAAGTGAATTTGTAAAGTTTTAAACATTCAAAAGTGTAAATAATTCTATAGATATGGTTTTAAAATTTTAATTAACTATTAATAGTTTTTGAATATTATTTTAAAAAATTTCACTTGATGCTAATAGTTTTTATAGAAAATGGGGTTCATATCCCATCAACTGTTAAAAAATGGTCAATTTTGATGTGGGATTTTAAGAAATTAGATTTGAAGGGGGGTTATAAAAATTTTAAAATAATCCTTTATAATTTTGAAATTTGTTTTGAGATGAGATTTAAAATTTTAAATTAATATGTGGTAATTAAAAAAATTAAGGATAAAATTTTATCCTCATCAGCTTCATGTCTCAAATAGTTCTTATTTCATTTTGTTTCTTGTGACTCATCCCCCGTCTCTTTTGTGTTTCTTGAACTATATAAGCAGTAGTCATCAAAAAATATCATTGATACACTATATTGATGGCTAATTATCATATTAGTTTAAGAAACATAAGTGCATGTCTAAAATTGATGGGGGTGAGTCTCAAGAAACAAAATGCAATAATAATTTTTCTGGATATGAAGATGATGAAGATGGATGTTTTCTGTAACTTTCACCATTGGATTAATTCAAAGGATAACACATACCATAGTGGATTAATTCTTTTTATAAATTCAATTCTCTATCTCCTTCAAACCATTCTAAAATTATTTTAAACAATAAAATTTTGGGTTCCATTAATTAGAATTAACTATAACTTTCACATTTGATAATGAATATATTATGTGTATTTATCTATTTATTTTAGAAAAATGAATATTTTATGAGCCTAATAATATGGATATGAATAAAAAATGGATTTACAATAATCATTTGATAAAGTATTATGAATATAGAGTTAAATATTTCAATATGTTTCTAATAGATCATGCATATGACCCTTCTCAAATTATTTGTTCGTGTTTACATTGTTTTTATTCAAGAAATTTTTTTCTAGAATTGTTGGAAAAATATTTTATTTTTCATAGAATAGATGATAACTGTAAATGTTGGACTAAATATGGGGAAATAATGAATGTTTACACTGATTGGGGTGATACTACGGTTTATGAATCATTTAATATGACTTCTAGTGTAATTTATTATGGAGATTGCATTGAGGAAATGAGAATGACAATTAAATTCAAACTTCTTGATTTTCCAAAGTTGTCTGAGAAGTAAAATAATTATGCTAAGAGACTATTGTATACTGGTTATACTAACTACACAATATTTTCAGTTGTATTGAAGTTACATAATTTCAAATCAAGTAGCGGAAGAAGCACCACCATCTTTACAAAGATACTTGGTCTCCTAGGTGATATACTACTAGAACAAAATAAACTTCCATGTCGAACATATGATGCTAAATGAATTCTAATTTCAATGGAAATGATCTTCAAAAAATTAATGCTTTTCCAAAGGATTTAATATTATTTCTCAAGGACCTTGAATCACTCATAAAATGTCATAAGTGTGGCACATATTGATACAAGTAAAATGAATCAAGTCCTATGAAATATTCATGGAACTTTCTTATCATCCTATGGTTTAAAAGGATATATGGATGTCAAGAAACCATGAGCCAATTGACATGGAATTTAGATCCAATAATTAAATATGTTAACCTACATCATCCAAAAAAATATCCACATAAGAATATAATTGATTATAAGTATCCTAAATTTGTAAATGAGCTAAGAAACTTTATTCTTGCATTATCTATAGATAGAATAAATATATTTTGTGCATAGATTTGTAAAAAAAATACATGTCCTTTCATGTTGGTAAATTATAACTTTACTCCATGGTTATCCATGATGTGTAAATATTTTATGTTGTCTCCAATTATATCTAAACCAAAGAAACTTGATAATGATATTGTGGTCAATTTGGGACCACTGATAAAATATATGAAATTGATGTGGGATAAAGGTGTTACAATTTAAGATACTCATAGCAGTGAAGAATTCACATTTATTCCATGTTGTATGATATGATAAATGACTTTCCTACTTATGGAAAAATTTTCAGGTTATAACATTAAAGGAATTTCGGGGTGTACCATTTATGAAGAATGGAAACACTCAATTTTGCTGAAACATTTCATGAAGATTGTGTTTTTAGGAAATCAAAATTTTTTAACTCGATGACATAAATAATGATCCTAGAAGACAACATTCGATCGGAATACTAAACAAGGTACAACATCATCTCCACTAATGGGTGATCAGCTATTTGATAATGTAAAAGATACTGAAACTATTTTGGTAAACCATTTAAAAAAAACCTTATAAATTTAGGTTGGAAGAAGATATCAATTTTATTTGAATTACTGTATTAGAATTTTTTGTAGGTAATACATTATCTTGATATCATGCATGTAAAAAAATGTATTTGATAGTGTTATTCTAGCATTACTAAATATTTTTAAAAAAATGAAAAATGACATCAATGCTTGGTCAGACATTATTTACATGTGGATAAGGTAAGAGTTGGCTCTGATAAAGGGTAAAACGCAAAATTTTCTTCCTCCAGTAGCTTACACTCTATCATGATATGAAAAATTACAATTTTTTGATTCTCATTAATGGAGTATAAGTTCGAGTGGGGTATTCATAAAATATCAAGAATGTTGTGTTAATGAATAATTTAATGTTACATGGAATAAAATAACACAACTCTCTTATTTTGATGAAATAATTTTTGTTTGTTTCTTTTTGTTTATTTCTACCAAAAAATGTATGGAATTCTTTAACCATACTTGACTTTTTTTCAAATCCATGTGTTGTAAATTTATAGCCCTACTGGAGTTTATAATCCTAAATAAGAAGGATGATCCCACATTATTTAAATTAGAGTTGTCCATCCCACCATCATTATTTGATATAATGGTCCACATGATGGTTCACTTTGTTAGAGAGGTTAAACTATGTGGTCCTATCTAGTATAGTTGGATATACCACACTGACTAGTATATGAATATTTGGAAAGGGTATGTTAAGAATCAAAGTCGACCAAAAAAGTTCATTACAGAATGTTATATCGTTGAAGAAAATATAGAATTATGTACCGATTACCTATCATATATTGACAAAATCAGTCTCCCAATGTCTCGTTATAGTGTATGCCTTCTGAGGGAAGGTATTTATGGAATTAATGGTTTTATAGTTATAATCATAGATAATGAGTAATTTCACCTTTACATTTTATATAAAAGTGAAGATTTTGATCCATACATAGAATCCCATAATAAATTCTTATATATTTTAATCCATCAAGGGCTAAAGGATGGATATCAAATATTCATAATCAATAATTTATAGGATGGTTTGAAGAATAAATTTATAAGGAATTTTATAAAAATCCAAATTTAATTATCGAACGACTTCAATGATAATCCAAGTGAGTATAAGAAAATGTTATATATTAAACTATTTTTTAATCAATGGTTATACATTCTATATAAAATAATATGATAAATATTGTACGATGATTAACAGTGGAGTTAATATTGTGGAGAAAGAAATTCACATATATGGTTACAATGATGGAAATTTAATATATTAAAATATTTTATATTTTGGAATTGTATAAAATATATAAAATTTGGATTATATAACATTTCAAGTTCTTATTTTCCATTGAAAATAAATTCACAATAGGATTGTAGTGAAATTTGATGAAATGGGTTTTGTGAAGATGAATTTTAGTATGGAAGGGGAAAACGATGATCCATTAATAATAGCATCAAAAGTAGTGAAATTATTTTTAGTCCTAGATCCAACAAACAATAATTGGTTAATTGTATTACTAAAAATAAAAAAAAACTATAGGGTATGAATAAAATTCAATTAAGGATGACTTTTCATTGGGTAATCACAATCATGTCATGTCAATCCCAATGTATACAATGTCTTGTATGTTATAGGTGACCAAAAAGAGGGGATTTAGATTCTCGATAGAGGATACAAATCCCTAAAACCATTACAAATGAAAGTGATTTCAATGAGAAGGTTAGAGGGTTTCTAATATACTATAGTTTTCCTCATAATATTATATGTTATCTACTACAATTACATAATATAAATTAAATGCTTGACTACTCATATATAAAATTTCTTCTGCACGTGATGATGTTACCAATCCTAGGGAATAACAGACTATTGATGTTGAAACTACTTAATTATTATGGGATCAAAAAATTGTAGATGAAGAAAACAAGAATATCGCAACATCACATTATTTAATAAAATTTTCAAGGCAATAAGTAAGGGTCTAAAATTTGAGGTTAGTTCGAATAAAGTTTTCCAACCTATTGACCCCAGTAAGTAAATATTTATTAGTTATATTTGTGTCACAATGAGGATGAATATGCTGATAAATATTGATTCATATCTCCAAAAATATCCTATATTAAAGAAAACCATTTGGTATTATGTATAGGTAATGTTACAAAATAGTTTCTCTATTTTACTGAAAAATTATATATTGAAATATTGATTTAATTTTCATCATTCCTTGTATATTTCATTTATTTTATAATATTTTTGTAAGAAATTTTTCTTAATGGATATTATAAATTCCCATAGAAGCTTCCAGTCACTTCTTACTAAGTAATATATTAGAGATGTTGAGGAGAAATTAAATCCCCACCCACCGGTTAGTTATGAATGCACTATAAAGCATGAAACATTGAATGATTTTATAAGTTGTCATGATGATAAATCATTTCAGGTGAATTTTAGTTTCTAATATATTATTTGAAATTATTTATTTTATCCAAATTGAATGAAATTATTAATTTATGAAATAGATAATGAGTGCTGAAAATAAATAATGTGCATTAAAACTAATGTACCCCTATCATAAAGCAAGAATGGGGTACACTTTACTATAGAATAAATTGTTTTGTATTTCAAATTAACAATAAAATTCTTATGTTATATGAAAAAAATATGTTCCCTTGTTTATATTAATATTGAGAATCAAAATTTGAATCCACTTCTATCCCATATCATGTGCTATGGAAGGAGGCTCCTGTAAATAAAGAGAGAAAACTAGTTGATGAAAATAAAAAAGCAGTATGAGTAACATCGGTATGTATGGAATAATAGTAATTATTTATGTTTTATATCCATACTAAATAAAAATATATATTTATGTTCATATTTTTTATATGGTTTAGATAAAAGAATATTTAGGGTAGGAAGCTAAAGAAAAACTAATTTTTTTATCATTGAATTAGATAGAAAAATATGGTCGTGTTAACGGAGAAGGATTTGGAGTCTATCCTATAACATATTTTTAGTAAATAAAACTACATGAAGATTAATATAAGATGGTGAAAGGATTAAAGGAACAAATATATTGTTTAAATGATATTATTGTTTGGTCTATTTTAATGGACCAATGTATGATAAAGGATCAATGAAAACTTGTGGTAGAATAATGATCTAGACGTAAAGAACCAAATAACCTAACTATATTTAAGGCTATTCATTTACATCAACCATATACCTTACGAAAATCAATCATTTTTTTCATTAATATTTCTCCTATATGTGAATTAAACAAATACTGATATCTTTATATTAATAAACTTCAGTAGGGTATAATTTTATGTTATTTCTATCTATCAACACTCGCGCACCACCTTATTGTAATGGGTATGGTGTATAATATCCCAAGAGACAAGATACACTAGAAAGAACTCCCAAAATATCATATGAGAGTTGGTATTGAAGTATATCATGATCCAACTGATGAGTTTCTTGTTTCATATGATGATCCAGATATTATGAAAGTCAGTGATGTTATTAGAACATTCATATCATGACCATATAATATTATAAAAATACATGAGGTATGTATTTAAAAAATCATATGAAAAAACTGTAATAGTTGATGAAAAATGTTCTAAAGTGATCCATGATATTACATATGGATAACAAGATGTGAAAACAAAAGTTCAAATCAATACAATCTACTGAATCTACTAAGAAATCAAAAGGATCTTCCAGGAGTACCTTCTCCCCACCAGTTCCATAGAAACATTTATTGTCATTAAAAATTCATGTAGAGACCAAATTTAAAGATAAAAATATTTATTAAATTCTATATGTAGAAGAAATATATGAAACTTTCCTTATAGATGTAGTTTTTATCTAGAGTATACATTATATTCTCAATCATGAATGTTTGGGTACCTAATTTGTGAATACATATATATGGTAAATTTTCATAATTATTCTATCCAAATAGTGCATTAATATATTCATTAAAGTTAATAACTATTCATATTTTTGATAGGATTTTATATTAATACTATATAAAGGGAAAGCCGTGTTTAGCGTTATTTTTGTACATTAATCCCATTATCATTTCTATAGAAAAAATTACTTTATATAAGGATGAAATTGAGAAGAAAAAAAATGAGCTATGTGATGTGTTTGAGAAACAAAAAACAGACCATAAACACATGTTGATTACTAAAATGTAGAGGTAAAACGATATAATCATAGCATATAAAATATATTTTAATTTTTTCATCACTTATTTGTTTTTGTTTTTTAGGCAGTACTGGATGATGATTTTAGTCAATATGGATACCCTAAATATTTATTTTTTTGATCCAATGCACGAATATCTAAAAAACAGACCACACATGATGTATATTATGAATTTATAATATACTACAACCAACATTTTATAGATAAAAATATAATTATATTTTTTAGAATATGTTTTAACAAAAAATTTGTTATGATCGAGAGGTTGTTAAATATAATATAAATCATTGAATAAAGCAAGTGAATGAACATAAAAATCCTATGAATTAGGTAAAATAGAAAAAAATTAAGGTATATATAGAAATATTTAACTATCAAAGAATATTTAAAAATTATTTAGTTTTTTTCGTTAATATTTCTGTATTTTCATAATAAAGATAACATAAATGATTTTGGATGTTATATTTGAAAATAAACGAAAGATATCATAAACCATCTAACTACTAGCATCCCCGAAGATGTAAGTTTCAAAGGTAATTAAAATTTCATTAAAAATATTTCATAATATTTTCTTTGTAAATTTTTTCTCAATACTACCAAGATTTACAACAACCTTCTTACTTAAAAGAATAACTAAATTTGTTTAGAGATGAGTTTGAAGCATACATAGTGTCAGAATGTTTTCATATAAAAAATATAAGTTATTACCTTCTATGTTTGTGATCTATTATGGGATGTGACCAAAAAAATATATTTTCAGTGTGAAGGATTATTTTTATAATTCTTATATATTATTTTTAGTTTTTTCTCAATGATAAGTATAATAGAGGAAATCAATTTTTTTTATAAGTGTTGGCTGGGAAACAATAAAATTGTTGGGAAATGGAGGAGGAGGAGGAGGATTTGGAGGGGGAGGTGGAGGGGGATGCATAGGAAGAGGCAGAGGTAGAGTCAGAGGTAGAGGTAGAGGAGGAGGTAGAGGTAGAGTCATAGGATGAGGTAGATTATATGTTGGAGACCAAGGTGGAGGAGGAGGAGGAGACTAAGGTGGAGGAGGAGACAAAGCACTAGCCTATAAATACTAAAAATTGTTGGGAAATGGAGTAGAATGGGGATCAAACCAAGGTTGTGTTTGAGAACATTTTTTTAAAAATGCACACAAAAATTATCACATGCGATAAGATATATTATGCAAGTGTTTCAGGTTTCTTTTTGGAAAGAATATTTTTCACCACTTGTTTAAGTAATTTTGTATATGAATTTAATTTGAGGAATATTTTTCAGAAAAAAAAACATCAATTATTATTTTTAAACCAATTATCATAGGATATAATTTCTATGATCATTTTCTATATACCATCAAATATCACTGATGTGTGAAAGAAACACCATACCAGAAAAAAAAATAAAAAAAAACAGATGTATTTTCTTACCCATGGATTCTTTACATAACAAATAAAGGGTCTTATTAGTGGAGTTAATGGTTACTTTAGAGTCACAAAACAATAATCCAATGATAATAAAGGTATATAATAAAGATCAAATTATTGAATAAATACGTTTTTAATCAATCGCTAATGCCTATAGGGCTATGAGAGAACTATTTTATGACTACCAAAATTGATAGATAATCCTCATTGAGGAGAGTTGGTGTCAAAGAAAACATGGAATCAAATGAAAAGAAATTTCTCTAAGAAGAAATACAAGAAAATGAAAATTTTGATTCAAAGGAAATTTAGATTCACCTAAAATAAAAATGAATAAATATTTGAAAAATAAGCTACTAGCTTGATCCAAAACTTCTAAAAAAATATTATAAAATTTCATTGAATGAGTCATGAATTTTTAGAAGAAAAACAATACAGTTGGTTCACTTTTGTCACGACCCGCCCTCGGGGTCCGTGCCGTGACTACCCCAAGCCCGCCTTCCATAGGCCATGGGCTGGCGACTAGCACCAAGGCGTAAATCCCGGTAAAAAGGGAAGGCATTGCCTTTGTAAAGTAAACAAACACCACAGAGTAAACAAGCGGAAAGTAAACACTAAGTAAAAACAGAGTACAACTGAAAGTGTGGAAAAGTAAATGGGCCAGTATACAAACCCAAACTGAAAGTAAAGTACAACTCGAAAGGGAAAACAGCAACTGTAAAGTAAAAGCCGTTACACCGAGCTGTCCACTGGAAATCCCACCTGAAGGGTGGGTACAGATAGCTCCACTGCTCCACAGGTCCCGCCGTCCGCTCCGAGCACGTCCCGCGCAGTGGTCCACCTCCAGGTACCGTCCTGCTCTGCAAGACTCAGCCAAGATCAACGTTGTCCGTCGTCTGCAACCAACACAACGTAGTGCGGGCAAAGCCCGTGCAGGGGTGAGTATAAGCTACTCAGTAGGGACCCCGAGACCCCTGAAGGTCTCTCAAAATCCAAAAAGGATAAACCACAAAGAAGGGTACAATCACGAAGTAATAACCGACACTGCTTAGGTATATGCCCATACATATACCTAAGTCATCAATTTCAAATACGCTCCAACCTCCGAGCCCAAGTACAACTCAGTCCACACAGGAAAGTAAACGTATTCCACACAGGAAAACAAAACGTAATCCACACAGGATAGCACAACACAATCCACACAGGAAAGCAACAGGATTCAGCTCACATAGGTATACATCTTCAAAGGATGATAAAGATGATCTCTGGTCCATCTAAGTCATCAGACCCACGAAGGATCGATAGGTAACTAACCCCCGCAAAGACCCACACAGGATCGGGCCCACACAGGACCTGTAGGCACTGGTTCACACAGGACCGCTGAGCGCAAAGACCCACACAGGATCGGACCCACACAGGATCGGACCCACACAGGACCTGTAGCACTGATCCACATAGGATCGCTGAGTGTTGTAGTCGTCATCTTTGAATCCACACAGGATCTCTGTACTGTCGTCGTCGCAGTCACAGTAGCAGTAGCAGTAGCAGTAGTCACAGTCGCAGCCAGCACTAGGGTTCCCGCACACAGCAAGCTCGTTCGGAGGGTCCGCTCCACGAGCCGAGAGGCTGATACATCAACTGTCACAAAGTCCAGAGTTGATGTATCCAAAAGTTCCGTATCGTCAACAAGAACTCAACGCAACAGACGGCGCGTCGATCGGACGCCCGGTCTGAGAGTTATTGGCTTTTTCGTCCCTGGGGCCCGGTTGGTTTTTAAGGCAAAACCAACCCGACCATACTCCACCTGCGTCCAAACCTCGGGTGGAGTATGTCAAAATATCTGTCTCACTAAGAGGAACACAACAAAGCTGACGGCACGTCAATCGGACGTCCGTAGCTCAAGATATGAGCGTTTTCGCTCCGAGGGCCCGGTTGTTTTCGTGTACGAACCAACCAGGCCGATCTCAAAGTATTCCAAAACCCTGAGTGTAATATACCTAAACGACCGTCTCGATCCAGGGATCGCGTTGCCGCAGACGGTTCGTCAATCGGAGGTCTGTGGCTCAAGTTATGGCCAAAAGACCGAAACCGTCTCGAAAACGGGGGGTCCGGGTCCGGGCCGACCCGAACCGGTTCGACCCGACCCGGCCGGCGCGGCGGCGCGGGCCGGCGCTGCGGCGCGGCCCAGCGCAGCGGCGCGGCCCGGCGGCGGCGCGGCCTGCCGCCGTTTGTCGCCACGCGCGGGGGGCAAAGCCCCCGCTTCATATTTGGTGGCGCGGCTTTTGGCCGCGCCTTTTTCCAATCAACAGCCCCCCTTTGTGGGGGCCTGCTTTGAGGAGAAACCGGGGGGCCGCCTGCCCCCCCTCAAAGAAACCCCCCCCCCCCCCTCATAAATGGGGGGGCTTTAGAGCTGACCGGGGGAATTAAATTCCCCCGGTCTTTGACCTTCCGGCCGGCCACCTGGCCGGCCGGTTTTTCTCCAACGGGACCGGCAAAGCCGGTCCCCTTCCGACTTCCGACACCGGCGGCCCGGCGAGCCGCCGGTCTTCCCATCTCACCGCGGCCCGGAACCGGCCGCTGTGTTCGTTATCTGGCGCGGTGCGACAGCACCGCGCCCCTCCGCCGCGGCCCCGCTCCGGCCGCAGCGCCTTTGATTCTCTTCGACACGGCGCGACGGCGTCGCGTTCGTGATGATTCTTCCACGGTGCGAATTTCCGCGTGGTGCGACGGCACCACGCCATCTTGTTTCATCCGCAAGATAAATCAACAAGAACAAAGGAGGGGGTTCGGCCGTGTTCATGCAGTCCCCCCCCCCCCCCTCACGTTAAACGATAACACATATTTAAATATCCTGACGTTTGTCATGCTAGAACCACGAACGAGAATAAATAAATAAATAAATAATCAACAACAACCCCTACCTTGGGTTCAAGTTCGAAGATCGTCAACGACCCGCGGAAGACAACGTCGCGGAGGTCGGGCGTCGCGGTAATCGTTCATCAAATCCGTTGATGAAGAGGTACGTCTGAAGAGGTACGTCATTGGCGAATCTTCGTAAGCCGAAGAAGGAAGTCCGAGGAGGAAGCGGCGTTCCCTTTCGTTGACACGGAAGGCGTCGTCGATCTTCGGATACAATCGGCTACGAAGAAGAGAGGAGCGGTGTTCTTCGTCGGAGCTTGAGCGTTCTTCGTCAAAGTTTGAAGATGAAGGAGAAGCTCTCAAATCCTCTCAAGATGGCTAAACAATTCCAAACAAATAAAATAAGCTAAGAGCTTATTTTATTTACTCAACCAAACCTTTTTGAATTTCAAAGTTTTGAAAAAAAATTAAACAACTCAACCTAATTAATAAGCTAAGTTGTCAATTCATTTTAAAGGGGAGTTTGAGAGAAGATGGAAGGTTGGGTTTCGTGTGTTCCCCACCACACTTAATCCTCCCAAGGGAGGTTAAGTGGATGTGGGTCCCACCTTTAACTCCCTTTGGGAGAAGTTAACTAACAAAAGTAAAATAAAAAGTGTTCCACATTTTTATTCATTTTTTTATAAATCTCCCAAAAACTAACTTTCATCCCGCAATAAACGCAACTTCGGAAAAGGTCTCCTTAAGTGAATATCGGCGCTGCGAGTTCATCGGTGTCCTCAGATTTCAATTCCGAGCACCGGATCAAAAGTTAGGAATTCCCGCTCGTTCGTTCACTGAACGTACCCGAGCCAAACTTCGTAAATTGATTCCGGGCACACCGGGCCTCGGAATCAGGTGCCGTCAGAAACCGCGCTCTTGTAAAATTCCAAAGAAAATTAAGAAAAAAATTCCCTTGAATTTTAAGGGTCTTTACATGACTCCCACCTCAGGGCTTTACGTCCCCGTAAAGATACATCAAAAACTAGGGAAACAAATGAGGGTACTGAGCACGCATCTGAGCCTCCTGCTCCCATGTGCTCTCCTGGAGGTTCTCGTGCTTCCATATGATGCGCACAAGAGGAATCGATCACCCACGCAGGACCCGCTCCTGTCGATCCTCTATCTCCACCGGGACCTCCGTAAAAGTCGCCACATCGTCAACGTCAAGCTCCCCATGGTCAATGATGTGCGTCGGGTCATGCACGTATCTCCTCAGCTGGGATACGTGGAAGACGTCGTGCACCCGGTGCAACTGAGGTGGCAGAGCCAGGAGATAAGCCACCTCGCCAACCCTGCTGAGGACCTGGAAGGGTCCGATGAAGCGCGGAGATAACTTTCCGCCTCGGCCAAATCTTCGAATACCACGTCGAGGTGAGACCCACAAGAAGATGTGGTCGCCATCCTCGAACTCTAGTGGCCTCCGCCTCCTGTCAGCCTATGACTTCTGCCAGCTCTGTGCTGTCCTCATCCGCTCCTGGATGACCTGGACCTTCTCTGTCATGGCCTGGACCATCTCCAGTCCCACCAGCGCTGACTCCCCAGGGTCTGTCCAGCACAAAGGAGATCTACAAGGTCGGCCGTACAACGCCTCATATGGTGCCATCCCGATGGTGGAGTGGTAGCTGTTGTTGTACGCAAACTCCACCAACGGTAGGTGGTCCTCCCAGCTGCAACCAAAGTCGAGGACACATGCACGGAGCATGTCTTCGAGAGTCTGAATGGTCCTCTCCGTCTGACCATCCGTCTGAGGGTGAAAGGCTGTGCTCAGACGTAGCTGTGTCCCGAACGCCTCCTGTAACCTCTTCCAAAGCCGGGAAGTAAAGAGAGCATCTCGATCGGATATGATAGACGATGGCACACCGTGGAGCGGAACAATCTCCTGAACATAGAGACGTCCCAAGATCTCCACTGAGCCCTGCTCTCTGATGGGTAAGAAGTGTGCCGACTTTGTGAGTCGGTCAACAATCACCCAGATAGAGTCGTGACCTCTGGGAGTGCGTGGAAGTCCAGTCACGAAGTCCATAGATATGTCGTCCCACTTCCACTCCGGAACCTCCAAGGGTTGTACCAAGCCTGCTGGTACCTGATGCTCTGCCTTCACCTGCTGGCAGGTGAGGCATCGAGAGACGAACTCTGCTACATCCTTCTTCATGCTCGGCCACCAGTGCTGTCGTCTAAGGTCCTGGTACATCTTCGCCACTCCAGGATGTACCGCCAAAGGAGAAGTGTGAAACTCTCTCAGCACCTCCTCTCGCAAAGCGACTGGTACCATGGTATGTCCTCTAAAAAGGATGTCGTGCTCTGCTCCAAGGGAAAAACCATCAGGTGCATGTCCCGAGGATACCTGTGCACGCCGTGTCTCACAGTCAGCGTCCTCACGTTGTGCCTCTCTGACCTGCTGCAGTAGTGGAGGGGTGACTGTGAGAGACTGGAGGAAGGCTGCTTCATCTCTATCCACGAAGGATATCTGCAAAGAGGCTAGCTGCTCCGTCGCCTCCTCAAGTAGCTGAATGCCCATCCTCCTGTTGAGGGCATCGGCTACTACGTTCCCCTTCCCAGGAGTATAGACTATCTCAAAGTCATAGTCCTGGAGGAACTCAAGCCATCGCCGCTGTCTCCAGTTCAGGTCCTTCTGTGAGAAGATATACCTGAGACTCTGATGATCGAAAAAGACGGTAAAGCGCTCGCCCATCAGATAGTGTCTCCATGTATTCAGAGCGAAGACCACTGCTGCTAACTCCAGGTCATGGGTAGCGTAGTTCTGCTCATGCGGCCTCAACTGACGTGATCCATAGGTGATCACTGCCCGCTCCTGCATCAGAACACATCCGAGTCTGGTCCCTGATGCATCGCAGTAGACTACATACCCTACTCCCTCCTCAGGCAACCTCAAGATAGGTGCGCTAGTCAATCTCTGTCTCAGCTCCTGGAAGCTCTGCTGACATCTGTCTGACCACACGAAGGGTTTCCCCTTCTTCGTCAAAGCTGTGAGTGGTGCCGCAACTCTAGAGAAGTCCGGCACGAATCTCCGATAGTACCCAGCTAATCCCAAGAAACTACGAACCTCAGTCATGCTCCTGGGTGGCTCTCATGCTAACACAGCCTCGATCTTCGCAGGATCCACTGCAACTCCCGCCTCAGAGATAACGTGTCCCAAGAAGTGGACCTCACGTATCCAGAATTGGCACTTCGAGAGCTTACCATAAAGCTGGTGCTCTCGGAGTGTGTCTAGTATAACTTGCAAGTGATAGGCGTGCCCCTCCTCAGTCTTAGAGTAAATCAGAATGTCGTCGATGAAGACCACGACAAACCGATTGAGGTATGGCTGAAAGATCCTGTTCATGAGAGCCGTGAACACTTCTGGAGAATTGGTTACACCGAAAGGCATAACCAAGAACTCATAGTGGCCATACCGACATCTGAAGGCCGTCTTCTGCACATCCTCGTCTCTGACTCTGAGCTGATGATAGCCTGACCTGAGGTCTATCTTTGAGAACCACCGTGCTCCCTTGAGCTGATCAAAGAGGTCACCAATCCTTGGTAACAGATACTTGTTCCTCACTGTCACCTGGTTCAGGCGACGATAGTCAACACAAAGTCTCAAGCTCCCGTCCGCCTTCTTGGCGAACAATATCGGGGAAGCCCAGGGTGAAACACTGGGTCGGATGAACCCCTTGCCCTGCAAGTCCTCCAACTGTACCCGTAGCTCTCGAAGCTCGATGGGGGCCATCTGATATGCTGGAGTGGATATCGGGGCTGTCCCGGGGTACAAGTCAATATAAAAGTCTACCTCTCTACGAGGAGGTAGCCCTGGAACGTCTTCGGGAAAAACGTCTGCAAACTGATCCACCGCTGCAGGAAAACCAGGACTCCGCACGTCAACTGCTCCAAGGATGAGGCTAGCTAACTGATGAGTAATGGTCTGTCCTCTCCTCCGCGGAAGTCCATCCTGTGCTGCTAAGTCTCCCTTATCACCGGTGAAGGTGAACCTGCTCCCGTCGGTGCGTACACAACGCACCTTGCGCCTAAAACAGTCAATCTGTGCATGGACCGTAGATAGCCAATCTATGCCCAAGATGACGTCGTAAGGCCTTGACGCTGCTACAAGAAGATCCCAGCCGAAGCTCTCGCCTCCTAGAGTAATCTCACACTGCCGGCACCAGTGCGTAATCGTCGAGTCTGCTCCCGTAGGAGTCTCTAGCCGTAAGGATCGAGCCAACGGCTCTGTCGGAATCTCCGAGCTCCGAACAAGGGCAGCGGCTATGAAAGAGTGGCTCGCTCATGTGTCTATAAGAACTGCAGTAAGGGTGGAATAGACACAGATAGTACCTCGAATCATCTCGGGTGCGCCGTGGTCGTAGGCCTCTGCTGCCTGGAGCTGTGCCTGTCTCTGCACGCCAGCTCCCTGTAGTCGGGGTGGACCTCCTGGTGGTGGTGGTGGCAGAGCCTCAAAGCGTATCCCACCACCGGCTACTCGTCCAGCTCCTCTGCCTCGTCCGCCTCCTCCCTGCGGACCGCCACGGTCGACCCTCTGCCTCTGCCTCGGTGGTCCCTCAACTGTCTGCTGCTCCTCGGCACGGCGGTTCGGGCAGTCACGAGCCATGTGGCCCTGCCCGCCGCACGAGTATCACTGTCTGCCTCTCGAAAGACTGGCTCCGCGCTGTGTGCCCCGCACTGCTGAGCCAGTGTCCTGAGGTCGTCTGCCCGAAGGTCTGGTCTACCTGAACCCCTGAGTCATCTGTCGACTGCCTGCTGCAGATGACTCTGCCACGTGCCACCCTGCGGTGGGTCGCTGCGCTGGTGTAGACTCATCAAGGAAGCTCTCGATCAGAAGGGCCCGCTCCAGTACTCCTGTCTGAGTCGGTATGCTGAGGGAGATCAGTGATGCCCTAATCTCATGTCTCAAACCCTGCTCGAAGGTCCGGGCCCGGAAGAATGGGTCCCGTACCATGTCGGTCGAGTAGCGCGAGAGATCAGTAAATCTCACCGAGTACTGAGCGACCGTCATGCTGCCCTGCCGCAGCTGAAGAAGCTCCTGGATACGCACCGCACGAAGGGTGGCTGGGACGAACTCCGAGCGAAAGAGGCTCTCAAAGTCCGTCCAAAGTAGAGATGCCTCATCGTGCACCTAGAGCATCAAGCTCCACCATCGTCATGCTGCTGCGTGTAGTAGGCTCGCAGTGAGGATCACCATGAGGTCTGCTGGTGTCCTCACTAGCCTAAACACACGTACCACTGCCTCCAGCCAGTCCTAGGCTGCCTAGGGATCCGTCTCCCCGCAAAACCTGGGTGGTCGCTGGCGCTGAAACTCATGCAGTGCGCTGAGGTGACGTGCATCGTCAGCGGCTGGCGCTGGAAGCATCGGGGGCTCGGCGGGTAGAGCTACCGCCGGTGCCACTGCTGACAAAGGGCCCTGAACTGAGGCCTCGTTGCTCGGTGGGTTGTCGTCACACTCGACTCTCGAAACCCTAGCTGGCTGCCGTCGTGGGGCCATCCTGAAAAGGAAACAGGTGCGCCACGGTCAGAACAGTATACCTGGTGAACTGATATAAAGTAATCACAAAAAAAACTTTCAAACACACATGCAATCAATATTTTTGTGCATTAAGTCGGAAATCAGAAGTCAGGGTCCTGGTGTACGGATACGTCGGCCGCCGCACCAACATTGGACTCCCTGGACTGATAACCACACTCAATACGCTAAAAATTATTGCTACACATAGAAAAGATCAGAGTTCGCGGTAGAACCGAACTCCTCTGATACCAATTTGTCACGACCCGCCCTCGGGGTCCGTGTCGTGACTACCCCAAGCCCGCCTTCCATAGGCCAGGGGCTGGCGACTAGCACCAAGACGTAAATCCCGGTAAAAAGGGAAGGCATTGCCTTTGTATAGTAAACAAACACCACAGAGTAAGCAAGCGGAAAGTAAACACTAAGTAAAAACAGAGTACAACTGAAAGTGCGGAAAAGTAAATGTGCCAGTATACAAACCCAAACATAAAGTAAAGTACAACTCGAAAGGGAAAACAGCAACTGTAAAGTAAAAGTTGCTACACCGAGTTGTCCACTGGAAATCCCGCCTGAAGGGTGGGTACAGATAGCTCCACTGCTCCACGGGTCCCGCCGTCCGCTCCGAGCACGTCCCGCCCAGTGGTCCACCTCCAGGTATCGTCCTGCTCTGCAAGCCTCAGCTAAGATCAACGTTGTCCGTCGTCTGCAACCAACACAACGTAGTGCGGGCAAAGCCCGTGCAGGGGTGAGTATAAGCTACTTAGTAGGGACCCCGAGACCCCTGAAGGTCTCTCAAAATCCAAAAAGGATAAACCACAAAGAAGGGTACAATCACGAAGTAACAACCGACACTACTTAGGTATATGCCCATACATATACCTAAGTCATCAATTTCAAATACTCTCCAACCTCCAAGCCCAAGTACAACTCAGTCCACACAGGAAAGTAAACGTATTCCACACAGGAAAGCAAAACGTAATCCACACAGGATAGCACAACACAATCCATACAAGAAAGCAACAGGATTCAGCTCACACAGGTATACATCTTCAAAGGATGATAAAGCTGATCTCTGATCCATCTAAGTCGTCGGACCCACGAAGGATAGATAGGTAACTAACCCCCGCAAAGACCCACACAGGATCGGGCCCACACAGGACCTGTAGGCGCTGGTTCACACAGGACCGCAGAGCGCAAAGACCCACACAGGATCGGACCCACACAGGATCGGGCCCACACAGGACCTGTAGCACTGATCCACGTAGGATCGCTGAGTGCTGTAGTCGTCATCGTCGAATCCACACAGGATCTTTGTACTGTCGTCGTCGCAGTCACAGTAGCAGTAGCAGTAGCAGTAGTCACAGTCGCAGCCAGCACTAGGGTTCCCGCACACAACAAGCTCGTTCGGAGGGTCCGCTCCACGAGCCGAGAGGCTGATACATCAACTGTCACAAAGTCCAGAGTTGATGTATCCAAAAGTTCCGTATCGTCAAAAGGAACTCAACGCAACAGACGGCGCGTCGATCGGACGCCTGGTCTGAGAGTTATTGGCTTTTTCGTCCCCGGGGCCCAGTTGGTTTTTAAGGTAAAACCAACCCGACCGTACTCCACCTACGTCCAAACCTCGGGCGGAGTATGTCAAAAGATCTGTCTCACTAATAGGAACACAACAAAGCTGACGGCACGTCAATCGGACGTCCGTAGCTCAAGATATGAGCGTTTTCGCTCCGAGGGCCCGGTTGGTTTCGTGTACGAACCAACCCGACCGAACTCAAAGTATTCCGAAACCCTGAGTGTAATATACCGAAACGACCGTCTCGATCCAAGGATCGTGTTGCCGCAGACGGTTCGTCAATCGGAGGTCTGTGGCTCATGTTATGGACAAAAGACCGAAACCGTCTCGAAAACGGGGGGTCCGGGTCCGGGCCGGACCCGGCCCGACCCCCCCTTGGTTGGCCCGAACCGGGTCGACCCGACCCGGGTCCGACCCGGCCCGGCCGTCGGCGGCCTGGCGCGGCGGCGCGGCCTGCCGCCGTTTGTCGCCACGCGCGGGGGGCAAAGCCCCCACTTCATATTTGGCAGCGCGGCTTTTAGCCGCGCCTTTTGCCAATCAACGGCCCCCCTTTGTGGGGGCCTGCTTTGAGGAGAAACCGGGGGGCCGCCTGCCCCCCCCCCCCCCCCCCCTCAAAGAAACCCCCCCCCCCCCCTCATAAATGGGGGGCTTTAGAGCTGACCGGGGGAATTAAATTCCCCAGGTCTTTGACCTTCCGGCCGGCAACCTGGCCGGCCGGTTTTTCTCCAACGGGACCGGCAAAGCCGGTCCCCTTCCGACACCGGCGGCCCGGCGAGCCGCCGGTCTTCCCGTCTCGCCGCGGCCTAGAACCGGCCGCGGTGTTCGTCGTCCGGCGCGGTGCGACGGCACCGCGCCCCTCCGCCGCGGCCCCGCTCCGGCCGCGGCGCCTTTGATTCTCTTCAACGCGGCGCGACGGCGTCGCGTTCGTGATGATTCTTCCACGGTGCGAATTTCCGCGTGGTGCGACGGCACCACGCCATCTTGTTTCATCCGCAAGATAAATCAACAAGAACAAAGGAGGGGGTTCGGTCGTGTTCATGCGGTCCCCCCCCCCTCACGTTAAACGATAAAACATATTTAAATATCCTCACGTTTGTCATGCTAGAACCACGAACGAGAATAAATAAATAAATAAATAATCAACAACAACCCCTACCTTGGGTTCAAGTTCGAAGATCGTCAACGACCCGCGGAAGACAACGTCGCGGAGGTCGGGCGTCGCGGTAATCATTCGTTAAATCCGTTGACGAAGAGGTACGTCCGAAGAGGTACGTCGTTGGCGAATCTTCGTAAGCCGACGAAGGATGTTCGAGGAAGAAGCGGAGTTCCCTTTCGTTGACACGGAAGGCTTCGTCAATCTTCGGATACAATCGGCTACGAAGAAGAGAGGAGCGGTGTTCTTCGTCGGAGCTTGAGCGTTCTTCGTCAAAGTTTGAAGATGAAGGAGAAGCTCTCAAATCCTCTCAAGATGGCTAAACAATTCTAACCAAATAAAATAAGCTAAGAGCTTATTTTATTTACTCAACCAAACCTTTTTGAATTTCAAAGGTTTGAAAAAAAAAATTAAACAACTCAACCTAATTAATAAGCTAAGTTGTCAATTCATTTTAAAGGGGAGTTTGAGAGAAGATGGAAGGTTGGGTTTCGTGTGGGCCCCACCACACTTAATCTTCCCAAGGGAGGTTAAGTGGATGTGGGTCCCACCTTTAACTCCCTTTGGGAGAAGTTAACTAACAAAAGTAAAATAAAAAGTGTTCCACATTTTTATTCATTTTTTTATAAATCTCCCAAAAACTAACTTTCATCCCGCAATAAACGCAACTTCGGAAAAGGTCTCCTTAAGCGAATATCGGCGCTGCGAGTTCATCGGTGTCCTCGGATTTCAATTCCGAGCACCGGATCAAAAGTTAGGAATTCTCGCTCGTTCTTTCACTGAACGTACCCGAGCCAAACTTCGGAAATTGATTCCGGGCACACCGGGCCTCGGAATCAGGTGCCATCAGAAACCGCGCTCTTGTAAAATTCCAAAGAAAATTAAGAAAAAATTTCCCTTGAATTTTACGGGTCTTTACAACTTTGGTAGGCGTGGAATTATTTGCTTTATTTATTCATCAATTAGTTTCATGATATAATATAAAAACTGATTGTTAAATCCTTAAAATTAACACATCATTTTTACATTAGTGAAACAGATTGATTAAAACTAATTATTTTGAATGCACATTATGTGAAATTAAATCATCACACCATTATATCACATAAAATATCACTATAATTACATTATTAGAGGATTTTAACCTATCCTTGTTATTCATATAGATAATTTTACATTATCTAACTATCAAAAAATGTGTCAACTAGTTCACCATTAATATGAATGTGCATATTCATTATGTAAAATTATCCATGTTCACAAAATCATTAATAAAAAAACTCATCATCATTCTCAATAGAAAAATACATGAGAGTAGGGATATTCCCATATAGATGAAAAAATAATTATGATTTTATTTTATTGTTTATAATCATCTAGAATATTGAAAAGGATATACTAATATATGGAAAAATTCATGAAGACTTGATGGATGTGCTAGATTTTAGTTTCATTTAGATGCTACAAAGGGCTATAATGATGTTTAATATTGTCAAAAATAGGTATAAAATTTATAATAGATTTTATTGTCTTCTAAAAATACATAATGATTCACATTGATGTTTTTTCCATCAAATAAGGTAAATGGTTTATCATGGAGTTTTTACTCTCTAGGGTGGTGAAAGGGAAAGATATATTTTATTATGTTCCAAAAAAACTCAAATGTAAATATTTATATTATTTCAATCAATGAACACTAATAGGATTACAATAATGGTTAATGTTTTCTAGGAGTAAATAAAGAGATACTCTAATTTTTCGTATAATATAGGAATATATAATGTTTTATGCTAGTTTTTTATAGTAAATAAGAAGGAAAATGTTTATATATGAATTTTACGCTAATCTAAAAGGATAAAGACTTTTATGGGAATTTTGTATATTAAAAGAATGTTTGGTTATTTTAAAGTGGTTAAATATAACATGTTGTATGGATTGGGCTTCCAAAATATTTTCTTTTAGGGTATTGTATGATTGAATAAAATAATTTTATTTTAGTTTCGTATGATGAAGAATAATCATATTATATTTTAAATATATATCACTAGAAAAAATTTCTTTTTAATTTATTTTATCATCGTTTTATCTACTTATTTTAGCTAATTTCCTTATCATTTTTATTTAATACTTATTTTATTAATTTTCAAAAACATCATGATGAAATGACTTCACCAATAAGGATGAGTCACTCCTTTATTATGATTATGAAAATATCACTTTCTACAACTTATTTAGTTAATTTTTTCACGATTTTATCTACTTTTTTTATGCTAATTTCCTTGTAATTTTTATCTAATAATTATTTATTTTTTCATAGATATTTTTGGAAAGTCATATTTTTCCTTCAACCATCAACATCATGTGAGAAAAAAGATAAAATGTTTCTAATGGATGATGCATTTCAGGTAGTATAGGGTTTCCTTTTCTATCCAAATGGAGCATGTATTTCCTTTATGGCTTGGTGAAGATGGTTGAAAGATAAACATACATCACATACACAATCAAATGCACCTCAATCTGATACATAGTGTTCTCGGTATGACTTAAACTGTATATTTTTATTTTATAATTAACATTTTAGTTCAAAACACACATCATGTACTAAAAAATGAGAAAAAACATTCCCCAATATAAAAACTAAATTCACCTATAACTATATTTTATCAAAGAAATTTAGTGAGTTAAAATACAACTTGGTTGGTCGGTTATTTATAAATATTTTAAAAACTTCTTCTCTTACATAGGATTTCCAATCTTGATATTTTCATAGTAAAATCATTGTTTATAGAATTAATGTATTGTTTTATATTAATATTTAATTTTATTTTTTTTAGTATTACTCATATAATAATTGTTTTATTATACATGTGGATTCCTTTTTTTGAGTTGGGGTGGTATGTTTGAAGCTACTCATGCTCATGAAAGATTGGACTTTGAGGTTGTAACTAAGATAATGAAAATAAGTAAATAGGTTAAGAATGTGTACAAAAATCATGAAGGTGTTAATTACTAATACTTATTTAATTCATTTTTTCATTAATTATCTATTATTTTTATGTTAATTTCCTTATCATTTTTATCTAATAATAATTCAGTTTATTTTATAGATCTTTTGGTAATTCATATTTTGATTTCAACTGTGTGAAATAAGCTAGAAAAGAGAGAACATATTCCTTTATAATGGAAGATAAAACCCCATGCTACCTAAAATATGAAGTGTTTCATAGATCATGGAGTTTATCTTCCCACAGAATTGACAATGCTCTACCTTTTCTAGTTTTTGTAGATCTTTTAAAGAAAAAAACATATCACATACTCAATCTGTCATAACTCAATCCAATACACAGTATTCCCAGTATGATTCAAACTTTATGTTTTTTTATAATTTAAATTTTAGTTCAAAAAACATATCACATAATCAAAACTAAGAAAAAACATTAAGATTATTTTTGATACTTTAGGGAAAAATCCATAATCTATTAATGACATTTAAGAATCAGTCACACCTCAATCCAATACACAGTGTACTCTGTATGAATCCAACTATGTATTTTTATTTAAAATTTATATTTACTTTAGTAAAAAAACTGACATATCAAAAACCAATAAAATGTTCTCTAATTGTATATTTAAATTAAGAAGATGATTCATAAGTTATTTTTGATGTATATGAATTAGCCTCATGTTAAAATAACACAATATGTAACCAGTATGACTCATATTACGTGTTTCCAGTTTAAAATTATTTTTTTAAAACATAAGGGATGTACTAAAAAGTGCATTCAAATTTTTTTGATACTTTATAAAAACTATTCATAAGTCATTTGGGAGGTGAAATAATTGTCCACACCTCAATCTGATGCATGGTGTGACTGTTATAACTCCAGGTGTGTCTTTTTAGTTAAAATTGACATTTATTTTATTAAAAAATACATAGTAAATGCTCAAAACGAATAAAATACATTCATATTATTTTTATACTTTTGAAAAATAATCCATAAGCCACTTTTTGACATTTAGGAATCATAAGAACTATAATATGATACAAAATGTGCATAGTATGAATCAAAGTGTCTTTTTTCATTTTAAAATTAATATTTTAGTACTGACTGTCTCACTCACTGAAAACTAAGAAAACACACTCATATAGTATTGAAAATTTAGGAAAATGATTCATAATTCATTTTTTGATGTTTATATATCAGTCTCACATCAAAATTACACACGATATGAGAAGTATTACTCAAAGTGTGTGTTTCCAATTTAAAATGAAAATTTAGTAAAAAAAAGTGACATACTCAAAGTTTCTGTTATTAGTTTAAAATTAACATTTTAGTTCAAAAATCATCACTCGTTGAAAACTAAAAAAATCACAGTGTCTTGATAATTTAGTATAGTGAAACATATGTCATTTTTGACATGTAGGAATCAGTATCACATCAAACCGGCACATGATGTGACCAGTGATACTAAAAGGGTGTGGTTCTAGTTTAAAATTCCATTTTAATAAAAAAATCCAAGTAAGGTACTCAAAACTAAGATAACATATTTAAATTTTTTGGTACTTTATTAAAATGATACATAAGTTTTTTGGATGTGTATTAGGTAGATGAAACTCATTCCAATGCACAGTATGACTAGTATAACTCGAAGTGCATCTTTTTATTTAAAATTGACATTAATTTTAGTAAAAAAGAAAACTGACATAATCAAAATTGATAAAATTCATTCATATTGTTTTTAAACTTTATTAAAATGATCAATAAGTCATATGTGATGTATAGGAATCATCAACACCTCAATCTGATACATGATGTTCTCAGTATGACTCAAAGTTTCCATTATCAGTTTAAAATTGAAATGTTAGTTCAAAATGGGGAACTCACTAAAAATAGAAAAAATGATCTTAGAGGGTCTTTATAATTTAGTAAAACTATTTATAATTCATTTTTGATGTGTAGAAATCAGTTTCATTTCAAACTGACAAACAATGTGATTGATATGACCTAATTTGTATGTTTCTAGTTTAAAATGATATATTATTAAAAAACAAAAGTGACATACTCAAAAACCAATAAAATGAATTTATATTATTTTATAATTTATTAAAATTATCCATTAATTATTTTGGACACATAGAAATTATTCATACCTCAATATGACACACGACGTGGCTGATATGACTCTATGTGCATCATATTACTGAAAATTGACATAAATTATAGTAAAAAAACAATTGACATACTAAAAACTAAGTAAAACCATTCATATTGTTCTTTTTAACTTTAGGAAAATTATGAATTAGTTATTTTTGATGTGTATGAATTATCCTCACCTCAATCTGACACACAATGTACCCGGTATGACTGAATGTGTCTGTTATCAGTTTAAAATTCAAATTTATTTCAAAAAGTGTCACTCCTTGAAAACTAATAAAACATGCCCATATTTTCATTATAGTTTATTAAAATTGTTTATAAGTCATTTTTGATGTGTAGGAATCAGTCTCATATCAAACTGACACACAATGTGACATATATGACTCAAGGTGTGCATTTTGAGTTTAAAATGACATTATAGTAAAAAAACAAATGGTGTAATAAAAACCAACAAAATAAATTTACATTGTTATTATAATTTATGAAAACATTCCATAAGTCATTTCGGATGTGAAGGAATCATCCAAACCTCAATACGATGCACGGTGTGACTGGTATGACTCAAAGTGTGTATTTTTTTAAAATTGATATTAATTTTAGTAAAAAAGATATATGACATACACAAAACCTTGAAAACACGTTAATATTGTTTTCACACTTTAGTAATATTATCCACAAGTCGTTTTTGATGTGTAGGAATCATTCATATATCAATATAATACATGATGTTCCTTGCATGACTCAATGTGTTCATTATCAGTTAAAAATTAATGATTTAGTTCAAAAAGTGTCACTCACTAAAAAAAATTCAAAAACACTTGTATTTTCTTGATAAATTAATAAAAAAATACCTATGTTATTTTTGAGGTGTAGGAATTAGTGTCACATAAAACTGGAACATGATGTGACTAGTGTGAAACAATGTTCATGTTTCTAGTTTAGACTGACATTTTAGTAAGAAACATAAGTGATGTAGTCAAAACCAAGAAAATGAATTCCAATTGTTTTTATACTTTATTAAATTGATCTATAAGTAATTTTGGGTGTCTAGTAATTAGCCTCACATTAATCCAATATACGGTGTGACTTGTATGAATCCAAGTGCATATGTTTATTTAAATTGCAATTAATTTTAGTAAAAAAGAAAATTTACATAATCAAAACCAAGAAAAAACATTCATATTGTTTTAATAGTTTGGTAAAATGATCCATAAGTCATTTTTGGTGTGAATGAATCATCTTAACCTCAATCTGATACATGATGTGCCCATTATGACACAAAGTTTCTGTTATTAGTTGAAAATTAACATTTTAGTTCAAAAAGTAACACTACCTAAAAACCAAGAAAACTAATTTGTATTCTCTTGATAATTTAGAAAAACAATTCGTAATTCATTTTTGATTTGTAAGAATTAGTCTCATATCAAATTAACACACGATGTGATTTATATGACTCAACATGTGTGTTTTCAGTTTAAAATGAAATTTCATTAAAAAACACAAGTGACATACTCAAAAAATGAGAAAATTAATTTTTATTGTTTTTATTATTTATTAAAATTATTATTAATTCATTTACTATGTGTAGGGATTAGCCCCACCTCAATCTGAAGGATTGTGTGACCAGTATGACTCCAAGTGTGTCTTTTTTTTAAAATTTACATTAATTTTAGTCAAAAAGACGTCTGACATACTCAAAACCAACCAAAATCATTATGATTGTTTTGATAATCTATGAAAATAATTCATAAGTAATTTTTTATGGATATGAATTAGACAGACATCAATCTGCTATACGATGTGCCCATTATGACTCAAAGTCTCCATTATTAGTTAAGTTTACATTTTAGTTCAAAAAGTGTCACTTAATGAAAATAGAGAAAATGAGCTCGGATTATCTTGATAATTTAGTAAAATGATTCATATGTAATTTTTTTATGTGTATAAATTAGACTCACATCAAACAGACACATGATGTGACCGTTATGAATCAAAGTGCATATTTCCAATTTACAATGATATTTTAGAAAAAGCACAAGTGACATACTCAAAATTGGTAAACAAAAATTAGATTATTTTAATACTTTAAGAAAATTATCCATACATCATTTGGGAAATATAAGAATCATCCACACCTCAATCTGATGCACGGTGTGACTGTTATGACCCCAAGTGCATTTTTTTTTAAAATTGGGAATAATTTTATTTAAAAAGCCAACTAACATACTCAAAATCAAGAAAATTAATTTCTATTATTTTTATACTTTATTAAAAAGATACATAAGTCATTATTTACATGTAGTAATCATCCACACATCAATAGGATATAGGATGTTCCTTGTATAACTCAAAGTGTCTGTTATCAGTTTTATATTGATATTTTTATTCCAAAAGTCACTCATTGAAAACAAATAATATGCCCTTGGATTGTCTTGAAAATTTTAGACAATGACTCCTAAGTAATTTGTGACGTTTTGGAATCAATATCACATCAAATTGACACACTATGTGACTAGTATAACACAAAGTACATGTTTTTAGTTTAAAATGACATTTTAGTAAAAAAATATGAGTGATGTATTCAAAATAAAGAAAATGCATTTAGATCATTTTGATAAATTTAATATTGATCCATAATTTATTTGGGATGTATAAGAATCGTCTGAATCTTAATATTACACATGGTGTGATCGTTATGTCTCCAAGTGTGTCTTTTCAATAAATAAGTGTTTTTTAGTTCAAAACACGCATCAGATCACCAAAACTTAGAAAATGAGCCTATATTTTTTCGAAAAATTCTATATATGATTTATTAATTAATTTCCTTATCATTTTTATCTTATACTTATTTAGTAAATTTTTATTGAGATAGTTCTTTAATGTGAACAAGAAATGGTATGACATGCAATAATCAACCGCAACTCGATCTGATATAAAGTATCCCTGGTATGACTTAAAGTTTAGTTTAAAATTAACACTTTAAATTTAATGTATTTATTTATATTATTACATACATGATAATTTTTTTCTTATACTAGTATGTTATTTTTCTTAAGAAGGGGTGGGTTTTTTTAGTAATATCATGATTCAGGGTGAGTAGAAAAAGAATATCGAACATTGATATATTTTAAGGTATATTATAATTTCTACTTACTCATGTAATTGTATAAAATAAGTTTTTAAATGTTTATAATATTATTTTCATGTATTTGTTTTCTAAATATTATTCTATTTAAATTTTATATTTGATCCATATTTTTTTACTTTTTAGTGTTGGATCTGGTGCTACTTTTGGATTTTTCAGTGTGTTGTTACAATACATTATAGTATCCCCTTTATCAATGTTACTAAAAGAGCTGATAAAGGCATCCTTTATCAACACTTCTAAAATCATTGATAAAGGATCACTTTATCAGTGCTTCTATAAGAACTAATAAAGAACACATTTTTCAGCACTTTTAGATGTGATGATAAAGGACTCCATTATCAGTTCTTGTAGAAGTGCAGATAAAAGATGACTTTATGAATGCACTAAGTAGTGTTGATAAAGGGTCCCTTTATCAATGATAAATAAAAGTATTGATAAATGGGGAATTATATCAATTCATATAGAAGTGATGGTAAATTAATTCTTTATCAATGCTGATAAAGGACCTATTTATCATCTCTTTTCTAGTACTGATAAAATCGTAGGGATTTTAATCGTGCTCTGGTAGTCAGCTCTTTTTTAGCACCGATAAAGGCCAATTATAGCGATGTTAAAGTCCAATTTTTTATTAGTGAAGATATCTTCTTGAAAAAATCATAAAAAACATAGAAATTAATCTTGATAATGAATAATGTACATAATTTTGGGGAAAAGTAATCTAGTAGTAAGTATTAAAAATATTCTTTTCACACTTTTTTTTAATAAAATTTGAAGTTAACCATAAAAAAAGTTAAAATGTTTTATTTTAAAAACATTATAAAGAAAGTAAATTATAGTTTAAATGGAATTAAAAATAATTTAAATATATATAATAACATTCTTGAAACAATATAAATAATATAGACATATAGAAAAGAGTGTTGGGTAAACGACTTAAAACCTTATAGAGCAACAATTTAAAATAAAACCCTTGATGACTTTTAGAATCAAGACCCCATGAAGGAATGAACATGAGAGGAAAATAAAAATTCCATGAGTATAAATATATTGATTATATAATATGTAAAATAGGTAATATATATGCCATATAATTGAAAATGGTTTTATAGTATGAAACATGTCTCTATGAAGTGAAATTGAGTTGAAAAATCCTTATGAATTTTATAACATTTAAATAGAAACCTCATGAAAGTGAGAATGTGAAATAGAACTTTAAATTCCATTATTAAAGATTGAATCATGATATAATATTTCAAATAGTAATTTTATTCATCATATGAAATATAATTGGTGTATAACATGAAATATGTCCTGAGGAATGACAATTTTGACCAAAAACCCTTACAATTGAATTCCTCTTATCAAACACATTATAAATTCACTCTATAAAAAATTTAGGTTTGTTATTCATATGAATAATAATTTTATTCATATGGAATAAGAAACATATTTATAGTTATTTTAATTTATACAATCCATTTATAATTCATTATTACCTATATAAAAATTGTTTATCGTTATAATTAAATTTCAGGTGTTAACTGTTCTATTTCCCTTACATGCTTTGGTTTGGTTGTTCTAGTCCATGATACTTATTCATGGATTAATAATCTAAATAATTTTAATGATATATTGATTTATTTGTTTTATATAGTTTTGGATTCCCATATCCTTTTCATAATACTTATGTTGACGGTTCTCGTGGAAGACTTAAAAATTCCCTTTTAAAATAATTATTCAGCTAACAAAAGAATTGAATTTTTTTTTGGTAAATATAATTTTTAGTATTATCGATATATAATTGTAAAATCATATTAAAATTTTCATTATTAAATATTATTAACTTTATTAATGTTTATTTTTCATTTATTATTTAACAATTATAAAAATATTCGTATAGGTGGTAAAATCGACCAAAGAGGAACATGTTATAATGGTTGAATGAGTAAGATGTGTTATTGTATATGTAACTCCCCGTGATTTTATGACATGTCTCTTTTTAAATTTATCTTCTTTGAAAGCTTACGCTACAAGAAACACTAAGCTTAAACATACCATGATATACTATCAAATTGTTTAATTAAAATGAAAATTATATCATAGCCCTTAAATTTGTGGTTGGTAATATGATTAGATAACTTATGAAAATATATGATTGAATTCATTTTTTATGAATTAAATAGAAATAAATATAAAAAAATTAAATATAAAGGAAATGTTTTTATAAAAAACTATTATTATTCTCTAAAAGTGTTTTATCCCAATAAATTTAATTAATTACTTTCACTGAATAATATTAAATAAATTTATATATAATATATTCAATATAATGTTTAACATTAATCCTATGTGTTTTCTAGAAATGATAGAATGATAAACCCAGTTTTACACATTAAAAGACTATTTTTTCTAAAGGAATCGTTATAATATTTTGATAGCTCACTAGTTATAAATCTAGTTTTAACACTATTATAAATTATATTTAACAAAATTAACACATTATTTTAAAGAATAATATAAAAAATTATATTTAATGAATTTTTGTTATTTTTCTAATAAGTTTCATGTTTTGGTGAATAGTAAAAAAATACTAAATTTTAATTAAAAATAGTTTTTTCATATAAAACATTTATAGTATTAAATTATTTTTTTGTTATGTTTTAAAGTATAATTTTAATTTTTTTTATCATTTAATATAATTTATATTATTGTAATCAATTCCACATTGAATTTGGATATAAAAATATTTCAATCCATTAAACATTTTCACTTTAAAAACCTATTTTCTCATTCTATCAACGAGATTAATTTTAAATTAATTACTATAACTTTTGTGTTTTTAATTTTGAAAATTGTATTGTTATAAATTAATTAAATAGGTTCTTTTTATTTTTGTTCATTATGAACATAAACTTTAGTAATTCTTTATTAACATATTCAAATGTAAATTGAGTATTTAATGGTAAAAATAATATTATAAATATTAAAAAATTACCCTAAAACTTGTATTAATTATATTGGATGGGTGATTTTTAACCAAAATCATCCTTGGGATGATTGTTTGGTCTCTTGGATCCACATAGATGAATTTAATTTTTTTTTGTATTTTATTCTAAGGAAAGTCCTATATGGAATACTCATGTTTTTAACAAGTGTTACAATTTTTATAAATTGTTATTTATAAGTTATCTTAGACTATAAATATTTATTTGGTAGATAAAATTCTTATATTTATCATTATAATTTATTTTTTATTTTTAGGGAAAAATAATTAAATTGAAGTCTTGCAAAATGATGATACAGTATTTTTTAATTAAAGGAAATATTGAATAAATGTTATTAAAAATATTACAATAAATCCAATTTGATATAATTAATTTCATACACTAATTTTTTGGATTACGTGTCAAAATTTTCATTAATGATATTTTAAAATAAATAATATTTTATTAAATGATATAAAATTCATAAAAATTTAAAATTAGACCAATTGATTGGGATAATGTTGAAACTATAATCAATGATCCATTTATGGTTTATTTATAATTTTATAGTAACTATATTAACCATTGATTAATAATAACACATGTTGTCATGGTAAGAGTTAAAGGGATTAAATAAGAGTTAAAACCAAAAGATAAGGGTAATAATATAACCTAAACATGTCAAAAATTTATTGGATTAATTTGATTAAACCCTTATCTCCTTAAGGTCTAATTTGAGTTGTCTAATGGACACTTTTTCATGAAAATAACTTATATATAATTTAAATCAAATATTGTTACAAATTGTCACTCTCTGTGTATTTAATTTCATTTATGTGTCCACATAATAAAAAAATCAATATTTGAACAAAAAATATCTAATTTGATCCTAATGAAATTAAATACATTATTGAAATTTATTTTTAATGTTTAGAAATTATATAATTACCTTATGTTCTTCATCAATGCTAGTACAATATTTAATTAATTAACAAAAAATTAAATAATTGATTTTAAAAGTATTAATTTTGGTATATTTGGGATTAGTTAATGTGTCTAATTAATTTTGTAGATATATATGATATTTTAGATATGTTTTAAAGCATTATATTAAAATAAACACTTTTTTATGATGTATTTGAAGTCAAATTAAATAAATAATATCAAATTTGACAATAATTATATTTTATTGAATTAATATTATATTAAGTTAGATAAAAATAAAAAAATGTTAAATAAAAACAATGGGGATAATATATTATTGAAACTGTATTCCATTATTCATTTATAGTCCATTTTTAAGACTTTGGATCTAGAATATACTTATTACATTTTAATATTTTGAAGATTTTTGAAAATTTCCCTTAACACAATTATAAAAGGGAACCTCCTCTCTCACATCCTCATAGTAATTTGATCCATCTATCTCGACCAAACCCTACCCATTTATCTTTTTAAAGCCATTAGTTATGTTCTAGAGGTTATAGGTCTTCCAAAATACCTACCATAGATAAAATTATAAGATATTAAAGGAATTCTGGAGAATAAAAGGTAATTTCCTTTATCAACTCTTTCAAGTATGTTTCTTCTTCCACTTCTTCTCTATGTGTTTTTCCATTATAAAGTAATGGTAATATCCCAGACCCGATTTCCACCCCAAATTTCCCTTAACTCACTTGGTCACATGAACTCAAGCTCATTTCCCCAAATGCTATAGGATTCCAACTAGCAACGAGGACCAAGGTCTGATAATGGGGAAACTATGCCCTCATTGGCAAAGTATAGGTAGCATACAACAAATAGTAAATAGTAGTAGAAGCATTAATAAAAAATGGAGAATATACCTAAATTATTCATGTCACATATTTCTAGGAAATCATCCAAACAAGTCACAATTTTATAAATACAATACTAAACCAAAGTACAGAAAAATATTAAACTCTAATAACATTGCAAGCCTCAGATTGGTCCCATGCTCTCCAGCTTCAACAGAAATCAAGTACTTGGTGAAGAAGGGTGTTTTACCTTATCTATACCTACAACCATATAATATGTTTGTGTCCAAAAGCCTAACCCAAATAGGGTGTGAGATGAATACTAATAGAAAACTACCAAAAGATATGTGTCTAACAGTCAGTGAATATATAAAGCATGCAATATACAGAAATGAAGGAATAAACTAGGAAGTACTCAAAAGTAATCAATTATACATTTTTCAATTACATTCACATTAATTTATTAATAATTCAAACCATTTAATACTTTATCCTGATATATAGACTAAGCTTTGTATCCCTCCATGTAATAGTAACAATAGACAACTCAGAAGACCATCAAAACAATCAAGTAAGAACGAGTCAAAGCTTTTGCTTTGTCTTAGCGAATCGCCACAATCATTGAATTATTCACAAAAACCATCTATGAAATATCTCATGGTCTAACCACTTTTTTTAACATAGCACTAATTAATTAAAAATGACAGCTAAGAATCTCCCATGATCAATACCCTCGGGTCAACATGGCATTAATAAATTATAAATGACCTCAGGGTAGCTCTCACGGTCAATACCCCATGGGTCAACATAGCACAAATAATAATATACAACCTCTTGGGTAGATCTCATGGTCAATACCCCTAGGTCAATGTCTACACCAAGGCTCTCATGGTACTATTTAAATAAAAATGGAAGCCCTCACAATATTCTTGGTCTGTGTCTCTCACGGTTCATTGGAAAAAACAACGTGCATATCATAATAAGGCAGCACATGTAATCTATAACTTCCACATGGATAACATTCTCAATCATATAACATGAAATTCATATAATCAATCAAACTCCATCCTCCCTTGATGGTTGTTTGTAGTTTTGTTTGAGTTTCTGCTTTCAACCAGTCTACTGATTGTGAAACAGTTTGAAGGATGCTTTTTGATTTATGACATAAACTGGACTTCTAAATCCGGCTGTTTGGTTTTTTTATTGTGATGCTTTAAGAGGATTTTCTGGTCTGCTTCACTGATGCATTAGCAGATTGAATCATATGGTTTTCTTTCAGCTTGATGTGAATGAGTTGGATGGATGAATCACTGCCGCTTTGGGTTCTGTTCTGAATTGAAAGACAGTTTCCTCTTGGAGTTTGGTTTCATTTTTTCTGCACTCTTGGAGTTTTGACTTCATGCTGTTTGGCTTTGCCAATGATTCTGAGTTGACATCTGGTTTAGTTCTGCATTTTGGTTTGGAAAGTGCACACTCTACCTGGATTATTTTGCTGCTTGCTGATGATTGCTTCAAGGATGGGCTATTTTCTGGATTCTGTTGCAGATTGGTGACTTTTATATTATGGTTGACAACTTTATAATACTGCATTTTGGTTTGGAAAGTGCACTCTCTACCTAGATTATCTTGTTGCTTTCTGATGATTTCTTCAAGGATGGGCTCTTTTCTGGTTTCTGTTGCAGATTGGTGACTTTTACAACATGGATTGGTTCGGCTGGTTTGCACTTGCTTCTTGGATTTCAAACTGTTCGCTGGTTTGGAATTTTCTCAGAATATTAGATGCTTTTCCTGCTTGGTTTGATGATTTTGTGACCTGTCTGCTCTCAAGAAGTATTGAAGGGATGGAATATACTATTCACACTGCTTCATTTTCTGCTACTTTTTATCAGAATCTAACATTTTGATTGGTGGTTTTCTTTGATGAGGATGATGATATGTTCCCTTGATGGAGCATCTTTTTAGTTCTTGATGGGAAGATCTTTGATGGCTGATCCTGGATGGAAGATCCCTCTGCATTTTGAAGGTGCTCATTTTGGCTGTTGGTTTTGTTCTAGTTTGAGTATCATTGTAACCCTTAATTCCCCGCTGGATTAAGCTCATTACTCCTCGTGTTTTGTATTGAAACTGTTTTATTTTAATAAATTCCTTTGATGGCATGAACTAGGAAACTAGTTCATGTCATCACTTTTCTCAAAAAAAATCAAACTCCATCCTAAAAAATTCAAGGCATGGAAATAAGGTACGCATCATAGGAAACCTAGGACAAATAGCAATAAATAGTCAATGAAGAGAATGCACTGATAGGGTGTCCCATAATAAGGTATAAAACCTTATGCATAATAAATCACCCCTTCTTAATCAAACAAACCATAGAAGGTGTTAAATAGGGTCAAATTCCAAAATACACAATACTCCAAACATGGTTATTCGTCTCTTTAAGCATATAAAAACCAATGACAATCAAATAAAATCACAAACCACCTACCTTAATGTCGTACAAATAAAACTCTTGAATTTCGGCCCCTGAATCGGCCTAGAATGACGTAGATCTACAAAAAGGGTAAAAATGATCATCTTTGAAATACTCACAAGAGAGGAGGAATTTGGAAGAAAGGTTTTGGTGAAAGATAGAACTCACCAATGGGAATCCAACGCACCATAAAATGTCTCAATATGATGTCAGATGAAGAATATGGAGGGGTATAGATTTCTTCATCATTCATTCACTCTCCTGTACGAACCAAGTAGAGAAAAATGTGTTTCTGAAGATGAGATGTGACCCTGTCCCTATTTATCAAATAATAAGGAAAATACAATCATTTAATGTACATAACATGTACTAGCCTCAACCATCCCCCACTTTAGGCGGTCATCTAGGTCACCTACATGGCCATGTACTCGGTCATTACACGGCCAGTACATGGTTGTACGCAGTACCCGGGTACACAACGTGTACTCATAAGTTCACAATGTGTACTTATACAATTTTAATTTCATTCTTTTCCCTAAAAAACCCAAAATAAAGATCTATACCTGAAAGGAAGACTTGGGTTCTTACAAACTTCCCCCCTTAAAACAATTCATCCTTTAATTTCCCTTCCAAGGGTGGTGAAGAAGAAACTTCAAACAACTCTGGATACCGGATTCATACATCGGCCTCCCTCTTCTAAGTCTCATATTATACTCACTCATGCTTGTATAGAACCCATACTAGAGGAACAGACTGGCCATGATAAACCTTGGTGCTACAATCCACAATCTGAATAGGGTTCTCCTTGAAGGATGCATCCACCACCAACTCAACCTCCTCAAGTTGAAAACATGAGATGGGTCTAACAAGTGACGTTGTTCCTGAAAAAAAAATGAAAGACGTTTTTCATATCCTAGTACCTTTGAGGTAACTATAACTGATAGGCAATAGGCCTGACTCTCTCTAAAACCTCAAATGGCCCGATATATCTTGGTGAAAGATTACCGTATATCCTAATCCTCTTGTGTCCCAACCTCAGTGTGACACATAAGAAAATCATATCTTCTAGATGAAATAATCCATGAAGTACTGCCTGTGAGACAACATCCCACCATATCTTGGAGGAATCACATAGAATGTATATCAATATATTTACCCTCCTCCCTAGAGGCATCTCTAGATGCTTGAAGATGGAAAGCATGGCCTCTAACCATGACTCTGCAGTCTGTGGTCCTCCAACCCCTGAAAAGGTGGGAGGATGTTGTTGTTGGAACACTCACGTCAACTCTGCCATAGTCCAGGAAGGATGTGGTGCTCCCTAGAATGTCTACATCATCCTTATAAATCCTTCATGTAACTATGCATTAGCACCTATGTCCAATATAACAGCTGGTTCCAAAATGGGCACGATGGGAGGATATGTTGGTAGTCCATGATCTACCATATTTGGTGTCTAATCATCACTTTGTACTTGGCGTACAACCAGAGGACATCTTGGTGGCACGACTATATAAGGTCAAGCACACACCTCAGTTCAATATTATCAAGGGAAACAACTTATAAGTGAAAGATCAGAATAGGAAATAGAAAGCATTCAAGTTTTACAAAACAGAGTTACACGGCATGCATAAACTCTACATGGAATGTTCCCTTAAGATTTTAACATGGAATGTTCCTCTTCCAATCCTGGTCATGTAACACCCTTACACACGGCTTGTTCCTCCAAATACATGACATGTACTTGAATTTTTCATCCTTCCCAAGTACTTTTACACGGCTATAACTACACGGTTCTTTCTTGGGTAACACTACATATTGTGTTCACCTTAGACACATAGTGTACTAATTAGGTTTTAACCACCTGTTTCATTAGTCATGTGGTTCGATACATAGTTTATTACTACATGGAATGTACAATTTATAAACGATGTGTACAACCTAAGTTTCATCCACCTGTGTTATTGGTCACACGGTTGGATGCACGGTTCTTTACAACATGGCGTGTACAATCTAAACACAACATTTTATACTAGAAGTTTCCCAACCGTGTGTCTATGTTCACACAGTCAATCACATGGTTAAATACTATACGGAATGTACATACAGTACATGGTTTGTACACAATAAAAGTTATTTCCTCTAAAATAGAAGAAGACATGGAATGTGCTTACAACAACATATGTCGTGTTGTCTGGGTTTTCAGATAGTAAGTCTTTGAAACTTCTCTGAACTCCTTAAAAACATAAAATTTTGTCAAAGGAATGAAAAATTCTAACCATTGGGATCCCATACTTCCTACAACTCATAGTTTGGCATCCTTTTTCACATCATAACTTGAAAAAATTGAATTAAAGTTCAAACGTGATCCACCAAATTCTGATCTAAGAGGGCCCATAACACCTTAGAAACCAAAGTTTAGTGTCCATACAAATGAAAATTTACATATACAATACCCTATAAAATAGTATGTATTCTATCATGACATCTATCACAATAGCATTAATATCTATCACAACATCTATCACAACAGCATGCAATCAGTAATGTATCCTAAATGGAATGACAAGAATACATGACATGTGATCTCTAGAAAGTTCTTATATGATACATGAGATGGAATACCGTCAACTCATCGGGTTGCAATAGAAATAGAACCACAATGATATCAATAATAATAGAACAAAACAACTATGTCACCCAATAGTGAAATCAAATTAATTGTAATAATTGAAAAACCAAAAAAATTACAATATTCGAGGTAACTTGGAATTTTCCCTATACACGGGGTAACTTCTCCTGGGAACAAATTATTACCAACTACCTATTTCTTCCTATTCATGTTTATAGGATCCAAACAGTAAGAAAAGGAAGAAAATAAACTCCTTTGATATCACTTTATAACTTCCCAGTCCCATGTGCCACCCCAATGTGGCCTGATCTCAGTTGGTCACATGACCTAGAGCGCAATTCCCCAAATGCCAAAGGCTTCCAACTCGCAGTGATGGCCAAAGTATGATAATGGAGAAACTATGACCTCATTTTAAAAGTATAGGTAGTAGAAAAAAAATAGTAAACAATAGATGAAGCAGTAATGAAACAACTAAAGCATATACATAAATGATGCTTGTCACATGTGTCTAGGAAATCATCCAAACAAGTCACAATGTTGGAAATACAATACTAAACCAAAGTACAGAAAAATAGTAAACTCCAACTGTATGGCAAGCCTGAACTTGGTCTCATTCTCTCTAGATCCTACAAAAATCAATTAATTGATGAAGAAGGGTGTCTGTCCCTATCTATACATACAACCATATAATCTATTTGGGTCTAAATGCATGGCCCAAACAGGGTGTGAGATGAATCCTAGTAGGAAACCACGAAAAGATCTTTGCTTAACAGTCATTGAATATATATAGTAGGAAATATGAAGAAATGAAGCAATAAACTAAGAGGTACTCAAAATTAAAAAATCTTGCAATTTTCAATTACATTCATTTTAATTTGTTAATTATTTAAACCATTGAATAATGAATCGTAGGATCTCGCCTAATCTTTATGTCCCTTTGTGTAATAGTAACAACAAACATCTCATAATACCATCTAAACAATCAAGTAAGACTGAGTCCATTCTTGTGATTTGGCTTAGAGACTCTCCACAATCATTCAATTATTCACAAAAACCCTTTGGGAAAGCTCTCACGGTCTAACCCCTTTGGTTTAACATAGTACTAATCAATTAAAACCGACCACCTGAGAAGATCTCACAGTCAATACCCCTAGGAAAACATGGCATCAATAAATTATAAATGACCTCTAGGTATCTCTCACGGTCAATACCCCCTGGGTCAAAGTCTACACCAAGGCTCTCATGGTCCTTTGTAAATAAACATGCAAACCCCCACAGTTTTCCTAGTCCAAGGCTCTCATGGCCCATTGAAAAAAACATCGCGCATATCATTATAAGAAAGAACATGTAATCTATAACCATTGCATGGATAACATTATCAATCATAACACATGAAATTAATATAATCAATCAAACTCTATCCTAAACAATTCAAGGCATGGAAACAAGGTACGCCTCATAGGCAGCCTAGGCCAAACGACCATAAATAGTCAATCAAGGGAATGCACTGATGGGGTGTCCCATAAAAACGTATAAGAACTTATATATAAGAGATCTCTATTTATAAATCAAACAAACCATAACAGGTGTTAAACATGGTAAAGTTATAAAATACACAATACCCTAAACGTGGGTATTTGGTACTTTAAGCATATTTAATCCATAGACAATCAAATAAAGGCACAAACCACCTACCTTGATGTTGTAAAATCAAACCTCTTGAAATTAAGCCATTGAATCATCTTAGAATGATGTAGATCTACAAAAGGGTAAAAGAAATCATTAATGAAATACTCATGAAAGGGGAGGAAACAAGACAAAAGGCTCTCAGGAAAGAGAGAACTCACCGGTCACACCCAAGGACATCTCACTCAGAGGTCGGATGAAGAATCGATAGGGGTTCGAAGTTATTCAGTGTTATGTATCTCTCCTATATGAACTAAAGGTATAAGAAGGTGTTTCTGAAGATGAGACGCGACCCTACACAGATTTATCAAATAAAAAGAAAAGTACACAACATGTTCATTTAATGTACACGTCGTGTACTAGCCTCAACCAGACCCCACTTTAGGTGGTCATCCATGTCACCTACATGGCCATGTACTTGGATGTTACATGGATAGTATGAATCTATATGCAGTACTCAGGTACACAACGTGTACTCATAAGTACACAACGTGTACTCATAAGTACACAACGTGTACTCATAAGTACACAACGTGTACTTATAAAATTCTTATTTCTTCCTTTTTCCTCAAAACAACCCGAAATAAAGATCCATACCTGAAAATAAGATTCAGGTTCTTATAGTAATAACTATAGTTTATTCTATATTATTAGATGTTATTATTATAATGGTACAACCATATTCCACCTTTTATCAATCCTACAAAAAAGAAAATCACCACGTGTGTGTACGTACGACTTACCATCTCCACACTGGGGTGTAATTTGTTTTCCATCAACACTTTACTTGGATGTGTATAATGATAGAAATAATAGATATATATATTAATTATGACATGATATTGATTCTATAAAAATTAATATATCATGAAAATCTATACCTCTTCACCATTAAGGGAATGATATATTCTCTCATGCGTTTGTACGACCTACTGTCTCCATGGTGTGTTGTGATTCATTTTCTCTTCTAACCATTCCATAATGATTATAAAAATGTATATAATTAATTAATATGATATCAATAAACTTAATATAATTCTAGAGATGATGGAACTACATCCTATGCACACAAATCAGGACTTACATGACGAAACATGCATTATAAAATGAAGCGGTCAACACCCAAAAGAAGCATAATTACGAAATATTATTAACAAATGGGTGATAAGATAATATAATAGGATCATATATGATATCATAAATATGTACATGGTTCTGGTAAAAATTAATTTCATGATTTTAACCAATATACTATAGTTTTATGAATGTTTAACTAAATTAAAGTCCAAGGTAAGGCTTTTTTTATCACACTTTTATTTCTTTGAGATATTCCTTATTCACAACTTATTTATTTTATGTGGTGTACTTTCCCTTTGGTATATAATATCATGGATATATTTATGTTCATGGTATTTAATCTTTCATTTGATAATTATTTACCTTAATTGGGGTTATGATTTAAATATATCATTGTGGTATGGGACACTTTGATTTAAAAATATCTTTTTAAATTGATTATTTGATATATGAGGAATTCTTGGGACTAGAAGACACATGTGAGGTATTTTTATAGATATCCCATCGATGCATTGATAGTATCATGAGACAAATTAGTTGGGAAAATCATAGTAGTTTAAACTATCTTGAGAATCTATTTTGACAGTATAGTGGTTCATGTGCCAGATACATGACATCCAATATTAATGCATTAACTTCATTTGGAATTCATTTCAGTTATTATCTAGAGGTTTTTCACTATTAGTAAATATATGGATGCATTTAATTTTCATACTTTTGATTAACTAACATGTGTTTCAGTTATTTACCTTTCCATATTTATTATTCTTTATCTATTTATTTTAATGGCATGTGTTATCAGTTATTTACCTTTCCATATTGATTTATTCTCATCAATTCATTATTTATTTCACATTACATGCCATTACTAAGAATTTGAGCTCACAGTTACTATGTTTCCTTTCCCCGGGTTATAAAGAGGAATCCTTTTAATTATTTTCAAGTATTCAGAGATTTTACTAATTTTTTGTTTTTTTATTTTCCCAATATAATAAGGGTGTCATGTATATAATTTGGTTTTCGAAATTTGCTAAATTGTTAGGTCTTTTAGGATTTGATTCCTTAAAATCATTCCAATGGAATAAAATAATGCACCAACTCTAGGCTTATGGGGTTAGGTAATTACATTTGGTCTCATAGGAAGTTTAGCAGTAACCTTGAAAACTAGATTTAGAAAAAAGTATATATTAGAGAATATAACCTTATGAATAAATTTAAGGATAATACTAAGTATAAGATATCATACTATTGATTTGGTAATGATAATTTATAACCTATATTAAACCAAAGGATTCATATATTGAGAAATATTTATGATTTAGACATCCTATAAATGACCCTACATGACACTATCACTATGATTAGTGTTTCTCACATTATACTTTGGGTTTTTGTCCATTTTTAGAATCATTAATGTTATATAGGTAATTTTCATACTACTGATGATGAAGAGAGTACAAAAGACAAATGAAAGAAAGTTGGTATTAAGGAATTATATAATGAATAATTATTAGTGGTTTAAGAATGAAGTAGAATGATTAATGTTCTTGTATATTTGGATTCAATAATTATTTCATCAATGGTTCTATAATTATAAGAATCATGAGATATATAAGGATTGTATTGAAGTACTTCTTATTTAAGGATTTAGAAGAATGCATGTTTCCATTATGGTATTAAGGTGATAAAGGTATTAAAATATTTAGTATGCGACAATAAGAGCTACATTACATTGTTTGGAGAATCTAATGTTAAGATTGAATTTATGAAAATTTATAGACCTTTTTGGACTATGAATTTGGAATGATGTATTTTTGAAGAGTGTTTATGTTGGAATGGATAAAGTTGAGCATAAGATATTTTTTTGAGTTTCAAGTATGATTTATTTGGTATTATGTTATAACATTTTGGGTTTTAGTAAACATTTAGAGGATGAATGAATTACTTGTTGAGCTCATGATTCATTAAATGTAATTCAGGCATAAAAATAATATTGAATATCCATCTCTAGGTTTACGAAATTAAGTGAAAATAGATCAAATCACAATCAAAGGATGATATTATGCTCCTGACGTGGAAATTAATCAAGTAATTTTACTTCCTCAAGTGTTTATATGGATAGTAAAATAATCCATCAACTATAGGAAAATTATTTCAGAACAAAAATGTTATTCATTTAATTTTCTTACTAGTAAATCTATGGCCTCTTTAACCCATCAAGAAATTTGGGTTTTGTGATGGTAGAATTTTTGATGACCATGTTTTCCATAATTCTCCATTAGAACTTAATATTTTGATTTCTATTACATGTCCCAATTTCTACTTACCACTAATGGTATCCTATTCTAAGGCTAAATTTTTTGTATACCTTCGATTTCCCTTTCCCTCTTATTAAGGGGATATTATATTAACCCTATTTCTAATGTGGGTTTCCCATAAATGAATTTTGAAGTATAAAATTTTGATTTTTGAAAAGAAATTTCAAATTGTGAGGATAAAAGTTTTTTAAGGATGAGAGAATGTAACACCCCCAAGGTTTTAAGGTATTTATCTTTCTAAATTTCACTTCTTTGATAGCATTCATTGCATGTAACACCGAGATTAAATAGACCATAATATACTATCAATATTATTAGTTAAAATAAAAACTATCTCCTAGACATTAAATTGGAGGTTATAAATATAATTAATTATATTATTAAAATATCTGAATGAATTCGATGGTTACCAATTAAATATAAATAAATATAAAACCCAACTTAATATAAAGGAAATATTTCCATTAAAAAACAATTATTATGCGCCAAAGGAGTTTTATCCTAATAAAATAAAATAATTACTATTAGTGGATGATATTAATGAAATTTATATATAATATATTAAATATAATGTTTAACATTCATCCTATTTGTTTTATAGACATGATATAATAATAAATCCAATTTTACACATTGAAAGGCTGTGTTTTTTCAAAAGGCAGTTTTACCAACTTTTGATGGTGCACTTGTTTTAAATCTATTTTTTGATACTATTATAAATTATATTTGAAAAAATAAAAATATTATATGAAATATGAATACCAAAATTTAATTTTCTTGATTTTTTTTATTTTTTTGATAAGTTTTTTGTTTTGATAAATAGTGAAAAAATACTAAATTTTAATTAAAAATAGTTTTTTCGTCTAAATAATTTATAGTGTTTATTTATTTTTTTAATTTGTTTTAAAGTATAATTAGATAAATTTTTTATAATTTACTCTAATATAGTTCATTGGAATCAATTTCACATTGAATATGGATATAAAAACATTTCAATCTTTTGAACATTTACACATAAAAAAACTATTTTCTCGTTCTATCAAGAAGAATAATATTAAATTAATTACTGAAAATTATATGTTTTTAATTTCGAAATATGGATTAAATTTTTGGAATAAAATGTTCCAAATTATTTAAATATTTTTTTTCATTTTTAGACATTATGAATAGTGACTTTAGTAGTTTTTTATTAACATTATTAAAGGTAAATCTTGTAATTAAGGGTAAAAATAATATTATAAATAATAAAAAATAACCCTAACACATATACCTAATTTTATTGGGTTAGTGATTGTTAGAAAAAATCATCACTGGGAAGATTTTATGGCATCCTGGAGCCACTTGGATGACATTAAAGTTTCTTTTGAGTAATTTATTCTAAGAAAATTCCAACATATCATACTCATGTTTTTAATAAGTGCTATATTTTTATATATAGTTATTCAAAATATATCTTCTAATATAAATAATAATTTTAATTATAAAATATTTATATTCATATTTATATTTTTTTTAAATTTTTAGGGAAGAATGAATTAAATTAAAGGCTTTCACAATGATGATGTAGTAATTGTTTCATTAATAGACATGTTAAATAAATGTTATTAAAAATATTGAAATAAATATTATTTCATATAATTAATATCATCAAAAAATTTAATGGATGGCCATGAAATAATAGGTTTGAATTAAAGGTATTGGATCAAAGTTATCTTGTGTATTTATATTTTTTAAAATTCAAACTAATGAATAGTGTTTGATATTAATGATATTTTAAAATAAATAATATTTTATTAAATGACATAAAATTAATTAAAATATAAAATTCAACCAAAGGATTGGTATAATATTTAAATCATCATAAATTATCCATTTATGGTTTGTTTTTAATTTTATAGTAACTATATTAACCCTTAAGAAATAAAAACACATGTTGTCATAGTAAGAGTTAAAAGGACTAAATATGGGTTAAAGCCAAAATATATGGGTGATAATATAACCGAAGATTTTAACAAATATATTTGATTAATTATATTCAACCCATATATCCTAAATATCTAATTGTAGTTTTCAAAGTTACACTTTTCCATGAAAATAAGTTATATATAATTAAAATCCCAGATAGTTACAAAATGTCAATATTTTTGCATTTAATATAATTTATGTGTCTATATAGTAACAAAATCCAGATATGAATGATCATAAATTACTAATTTTTTTATAATAAAATTATATTTATCTTAAAATTTTATTTTGAATTTTTAAAAATTACATAATTACCATTAATGCTTCTGCAATGCTAATATAATATTTATTTAATTAATAGAAAAACAAAATAATTTATTTTAAAAGTATTAATTTTGATATATTCGGGATACACTGTTGTGTACAATTAATTTTATAGATCTATATGATATATTATAGATGTGTAAAATCATTTTATTCTAATTCTCACTTTTTATGTTGTATTTGAAGTCAAATTAAATGAATAGTATAAAATTTGACAATAATGATATTTTATTGATTTAATATTATATAAAATTAGTTAAAATTAACAAAATGTTAAATAATAACAAATGTGATAATATATGGTCAAAAATATATTCCCCTATCCATTTATAGTCCATTTTTAAGTATTTTTATCTAGAATGTCTTTATTATATTTTAATATTTCTTGGATTTCCAAGAATACCCCTCACCTCAATTATAAACGGGAAACTCCTCCCTTGCTTACTCCCACCAATTTGAACCATCTAGATTTACAAAAACCTTCTCCTTTCTCTTCTTAAAATTTTTAGTTATGTTATAGAGGTTATGGTCCTTCCAAAAAGTCACACCCTATATCATTTTATAAGATAATAAAGGAAATTCGATGAAGAAGAGGTAATCATCTTTATCGACTCTTTCAAGTTTGTTTCTTATTCCACTTAATTTTTAATTTTTTTACATAATAAGGTTATAAATAACATATAATCAATATTATTATAAGTTATTATTATTATGGTAAAACTATATTTCACCTTTTATCCATCCTACAAAAAATGAAATACCCACGTGTGCATACATATTGCTTACCATCACCATGTAATGGTGTAAACTACCTTTTCATCATCACTTTACATAGATGGGTATAATTATGGAAATAATAGATATATATGATAATTATGACATGTTATTGATTATTTAAAATTACTATATCATTCACTTCATTTCCCTTTCACCATTAAGGGAATGATATTGTTTCTCGTGCATACATACGACCTACCGTCTCCACAACGCAATGTGATTCATTTTCCAAGTTAACCATCAAAGAATGATTATAAAAATATATATAATTAATAAATATGATATAGATTAAATTAATATCATTTTTTATATGATGAACTGGTATCCTATTCACAATAATTATGACTTACATGAAGAGATGTGTATTGGAAAATGAAGCAGTTAACACCCAAAACATGGGTAATAACGAAATATTTTTAACAAATGGGTGATAAGATAATATAAGAGGATTATAGATGGTATAAAAATTATGGATATGGTTTTTTATAAATTAATAACATGATTTAAACCATTATACATGAAATTAACACACATTCAACTAAAGGAAAGTGCATAGTGAAGTTTTTTTCTCAACTCACATTTATTTCTATATGATATGCCTTATTCATCACTTATTTATTTTATGTGGTTTACTTCCCCATCAGTTTATCATAAAATGAATATCTTTATATTCATGGTATTAAATGTTTAATTTTAAAATTAATTACTTTCATGGTGATTATGATTCAAATATTTCAAAGTTTCATGGGACACTTTGATTTAAAAATATCTTTTAAAATTGATTATTCGATATATGATGAATGCTTTGGATTGGATGAAACAGGTGTGTCTCAGTTATAGAATTCCCCTTGATGAATTTAAATTCTCTTGTGATGAATTAGTTTTCAAATTATAGTATTTTAAGCTATATTTAGAATATATCTTGATAGTATAGAGGTTTATGTGCAACATACATGACATTCAATATTAAAGTATTTTATTCATGTAGAATTCATTTCAATTATTATCCAGATGATTTTCAATAAGAAAAAATATATGGATTCATTTCATTTTTAAACTATTAATTAAATGAAATGTGTTTCATTTATTTACCTCTCCATATTTAGTATGCCTTATCCAGTTATTTGAATGGAATTTGTTATCTGTTATTTAACTTTCCATGTTGATTCATTATAATTAACTCATTATTTATTCCATTATACTTAACCTTGATAAGTGTTTGAGGTCAACCTTATTATGTTTTCAATCCACATGTTATGAAGAAGAATCCTTTGAATGTGTTTCAATGATTCTAATATCTTTCTTATGTTATGATTTATTTTATTTTCTCAATGTATTATGGGTATCATGTATGTAATATGGTTTTCAAAAAATGATAAACTATTCAGTCCTTTAGGATTTGATTCCTTATAATCATGCCAATTTAATAAATTAATGCACCATATATGAGATTATGGGGTTGAGGAATTATATTATGCTGATATTATAAATTTTCTATAAGTTTAATGGTTTAAAAAATCATTTGAAAAATAAAAAATAAAAAAATATATATGAATAAGATATATAAGAAAAATTAAGAATAAAATATCACTTACATTGAGAGTTTGAATCTCCTCTTAAAGGACCTCTTAGAAATGATATGTTTAGGACTTCTTATTAAAACCATAATTTCAATAATGTGGGGGTGTCTTATTAGGGATAATATTTTTGAAGATTATTAAGGGATAGTTTTGAAGTGCTGATGAGGATTGGTTTCCTCCACTGAGAAGGGGGTGAATTATTGGAGGTTATTTTTAAATTTATTTTAAGAAAAATGAACCACTATGACTTATTATAGTCTGATCCACTAATAATGTAAATTACACATCATCAAATGATCTTGAATAAATTAAAGATAAAGGAACATATATATTTTTATAAGTTTCAGATTCAGTGTGGAATCCTTCTCTTTTCCACAACTTGTTATGCTCCCCAACAAAATATTATTTTCACTATATCCCCAAATATAATTCACTTACAAAAAATAAAAAAAACCACCACACATGTCAAGATTCACACCTAGAAATATAACATCCCACTTAAATAAAAACAATTATTACAAAAACTAAGTAAGATAACCATAAAACCAGGTTTCTTAGGAAATGAAGAATTATGGTATCCTTCAAAAACCTCTATAAAAAGAAATAAAGTACTACTCGTAGTGAAGTCATGAAATTTCTATAAAAATATTCTCATCTAAACAAAAATATTAACTAAATTTGATATATTCAATATATATTGATTATCGAAGAAGAAAAACTAATCTTCAGATTGCTCGCTCAATTATTTTCTGTGAATCACACATACTAGTTTCCATTACGCATTGATGGTTTTCTCAAAATCAATTATCTTCCATGCGCTAATTAGGTCAACCAAAAAAACATCAATTAAAAAATTATAAGAAATAATACACTAAAAAATTCAAAAACTATATTAAATTACTTCATATCCATCATGGTTATGATTGAATATCCATTCAAAATGATCCAAACATGTTTCATAGAAATAAAATTTGTGTATATTTTAATTATGTAACATGTAGAAATTGAAATTGTCAGTAACAATGAATCAGAATTAACTAAGTAAAAAATTAGGATATATTTATCTCAAATGAACATTGTAAATATATAATATTCTCCTATTTGATTCAACATTCATCTATATGGGAAAATGGATGCATGGTTCTCAATCATCTACATGGATCATTTGGTTAGGTAGATATCAACATTAATCTACTGCATGGAAAACAAACTTCTTTTTTTACTCTAAATAGAAAAAACATCTACATGAATTGATTATGTAGATAAATTGGATACATTAATATTCTATTTAAATCACACTTTAACAATCCAACAACGTGGATTAAATGAATATATAATTTATTCCCTTTAAAAAACCAATGATAGATGTCCAGAAACTAATCATTCCTATGATCTCTATCTCTTATCAAAATACTTTATATCATGATGTAACTTCTTTCCATGATAATTAAGAAAATATAAACTAGATCAGGCACCATAAAAATTAATGAGATCATCAAATGTGTTTATCAATAAATAAAATAATCCAAACATTTAAAGAACCATGAGATCATCAATATTCTTCAAACCAACCAACAAATCTATTGGTATCTTCAACATTCCCCTTAAGATTTGTGGGAAATCATTTGGAAATCCCCTAGATTACCATCCCTTGCTACTACAATCCATGACACCAGTCTCTCCTTCCTCACTGTGATGTGTGGATCCTTATTCCTAATATCAATAAATGTATAAACATGAAAGGAATATGAAATCGACATATATGAGGAGGATTATTTTAGGACCAAAACATTCCCCCCATGACTCAAAACACCTTCCTTACTTATTTCATTAAGAATTTATTTTTTTATTTCTCATTATGATAAAACATCCTTAGTATCTTTAGATTTTAAACTTCCCCTATAACATACACTCCCCTATCACCACCAAGGACTTCTATCCACTTTTGAAGAAGGAATAAAAAGGACTATGGGGGAATTGAAAATATATGAGATTCAAGTTCCTAGGTGTTGTTGAACATTAATATTCATTGTTAAATCCTCAAAACTCTCTATTGGAATTACTTTAGTGAAAATTACTATAATATGGAAAATTTTAGAAATTTATTCATGTTTGATATATCTACTAGCCACCTCTTATTTGAGAAAATGATATTTTATATGAATGTTCTTGGATATAAATTATTAAAATAGTTTTTTAGACATTCTGATAGAACTTTGATTATAAAAAGAAAATTTTTATGGTCTCTCTTTTTTAATCAGTAATTCTTCTAACCAAACTTGAATCTAAATAATCTATGTACATGAATGCATGGAGGAAATATATTCTTCCCCATCCATGCTCAGAGTCATTTAATTGTTATTCATTCTATAAAAGATAGAATATGCCTGTTTTATAAATAAAGTTCCATATAAAGTTGACCTTATATCTGTAAAATCACCATCCTAATCCACATTAGTAAATATAAAAAAATCATATCAATACTATGATTCTAAAATATCCCATATTTCAAGTTTATTTATCATATATTAGTATTATTTTATCATCTAATTAGTGACAATCCTTAGGTTCAAACTAAAATCTGGCACATATATCCACTTCAAAGGTTATTCCTTTTTTGATTATTTAATATAAAGTATAATTCTGATGTGCCTTATAAATTATATCTTATTAACAAAACATATTGAGTCATATTCCTATAGTTTAGTTCCAACTAAAATTAGAGTTGAAAACTCTTTTTCATTCTCTATTCCAAGCCTTTTAAATAATTCCCCAACATTCTTACCTTGAGATAGAAAGATTTAATTTAGCTTCTATTAAATATGAAATTCTAGAAAAAAATTCATCACACCAATCATGGAAATATCAATTTTATTTTTCATATAATTAGAAAACTCTTCACAGTGACACTCTTTATCTATATAAAATATAATGAAATACATATAGACAATTACCATTAGAGTTCCATTTCCCATTTCTTTCACATAATTATTGAATTCAAATTTAATTTTAGTAAACTTCAGGTCCGTTAAACATCCATTAAACTTAGAATAACAAGATATAGGGGCCTTCTTCGAAACATAAAATTCCTTATTCAATATGTAAACCTTCTTGCATACTTATCTAATATAAAACCCTCAGGTTGTTCAATATATACTTCTTTATCAAGATCACCATTTAGAAAGGTTGATTTCCCACCCATTTTATAATCATTTAAATGTTGGGAAGTGGAAATTTCCAATAACATTATGATATTATTTATTATATCCACATGTGAAAAGGTTTTTTTTAAATTCAACTCATTCTATTTGAGAATATCCTTTTCACACCAGCATAATTTTTTTCATGGATAATTTTCCTTTCCCATTTATCCTTTTTTTTTGAAGACCCACACAGTGCCAATTATATTTCTATTTTTCATTCAGGGAACAATCTCCCATGTAAGGTTTATCTCAATTTTATTGATTTTCTAATTTATGGATTCCACTCATTCTCCACATCATTAGTGTCATCTGTTATTCTAGGTTTAATATGTTAAACAATTGTTTTTTGGTTTTTGATTATTAGTCTGATTATTTTCTGAACAAGTGAATTATGATTCCCATTGATATTCTCAATATCAACATGATTCTATAATACTTGTGTTAGTCAGATTATGACACTCAAGAGAGGGGTGAATTGATTTCCTATCAAAATTTATGTTAAAAACCTTATTTAAAAATTCCCCCAATTTAAAATATATATAACCCAGTTAAACAAAGTAGCATATTTATAAGAGTTTTGAATGTTCAATTAATTTGTCAAAATATTTATTAATCATTAGTTACACCAATTTTTAAGATTATTATAGCTTTTGAAAGTAATTTACTAACTCTAAAGAAGTTATAAACACTAACTAAGACTAACTATGAAAGTAACATTTAGTTCTTTGAAATATGTGTGAAAACATAGAAAATTACATTTAAAAACACATCGAATAAAAGCAAGAGGTTCAGTCTCAAGTTGATATATAATCCTCTCCACTTGGTGATCACCTAAAACCAAGAATTTTATATTAATAAACATTATCTACACCCTGAATCTGAGTTCACAACAACATACAAATTTATCCAGGCCAAACTAGATCTCTACCATAGTTATATGTGGGAATCTAACTAGGTCACATAAGAACCTCTTCCATAGTTATATGCGGGTATAAAATGGTGTAAAAAGACGATTGAGTGAGGATATCTTGTATCCTCTAGCTTAGCATGGGATATATTGTGTGGTTATAAAACAGACACACACTACTTGAAAAATAGTAAAATTATACACAAAAGAGAAAAAATAATGAGAGAGGGTTTAGAATGATCTAAGTGATGTTATTGATGCTTCTAGACTCCTTGAATAAATCAGATGTGGAACTAGAGTCCTGTTATTAATACAAAAACCAAAATAGAGTGTCATGTAAGCACTGTGTTCTGGTTTGCACGAATAGATGATATGCTCTTAGAATGTTCTCTTAACTAGGGTTTGTTGCTACAAGAATGTAGAGACATTGGTTATCAGAAAATCCTTCTTGTTAAAAGTTAGTAAGAATGGGTGTTCTTCATGTATGTCTCTTGATTTACTTAATATGTTATCTCTATATCATGCAGATCTACTTTTTTCTTTAGTGATTTCTTTTTATAATGTAGAGGTCGACAATAGGGATGATCATGGACATGTGGGATTCCTTGTACCTCGTACTGTTCTCTAACAATGTCTAAAAAAGACAGACAAGGTCATTAATATAATAAGAAGTACTGAGTTTCATAAATATGATCATTATAATTAATTTATAATTTAAGAGTAATGAAAATTTTCTAATTAATGAACATTAGGTCATTATTTTGGTGACTACTTCTGTTGGTGATTCCTTCTGTCGGTGACTCCTCCTATCAGTGGCTCCTTCTATCAGTGACTCATTCTATCAATGACTCCTTCTATCAGAGATTGAATGAGTCAGTATTTCAGTGCATCGTTGTCACATATTATCAGTGATTGGTTCTTTCAGTGACTCAGACTATCATTTACTCAATCTTGTATCTTCTGGTGACTCGTTTTTTTTGTAAGTGAGTGGTTCTGTTGGTGACTCATTTGTTCTGTCGGTGATTCATTCTGTGACTTAAGTTCCAGTTACTTATACTAATCCATTTTTTCTATTTACCTCACTAATAGTATAAACATGAAAAATAATATGTTAAACTTATAATTGAATATATATAAAAATAATTAAACATATTTGAACTAAACTAACCATGATTTGACATAAATTAACATGATTGGAGATGATTTGAGATTATTAAAACTAGAGAGTTCCAAAAATCTCACCCTTTTTTATGATCACAAATCATGGAATTATAAAGTACAGTTAGTTGATTCATAATGATCAAAGTATCTATTCTTATTGCAATCTCCCATAACCAATTAGTGCATGGAGTGAAAATTCATAGTTAAAATAGGGAAATAGTGTCTCTATAGTTAAACTAATTGATAATGATTCTTCTTTTCTCCCACTTTTGGGATTATCAAAAATAGTAAATTTATTTAAGAATAAATGTCAAGGAAGAAATAAATAATAAAAGCAAGAAAAGATACAATATTTCATTAATAATGATAATAACATTGGATATTAAAGTTAAAAAGTACAATAAAGAATACCCATCAAACAAGTTATCCAAACTATTTCTTCTTATTCAAAGATTAATCTAGTGTGTCCTTTCCCTTATTAGAAGCAGCAGTGGTAGGAGTAGATGTTGAAGTAGTTCCTAGAGGTTCATAGTGAATTCTGAGAGGGAATAGGATCACCAGTAAGTACTGAAGGGGACAAACTAAGACTAGTGGAGGAAGGAGGTCCAGTAAGTTCCCTAAAAATGATAGGATGAATCTATCTAAAATCTTGATTATGAGAGAGTGTCAAAGAAATAATTCTAGTAGAAGTAAAGCTATCAGGTTCTAGAAGTGGTCTGATAGGAGTGGTAGGAGGAGAAACAATTACAATACTCTAGCCATGTAGCTAAGGATTAATAAGTTTTATAAAATCCATGATTATCTCCCCATCATACTGCATTTATTTTGTGAAATATTCCTTATTCTCAATGAACTATGAAATTTTAGGAGTAAACTCCTTGAACAGCTTCACTTGTTCTCTAAAGGATTGGGTCACTGGAGAAATTCTCAGGTTCTCATGTAAAATCTTGAAGTGGTTGTTTAGTTGATGATTTATGTATATAATCATGAAATAAAAATCCATTTTCTTGGTGATTTCATCTTGAGTAGTTGTAGCCTTGTTGGAATAAAATTTGATCATGTTATAGATAAGATCATTATTCTACCTAATTTTTGATAGATTTTTCTGATCAGTTCCACCCATCATGGTTCTCATATCTTCTCTAATGATAGTCCTGGCCATCTCTATGTCTAGTGGGTGAGATACAGGAGCTAATGACCTAGATTCCCCTTGCACAATGTCTCTCACATATTGCCTTATTTAGATCTACCTTTCACTATCTAATTTTCATGTTACTGATTGAAGTCCTTACCTTACCGCTGTTTTAATCACCTCACTATCTGAAGACTAAACAAAAAGAACATAGAAAGATTTATACACAGATATTGATGAAATATTAATTGTATCCTTGACTACTAACTTTATAAGGGCCAAATGAGGATTTGGAATAGAATCTTCAATAGGGGATTCAAAAGAGATATCATGACTTTGCAGGCATAGGTTGATCTTGAGTAAATATTCAATGTATCCTTGTCTATTGTGTCTTTGTATTCATTGAAAAATTGTCAAACAATAGTTTCAAGCTTGGCCATTTCATCAAACACCTTCTGACTAGCAATCTCAACAGCTTCCAAAACTGATACCAACTGAGGTTTGAGTTTGTAAAAAACTCTTTCTACAGTCATGTTCTCATCATTCACACTTAGTGGTGCTATAGGCATAGGTTGATATTGAGGTATTATTCTAACATCATCAAAATTTTCTTCCATAAAGAATTCAAAATCTAATTCTATGACATAATCACCTAGAATTGAAATCACTAAGGGTGCAGAAGTATTACAAGATGAAACTGATGAAGGTTCCTCTACTATTGATCCTCTTCAAACAGCTATCCTCTCCTCATCATCTGAATCTAGATAATCCAGACTGAGATCAATATAACTAGGGAATTTTTCCAACTCAGATAACACAAAAGCATCTAGATGAGTGAGTGTATCAACTATAACTTTTCTAGCTTGAGGATCCACTTCAATTTGAGATCTCTAGTCTTATTTCTTCCCCTAACCTTGGGGTATCCTATTAACATACACCAAATGAGGTATTGGGACTACCTATGCCCTGTCTATATTACTAACCTCAAAAACTTCTTTTGCCTCAGCCTCAACTTCTTCAGGAATAGATGGTTCAACAAATTGTTCCTGATTCTCAGGACCATCCGATTTTAAATTGGCACCTTGATCATCACCAAGATGATCAAAATCACTGTCACTTTTACCACTTTCATCACTTTCATGCTCAGATTCATCTCCTTCACATTCACTATCACCTTCTCTATTTAAATCACCGGATTCATCATCCCCTTCTTCCACACCATCAGATCCACTACCACTTACACTTTATTCTTCTTCTCTATATACCTCTTCTTCTTCTCTAGATTCATATTATGAATCATTTGATATGCTTTCATATTCCTTACTAGCTAACTCCTCAGTTTATTCATCATTATTATCACCCAAAATAGGTTTATTTGATGGCAGATCTAGAGGTGGACTAGCTGTACCATTTGAAATTCCCCTTGAACTTTCAACAATATCTAGGCCACTTCTATTATCTATAGTAGACCCTTATTCTATAATTGATTAATCTTCTTGTTCATCAAAATAGTCAACAACAACATGAGAACCTAGACCAGGATGATTCACATCTCTTGACCAAGTATTATTCTCAACAGGATTGAAATTTTCATACTACTTCTCATTATATTCAACCCACTCCCTCTTCTAGGGATTCAAATTTATCTTCATTCTCTTGAAAATTCCCTTATTTAAGAAAACTTCACTACAAGAAGAAATGGTTTCTTCATTCTCACCTACATATCCTCTTTCCTTTAGCATAGCAGATATCATTATTATATAGGAAAAATAATTTGTCTTACAATATGGATTTATCATATCACTGATAAGGATAATCAAATACCTACACAGATTCACTTTATACCCATTATTCATCAAATACAAGAGATATACATCCTAATATTTCAGTGAGGAAAAGTAACATTTACTGGGGAATAACTAGAGTTGGATAAACTTAAATAAAATTATACTTTCTCCATCCAAATCCGAAGCTATAGGCCTTATGTGTTCCTCATTACTTGTCAGCTCCCTCAAAGTTTTCTTATAGAAAACAAAACTCACTGTTGGTTGGACTAATTCCTTGGTAGTCCTCAAAGACACCTTCATGTGGTACATTGAGGAATTCTTCCAAATTATTTGAAGAAAAATAAAATATTCGTCCATTCACTACTGATTTGATCCAATAAGCATCACTGCCTTCTAGGTTAAACTCATCATGAAGATAAAACTTGTGCACAAGCATAGGTTAATACAACCTTTCATTATATAAAAACTAATCTAGCCACCCTTGAGAATAAAATTCTCTTAATAAAAGAGAATTACTAGATAATAGCCATTTAGAAGACACTTACTTCTCAGGAATTACCGCACTGTTTGCAAGCTGTAAATGAATAGGCTTAGACTTGCTTGATTTTCATTTTTTTCTCTTTGCGGGTTGCGACTCATCTATAGATCCTTCGAAGATTCACTTTAATCTATCCATTCTGAAGTCTTAATTGAAGGTAAGAAGGTGAAAGGTTTGATGGTAAAAGAGATTAAGGGTAATATTGTGAGATTGGATGTCTAAGAGTAAGAAATATGATGGATTGACTCAATTTTATCATGTAGTGATTTATAAATTTTAAATCAAGTAAACCAGGTTAAAATAAAATGAAATAAAAAAAGCATCATTTTGGTAAAATAAAACAGATACAGATAGTGGGTTATATCAGGGATTGGCCAACAATAAGACATTAGTTTCAATGACAGAAATACAATAGTGTTGGTGAGACATCAGTGTCGGTGACACATCAGTTTCAGTTTCGGTGAGACAACTGTCTATGAGACACTACTTGTGTCGGAATTACATAGCATGAAACTATCGGTGTCGGCATGACATTGTCAACATGAAACTATCAGTAATAGCATGACATTGTCAATTGACATTATTAGTGTCAGCATGATAGTGTTAGTGTTTTATCGGTGATACATCTACAAAAAGATTTAACACAGAGTTATTAATAGAAGGTCCTTATAAATTAATCATCCCAAATTCATGTATAATGTAACTCATCCTCTCAGAGTTCAATGGATTAGTGAATATATCAGCAAGCTGATGTTCGGTGCCAATAAATCTCGAAGATATCACCTTTTTTTATAATGATCTCTCAAAAAGTTATGTGTTATATCAACATGTTTTGTTCTAGAATGAGAAACATAATTATTTGATCTGTTAATACCACTTGTATTGTCAAAATTTATAGGGTCATGTCTAAATTGTTATCCATAATTTAGTAAAGTGTGTTTCATTCACAAAATCTAAGCACAATAACTACCAACATCTATGTATTCAGCCTTAGCAATAGATAATGCAATAGAATTTTTCTTCTTACTACACCATGATACTAGAGACTTTCCCAAAAAGTGACATATTCTAGAGGTACTTTTTCTACCTAACTTATAGCCACCAAAACCAGTATCTGAATAACTTACTAAATAAAATGATTTTCCACTATGATAGAACAATCCTAAGTCGGTAGTATACTTAAGGAATTTAAAAATTATTTTAACAGCATTTAAATTGGATTCTTTAGGATTGTCTTGAAAATGAGAACACATACCTAAACTAATCATAATACCGGGCCGGATAGAATTCAAGTAAATTTGGATTCCAATCATCCCTCTATAATAGGTATGCTCAATGGATTTACCATTTTCATAAGGATCCAACATACAGGTGGTACTCATTAGAGTATTACTACTTTTTGTAGCATTAAAGACAAACCTTTTTAAAATATATTTAGTATATTTACATTGATTTAAAATAATACCTTCTTTAATTTGAAATATTTGAAATCAAATAAAGAATTTGAATTCTCCCATTAAACTCATTTCAAATTCACTTTGCATCATTTTTGAAAAATAAATACACAAAGAATTCTTTTAAGATCCAAAAATAATGTCATTAACATAGATTTGAACTACTAGAACATCTTTTGAAATTATTTTTATAAAGATATTAGGATCATTTATACCTTTTTTAAAACCTTTAGAAATAAGAAAAGTACTTATCATATCGTACCAAGCTCTTGGGGACTATTTTAAACCATAAAAATCCTTTGTTAACTTAAAAACAATATTTGGAAAATGAGGATTTGTAAAACCAGGGGGTTTTTCCAAAAATACATCCTCAACTATATACCCATTTAAGAATGCACTTTGTACATCCATTTGATATTGCTTGAAATTTAGATGAGTTGCATATGCTAGAATAATTCTCATGGCTTCATGTCTAGCAACTGGTGTAAAGGATTCTTAATAGTCAATACCTTCTTCGTGACTATATCCATGTGCAACCAATCAAGACTTATTTCTCAAAATGGTTCCTGCTTCATCTAATTTTTTTCTAAAGACCCATTTAGTGCCTATGGTCAAGGTGTGTTTATGTCTATCCACTAGTTTCCAAAAATTATTTATTTCAAACTGATTCAATTCTTCTTTCATATCCATCACCCAGAATTCATCATTGATTGCATCATTAATGTATTTAGGTTCAATATGTGATAATAAGGTTTGATGTTCAACCTAGATCATAAGACAATCTCAAGTCTGTGTTCCTTTATCTATGTCTCCAACTTCAAAATTTAATAGATGGTTCTCAATGGTTCTAATAGATCTAGAAAAGGAAGGAATACTTATTTCAGGTTCATCAGTTGGTTTAGGTTCACTATGATTAGATTCTAGATATTTTCCAAAACAGGGGGATTTTTTAAATTTCTTAATAGCAAAATCAGGGGGTCTAGAACTTATTTCCATATTGGAAAGATCATCCTCAATATTTTCAAGAGGGATTTCAGGTTCATGTGGATCTATTTCATCAAATTTAACATGTACAGATTCTTCCACGCATTTGGTTCTTTTATTAAAAACTCTATAGGATTTACCAGAGATTGAGTAACCTACGAAAATTCATTCATCGCTTTTGGATGAAAAATTTTCAATATTGACCGTAGTGTTAAGAATATAGACTTTTAAACCAAATACACTTATGTAACTATGTTTGGGTTTTCTATTTTTCCACAACTCATAGAGAGTTTTCTTAAGAATTTTTATGATTAATACTCTGTTAATTATGTAACAATATGTACTTGCAGCTTCATCCCAAAAATAAACATTAAATTCATAGTCATTAAGCGTTGTTCGGGATATTTCTTGTAAGGTTCTATTTATTCTTCCAACAACTCCATTCTATTGCGGTATCCTAGGAGCAGAGAAGTTATGAATATAGATATTTTGTGAAAAAAAGATTCAAACTCTTGATTTTCAATTTCATGGCCATGGTAACTTCTTAAGAAGTCAATCATAAGACCACTTATTTTCTCTACATATTTTGCATACTTGGTGAAGTAAAAACAATATTCGCTCTTGTGAGCTAAAAATAAGGTCCATGTATACCTAGATAAGTCATCAATATGAAAATAGACATAGTGATTACCATTAAGACTTGAAACTCTAGATGGTCTAAATAAATCCATATAAACCAACTTGAGAGTTTGCGAAGTTGAAACTTCTTTCTTTGATTTGAAATATATTTTTTGATGTTTTTCCTTTTGACAAGTATTGCAGACCTTATTATTTGAAAATTCTAGTTTGGGTAGATCCTTGACTAACCATTTCCTTGCAATATTTCTAAGTGAGTGAGTGTTAAAGTGGCATAATATTCTTCTCCCAAACCAGGATTCTTTATGAAAGACACTTAAGCAAGAAAAATAATGAGAAACTAAAGAATCCAAGTTTACAACATAAACATTCTACTTTCTAAAAGTAGTTAATACAAACTCATTTTTAGAATTAAACACATTACATGCATCGTTTTAAAAATTAACATTCAAAACATCATCACATAAATGGTATATACTGAACAGATTACACTTTAATCCATCAACAAAACGTACTTTGGAAATTAAAATGGAATTAGAGTTTCTGATTTTTCCTAGGCCAATTATTTTTCTTTTATCATTATCTCCAAAGGTTACATGACCACCATCAATATTTATAAGATTATTGAAGCTGGAGTAATCCCCTGTCATGTGTATTTAACATCCACCATCCAAGTACCATAAAATTTTATAGGATCACTTCAAGTAAGCTTCCTACAAAGACAATTCAAATATGAAAATATTTTGGAGCCCAGAATTGATTGGGTCTATTAATATTAGTAATTAATTATTTTGGAACCCATACTTGCTTCATGGGTTTCTTATAAACTATTTATAGAGTATTAGAAAAACAAACTCTATTTGGTCTAGAAAAACTAGACACATTAAAAGATTTTCCACTGCTAGAACTTGCAGCATATTTCTCAAATCTAGGTACAAAGCCTAATTTTCCAGATCTTGACACAAAAATATTTTTACTAATGCTTCATTATCCTTGTTGATAACCTATACTAGTAGCATATTTCGATGAAACCTATTTACCAATAATTTGATTAAGAGTGTTATTTCCATTGGTAAACCTTTCTATGTCCATTTATAATGGATCATTTTATAGTTTCATCTCATTATTTTCATTAAGCAATTGATAATTTTTCCCTTTCTTTGTAGTAAGCTCAGATTTAAAAATAGAGGTGAGAGCATGTTGTTTATTTAAAACATTATATTTATCTTTTAATTAATTTCATGTTTCTTCGAGCATTTTGTAGTACCCAAGAATTTCCTCATTGGTCATGTTTTCATAATCAGATTCATCTCTAGAATAGTTGAAATTTTGTACAGGAGATTCAAATATTACCTTAGAAGTGTTTGTCATAAAGTACATGTTATATTTATTGCCTTTCTCATAATTTGAAGACTCTGACTCACTAGAGATATCCTCATAGGCACTCCAGGTGGACTTTATTACCTTATTATACCTTTTATCATTTTCATCATATTTATTATTATACTTTAACTTGGGAAAGTTAGCCTTTACATATCTTCTTCTCTAATATTCATAACATACTATCTCATTTGAGTTGTCACCTATCTTCCATTACTTTTTCCAGTTTCCCTTATTTTTAAATTTTTCTTTATAGATAGGCTTCCTAAAGAACTTATTTATTTATTAGAACTTCTTAAATCTCCTGGAAAACTGATCCATCTCCTCATCATTGACACTTGGGTATTCTTCATTGCTTGAACTATTAGAATGAGTTTGTGCCTTATTCTTTTCTTTGTGTTTAGAAGTAGTGGTCTTGAAATTCATTGAATTTCTCTTTGGTTCATCATACTCTTCTTTTTTTACCTTCAATTATTCCTTATACATAATAAACTTACCTATCAGCTCCTTTACTGTAAACTTATTGATATCACAAGATTCTTTTATTGACACTAAGGTTCCCCTCAATTTGTCTGATAGGCATCTAATAATTCACATGATTTTTTCCTTAGTATTAATATCCTTTAAAAGATAAATAATAATATTTAAAATTTAATTAAACATGATATACATATAATAGATAGGTTCATCACCTTCATTTTGAAGTTATAATATTTAATAGTATATGTATTAAGTCTCATTTTCATAACATTAGTTGTTCCTTCATGTAAAACAGCTAAAGTGTTCCAAATTTCATGGGTTGTTTTACATGGAGAAATCCAATTGAATTTTCAATATGTTATATAATAATATAATGCATTCATATATTTGTAGTTATTATTAGAATAATTCATAGTTGGGTCATCCCATGTATTTCGAGCAGTAGTAGGAATCTTATATTCATCTATAATTTAAGACCAGATCTCAAAAACCATTATTTCTATATGCATTCTCATATTAATTTTCCACAGATCATAATTAGTTCCATTTAAAAATGGAGGTATGTTGGTAGCATCACATTTTAATCTATTATCATTAACAAAGAATAAAGAATAAGTTTTTAAAGAGATAAAAATTTATAATTAATATAAATTTAGAGATCTTTAAAACACAACTAAAATCACAGTTGAAAATATTTGAAAAGGCATTAAAAATAGAATATTAACAAAAACCTACAATAGAAAATGTTGGTCAGAGTAAGACACTCAAGAGGGGGTGAATTGAGTTCCTATAAAATTTTTTGTCAAAACACATATTTAAAAATTCCCCCAATTTAAAATATAAATCACCAATTAACTGAATTAGAGTATTTATAAGAGTTTTGAATGTTCAATTAATTTCTCAAAAGACTGATTAATTATAAATTACATCAATTTTTAGTATTTTTATAAATTTTGAAAGTAATTTACTAACTCAAAATCACTTATAAACACTAACTAAGACATACTATCAAAGTAATAGTTAACTCTTTGAAATATGTGTGAAAACAGATAAAACTAAATTTGAAAACATATCAGATAAAAATAAAAGGTTTAGTACCAAGATGAGACCTAATCATCTCTTTCTGGTGATTACCTTCCACTAAGAATTTTATATTAATAAACTTGATCCACACCCTGGATCTGGGTTCACAACAGTATACAAAGCTTTCCAGGTCAAAATGGACCTCTACCACAGTTATACATGGGAAACTAACAAGGTCACATAGGTACCTCTTCCACAGTTGTATGTGGGTATAAAATGGTTTAAAAATATGGGTGAGTCAAGATATATTGTATCCTCTAGCTTATCATAGGAGACAATGTGTGGTTAACTACAGACACACACACTACTGGAAAATAGTAAAATTATACACAACAGATCAAAAAATAATGAGAGAGGGTTTAGAATGCTATGAGTGATGTCCTTGATTCTTTTGTAATCCTTGAGTAAAGTAGATGTTGAACTGTTGTACTATTCTAGAAACAGAAAACAAAAAAGGGTGTCGTGGAAGCTCTGTTTTCTGATTTCTAGGAATAGATGAGATTCTCTTCGAAGGTTCTCTTCACTATGGTTTGTTGCTACAAGAATGTTGAGATTTGGGTTTTCAGAAAATCCTTATTGTTCACAATTAGAAAGAATGAGTGTTCTTCATGTATTTATCTTTCTTTACTTCATAGGTTATATCTATATCATGCACACCTACTTTTTTCTCATGTGACTTCTTTTTATAATGCAGAGGTCGACAATGGGAATGATCCTTAACATGAGGGATTCCTCGTACCTCATACCGTTCTTTGAAAATATCTCCAAAAGATAGACATGGTAATTAATATAATAATTATTACCGAGTTTCATTAATGTGACTTTAGAATTAATTTTTAATTTAAGTATAAAGAAAATTTTCTAAGTATTAAACGGCAGGTCATTTGTTAGTGACTCCTTCTACTGGTGACTCCTTCTGTTGGTGACTCCTTCTATTGGTGACTCCTTCCATTGGTGACTCCTTCTATCAGTAACTCTCTATATCAGTGACTCAATACATCGGTATGTCATTGTATCGATGTCATGTACTGTCATTGACTTGTTTTATCAGTGACTCAGACTATTGGTGACTCGGTCTTGTATCTGTTGGTGACTCATTTGTTCTGTCAGTGAGTCGTTCTATCAGTGAATCATTTGTTTTGTTAGTGACTCATTTGTTTTTTCATTGAGTCATTCTGTGACATAATTGTCAGTGACTCATACTTAGCCCTTTTTTCTATTTACCTGACTTATAGTATAAACATCAATAGAATATTTTAAACTTATAATTGAACATAGATAATCATAATTAAACATATTTGAACTTAAATAACCATTATTTGACATAAATGAACAATATTGGACATGATTTGTGATTATTAAAATGGGAGAGTTCCAACACCTTGGATATAGTGAATTTTACCTCCACAATATTTTTATTCAATACTAGATCATTTTGGATTTTCATCACTTATTTCTAGTCTGATTTCAATAAATTTCTTAGCCATTTCTTCAAAAGTATTCTCAATTTTTTCAGAAGAATACTCAAAATCATCTTGAATTTATTTTATTTTTTTCAATATTTTCATTAATCTTTAAATGAAAACAATCTAAAATTTTATGAGATCTTTTATTCCAGCATATGTTCCCATTTCCATTAGAGAAATTCCCCATAGAGACATTATCACCAGCCTTTTCTTCAAACATTCCTAGACTATTTCATTTGATTTTAATATAACAAGGAATACTGAAGACCATGAAATATTCTAATGTACTATTATTTTATAACCATATTTGATAAGTTGAATCATGTGTTTCAGGTCCTAAGAGACATCTATTCAGAATGTGCACTTATATACACACTACCACTCCCTAGTTTTTTTTTGAAACATCATATTCAACCAATATTGTTTTTTCCATTTCCACAATGATTATATTATTTATCTCTACCACATTATTTTGTTATGGAGTATACATTGTGATATACTAATTCTTGATTCCAAGTTTTCTATGATAATTTTGAAATGCATCACATGTTTATTCTTTCCCATTATATGATCTAATTTTTTAATACACACCAAGAAATTTTTTAGCCTTTATTATATATATTTTGAGCATCATGACTACATTAGATTTTTTCTTGATAAAAATAACATTTTTTACCCAAGTTCATTCATATATAAATGTAAAAAAATGAATATCACATCCGGTAGAGTTATATTTCATGGGTATATATAGATTTGTGCAGACTAATTTAATGGTTTTGTGGATACAATGCCCTATTTCATGTGACCCATATGAGTTATCTTTCCCCTTTTACATGTTATACAGACTCTACTTTTATATTTACTCAACTTAGGTGAATCTCTTAATGCATCATGTTTTTTAATCATTCTTAGTCTTTTTTCCCAATATTTCCATGTTTTCTATTCCATAGAATGTTATCATCTTTGATGCTTAAGTGGCATGTGTTGGATGGATCACCAATCAAGAATAAGTTCAAATTTTTTATTTTTACTTCATAAACTACTATTATATCACCTATTATTTTAATGATGTATGTATTTTTAATTAATTTTACCTCTGTACCATTATAAAAAAGTTGTTTAACACTTAAAAAATTAGGATTTAACCCTTAAATATATATAACATCATCTGATATCAATTTATCATTTTCTTTTTAAGTTGTGTTAATAACTTTTATTTTAAATGAAGATTAAATTAAAAATGTTATTGCACCTCTTTAATGATCCTAAATATTCTTAAGAATTTTTGAATCCCACATCATGTTGGAGGAACACATATAATCAAGTATCTAAGCCTTTATTTTCTTACTTTCCATGAAATACACTTCTTATAAGGATGAATTTTCATCATTGATTACTTGAATTTATTTTCCTTTATATTTTATAGGGAATTGATTGGGTAATATAGTCATAAAAATATCTATTATATACCACTTTTGATAACACTTTCCACACTACTCTTAATGAAAGTCAAACATGTTTTGTGTTTTCAATTTCTACTCAGTTTCCTTCTCAGTCTACATTCTCTTAGATTCTGCTCTCTTCTCATTATAACTATTCCCCTTGGGTTCCTGACTTCTCCTTGAAAAATACATGTTATGAAAACATGTATGAGATTTATTTCTAAGAATTTCACAATAATTTCAAAAAAATTATGATCTGAATTTCCTTGAGAAAACAATGTGATATCTAGAAATATTATCCATAATTTGAAATTTATTGAACTACTTAGGTTTGATTTGGATTTTATTTTTGAAAATAAGATTCATTGAATCTTATATAATTATCAATTTCTTTTTTGGTTATTTTTTCTTTATTATTCTTGATCTATATTTGACTAGATTTATGATTTAAACATGAAATGTTAGTATCAATGGTTTTGAAAATAGATTTTTTACACGAGGCTTTTACCATATGTTTTCCAGCATCTATAGAGGATTGTACCTTGAATTCAATGAATCTTTTTGTATCCTACAAGGTATTTGATAGATATTTATTAACATTAATATATTTTTATCATTTCATTAATAACTAATAATCCTTTAAATATATCTTTTATTAAATATCTTCGATTGTTTTATTATTTTTTGTATCCTTCAATCTAATATTTTTTATTTTCATACATAAGAACCATCTCAAATTTTGTCTTGTTCACATTTTTCATCAACTGATTTCTTGTTCTCTCTTCCAAGAATCTTCTTCTCTTTCTTAATCATGTTATTTTTAACAAGACATTCCTGAATTTCATATTTGATCATGTATTCATAAAATATTGGTCCTTAATCATTATAATTAATTCTAGATAAATCAGTAATATTTTGAACATGATTCATGAAATTTTTAAATTTTCCTTGTGTCACTTTATATGAATAATTTCATGAGGTAAGATAATATTCCTCTAATTTTCTCATTGGTTTTCTCTTTTTGGTTCTTAGAAATCTCTTCTTTCTTCCACTATCCATTAAAGCTTAGTTGAATTTTTTTGCCACTTATTTTTCTAGAGTTTTTATTATCTTTAGATTCATAGTATCCTCATTTATTCCTCAAGAAATTAATTGAAAATTTTCTATGACCATTAAATTTGAAACATCAAAAATAAAATATTCCTCTATTATAGATTTTTCCTTTATGATGTCTTTTATATATTTATATAGGAACACTTGGATATTCTTTTTCATTCATAGAATCACTGGTGTCAGAAAAATATTCATAATTTTTAACTTTCATGTTTCTCATTATTTCAAAATATACCTATTCAATCCCATTATTTATTAATTCTAAAAGTTTTCAAAATTTATAAGCAATGAGAATATTATGTATCTCATTAATATATTGAAATTCTCTATCTTAAAGTGCTAAAATTTTGGTATCAAATCTATCTGGAAAATTTTTCATTAATTCATTAGCAATAATAGTGTCATAAAGCTTCACACCAAATACTCTAATATTACTTACAATTTTATTTAATAATGTAAAGAAGTTATCAAAAAATACAACCTCTTCCTTTTAAATATCTTTAAATTTCCCTTTCATATTTGTATATTTTATTATTTAACATTCACATTTCCATCATTACTACTTTCTAACTAATCCTTTATTTATTTTATAGTTTTTAGACCCATAACTTCCATGTTAACTTTATCTGATAATGAAATGATAATATAATTATTAGAGTTTCCATTCAATTCCTTATTTCCCTTGTCATCAAACTTCATCAGACCAACATTCAACAATGGTGGAAAACCCCCTATCACTACATCACAAACTTCCAGACCCAAAAATAAAAGATATGGAAACATTTGATTATTCCATCTTTAATATTTTTCCATAAAATATAGACACATCCCCACTATTATTTGATCTGATATTATACATGTATTAATGGATAATTATTTTATCCTACTAAGGGAACCTATGGCTCTGATACCAATTGAATTTCCTATCAGGATTAGTTTCCTCTACTGAGAAGGGGTTGAATAAGTGGAGGTTAATTTTTTCAATTTCTATAAATAAAAATGAACATATATGACTTTATATATTTTGATACACTCCAAATAGAAATAATATATCCTCACATGATTATTAATAAATTAAAGAGAATGCGACACACATATTTTTACTAGGTTCTAATCTAGTGTGGAATCTTAGTCCTTTCCACAACTTGTTAATCCCCCAACCAAAAATTATTTTCACTCTATAAAATAGTTAAATTAACATAAAAAATAATGAGTCATCCCAACACACATGTCAAGAGTTACAACCAACAACTCAACCACTTTTTTCAATACAAAAGATAATTACAAAAACTGAAGAAGATCATCAGAAGACTATGTTTCTTTGGAAATAATGACTACATATTTTCTTTTTCGAGCCTTTAGAAAAATAAAGAATGTAATTCTAATATTGAAATCATGAAATTTCTACAAAAAATTATCAACTCAAACAAATATCATCTGAACACATGAGATTCATCAGATGTTGATCAATGAAGAAGAAAACCTCATCCTCAAACTACTCCCTTAATTATTTTACGTGAATCTCACACACTAGTTTCTGATACATGTAAATAGTTTTCTCACAATTAACTTTATATCATGTTTTAGTCAGGTCCAACCTATAAACTACAACATTGAATCCATAAGAATTGAAACCCCATGATCACAAAAACTGTAGTTAATTGCCGCATCTCCATCATGTTTACGATTGTAGACTATTCAAAAAAATACACACTTGTTTCACAATAATAATATCATCGAATAATATATTTATGTAACCTATATATATTCAAACCATATGTAGTAAAGAATTAGAATCATCTACTTGAAATAATTGGGTACTTGGATCTCAAATAACATCAGCTACAAAGAATATTCTCCTATAAGATTCAATATTTAGTTATATAGAAAATGACTATGTGATTCCAAAATAGATATATAGTGTATTTGGATATCTAGATAAATTATCTATATAGATCTCAATACAAACCGGATATATGATTCCCTTATATAGAAAAAATAGCTATGTGAATCGCATATGTTGGTAAAGTTTCTATGTGAATCACCTATGTGAATCTTCCTTTACCAATATGGAAACATTGCTCAAAAATAGCTATATAGGTCTATAAACCACACTAATTCAAACAAAACTACTTCAAAAAATCTTCATATCTTTTTAATATACCTTCTATCAACATATAACTTCTTTCAATGAAATTTACTACCATAAAAAAAATATTAAGAACCGTAAGAATTAATGAGATCCTCATATGTGGTTTTCAAAAAAATGAAATTAAAAAAAGTTAAAAAAACTATGATATCATAAATATTATTTAAATGAAGACACAAATCCATGTGGTTCTTCAAGTTCTAATTTTTGTGTAACTTTTAAGGGGTGTAGGAGGTCTCCTTTTATAACTAATAATAGTTTAATTTCTATAAATACATTTTTTATTCAGTTTAAAGAGGATTCATTCTCAAGGAAAATGGTACCCAATTAACCAAATTTATAATATACAATAGGGGAGGAATAAAATCCACCCATCCAACCAATTATATAGATGTTTTATATTTTTTAGTACTTATCTCTTAATTTAACCAATTTTTAACAATTTAAACTTTTTTCATGGTGAAAAACTTTTATCATTATAACTTATTTTTATCAATAAAAATAAATTGGAACTTATTAGATAATTTTAAAATGATTATTCTATAATTTTTAACCATTTTTTAAGATTCAATTTCTAGAGGTTGTAAAAATTAATTTTAACATATACACACAAAATTAAATATAAAAAATTTCTATAAAAATGTAATTTTAAGAATAAAAATGAATTAAACCAAAATAATGTTCATAATTGGTTAAAATGACATTTATTTTATTTAAATTTAAAAATTAATAGTTTTGGGGATTTCAAATAAATCAAAAACTGAATAGAACCATGTGAATACTTAATAAAAACCAAAGGACCAAAATTGTTTTTAATTAGAATAAAATATACCTTAGGTTAAAAAAAGTAAAGCATATATTTATAAATTAAAAAAATGTGATTTGAAATTCCTTATATTACTTATTAAATGCATTTTTTGTTAATAAAAAGGTTTCATATATTTTTATTTCATGCTTATAACATAATGTGGTCATAAAAGTTATGGTATTTGTAAAAAATGTATTTTTCACTATTCACCTAAAAAGAAACCATTTCAAAAAATAAAAAAATCCACTCAGAAAAATTTGATGATATGAATCCAAAAAATTCCATTTTTTAAAATTCAATTTATAAAATGTATACATTTATCTTTTAAATTGAAATATATATCATAAAGAAAACAGTTGTTGTTTAAAAATGGACATTTAAATGTTAAGTGTTCTAAATATTATTTATCAAAAATTTATAATTAAATTACTTTTAAAATTTTGTTATATATATTGATACATTGAATATTTTAATAATCATATTTTAATAGTGATCGATTTAATTTATTATTATAAAATACACAACACTTTAAAAAAGAGATTCTTTGAAAAATATTCCTTTATAACATTGAATTTTTTTAAATATATCACATTAATTATTTATCCTATATGTAACACCAAAAAATTTATATGAAATATCTCTCTTTAAAAAAAATTATTTCTTTGATATCTTTCGTTACATGTAACAATGAATTCAAACAAACTACGTAACATTATTAAAATGTTTAGTATCCATTATCGCCTAGCCATTTGATTGAAGGGAGTGAATAGTAATAACTATATTATAAAAAATATATGGCCAAAAAATTTATGAAATAAATTCATGAATTATAAAATGTTTATAATTAGAAAATTAATTTGATAATAAAAGTGATATTTTTTATGAAAAAATGTTTTTATATGAAAAATGTATTTTTATTAACAAATTAAATTAATCACTATTTTTGAATAATTTTAATGAAATTTATATATTAATTACTATATAAAATGTTTTAATCATTCAAAAAAATATTTTTTTAGGCATAGGATATGAATAGATCCAGTTTAATGCTTTGAAATTTATTTTTTCAAAAAAGTGTTTTTGTCTCATTATGTGAACTTACATTAAAATTGACCTATTATATTTATAAGTATTTAATTAGATAAAATGGATTAAATATTTATAATCATGTGGATCAAATTTAATAAATAGGTCCCTTTTAATTTTAGTTAATATAAATAGTAATCTTGGCAAAACTTATCACCTCGATAAAGGGTAAATCATGTTAATATTGAGTAAAAATATGTGATATGGAAGTAATTTATCATCCTAATTCTTATTATATGAATTTAATTCTACCCTTATAACCTTAGGTTCTATATTTATTAGTTTAATATAATAATTTCCCTGAAAATAATTAATATAGTATTTAAATCAAGGAAAGTTACAAAATATCCCACAGTTTGTTTTAAATATCCTTTATGTGTTCACAAGGGGAAAAGGTAACCTATGAATGAATATAAGTGACTATATTTAGATTAATAAAAAATAATTATATACATTTGTTTTTAATTTTTAGTAATTATATAATGGTCTTAATTTCTTATTCAACACTGATGTAGTATTTCTCAATTTAATAAAAAATCATAAAAATGGTTTTGAAAAATATTAAAGGTGATATAATTTTAATGTGGCATGTTACCCATGAGTTTTTCAGATCTCTATGAAATATTAGTGAGGATTTTGATGATTATATTGAAATTATAATTTTTTATTTATGTATTTTGACACAAAAATAAATGAATAGTGACAAAATTTACAATAATGATATTTTATCAAAACAAATATATCAATTATTTAAAAATCATAAAAATATTGAAATAATAAAAATTTTAAATTATATGGACAAAAATATATTATCCTTCCCAATTTATGTTTCTATTTTCACTTTATAAGTAAAAATTACAACCCTTTAATATTGGAAAAGTTGTTACTATAGTTATAATTTAAATTGGTTAACTAAGGGTTAATGAAAATGATAAGGTTTAAAATAAAACCAAAACCTATATAAATTATATTTTTTGATGATATTAAAACCTTATAATACATTATATTTTAATACCTTTCCACTATGAGGAATTTTTATTGAGAATTAATTTATTATAATTTAATCTTTTGAGAAAATCCAAGAGTACCCCTCACACCAATTATAAAATGGGACATTATTTCTCACTTATTTACATTGTTTTGTGCCTTATATATCAAAAAAAATCAAAATTTTCTTTTATAAAATTACTTATCCACATTCTAGAGGTTTTGGTCTTCCCAAAAGATAGACTCTAGAGCTGTTTATAGGAGATCTAAAGGATTCATTTCAAAGAAAAGGTAATCACCTTAACCGATTACTTTCTTTTCAAATCTTCTTTACCTCATATAAATATATAGTATTTATAGTTAAATAATAACTTAATTATCATAAATGTGAGTAAATGTTATTTTTATAATGTGAAAAATATTATACACCCTCTTTCCTATCAACTGGTATGTGAAAGTGTTGCGTGTGCATAAGTACGACTTACCATCTCCACGTATCTGTAAAATTCATTTATCATCACCATATTTTAATGAGGCATATTATCATGGTTTTATTACTTATATATATAATATTTATTACATTATTATATATATGAAATTTTAATATCTCATTTACCTATTTTCCATCAAATCCTTTTGGAAACAATAAATCGGTTGTGCGTACGTATGGGCCACCACCTTTACAAAGGGATGTGATTCATTTTTCATTTATATTTTAATTGGATGGTAATTATGTTTAATTTGATGAATATATTTTATATATATTATATAATAATGATATTTTAAAGTTTAATTAATATTTATCTTTTTTTTGTTCCATCCCTTTAAAAATGAGAACAATGTTCATGCGTATGTATGACCTACTATCTACAAATATGATATAATTATTTTTTCTATCTATAACTCTTATAGATGGATATAAATATTTATATAATTAATATATTAGATATTTATATCATGATTAATCTTTTGTAAGTTATGTAACCGATACAAATATAAAAGGACTGAAACTACTGAGCGAAAATACTCAAGATAAACGAAACAGTTAACACCTAAAAACTGAAGATTTTAATAAGGAATTAATAATTAAGAATTTGGAATTATTATAAAGGGATAATATATGATATTATAAGAATAAAATGATTATTTTATAGTAATATAATAAATTTAAATTTATTATATATGAGTTTATAGTGGCTTCTAAGAATGGAGAACTCAAGGTAATGTATTTTTCTTCGCACTTTTATTCTATGGGACACATTCCATATTCAACGCCAATTTTTTTATATGGTGTATATACTATACATGATTTTATTTTATGATTATTATCCAAAATATTATAGGTTATATATACCCATATATGATTATTTCTTCTATGGGGTATAAAATTCAAATGTTACCAAAACAGTAAGAGTATTAAGTTAATATCTTGTTGTTTAATAGGATAGATTATGATTATTCCTATGATAATGAAATATTATGATATATATCACAAAAAAATAGGAACATTGTTATCCTTTGATCGTTTATTTAAAATACATTTTTACTTCCATTTTACCCATTTAATGTCCTTAATGAATTGAAAATATGATTTTAAGGAAAATAAATTGTATTTATCTCTCCATTCGAAAAAACATTCTCTTTTATAACCATGTTTTATCAAAATTATTTAAATAAGTATCTTATTATTATAATATTATTATTTAAATTCAATTTTACCCATGTTTTACTTATTAATAATTGTTTGAATGGAATCTTTTTGTCATTTTCCAAGTGAGTTATGTTAGGAATTTTACAAAAAAAAGTATGGATGGAATTTTTTTGACTTATATGGAAAGAAAATATTTTCCCAAAATCATGACTATTTTTTTATTTGCTAATTCTATTACAAGTTTTCATAGTTATTTTTAAATAAACTTTTTTTATTTATATTTGCACATCTTTTATAATAATAAATTTCAAAATGTAAAGGTTATTTTCATAAAAATGTTTTAATGATATTTTAATAGAATTTATATTCAGAAATGAAAACAAAATTTAATGATGCTTATTCTCTATTGGGAATATTACCCAAGGATACCATCATTTTTATTTCACTAAATTATTTATTTTAATGAATTAATATGTTTATAAAGCCAATTTCTTTTCCATGGGTTATGTTATGATGAACTATTTATGAAACCAATTTATTTTCATGGGTTTTGATATGATGAATACTTTATGATCTTATGGAACAAATAGGTATGGTTTTCATTATGTGACTAATCGGACCTAAATCTCTCTCAAATTCATTGGGTAATTATTGATACGTCATGAGATAAATATGACTGTAATTGGGAGGGACCCTAGTTCAGTAATAGACTATATCCACTAAGACATTATTGGGAGTGAAACATGACTACTAAGATGGTTTGGGGAGTGAACCCATTACACTATGATTATCTTGTAAAAGATCCTTGACTACAAAAGAAATTATTTTCTATAGTTATGTGTACAAAACAATTCTATATCTTATGAAAATTTTATGATCTAATGGATCATGTTATTTGATTTTATTATAATTCATTTCTTATAAATTTAAAATCATTATTCTATGACTTAAGATTATGATATATGATATATAGGGTATGGTTTTCACTTACTGAGCATAAAATATCTCCCTATATTATGTTTCCTTTTTAAGGTTATGAAGAATTATTTTACATATGATATGTCTAAGAATGATGATAGTTATGAAGATATAAGTGTGAGATGGTGTAGAACTATTATGAACAAGTTTTTCATATTTCTAAGTTTCTAAATATACAAGACCTGTATGATTTCATCATCAATAATTATATAATGAAAAGAATATTAATATATTTATATTTTTTATATTTTTATGAAAATTATGGGTTGTTATAGTTGGTATCATAGCAAGGTTTAATTAACTTTCTAAAACTAAGATAAAAAACTCTAGTAAAAACCATATGAATAAGTATAAATATGTGATAAAATCCAAAGGTTTTGGAAATGATCTTGAATAATGTAGGTTAAACCTAAGGTTTCATATAAGAAATGTTACAATTTAGACATCATATAAATCATTTTTCTTGATTATATGGATTCCACCCAAGATTATTGTTACTCACACTATGATTTTTCGTTTTATTCAATTGATGAAACCTAAAAGAATCATGTTAATTCTGAATGTTATGGGAAATGGAATGATTTTCCTCCTGAGAAAATAAATGCTATAGGGATTTAGAATAAAAAATATTATTACTATTCTTACACAAATTTATCAGGATATAAATCACACTATGATTTCATATGAGAAAATGGGAGAATAAAATTTTGTTAAGTCCTTCATGAGGTAATTTCTAGCTTATATTAGTTGTTCCATTTATCTATTAGTCATTGAGAAATGGATAAGAACCATTGAAAATATATTTTTAATTCTTTAGTTTTCTAAACATGATAATGTTGTTATTTATGTTTATCATTTAGTAGGATAAGAATATCAGTGATGGACAATTATCAAGAATATAAGAGAAAAATAATAAATTGAATTAATGGAGTAGGAAAATTTTAATAGATTATTTTTTCATTAATTATTTTCCACATATTTTTTATAAGAAAATAGAGAAATAATTCCTTGATTTTATTAATAAGGATGATGAATCAGTTAGTACTTATGAGAAACAAATCACAAGACTTGTGTGGCACACTTCCATTGTTATCATCCTACCTAAAATTAAGGTTGGTCAATTATTTAGTGTCTTAAAACCAAGTATCAAAAGGTAATTATCCATAAAGAACATCATTAGCTATGAAATTTTTTATGTTCTCTCAAAGTGGAGATAGATATTGGAATTATAAATCAATATCATTCTTTTTACACAAAAATAAAAATGGAATTCAAATAAAATTCCAAAAACCGTGGAGAGAAGAAAATGAGATTTTTTTATGCTCAAAATATTGAAGGAAACATCGGGGGAATTGTCTTAAGGTAACTTGTAAATGTTTCAAGGGTATAAAGGAAGTTCATTGGGAAATAAAATGTTGAATTGATGTAAAAAAGTTAGAAAATGATTCCAATAGTAGGAAAACTCCATAGAGTGCATCACACACACTCTAGTGTTTTAAATGAAAAGAGTATATGAATTATGATAAAATGTTCTCAAATTTTTAGGTTAATGATGGTGATTTATGTCCAAACCTTTCAAGACAAGAGATAAAGGTAAATCTCATGTGATTACTATTTTTGATGAGGGGTATGATAATGATGTTGTGAATGTTACACTTACCATCCAATCTAGATCTTATGTTGTCTTCTCTAACTCTATATCTACCCACTCTTTAATATCTACATAATTTTATAAGGGTATCATTAAACAAACTCAAAAATTATATGTTGAGTTAGTATTTAAACCCTTAATTATATGATAGTCACATCCTAAGTCTATGGTTATTCTTCATTTTATGTTTATGGGATGATATTTCTAAAAATTTTCATTATTCCTCTATTTGAATTCAATGTAATTTTGGGCATGGATCACCTTTGTTTACATAAATCCCACATCAATTTCTAGGGAATGGGATTTAAATTTTATATTCTAAACCAACATTTTATAACCTATTAGTGTGATGATAAAAATAAACTTATGATTGAAATTACATCCATCACATGGGTTATGATTCCTATTAAAATTTTTTGTTTATATTAGATGGTTGGGTAGAAACTCAACATCCAATATATTACTAATTTATGGGAGTTTAATGATATCTTTAAAGAAACATTTCTTATTATTCCACAAAATCTTGAAGTTGATTTTCCAATATAACTCATAATAAGTGCTAAAACTATTTCTAAGTCTCCATACAGAATATCCTTTATTGAGTTGTAATAATTAAGGAAGAACCTCAGGGAGAATAATGATAATGGATTCATTTAGCCAAGTGATTCACCATGGGGTGTACCTATTCTCCTTTTTAAGAAGAATGATGGATCAATGTGACTCTTCATTGATTATCTGGAACTTAACTAGATCAATATCAAGAATTAGTGTCTTTTACACTGTATTAATGACTTGTTTGATCAACTAAACAAAGATCAATACTTTTCCAATATTCATATTATTTTTGTATATCATTAATTTAGGGTAATGAAAGAGGATATTCTTAATATATCATTTTCATACACGGTATAGAAACTATGAATTTTAATTGAATACATTTGGTATTAATAATTAACCCTGTAACTTTAGGTATTTAATGAATATTGTCTTTAGTTAAAACCTTTATTAGTTTTTTGTTGTCTTTATAGTTATATCATTGTATATTAAATAAGAAAAGAAGATCATGAAGGTCACTTGAGTATTGTGTTGAATACCCTATGGAAGGATAATATTTATGAAAAATTTACCAAGTTTGAATTTTGGATTTAGAATAATTCATTATTAGATAACATAATCTCAAGTGAGGGTATATTAGTAGGAACTTAAAAGATATAAGTAATTAAACATTGTCCCAAACTGACCATTGTGACTGAGATCTATAGTTTTCTTTGTTTGATAGTATATTATAGATGCATTGTGGATATCTCTTAATGAATTTAAAATCCAATTACCCAGTTAACTTAGAAGTAATCCATCTTTTACTAGAAAGATTAATGTAAGGAATTTTTTAAGTAATTGAAGGGAAGGCTATTCAACACACCAGTGTTTACACTACTCTACAGAAGACAAGGGTTTCTAATTTATAGTGATACGTTAATTAAAATATTAGTATGCTTTATCAGGTATAATGATATGGTTATAACTTATGCCTCATGAAAATTGAATCTTTTCAAGAAAAAATATCCAACTCAGGATTTATAGTTAGCTATTGTAATTTTTTCATTAAAGATATATAGGAATTAAATATATAGAGAAAGGTGTGACATATATACTAATAAAAAAATCTTAAATTATATATTCACTCAAAAATATCCAATCATATACAAAAAAAAATATGGTTGTAATTGATTAAAGATTACAAATTATAAATTAATTACCACCCTAGGAAAGTGAACAAGGTGGGAGACACTCTGAGTCAAAAGGATCGTGTTTATTTATTTATGATGAGTTTAAAAAAATATCTAGTATTTTTGGACTTGAAAATTATGGATCTTGAAATATTGAATGAATGGGAGAATTATTATGTAACTTCCAATACTGGGTGATACTAAACTAGTTCTATGATCTAGTGTGGTATTTAACCTCAAAAACCCCTCCTCATACGCCAGAGGCTACTAACTAGTAGAAATGGTCAACTAAAATAAGTGGGGATATTATAAACTCTTTAACGTAGTAAACTAGTAGTGAAAATATAGATAATAATTGATATTAAAAAATAATAAATACACAAAAATCACCACTGAATATCCCAGTAAGGGAGTACCAACAAACAAATATAGTAAATTATGATATGTCGTGATAGTCTAAAGAGAAAAAATAAAACCAAAAAAAAAGACAATACCCAATTGGGTACCAATGTCATGTATGGTCCCCTCATCCATACACAATCTAGAATCCCATATTATTCATCTAAGATAGGTTTATTTCCCTTATCCAAACCTATAACCATGTAGTCTTCACACATAACCAATGACATCTCGATCAGGGTGTGAGTACAGCTCAGTAGGCCACCACCAATGGTATCTACAATAACATATAGTCTAAAAAAATTTATATATAAGTAAAATAAATAATAAAAAATCATTGGTTGGCCTTGGTTTCATTATTTTTACTTATTTAAATTATCAACATTCATTCTCAATTCCAAGTATTAGGCATATTAATCAACCCTCAATTGGACCATTCTTTTCATTTATACAATATGTCATAGGGTCCACAAGTTGAAATATAAATAGAATTAGTCAAGGTATCCAACTGGGATTCAAAACCCATATCTGACTACCCCAACCATGATCTAGCATGCTATGTATATTATCCCAAACCATGATATGGAATTCCATGTCCATACCCTTGGAGTCAGGAGCATAAATCCATCCTCTAAAACATAATATTCATAGGGGTTCATGGATAATTAGTCTATACTTACCAAGGTAGAGGAGCATCAGTTGAACATCCGACCAACCATTAGTCACATTTCCATGGTCAATAATATTGACCTACTATCACCCAGTAATAAAAAAACACCTTTTCATTTTATCACACTTCTTTGTTTCGTCACATTATTAATATTCTCAATTCTCATAGAAATCCCAATCTACTATTTAATCACATTACAACCATTTCAATCTATTTGACCACATGTTCATGCCTCTTTAACCATTCATCACATTTACCCATTTAAAATAAATAACTCCTTTCACTCTTTCAAGTTTATCCAAACACCCCTTCATTCCATATGGATATTAAAAACATAAATATCATTTTTTTAATCTCATAAACATCCCAAGTAATCATTTAACAACTCAATTAAAATGTTTTTAATGGAATGTCACACCCCATGGGTAACCATAAGTTGTGTCCAATCATACTCAACAAATCCAACGAGATTGTGAGGGGTCCAAAATATTATTTAAATAATCAATTCTTTATTTCTTATCAAGTATTAAAATTAAAATCATGACAGAACAAAAGGTAAACCACATACATATAAATTATCATCAAGACTATGGGATATAATTTTTAGACCACCTACCTAAATTTCATAAATAAGTTCCATCTAATCCATATCCCTTGATTCTAACTCAAATAGCCTTCAAGGCACAAATTTATAATATACTAGAAAAAAGGTATTTTGAGGGTTTAAAATAATAAGAAACAACACACCATGGTTCTTTAAAAACAAATAGAATAAATTGGAGTGATAGAGTCATCCAGATCATTGATTCGCAACTAATGGTTCTTCAAAGGGCTAAAAACAAAGTTTATTTATGCTTGGAAGGTTTGGGAGAAAATTTTTGTAAACCTTTTCTACCAAATGATTAAATAGAAGAAAATAATTTAAGATTTATTAAATTTTGAGTCGGAAAATGTAGAATTCACCTATTTAAACAAGGCTAGTGTTTTGGCCGCACAGTTGTCCAAACCGTGCACTAACTATCTAACACACTCTATTCAAGATGGACCCTTAGCCATGAATTTTTTTTGGTCTACCCACATTTTTTGAAAAAAAATGTGGTGGTCATCCGCTATCAACTTCCTAAGAGAGTTAGGTTTCAAAGTTTATTGGGACAGGGCGCATATTCACTACTAACCGAGCTCAAATCGTGATTCTTGCCTAGAATAACGTCCTTTATCCCTTTTTCATGACCTATACCCCTAGAACACACCCAAGACCTATTATACTCTAGGAAAAAATTTCATTAACCAATTTAAATGGATTTAAATGAAAATTTTAAAAACCTCCCCGTAAGGTTGAGATCTTATATCTTTCCCAATATATAACAGATCATCCTTAAGTTGCTCTCCTAAGCATCACTAAGTTTCTAAGAAAGAATCATTGGGAAACTATGCTTTAATATCTACTTCCATCTCCTGGTATTTCTCTTTAACTTGTCCATTATATCACAACACTCATACTAGAGGCACAATCTTACCCCAAAGAGACTTCTCACTATGAGCACAATACAAACTGGATAATCCTCAAAGGACATTGCTTCCATAAGATTAAAATCATCAAAATATATCTCATGAGAAGGGTTAGGGTGATACTATTGAAGATATGACACTTAAAAAACAATGTTCATACCAATTTACCACTATAGATGAGTCAATAGGTATACCATTGGCATGATCTTCTCAATAATCTCAAAAAAAACCCACATACCTTGGAACCAACTTACCCTATTTTATAATCTGATGGTGACCGAACTTGGTGACACCTAAAGGAATACATAATCTACCACCATAAACTCAATAGGCTGATGAATATGATCAACACTTGTCTTATTTCTGATTTGGGCCATATCGATATGCTTCTAAATCAACCGAACATGCTCACATGCCTCCAACACGAGGCTTGGTCCTAAAAAATTTGATTGCCCTAAATCCATCCAATATAAAGGGGATCTACATGGCCTAATATAAATCTACTCTTATGGTTCCATTATAATATTCACTTTATAACTATTTTAATTGGATAAATCAATTAGTACTAAGTGTTTATCCTAAAATCCACCATTTTCAAGGATGTATTCCCTCTTCATGTCCTCTAGCACTTGGTTAGTACATTTTGATTTACTATCTATCTTAGGGTGCAAAGATACACTCAAAAAAAAACCTGTGTACCAAGAGACTTCCAAAAATAATTCTACAATCATAATGTTAAATATGGATCCTGATCAGAACTATAGTATGTGGTGCCTTGTGAAAACATACTATCTCTCAGACATACAAGTCACTCAATTGGTCAGTGGCGAAAGTCTCCCAAATCATCAAGAAAGGAGAAAAAAATTTTATCTTATCCATAGTCAACCAAATCATGTCATTATTCCAAGTATTCCTCAATAAATTTACCAAAAAATCCATAGTAAAATCATATCATTTTCATTCTAGAATAGGCGTCGATTTTAACATATCAGCTTGTCACTCAAGCACAGTCTTCACCTGGTGATAGGTGTAACATAATTTTATGAAACTTGTAATCTAATTTATCATTCTAAACCACAAATACTATCTATAAAGATCTTGGTACATCTTGGTTAAACTATGGTACAACACCCACTATGATGCATTACACTCACACATCATCTTTACCCACAAACAAGTAGTCACAAAAACAAGGCTATGAATGTGATGATCTTGTCCTCATTAATAGCCTAATATCAATGTGGTTCCACACCTTCTAAAATATGTCTCAAATACATACATTATGAACCCTCATACTTCCATCCATTCACATAGTTTATAAGATATGTATTAACCTAAAATTAAATGAGTGTCATCACCTGATACTTCACCTAAACACAAAGATTCATCTCAAAAAACAAAGCTATAACCAGAACTGGACTTCTAAAATATAGGATTATTTGTGTAAACTCAATGTATCTACAACATTGTTTCCATTTCCTAGCATATAAGCTATATAAAATAAAAAATAATACATATACAAAACTGATATTCACTACTAAATATTCAAATCATGTTGAGAAAATATGTACATAATTCTCTTATGGTCAATAAAGACTGTGAAATTCTCCCCAAGAAGATAGTACCGCCAACACATTAAGTCCTAAACTAATACATCCAAATTAAGATTGTTGATAGGGTACTTCCATTAATGTGATCTTGAAAACCATGATCCATATGGAATTACTCAATCACTTTGTATCATCACTGCCCCATGTCCAATCCCATATGAATCATAAAGCAAAGTATATTATTTACCCAAATTAGGTATGTTCGTGATTGGTGAATTGGTCAAATGTTTCTTCAACTCAAGAAAATCATTCTCACATGATTCATAACACTCAAACCATATACCCTTCTTGGTCAATCCTAAGAGTGGTGATGCTAAGAAAAAAAATTATTTAATGGACCTCCTATTGTAACCTACTAAATTGAGGGTTCCTATGATATAAAAAGAATCATATGATGATCCTAATATAATACTACATGAACGTTCTCTATGTTAAAAAATACACCTTCATCTAAGATTATGTGACTTAATAAATATATCTTTTAGATATAGAAATGACACTTTGATATCTTGGTGTATAACCAATTCTCTATCAGTGTATTCAATATAATGTCATGATTTCAGGCATAATCATCATGAGTCTAAGAGTACACTAAAATTTCATTCACAAAACAACTAAAAATAAATATTGGTATGGGTAAAAAGATTTATTTTATGAAATCCATAAACACAGAAGGAGAATTATTCAATAAAAATAAAATTATGATGAAGTCATAAAAACCATACCTACTTCTAAAATATGTATGCAGTATATCAGAAGGTATCACGCTCACATTATGAGACCGTGACCTTAGATCAATCCTGGAGAACACACCGGAACACCTTATCTAGTCAAAGAGATCATCGATATATAGAAGAGGATACATGTTCTTAATAATCATCTGATTGAACTTTTGTTAATCAAAAAACAACCACAATGTACCAGCATCATTCTTAGAAAACAAAATCATAGAACCCAAAGCTGATATACTCAAATAGATAAAACCTTTATCTTCCAAATCCTCCAACTAGGTTTTAATTTATTGAAGTTATGTTGGTTCCATCATATAATGAAGACTAGAAAATGGATATACTCTAAGAAGTAACTCAATTGTATAATAAATTTCCCTCTTAGGTGGAAGTCCTAAAAACTCCTCATTAAACACATTTTTAAATAGATCCAGTATTATAGAGAATGATTCATGATCCACTCACACATCATCTAATCAAAAGTTCAAAACATGGGTTGTGATATCACCCAACTATTAAAGAATTGTCCATGCATATCCTATCAAGATATTTCATTCCCCCCAATGGACATAATTTTTACCTTTAGGAGATTTGAACATCACTCTATAGTGGTAACAATAAAATTGATCATAGTAGGTAACTTAACAATGCTTCCCCAATATTAGGTAAAAATGTTTTATCTAAAGAATATATAAGTCCCAAAGGATATGGAACCAACCATCCTCAAGGGAACACTCCTTACATTAATGGAAACCCTCTGATGAAACCTTTAATAGTGTTTTAATCGACATCAAACCAATTATGCAATCCACTACCAGACCCAACCCACTTACATACCGGGAAGATATAAAGAGTGTGAGGAACCTGTTTCAAATAAAGCACTAGAAATCAATGAAGATATGAGAATCATACCTCGAACAATCCATGGTCCAACCTCACTACGAACCTGAGTTGGATGAAAGGCATGAAACTATCATGTTCCCCTAACATGGTCCCCACTCCGAGTCCCTTGAACTAAACTACCCTACTGATATGGATGCTCTTATCTTTAAGAACCATTTCTTCCACCCAGAATAGAAAATCTAGTAGAACTCCAACTGCCTTCTCGGTATGGGTTAGTATACACCCTTTTCACACTATACATCGATCATGACCCTCCATCTCTGCCCAAATACCTAGGTTTCCCTACAGAGCGTCTATACATGTACCACCTTTCCACACTCTTAGCACTCTACTAATGGTCAAAAAAACTAGATTCTCATGAGTCCCGACCTATCGCACTGATAGCAGATCACATGACTACTTCCTGAAGAGGTTGCTCCAGTCAACTCGTTGACCTATCCACCACTACCATAGGGAAAATTATCATAATGGTGATTCTGTATATAATAAGGCACAACACTAGATCTCCCAAATGAAACCAATTTCCGACAACTAGAAGACTCCATTAGGATTCCCACATAAATTTGAACCTGATTCAATACCTCAACAAACCTATTAGAAATAAATATAGTTACATGGGACTTGATCACACATATATTTGTATCCAAAAAATTCTTAGCTACATCCACCTCATCTCCTATCAATGATAGATAAAATTACTTTAATTATATAAATAAACCATCATTATTCATCACCATAATATTTCCCAGAGTCAAGTACATAAACTCTATAAATTTCCTTTACCTCAGGGTCTCTGGGTAAAAGTTCTCTACGAAGTTCTCCTAGAAGTCCTTCCATGCCATTCTCTCTAGGTTCTCATCCCTGGTTGGATTTCCCACCAATGCTTCATTGGTCTTCATAACATGTAGGCTTCAATATTAACCCACCTTTTAGGAGGAGTCTCTAAGTAGTCTAGTATTTTTGAGTTGGAATCAATTTATAAATAAGATACCTCAGGGCCACCCACTATAGAAAATGTCAGAGGGTGATGCGGCTGAATCTCTTTCATGGAATCAAATATACTTGATGCATCCCACCCTAGGTTTCTCTCTTATAAAGTGCATAAAGTGGGTAAAGTTATCATATTGCTTCTCTTCATCCTTTTACCCAGAACCAATGAGAGATCTTGTCCCACTACTGGATGAACATTCTTGGGGGTTTATTCTTATCTACTCACTGGTAAAAATCATCAGGATGGAATCTCTATACAATTTCAAAAAATATCTCAAAACACATAACATACTATTTCAAAAAATTACACAAAAGAAGGCTAAAAGGCCATAAATATACCACTCTATATACACTATATCAAGGTCCATAACCATAAATACTTAGTATTCTCGCAATCCATATCCTTATCCATGGATAACATTAAGTAAACCAAACATTCAATTACACTATGAATTAGACGCCATTTTCACCTTTTTTATTTAACACCTCATAGTTAAAACCAATCACATTCTGTGAGTTCCTAACATAATGAATGCCACATAAATATTTAGTTCCTAAAATGATGCATGCATATACAACTAGTCCATCAATAAAAACTTATAAACCAATAACATCACACAATAAGTTCATCACCTATGGTGTAATAACATCCAACGCTAAAAACAAACATTGAAAATAATAATCCTACACTAGGTACTTGGGTCCCCCCCCCCACAAGGGTTAGATACTCCCAAGAACATGATCATTATAGAGGCCCAAAATATCTTAATCCAATTTCCACCTTAATGAATATTAATGTAATAGAAAATAAAGGCCTCTTATACCACTTTGTAATTTCCTGGTTCAGGTGCCACTAAACTGTTTCCACAGGATGATGTGATACATGAACCTAAGTGCACCTCCCCTTATGCTATAAGTAGCTGACTAAAAGTAAGGGTCTAATGAAAAAAGTGGGTAGACTATAAAATATTTACCATAGTAAACCAACATCATAATTAAAGATAACTGATGGAATGAAATAATAATAAATACCAAAGTATCACATTTCATATCTCCTATTGATGAAGTACCAGAAAAAGATAGTAATGTGTGAAATTCCATGATAGTATAAAGTTAAAAAGTGAAATGAAAATAAGGTACTAAATAAAATCCCCAACTTAGTCTTGAAACCATCTCTTGTCCCCTCATCCATGCACCGTCTCAATGCCCATATAAACAATCTAACATAGGGTGTTTTTCCTCATCCTGATCTACATCAATAAAGTTAGATCTGGTATCTAAAAATAGAATGAGTGGGGTGTGAGTAAAAATTAGTACACCACCACCAATTGTGTCTACATTAATATCCAATCTAAAAAACTATATTCATAAGTATATTATACAATAAACAAGTAGTGGTTAGACTTGGTTTCATTATTTAACATTATCTAAATTTTCCACATTCATTATCAATTCAAATTATTACCCATATCCATCATACCTACATCAGAACATGCTTGTAATCTGAACAATATTTTATAGGGGTCACAAGTAAATATATAAGGAGAATTAGTACAAGTATCCTAAAAGGATTCAAAACACCATGTTTGACCATCCCAACCATGATGTGGAACGCTATGTCCATTATCACAAACCATGATATGGAACACCATGTCCATATCCTTAGATTCAGGAGCATCAATCCATCCTCAAAAACATCTTATGTATATGGGTGATTTGATCATAATTCTATCCAACCCAAGTGAGAGGAGCATTAGTCCAACATCCCACCAACCATTACTCATATTTCGATGATCAACATTAATAACCACTTATCACCACATAAAAACAAAGGTTCACATTTTTATTTTATCAAATTTTCTTGTTTAATAACATTCATAATTTTCTCAATTCTCATAGAAATCTCAATTTACCATTTAAGAACATTATAACCATTTTTCACCCCTTTCAAGATATTTTAACAAATTAGCATTCCTCTTCAACCATTCACCGTATTTACCCATTTATACACCATAAAAATACAACTCTTTCAAGTTTATCCAAAACCTCATTTATACCATGTTTACATTCCAAACACAATTATCATTGGTTCAATCTCATAAAACCCCAATTAATCATTTAAAAACTCAATTCACGTGTTTAATGTAATATAACACCCCATATGTAACTATTAGCCTAATCCAATCATCCTCAACGAATCCAATGGGATCATGAGGGGTAAAAAATTTCATTTAAATAACCAATTCATCATTTATTATTAATGAATCAAATTCATAGTATTAAAACACAAAATTAAAACCACATAAAAAATAAACATTAATAATATGGGATATAACTTGTATACCACCTACTTCAAGTTTTTAGAAAATCTCCCACATAACATTATCCCTTAATTAAAACTAGAAAAACCTTTAAAGTCCAAAAATAAAATTTAATGTAAATATGGTTTTAGAGGATTCAGATGGATAAGAAACAACACACCATGGTTATTCAAGAAAATATAAGTAAGTGGACTGATAGACTCACCCAGATCTTTAATTCACTACTAATTGTGCTTCAAATGGATAAAAATCAAAGGAAAACAATCATCGGGATGCTTAGGAGTAATGGTTCATAAACCTTAGCTAATGTAAGATAAAATGAGAGAAAAATATGGTAAGATTTCATAAATTCCAAGGGGGGTGGAAAATCCCCCTCTTTAAATGAGGTGTATGGTTTTACTACATGGTTGGAGAAATCTTGTGCCAGCAGCGTGACACCCTCTATCCAAGAGGGCCCCCTGTATGCATTGTTTGTTTGGGACTCCAACATGGTTTCAAAAACTATGTGGTGTATGTGAACCATCCAATTTCTAATGGAGTTAGGCCACATGTTTTCCTGGGACCTGACGCATGTTTAGTACTAACTGTGTTCCAACCATTCTCGCATCAAAGAATGACCTCCTTTCAAACATTTTACATGACTCTAACCCTTAGAACACCCATGATACCTATTACAATCTTGGAAAGCATTTTATTATCCAATTTAAATGAATATAAATAAAAATTTAAATAATAATGTGCCTCCTTTAATATTTAGGATCTTACATCTTATCTTTCTCAAAATATTGTTCAAACATTTATTCAAGTGAAGATAAAAGAAGCATAGAAGGATGATGTTGAGCTAGAAAAAGAGGGTGTGAAATTTTTTTAGTCCAAACATTATTGTGTTGGAATGATAAGTTCTAAGAACCATTTATGTGTTTTATCTATATCATATTTAAATAAGGATCAGATGGATGAATGTTATATTCCTTCATTCTATACTCATCATGTAAGTATTAAGTTGTATATAGATTTAAAAGAGTATTTATAATTGGATGAAATTAAAAGTGATATTTTAGATTATTTTTTTTAGTTTATTATATGTTAGTAATTCAAGACTAAAATATATAATTATTAGGGGATTTTACAACCATTACCCATACTAGAAATGATAAAATGTCACCATGTATTTTTTTCATTAGACGTCTAAAGGGAATAATTCTATATGTGTTGTATTCAATCACCTTATAAAGTCAACACACTTAACTTAAATTAGAGAAGATTTATTTCTTGATAATATAACTCAGCTATAAATTAAGAATGTTGTATGATTTCATTATTTACCGTTATCAATTATATCTGATTAGGATCATAGTTTTACCATAATGTTTTGGATAAGTATTCAACAAGCTCTAGATAACACGTTAAGTTTTAGCACAACTTATCATCCATAGGCATATTGTTAGTCTGAGAGGACCATTAAAACTCTAGAATATGTGTTTAGATATTTATCTATGTATTATAAATGTGTTTGAGATCAATACCTTAATTTGGTGGAATTTTCATAAAATAAAATATCTCAATCCAACTTTTTGATGGATCATTATGAAGACCTCTATGGTAGGAAGGGTAGGATTCCAATATAATGGAATGAAGTTGGATAAATAAATATTTTGGGTCCTGATATAGGTAAGGAAATTGTAAATAGGGTTAGATACATTTAACAACACATAATATTAGATCATAGTAAATAAAAAAGTTATACTGAAAATCATCATAATGATATAGAGTTTGAAGTTGGTGATAAGGTATTCCTATAAATATATCCTTGGAAGAAGGTGATGAGATTTGGAATATTTGTAAATCTATAACCTAGGTATATCAATTATTCTAAAATTATTTATCGCATTGTGGTGGTGTCTTATCGATTAGCACTTCTACCAAATGTGTCTCATGTTCATGGTGTGTTACATGTATCTCTCATGAGGAAGTACATAACTGATCAATAACAGGTACTAAAACGAGAGGTTATACCACCAGTGAATTATAATTATTATAAATAAAAACTACTCAATATTCTGTATCATATAGATAACATGATAAAAAACTATACCACTCACTTGTTCAATGTTTTTTGGCAAAAACACAAATTTGAGGAAGCTACATGGGAACCTGAGGATGTGATGAGGTAGAATTTTCCATATATATTAGTGTCATAGTGAAAATTTTTAAAGGATAAATTCATTTTAAGAGGGTATAATGTAAAAACCTTATATTTTTAGGAAATATTTATTTTTAATTAATGTTTTTTCGTTGATATCTTGTGTTACACATATAAAAAGTTTAAACGAACTACATAACATTATAAAAAATACTATGTGTCCATTATCACCTAGTCATTTAATTTGATGGTACAAATTTTAATAACTAAATTATGGAAAATATATGGCCTATAGATTTATAAAATTTATTCATTAGTTATTCAATTATTATAATTTTAAAAAATTATTTGAAAATATAAGTGATGTTTTTTCAAAAAACAATATGCGTGCAATATGTTTTCATTAATAAATTAAAATAATCTATATTGGTGAATTTTAAGTAAATAAATGTATTATTTACTTGAAAAAATGTTTTAAATATTCAAAAAAATTGTTTTTCTAGGTATATGATAAGAATAAATCCAGCTTTATGCTTAGAAATGTATTTTTTTTCTTTCTAAAAAGCAGTTTAATCTCATTTTATGAACATAATTTAAAATTAACATTTTTCACTTATAGGTATTGGATTAGATAAATTAGATTACATATTTAGAATAAAGAGATTCAAATTTTTTAAATAGACCCATTTTATTTTTGGTCATTAACTATTGTAACTATGGTAAAATTTATCTCCTTAATAAAGGGTAAATCGAGTTAATCTAGATTAAAAATAAGTTATAAGGACTTGGTTATTCATCGTAATTCTTATTAGATGGTGGAAATTATACCATTATCACCTTATAATATAAATTTATTATTTTAATGGAAACATTTACGTGATAATGGTTTAAATATTATTTAAATCAATGAATATTAGAAAATGTAACTCTCTTTATTTTAAATATATTTTATTTGTTGACATGGGGACAAAAATAAGTAATGATTAGAACTAAATGTATATATTGAGCTTAACAAATTTAATTTCATGTTATAAATATGTTTTTAATTTCTAGTAATTATACAATTAACTTGATTTCTTAAGAAACACTGATGTAATATTTCATAATACTATAAAAAATATAATAATGGATTTTAAAAATATTAAAACTGATATAATTTGAATGAGTTAAAATTATACATGAATTTTGTACATATATTTGACATACTAGGGTGTTTTGAAAGAATTATATTTGAATTTTAACTTTTTATTTATTTCTTTTGAGTCAAATTATATAAAGATTTCCTAAATTATAAATTATGGTACTTTATCAAAATAATATTTTATTAAATTGTATAAAAATTAAATAATATTTAAATAATATAGATAGATATTTTATTATCTAAAATATCATAACTTCCCCACTTGATAGAAAATATTCCCTATATAAGTAAAAAAGTATAACCCTTTAATATTTAAATACTTGTTACTTTAATTAAAATTAAATTTGGTTAAGTAAGGGTTAATAAAAAAGATAAGGTTTAAAATGACACCAAAACTTATCTAAATTCTATTGCTTGATGATATTTCTACTCTATACTAACTTATATTTGAATCCATATACATTTAGAGGCATTTACATAGGTAATTAATTTATTATAATTTCATCTTTTAATAAATTCTAAAGATTCCCCGCATATCATTTATAAAAGACCTCGCCATCCCTCTCTAGATAAGATCTGAAGGATTCATTTCAAAGAAGAGGTAATTGTCTTAAGCGATAAATTTATTTTATACTCTTTCTTACCTTCACTAAATATATGGTATTTATCATAAAATAATGACTTAAATAGCATCAATGTGATGAAATGCAATTATTATTATGGAAAAACCATTATACACCATCTTTTCCATCAAATAATAAGTGAAAGTATTTATCTACCATACGTATGGATTACCATCTCCATATAGTGATACAATTAATTTTTAATCACCATATTTTCTAGATGTGTATTTTTATGGGTTTAATATTTAAATGTAATATTTATGAAATAATAATACTTATAAATATATAATACCACATTTACCTACATACCATCCAATCATTTAAGAAATGGTAACATCATTTGTGTGTACATGTGGACTACCACCTTCACGAAGTGATGTGATTAATTTTTCATTTATATTTTAATTTGATTGTAATGATAATTAATTTTATAAATATATATGATATATTTGATATGATAATTATCTTTTAAAGGTTAATTAATATTTATCTTTTCTATCCGTCAAAAAATAAAAACAATGTTCATGCGTACTTACGACTTACCATCTCTATAAAGGGTGTAATTCATTTTTATACCAATAAAATTTATAGATGCCTCTAAATATGAATATAATGAATTTATATGATATTTATATCATTATTAATATTCAGTAAGTGATCGATCTAATAAAAATGTACAAGGAGAGAAACTACTAAGGTGAAATACTCATGACAAATGAAACAGGTAACACCAAAAAATGATGATTTTAATAAGGAATTATTGATAAAATGGGGTGTTGAAATGTTATAAATGGATCATATATGATATTATAATTATTATAATCATTATATTATAGTAATATATTAATTATAAATTTATTATATATGAGGTTACATTTCTTTCAAAGTAAGGAGAAATTAAGGTAAGTCATTTTCATCTCAATTTTCTTCCAGGAGAAACATTCCATATTCACCACATGTTTCTTTTATATAGTGAATATAATTCTAATGATTGTATTTAATGATTTTTCTCTTGAAAATTATAGGGTATAATTATTCATAAATTCTTATTTATTTCATGGGGCTTACGATTCAAATTTCCTCAAATATATAATAGTTTTATGTCACAATATCATGGTTTATTGGGATTGATTGTGAATATACCTCTAATGATGAAATATTATGAGTTATCTCTAGATAAACTTATGAATTTTCTCATACTCTGGTTATTTCATTAAAATACATTTTTTTTCTTTCATTTACCTCATCTTATGTAATGAAGAGTCTTAAAATATTTTTTTAAGGAAAATCAACTTCATTTCCTTCTATTGTCAAAAAAATATTTCTATCATATCCATGGATTATAAAAATGATTTAAATGTGTTTTTTACTATTATCCTATGATTTTTTAAAATCATTTTTACCCATTTTTTAATTTTTACAAAACAAATTGAATGGGATATTTTGTTGTTTTTCAAATGAGTAACTTTGTGACTTTTCCAACAAAAATATAGAAGGATGTTTTTTATCTTATATGATATGAATATTTTTTATTACCATCATAAAAAAAATATTTTAAGATTTATTTAGAGGTTTACATGGTTATTTTTAATTAAAAAAAATTTCATTTAAATTTTTTCCATTTTTTATTAGTTGATTTCATAATGGAATAGTTATTTTTTAAGAATGTTTTAAAGATATTTAAATAATATTTATATTTACCAATGAAAATAGCCTTCAATGTTGCTTATGATTTACTAGTAATATGATCCAATAATATCATAATTATTCTTTCTCTATATGGTTTATGTTTATTAAGACAAGATATTTATGTAACCAATTTCTTTTCCATGGGTTATACTATAATGAACTGTTTCTCAAATCCATTTCTTTTCTTGGGTTATGATATGGTGAATTATTTATGATATTTTGGAACACATGCGTATTATTTTTATCATGTGATGGGTTGGAACTGTATCCCCTTAAATTTCATTGGGTATGTATGGATATCTTCTTAGATAAATAGGATTGAAATAGGAATTGAACCCAATTATGTAAGGGACTCTATCCTCTATGATAATCTTAGTAGAGAACCTTGACTACTATGATGGTTTGGGGAGTAAACCTATTCCACTATGACAGTCTTGGAAAATATAATTCATTACTAATTAAATGGTTTTTTATGCTTATATGTATTCCAAAATTCCATGTCTTATTCCAATGTTATGTTGTCATGGCTCAGGTTCTTTGATTCCTTTATGATTAAATTATTATAAATTTTTAAGCTTTGTGTAATGACTTATGATTATGATATATGATATGCGAGGTAAAATTTTTTGAAATGCTAATATCAAGTTATCATAACCATTTTCTCTTGTTATGATTATTTGATCAGTGATATCTCCCTTGTTTAACCTTACTGGTCATTATAACTTACACTTTCTTATGTTTTATTTACTATGTTTTTAAGAAAGGTTTTTTTTATGATACGTCTATGAAGGGTGATAGTTATGAAGCTATTAGTGGGAAATGATACTAAACAATTATAAACTAGTTGTTTGTGTTTGAATGTCTCCAAAGATATTATACCTACAACAGTCTAGCATGGATCATTATATTATTTAAATAATATTCATATATTTAGATGTAATATCTATGTATGAAAAGTATGGGTTTATATACTCTAATAATTAAATTAAATAAATTAATTAGCATTATAACATATCAAATCATTCCTTAATTATAATAATAATAATATGTCATGAATTTTAATACATGTTTTATAATAAATAATTTTAATATATTTTTATTTAATTTATGGTTTATTTTTTTTTTAATTTTACTAGTGAGGATTCATTTTATATATTAATAATATATTAACATTTAACTTGAAATATAATAAATTATATCATAGTTCATTTTAGTTTGGTATTGTGTGCAATACAATCTATGAAAATAGGTATTTATTTAATTAATAATTATTATTAAAATATTGGGGTTGTACAAATTCCTCCACTTCATAGTGAGCCATAAATGTGTCGAATTCAACATGGGAAGAGCAAGGAAATCATGGGCATGAAACCTCCTTCAAACCTAAATAAGTTAAGAGGGGTCCAAGTATGACTCAACTATATCAAATTATTCCTAGGTAATCTTTAAACTGAGTGTTAATAATTCAAAAAGATTATACTAAGTATAGATACCTATTAGTGGGACACAGATTTCTAAAGATCCTTTATAGATAAAGAAATACATTTTGTGCTCAGAGGTTTTAATTCCAATAATAGAAGGAAAGATACAAATCCTATATGTGGAAATCATAATGGTATCAATTTTTTAACTTCATGTATGGAATAATTATGTAGGGAAAGAAATAAATCTCTAATATCTAATAAAAATGATCTGGGATACCTAGAATTGATACTCTAACACTGAGAAAAATTATTTTTTGTTGATTCTCATAGTCCAGAAACAGTGAGACTATGTAAAAAATCACAATATTTATTATGTATCTTGAATTGTTACACTCAAATACATCCTCAATAATCCAATACTGATTTTATGTTTTAAATAATGGTTAGTTAACATACAATATTTTGATATTAAGTTCATGTTAAAGAAGGAAGTTAAACAGTAGGCATTACAATACATTCTGGTTGTGTATCCCTCCAAAGAAAGAACCCTAGTGAATACAAAACTCATTAAAATAGAGATTTTCTCTATTCACGAAACTCCCAAATCATGGGAGATATTATTTTATGTCGCATCAAAAATCCCAAAGGGAAGAAGATTGAAAAGTACAAAATTTAAAAGAGTTATCTTGGGAATTTTCCTCATTAATCCAGTAAAAGTCATTCTTCCATATTCCTTTGTGAAATATCTAGACTACACTATTGATGAAACATAATACCAAGATCTCATTATAGTCTTGGAGATGTACCTACAAATATGATTTTCTTTATTGAGTATCAAGGTGACTCTGAGTTGGTAGTCAATAAATCTAATAGTGAATATGACTTTAAGAAAGAATAACTAATCTCCCTACTTGATTAATTACAATGGATAGTGGTATAATTACCCTATAATCTAGCACCATGTGACATCCCTCATTCATTTATTTCTCATACTAATTCATTGGATAATATATCCACAACCCCAGTGGATCCAGACTTAGATGAAACAATCATCTCCATCATGCACTGCAAGGTGGTATCTTCATTCATTGGAAGTGACATGGAAGAAATTAATGAGATTAACACCACCCCTAGTGTAAGGTTAGTAATTATCATTTCAAACTAATACCACTATTTGATATATTTCTCAAATATTGGACTACCTCAAGAGAATAATTATTATATTATAGAATTCCAATAAAGAGAGGATCTAAGTGTAGGAAGCGAATTCCAACCTCTATGATGGCCCAAATTCTAAAAAATGCTCTATAAAAGTGGATTTGATGCAGTCCTTTTCATATATATTGAAGGGTGAATACCCCCACCATTATCTAGGAAGTCCATGTCGAAACCTAAAGTGATCATTACACAAGAACCACAATATCACATTAAATAAAGGTACTTTGATGCTTTTGGACATCAATGATACAAGACTGTAGGGAATTCACTAGAAAATTCTATGCCTACCAGATACATTTCACTTTTACACATAATCCCCAAGAGATGTTTCATACATATAAATATTATCATACATTTTTTAACTAGTGAATAGATTTTATTGGTCCATACTCCTCAGCTACATCTAGGTAGTTCAAGTACATCCTTACTACCACTCACTTATCCTCAAAGTGGGTTAAGACTCTATACCTCAAGGAAGTTATGATGACGTCTATAAAAATTTTCATGAATCCAAAAATCATTAACATATTTGGTGTCCCTCACGCAATATTTATGTACAACTAAAACAATTTCCACTATTCTAAATTGAAAATAATGCATCAGGAATATAATATTTAGTCTAACCACTCATCTCTCTACCACACAACAATAAATATATAGATAAAAGATTTTAATAAGAACACAATTAATATATTTAAAAATGTTAGATAGAGACTAAATTCCTTTTTTATAAAAACTATCACATTCTTTGTGATATTACCATACCACAACTTGTGCTTATATGTATGTTACCCCATATTCGTTTGTATATGGGATAAATGTAGTATTATTCATTGAGGTTCAACCACCCTAACTCCGAATAAATATTTTCAATCAGTTTTCTAAAGATGAATGGTCTCAAAAGTGGTTGGATGAGTTGGAGTAGCTTGATTAAAATTTTGTGACAATGGAAAACCTATCAAAAAATATTTTCATGATCATTTTATGTGATATTTTATCTCCACTAATTCCTTAAAGGAGAAATGGTGATATCCCACATAACTCTAATGATACTACAAAAAAAATTAACTGAAGATTGAGCTAAAGTGGAAAGGACCTTACACCATACACAAAGACTACGCCAATAGAGAGTATTCCTTAATCATAATGGATGGATATCATATCACACCTAACAAAAATTTTAGATTTCTAAATAAATAATTTTTATAACTTCATGTGGGGTTTATTTCTTCCTGAAAGAATGGTGTTAAACTAAAAAGAATAATGTACCAGTAACATGAAATTAAAATATATGATAATTTACTTTCTATATGATGTTTAAAATCATAGCCCATGTCTATGTTATATAAATAAAGTATATAGAACTAAAATCCATTTTTCATGACATAAAACTACATGATGTGCATTAGAAATTCCATTAACATTTTATCTAGTTCAATATGAGTAATCTTATTTTTTCCACTTATTTATAACATTTAGTATGACTCGTGTGAGATTAATGGAAAGAACCTTATAAAACTATATCCATGGATAGGGGTTAAAAATCTATTAGTCTAATGTTACTATAGCAAGGCACTGTAATAGTACTATTTAAATGGATATACTATAATAGTGGTTGCAGGTAATTTAGCTGGTTACTTTAGAAGAAACAATACTATTATAGCATGGGAAAAGTAGAATTAGTATTCACTGGAGGTCCTCTAGGATAAAAAATTGTCCTTCGGTCTTTGAATAAATGATTTTATGCCCCAAGTCCTTACAACCATCTTGTAATGGGATTTAATTCCCTATAAGACTACATGTCATTTAATGGGTCTCCTCTACCCAAAAAAAGTTCCTTTATTTAAAAAAAAGTGTCTTTGTCCCTAAATTTAAAAAAAATCACTATGTATAATAGAAAGAAACAAAACCCTTTCATCATGATATAAACCAACATGAAATGAAGATACACAATATATAACATATCATATTGTTTGGGAGGGAAGGGAAGTACTTTTCCCCTTTATGAAAGATAGATTTGTGTATGTATTTTTAGTGCATGCTCCCTTCCCCCATTTTTAGGTGAAACTAAAATAAAATTCCTTATATAATAAATATACATGGATTTAATCTCATTGTTTTAGGATACACAGTGATGTACAAACTATCAGGCTAGAAAAAAAATTCAATTATAACACTCTATTCATATTGGTTTTCCTCTCCTTTCTAAACCTCGGTGATTGGATCTCTTCACTCACATCAGATTTTCATCCACAATCTTAGTGATGGGGGGAATCTATTCTATTTTTATATATGAGATAGATTGATGTAAAAGACTATATCATGGCCCAACCTATATGACCATAAACTTCTTAGAATTGAAAATTTAATCAAACTTATATCTCTCTCATAAATGATCTAGATCCATAAAGTAACCCCCCCCCCACCACCTCCTTCATCATATATTTATCTGTTTTTAAACCCATAAAAAGTTACCATTTTATCCATTAATATCTTAGCATTTTTCATTTCTTCATGTGCATCAGACTATTTAGTATACTTGTATTCAGATGGAACAATATAGAAGCCCAGGTAGCATAACTATAAACCTTGAAACACCCTAATCATTATTACATAAAATTAAAACACATGAAATATGTTTAAACTTATATAACCTTAACCTACATAGAGATTACTACTCTATTCTTTATTTATATATATAAGATCCACATTTGTGTAGGTGTTCCTAGTTCATGACATACTTCCATTCATCAGTTTGTGGTGAGAAAAAATTCCCATTTATACAATAAAACTAAACATGTATTAAAGACTATTAATACGTGATATTTAGTTCTTCCTAGATATCATATCCTAGGCCCAATAAAAAAATTTCTTTATTATCACCCTTGTTTTCCTTATACGAGAGCTAGATCCATGTGAGAGTCCTCAATGCATGTTTTATTTCCTTTTTTTCACTCGCACAAAGATAAAATACCTTAATTTTTATTTAATAACTATATATGTCTTGATTCTCTTGTTTTATGAAATTTAGGTATGCCTATTCTAATTGTACTAAGACCAACTACTATAAACTCAATCAAATTCTGACTTCATCCTGATACTTAGTCAATATTCATCCATGTTGGGTTTCCCCTCAACGGGTTCAACTATGAGATGAATCTATCATATTCAGTGCACTTACCAAATCATTTCAAGACCTCTAGTGTATGGTTTTGTATATATTAACCTTTTACTTAATTAACATGTCCTTAATTCTTTGGATTATAGTCATCCATCCTTAAACAGCATGATCCAAGTCTAGGCTATATGAATGTAAATAGTATTGCACATGGTCTTAGTCAAATGACCTTTATTTTCATGATATATGGACCATCCCAAAAGACCATAAATATCTTATAGTGGCTTAGCCTATGTGTTCTAATCTTTTAATATGATATAAATATTCATAAAATACCATCAATAGAACATATAACCCCCAATCTATGATACCATAGTGAACAAAATAAAATTTCCCCTCTCATATCTAAGAAAAAAATATACACAGGAGACTTCCACATATAGTTATTTATCCTTAAAAATATGCTACTAAATTCCTCCATCCACTAAAGCCATAATTTTATAAATACATAATGCATATGGTCACATATTACACTAGAAATGTCATAGTTCATCTAAGCTATGACATGAAAAAACATCAGATCCTGATCATATCAATTCATAAAGAATTCCAAAAAAAATCACAACATGATGTTAACCTTCATGCTAAAAGTTACATTGTATTAAGTTAAACTATTGAACTCCTTTATCATGTTCATATGATGATAAACTACTTGACTTTTGGTCCACCTTGCATGACCCAAAAATTATTATATTGGCCCATACATTATAACTATTCTTCCTTATATGAGATTCTGGTCTATATAGAGGTTAATAATATACAAGACCTTACACTTGGACAAAATACCCCTTTTCCCTAATACTCCTATTATTTTGGATACCCACATTCATATTTATCTATGAATCAATGCATTTACCCAAATATAACTTTGTGGTTCCTTCTGTTTAGAATACCATACTAAGACAAAAAAATCCCTCTCCCATGAATTTGAGATTGATCAATTCAAGGTATACACATTGGATAACTATATATTCCTTGATTAGTAATGTTTTACGATATGTAGTGATGATAGACCTAAATATTTTAGACCCATACATAATTAATCATCCATAAATAATTAATCATCCATGCATAGTCTTTTAATATCCCTAGACAACCAAATGAGGGTTAGTTTAGCATTTGAATTTTCTAACTATCCTTTCAATGTTTCCTTTTGTAATTCACACATCACATATTAATTGATTTAATCATTGAAAACATCCCAAGGATATCGATAACAATTGTATTTATCTATAAGGGACACCTCTATTTTTTAATGAACATCGATGCTGTTATATTCGACCCAGACAACTAGAGGTGTATTCATCCTATTAAAAAGGTCTCCTAATATCTATATCATTATGAAAACATCATATTTCTAGCCTTAATTAGAATATTGGTCAATAGTAATCATCTCAATACTTATCCCATCATTAATTCCTAATTTAAATACCTAAAATAATTATTTTCATCTTTTTTATTCCCCATTCAATGGTATTGGAGAACTATTTGTACTTAAACCCCATCTATGATATCATATCACACCCTTTGTTATTGGTTTAATCACTAAAACCTTAAACTATGTTCACCCCTTCTTGTAATTGTCTATAGTATCCCTCAGATTTTTAATTTATGTCAATATTTTCCTTTATCTAGCCACATAATATGTGTCACCCACATTGGTCCAATAACTATGATGTGGCCTCAGTTTCATAAAAATTTTCACATTCTTTTTTGTGATATATTGATATTTTAATGATGAAATGTACATTATTTAGAGAATTATTGAATTTTCATTATTTTTTAATTAAATAGTGATTATTTCTATTTGGTTGAATGAAAATTAGTTATTTTAATGCTTAAATACTTAATTTATCATTAGACTAAGTTCTATATTTTTTTATAAAACACTTTGATTCAATTTAGTGGAACATAAATTTAAATAATGCTTTGATGTGATTTTGATGTTGTTGGAATTAATATTTTAAAAATTAAATGTTTTTAATTTTGATATCTATTTTTGGAATTCGTTTTTATTTATCACATTTAATATTGTAATTTTATTAATTATTCAATTTTTTGAATTTTATTTTCATTTAGAATTTATAAATTTTATCATAGTGTTATTTTCTATTAACAATCCAGCTACATAAATTTATATTTTAAATTTTAAGGCTTTAATAAAGGTTACTAAAGGACTATATAGGGGTAATAAATGCTTTATAATGGATACATAATGGTTTAAATACCTACATAAGGGTACCTCTATAGCCTTAGGGACTCATGTAAGGATCATGAAGACTTATGTCAAGGTATCCCCCTTATCTCAAAAGTCATGTAAAGGTAATACATGAACTTGTATAAGGGTAAGCGACGAATAACTAATCTATGTCACAAAAACCAAAACATCCCAAAGGCTAAGTCAAGGTGATCCCATTCATTAACACATTAAAGAAGGGAGATTATGTGTTACATAATGGTAAAATCAATTGTAAATGAGATACATCCTGGTATCACAATGGTTTCAAATTTTTATAAGGGTGTCTTGATATTGTCAAAAATTTCATCAAGGTACTTATGTCAAGGTGAATTTCAAAATTTCTAAAGTTTATACAAAAAAAATTAAAACATGTGATGCATTAAATTATCAAATAAAATAAAAAGTAAGAAGGTGGATCAATCTGATGATTGGAATGCCAATGAATCCACTTAAAATTAAAGTTATAATGATTGAATTGATCCATAAAATGTTTCCAAGTTTTAAATGTTTGGATTGAAATCTTAAACCGGCATGGGAGGAGCACATTAAGTTAGACAAGTTATACTCAATTCAATACAAAAAAAATATTATGATTAGTAAATTATTCCATTTGGAGGCCTTTGACATGATGCTTAGAGTTGTTTTCATATGATATAAGTGTTGGGAGTGGTTATGTTTTAGATTTTTCTAGGATTAATAAAGTTAAACCAAATGAATATGAATATTAAACAAGAATCATTCCATGTTTTTGTTGTTTCCTTTTAGAATAGTTTGGGAATGCTTTCTTATTCTGGTTTTCAATTTGGGAATGAGCATTCCTCATTCAGCATTCCTTATTATAGGGACTATCATTCTGTAATTATGACTTCTATTTTGTAAATTAAAATATTTATACTCTTCTTATTCATTGTTTGGTTACCTCTACATATGGAGGGCCGATTTCCCATCACCTCCTAGAGGTGGATCTCATATCTACTTGGAGATCAAATATCAAGTTGATCATTATCCTCTTATTTTTCCTTATCCATGAGTGATGGTGAATTGGTGATATACGACGACACATTTAACTACATAATTTTTTTTTCTGCCACTCTTCCCTTATTAATTTTTCTATTTTCTATTTTTTTATTCAACGGAGTATCCTAATTGTGGTTTTTTTTCTAGATTATCTTATTAGGATCATTTTAGATTGTGACACATCCTTACTAAAATGAAAATGTTGAATTATTATTATTATTATTGTAGTTTGGGAGAGTCTCTCCTGTATTATAATATATTTCATGAATGAGTGTCTATTATTTTGGTTGATTGAGGTGTTTAAGTTGAGACATAAATCATGTAATGGGTGAGACTAAGTGTTAATGGTTTAAATCCTTTTGTAGGTATGTGATAGGTAATGGAAAGTGGAACATTATAGGGTATGGTTTGGTCTCTCAGTAACACTTCATTCTCACTCTGTGTGCCTATTTCCTTTTTTTACTTTATTTATTGATCCTATTTCCATATTTTTTTAATTCATTATTTATTTCATTCAAAATCAAAAATAAAAAACTATTTTAGAGTAATTATGATAATGAACACACTGAATCCTTGGGGAGACCCTGAGGATAGCCACTTTACTATATCTATATATTTTTAAATTTATTTATGATTAGACCCATGATATCCAAATTCAAAACACTAAAATTATTTATGGGGTGACTTTGATGGTTAAGTTGGGATATATGACAACATGTTCCCTCAAGGAATTTTTTTACTATTATTCTTCCCTTAATATTATTTATCTTCTACATTTTTTATTGATAGTGTTTCTTCAATGTATTCATGTAATTAGATGATATTAGTGGGATCATTTTATTATATGAGACACCACTATAATAATGAATCTATTGAGAGCTTATAGTTTCATTTTGGTAGATCTCTTCATGTATTGAAATTCATTCTATACATAAGTGTTCATTATTTTGGGTGAGATAGTTTTTTTAGTTGATACATCAATCATACACTGAGTGTGTTCATGGTTTGAATCATTCATCGGTTTTGTGATATGCACCATATATTGGATCATCCTAAGGGTGGGTTTGGTTTCTCACTAACACTTCTTTCTCATTTTTCATGCATATATTCCTTGATTTTTATAAATATATTTCTCCTATTTTCTATTATTAGTTTTCATAGTTTCTTTAATTATTTTAAAATAATAATAAAAACGAAAAAAATAATTTAGAGTAATTTCTTTTCTTGAAAAACTTCATTCGTGATTCATCCATGAAGTTAGTAGTTGTACTATATCTAGGAGACTTATAAATACATTTATGATCAAGTATATGATAGCCCTATGTCAGACTAAAAACATAGACTATCGACATACCATTTGAAGATGATATATACTAGGATTAAACTCTAAATTTATTCCAGGTGCCTATTTTATCTCATTATATTGGTTATATATCTATTTTGGTTAAAGTTAAATGACCTTAAACCCTAATAACATATAGAAAAATATGTGAAACCTTTAAAATATACCCCCAATGTTCTTAATTTTACAACCCTTAAACTTAAAAATTAAAGTGACATTAAAATAATATGGTTAAAAACATATAAAGGGTGTCCTTATATAATTCAAGATTCCAATATCTATGTTACACCTTTTATGATATATTTAAAGATATATTAAGAAATGAAGAAGGAAAAAATCTTAAACATTCCACCATATATGCCAAGAAAAAGGCCAAATTGTTCTCACTAGACTCACTAGTCTAGGAAAAAGGATAATAAATTTTATTCTCTAACTCTTCACCCTAAATTTATGTTTAATAAATGGTGGAATAGACCTTTAGGTTCTCAAAACCTTCTTGATTTTTTTGTTCATATGTGAATCCAGTTTATTCCTTATGTTATCGAATCATCGCAAACCTCCTATGGCCATTGCTAATGAGTGTACTTATATACAAGGGATAGATCTATTTTTATATACATATAGATGCTCAATATGGACCTACATGTGTGCCCAACATATGTATTTCCAATAAGATGCATCTTAATCCAGAGAATAAGGTCCTCTAATTTCTATATTCCGTAACAATATATCAGTGAAACCAATCATGCGAAGGTTTTCTATGGTTAAACCCTATGTACATGTTCTATACCAACGTTTATAGACTCAAAAATTTCATTTTATGATTTACACATCCCATAATATATATTTTTAGGTTTATTTTAATATCCTCAATGTTTTGTACTTGTTTATCATACTCATCCCTAATGCAAGAATACAAAATATTTTTCCTGGATCTTCAATTGTTTTCATTGTGTCACCTTAAACATCATGAAACAATGGTCCAAGAATTATGAACATAAACTATGTTCCCCTGATTCCAATCCTACTTAGTTATATGGGATCCCTAATCTTATTGAACCATAATTAAATCTTGTAATCCATTTTTACTCCTTGTAATCGACTCATTTTATACCAGCCCAACCTAATTATAGGGGTTGAATTTGTTTAGGATACCATGGCCATTGAAGCCATGGAATGACATATATAGAAAGTTAAGGTTCAAAATAAGATTTAAAAATAATAAAATAGGAAAAGTAATTATTTATATAAAGTATTAAAAGTGACTCTTGAAGTGACATGTGTTTAGTGAATTACATGTCCAATAAAAAATCCCAAGAAATCATGAAGTGGAAATTTATTCATGAAGAAATAATATATGAAGATACCAAATAAAACAAAACATATTTGAGATATTGATTATAAACATGAAGTTTTTATTGATAATTATTATTTTTATCATGAACAAAGTGATCCCGAGACCATCAAATGAACTTATTCTCACTCTAGTGTGATTCTATTCCTGATACAAAGAGTTTACCTCATTTGAAAATATCTAAGACTTATTCATGAAGTAGATGTTGTATACAACTCCAAGATAGTGATTTTGAGTCTTTTTAATACTAACATCATTATAATTAATAATTTTTAGATGTTATATGTGATTGAGTTCCCCATACATAGACACCAATTTCTGAAAAGAAGTTTCACAGCACCACCTATAAATACCCAATACCATCCTTTAAATAGAGGAAAATTATTAAGGAAAGGATTATAAAATGGGGTAAGAAGATTTCTGTAATAATTAGGATATTATATTTACTTTTTATAGAATCTTTAAGGGTAATATCTATATGTAATTTTGTAGTTATGACCTAAAGATAATAAGAATATAAAATGATCTCTACGAAGAACCTCCCTTGTGAAACACCCCTGAAGTACCTCCTTTGGGAATCAACTATTGAGATCATATTTCATGAAGAACCACACCATAATATTTATCAAAAATCACCATGTATACTTCATGGGATTATACAATGAAAATTGTTTGCAGATTATTTCTTGAATAGCATCATTCTTTAAAGCTGTCTATATTTCATTCCCTACATTCAACATGTTCCTTTCATGTAACATGTTCCCTGATAAAAACCTGGTGAATGAAAAATTACCCAACAATATCTTCCTAGTTGATTAAATACATGTATCATTTGGAATCCCCATAAAAACTTCACAAATAACTAAAATACTAAGAAAAAAGGCCTCTCTTTTGTTCTATAATTCATACAGGTCTCCTACTTGGGAAATATAAACCAAAACAACATTCATGAACTCCTTCCTCCAATGTCAAAACTATAAAATTAAAAATAATTACATTCTCTAAAAACACCTAACATACATGATTAAGAAATCAAGAATTTCATAATTACCTCCTTCGATCATGTATCGCCTTGATAAAAGGATGATCTTGGACTGTCTTCCTAGATAGATATAACCCTTATAGTGATCACAGTGGTATATCCCTTTGATTACTAGGGATTATTTAATGAGGAAATTATGTTAGCCTCTCTTTGATTGTATTTATCATCTTGGATAAAAAAATAGCTTTTATATCTTTTCCCACTCAATGAGATATGATTTAATTAGATTTCTCAAAAAATATAAACCATATTCATTTTCACATTAATGATTTCTTCACTATAATGTATCAATGAGAAATAGACATCCATACCCAATAAATAGATACTCATGAATATAACCCAATAATTATCTCCTAGTTCATGAGTTTCACCTTGTGACTCCTACTAGGTGTAAGACCCAATATTCATGTATTCACTAGAGTCACCGAAATGGATATACACCTTAGGGAATTCCATGTGTAAGACCCACTCAATTATTCATTGTCTCGTTTTCAATGACATAAATATATTTACTTCATGATGTTAACATGCATGGAATATTCCTTCAACAAAATATTAAACTATTAAACTTGAATTATGTGTGATTTGATTCCTATATTATTAGGAAATGTAGAATAATTAATTTAGGTTCAAACCCAACATTATAACCATTTATATACTTACACTAGTGACATGTTCCCTATTAATCATTCTCTAATTGGGCCATATTACCAATGAGGATATATCCTTATAAATGGACCACATCCCTAGAACCCAATACAATCATATTTCTTGGGGTTCATATTCCATATAAAAAACACATCTGCATTTTTAAATATTCACTATGAGGTCAACTAGAAATTTTATCTCATGAATAAGTCCCACACCAACTATTTCATGGAATATTTTTCCTAAAATTAAACTCTTCATGAGTTTAACTACTTCGAATATATCGTTGTAAAATAAACTTAAAAGGATCAATGTTTCCTGCTACGTGAAAATGAAAAACATTGGTTCTTATACCTTTTATAGATATACATAAAAATACATTCTTAGGGGCCCGATAGCATCACCATAAACACATTACACCTCCCTATATGGAGATAAACACTAGAAATACTTGTTATGTGGATTTAAATAGTAGTGTAATAAAAATAAAAGGAGAAATATATAGAACCTTTTATATATAGAGATGGTAACACCAAAAAAGAACCTATAATACATACAGATGCTCACATTGATGAAGAACCTCTGATATATAGAGATATTCAAATTGATACGTATCGATGATCGATCACTAACATAGTGGTAACTCATAATACACTAGAATATGTGATGGATTCATGGAACTTGTCTTAAATATATAAGAGTGTCCCAAATTATGCAATAATTCACCATTAATGGGTGTAATGTGGCTAAAATCTCATCTTATTGGATAATAAAAAACCCAAGCATTCTGGTTAAAGTCCAAATGACTGAATGTAATTAAAAATTTGGTCTTTATTAACTAAAAACAAAAATTTAGGAATTTCATGTGGTAGAAATGGTAGACTATATATATATCTCTCCCACATTATAGTAAATTCCTATTAATGGTTAATTAAACTAATTACCAGGATGTTATAAATTCATTAATTATCATCATATTCATGGATTGTAATTGTATCCTATATATAATATATAAATATATAATTATATCTATTTTTAGGCATCTAGATGTAATTTAATGAAATTATAAATAATGATTAATCAAAACCATGAAATAAAAATGAAAATTTGATAATTCAAAAAAACATATCATCAATCAATATTATCATTTAATAAATATATTAAATTAATTATAATGATTATAATTGATCAATAATAACATAAATGAATGTATAAAATATTAAAATAAATGATTTAATAATCATAAATTGGTTATACATGAGGTGTTAATGTGATGGTACAAAATGGGTATGAATGTAGGAGGACTCTCAAACTAAAGTAATTTATTTTGTTTTCATCCAATATTTCTATCTCATTAAATATTATTCTTATAAATTTATTTATAAATTTATTTAATTTAATTTTTTATTTATTTATTTTGGGTATATTCATATCTATATTTCATTTGGAAAATTTCTTATCCATATACAATGATTATTGATATTATTTATCTTCCAAATTTATCATTAATTATTATTATGTTGTTTATTCTTCCCCCATGACCTATAATATTCTATAACACCCCAATATTTCATAGTACGTTATCTCGTTAAAGTAATTCAATAGCTTGCACTACACGCAACACCGAGTTCGAGCTTACTACAACTTACCAAACTAGCCGTTCAAAAAGCAGTTATGAATAGTATTAACTAAATTTTAAATCTTATATACTCTATATAATTTTAACATCCATATTATGTGTTTCTTAGACATAATATAATAACAAATTCATTTTTTCAGATAAAAGAAGTATTTTTCAAAAAATGTAATTTTACCGCCTTTTAAAGGCGAACTTTTTTTTAAAACCAATATTTGACACTTTTATATATTCAATTTAATGAAATTAAATTATTCTTTATAATAGGGACATAAAAATTTATTTTGGATAAATTTTTGATACTTTTCTAATAACTTTCATATTTTGATGAATAGTGAAAAATACTATGTTTTAATTGAAAACAGCTTTTTTAATAGAAATAATTTATAGTGTTAAATTATGAATTTCAATGGGTTTGAAGTATAATTATATTATATTTTTATCATTTAATACAATTTAGGTCATTATAAATAATTTCACATTTCAATTTGACAAAAACACATGTCAATCTTTTGATAGTTTTTACTTTTTAAAAACTCGCTTTTTGGTTTTGACAATGGGAATTAATTTCAAATTAATAAATTAAACTTCTATGTTTTGGATTTGGTAAAATAGACTTAATTTTTTAATTCTTAATATTAAAATTATCTTAGGTTGAATTGTTGGTATTTTTTTGAAAACTTTCAATTTTTGATAAATAGTGAAAAACACTCCATTATTATTTAAAACCGACTTTTTATTTAAATAATTATTTATTTTATTTAAATTTATTTTAAGTCAAAATAGATTTAAAATACCTATATAAGTTCAATTTAATTCATTGGAGTCATTTTATAATAAAATCATATGTATAAAATTTTATTGAACTTTTTAACCCTTTTACCCACCTCCTAGGAGCATTTGCAAATTTGCATAAAATTTAATTTTACCTCTTCTGTGAGTTGAATTTAAAAAATCCAAGAAACAAAGTTAATATCAGTAATTAAAATTTGGTTCAATAAGATGAAAATAATTTTTGGTGAATAGTAACTTTTGACTTTTATTTACCACGGTTAAAAGTAAATAGGGAAATTAAGGGTAAAAATGATATCATAATTACCCTAACACATGTCCTAATTCTGTTGGATAAATATAATTCGACCAAAAACAACCTTAGGAATAAAATATGATCTTATTTGGTCCACTTGGATTAGATTAGGATATTTATTATTATTTTATTTAAAGAAGAGTTAAAAGAGTTAAATTTAAAATTTAATAACTAAACCATTTTTAATATAGGGTTACACACAATATAAATTCAACTATAAATATTAATTAGAAATATGAAAATATTTCCTAAATAATGGTATTTTATTTATAATTTTTAGACGTTAAATAATTTAATTTATTTATGACACAATGATGATGCAGTAATTACCTTATTAATGAAATATTAAAATAATCGATATTATAAATATCCAAATAAATGTAAATTCATACTTCTGATGAATTCCACTGATTTTATAGTTTAATATGACATGTTAGGGTTGTTTAGATAAATTTTATTCGAAGTGATAAAGTTTTTATGGCTTTCCAAAAAATCAAATACTAAATAGTGTCAAAATTGACATAATTGAGTATTTAAAACAAATACTATATTATTAACTGATATAATATTCCTAAAAATACAAGGTTCAGCCAAAGGACTTATATAAGGTTATATATATTAATAATGAACCACATGGGGTTATTTTGGCATGTTATAGTAAGTTTATTAACTATATAATATAAAAATACAAAGAGACATGGTAAATGTCAAACTATTTAACTAAGAGTTAAATCTAAAAGATAAGGTTAATATGATGACCTAGACCTATCTAAAACCTATTGGTTGAGAGTTTTTTAACCCATCCCCACCTTATCCTAGAAATAATTCATTTTAGAGCCATTATAAACCGAAAATTGTTATATTATAAAATAATATTTCATGTTTTTCATAAAGTGACCCTCACCTCTCTTATAAAAGGGCACTTCCCATTTTCTTAATTTCACACCTACAAAGCCATTTGGCTTAGCCGACCCCTGCCCAAATATCCTTCCAACTTCCCTAACTTCAACCTAGAGTCCGTACATTGATCAAAAAGCCATCCTAAGGATCCCTTTTGATTAACTCAAAAGGAAACACCCAAAGTAGAGGAGGTTAAACGTACCCTCGACCAAAGGAAAGTGCAAGGTAAGGGTTAATTCCTCAATCTCATTATTATCCAAGATTTTTTATGTGTAAGTTTTTATCGGTACATATTTATTATCTATTTCCATGTTTCATAAAAGAGTTTTCAAAAGGATTCTTTTTAAGGGACTCTTTAACTAAAAAATTATTTTAAATTTTTTAAATATTTATTCTTCTAAACCTTTCTCATTAATGTCCATGTTTTCAAAATGGTTTTAAAGATTTATTTATTTGGACACTAATGTTTTAAAATGTTAAATCCTTTCAAAATTTTCAAATTGGTATGGGACACTTTGATTCAAAAATATATTTTAAATGATTTCCTTTATAAATTGTGTGACTTTTAAAATGATTTCATGAAAAAGGGATATTTCTATCAAAGAGTTTTACTAATCATTTTCAACTATGTCAAAATCCTTTATTGTATATTATTCTTGATCGAGGTTGATTTATTATGATAAAAATATTCCATATTTTATTGAAAGTTTTGTGATATGTTTGACCGTGGATGTGTTATTTTTATACCATTCATGGTTTATAGATAAAGTATTGACATTTCGTATGCTAGTTTTAATATGATTTTTTATATTATGTATAAACCTTTTCATATGAGGAATGCATTGGACATAATAAGTGAAATGTGGAGCCCGTTATAGCTCCTCGATGGATCGGTAGGTCTCATGAGACAAATTAGTGTCTTGGCACAAGGCCTTGACAAAATATTATTTGTAGTCTTGGAACAAGGCCTTGACTATGTGGTTATGAAGTCAAGAATTATGCATTAAAATGTTATGAAATTGGATATTGATATTACATTTGATTATTTGACTAGTATAATATCCATGTGAATAAGTAAATGGCATTATTTGATTTATCTTTTCCATATTTTGCTGATTTTTATGTTTAAAAGGATTTTGTTTTAGTCTTATTCATTGCCTTAAATGTTTATGTTTATTTATGAAAGTTTCTTCTATATTGTTATCTTTATTGAGTATATGAGCTCACCCCTTTCTATGTTTTATTTTTCCTAGTATTCCAATAAGTGTATTGTGATTGATAAGCAGGGTTAATCTATGGGATTAATGGCATTCTCAAAGGATCATTTATGTTGTATTTTATTTTCAAATGTGTAATGTAACATTCATGTAAATCCATGAAAGTTAATCCAATGAGAAGTCCTCTCGAATTGAAATGAATTGAGTTGTCTTCATAAGACAATCCACAATGACCCATATAGCATTATTTCCTCTAGATTTCCTTGGAATTCCAGTGACAAAGTCCATGGTAATGTTGTCCCAATTCCATGTTGGTATGGGTAGTGGTTGCATCATCCCCATAGACTTTTGCCTCTCAGCCTTCACTTGCTGACATATCAGGCACTTTGATGTATATTCAAAAATATCCCTTTTCATATTGTCCCACCAAAATTTTTCTTGGAGATATCGATACATATTCATGCTCCCCAGGTGAATAGAGAAGGTTGAGATATGTGCATCATTCAGAATCTCTTCCTTTATCTCTGGATCAGATGGTACACATAATCGTGGCCCAAATCTCACAATTTCATACTTTTCAACCATGAACTTTGAGGATTTCTCATTTCTGATAGCTTCCACCTTTTTTATAATTTCCACAACCTTTCTTTGATCATCCTTTTACCTTTCCAAAAGATATTGTTGAGCAATCATTAGTGAAAGGATTGATGATGTTCCCTTCTTTATGATTCACATGTCCATCTTCATCAAATCTAAGAAGATTGGATCCTTATCAATTATCACCAATGAAAGAATCACTGGATCCTTTCTACTTAGAGAATCTTCCACCTTGTTCGCTTTCCCAGGGTGGTAATGGATTGAGCAGTCATAATATTTGATCAGCTCTAACCATATTCATTGGCACATATTCAACTCTTTCTATTTGAATATATACTTGAGGATTTTTGGGATCTGTGTATATTTCACACTTCTCCCCAAAGAAGTAATGCCACCAAATTTTTAAAGAGAAGATCACCGCAGCCAACTCTAGATCATGTGTTGGATAATTCATCTCGTGAACTTTAAATTGCCTTGAAGCATATGCAATGACTTTGTCATTTTGCATCAACACACAAACCAGTCCCTTCTTTGAAGCATCACTGAATACCATAAAAAGTTCTCCACTTGTGGGTAATGTGAGCACAAGTATGGTGATAGGCCTCCTTTTCAACTCCTTGAAGATTTCTTTGCATTATCACTCCAATCAAACTTTACTCCTTTCCGAGTTATCTTGGTAAGAGGGTTGGAAAATCGTGAGAAATTTCTCCCAAATCATCGATAATATCCAGCTAAACCCAAGAAGCTATGGATATCAGTTACCGATGTTGGCCTCGTCCATCCCTATATTGAAGCTGTCTTCCAGGGATCTATAGATATCCCATTACTTGTGATGATATGGCCCAAGAATGAGACCTCCTTCAACTATAACTCAGACTTTATGTACTTTTCATATAGCTTCTCTTTTCGCAAGGTCTTTAGTATAGTTCTTAGATGCTCCTCGTGATCCTCCTTGTTTTTAGAGTATATTAGAATATCATCTAAAAAGACTACCACAAATTTGTCAAGGTAATCTATAAAGACTCTATTAATCAAGTCCATAAATATTTCTGGAGCATTAGTGAGTCTGAAAGGCATTATTATGAATTCATAGTGCCCGTATCTTGTACGAAAATCATTCTTGGGGATATCTTCCTTCTTCACCCTTACTTGATAATATCTTGATCGCAAGTCCACCTTGGATAAGTATTGTTCTCCACATAGCTGATCGAACAAGTCATCAATTCATGGAAGAGGATACTTGTTCTTTATCATGATTTTGTTGAGCTCACGATAATCTATGCAAAGGAACATTGACCCATTCTTCTTATCACTGAAGAGAACTGATGCACCCCATGGTGAAGCACTTGGGCATATAAACCCTTTATCCAGATTCTCCTATAGTTGTTTCTTCAGCTCCTCAAGCTCCACAACATCCATTCTATACGGAGTCTTGGATATTGGAAATTCCCCTGGTATAAGGTCAATTGAGAATTAAACGTCTCTTATAGGAGAAAGACCAAGAAATTCCTCGGGAAACACTTCATCGAATTCCCTCACAATAGGAATGTCTTCAAGGATGGTTGTCTCCTTAGACTCAATCATCTAAGCTAGATACGCGTGCTCATAGGGCAGTAATATCCACGCTTGAGATGATTGAGATAAATAATATTAATCTTCTACCTTTCACTTGTATAGAATCGGGGGTCAATTCTCCATATGCAGAGTGATTTTCCTCTCATGGAAATTTATGTTGTATCTATATAGGTAAATATAATCCATGCCAAGAATTACAACAAATTACATCATAGGGAGTATGATGAGGTTCTCCAGGAAGTTCAATCTACAAATTATGATAGGGGAGGAGTTATATTCATGGGATGAAATTATTTCCCCATTTGTCATACTCAATGACATCTTCACTTCCATGATTTGTGGTGGTGTTTGGATTGTTCTTTTAAACTTTCAGGATATAAAAGAATGTGTAGAACTAGAATCAAAACGTACTTTCGCTATTCTTAAATTAATAACGAGTTTACATGTCACTACTTTATTGTCGGAGTTCACTTCAATGGTAGTGATAGAAAAATCTCACCCTTGCTGCCTTGGAGGTTGTTGGTTGCCTCCAAAAACCCTACATTAGGGAACTAATTTTCAAGGTTCCCTGGTTATTTGCAGTTGAAATAATGAACAACACGTTGAGAGTCGAATGGAACATTCCTCTCCTATATCACAATTGTGGGTTTTTCTTGTCAGCAGTTAACAGCTAGGTGTCTTTCTCTTCCACACCTAAAGAATTTCCTCATCCCCTTTATGCAATTAATGGGGTGCTTCTTTCCACACCTTTGGAAAGTGGGGTGATGGATCTTCTTAGCAACGTTGGATTTTTCCATTGAACTGCAAGAATTGAAGTGCACATTATGATTATTATACCCATGATACCCCTTAGATTATTCAATCTCTATTTCGACCTTGAGGGCACATCAAGCAATTTCCTCATAGCTGTCGAAGTCACGGATCACCAGGGCTTTCTGTAGGCTAGTTTTTAGCCCACCAAAGAAGCGGTCAACCTTGAATTAGGGGGTAACGACAAAGCCAAAGGAGTACCATGCAATCCTTGTGAATTTTTCCTCGTACGCTCCAATGGATTCATCGACTTTTTTCTTGAGGGAAAGTAAGTCCCTTTCCATATTAAGATGGAGGGTGCAAGGAAACTATTTATTGAAAAACATTTTCTGTAAATCCTTTCATTCTAATGCCTCGATATCCTCCTCAGGCTTTATATTTTTTATCAATGTCCACCATTGATCGGCTTCACCCTCCATATGATAAGCATCCAGAAGAATCTTATCTTGTTCGGAATATTTAAGGATGGAGAAGATCTTTTCAATGGAGTTGATCCATTGTTCGGTGATTGAGGGATCAGATGATCCATTAAAACTAGGAGGCCTTTGTCTCATGAAGATCTCGATAGTGACTTGTTATTTCTTAGTGGGGGTTAAACGTTCCTCTTGACCCATGTTTCTATTCAGATATTGAGTTAATTGGGAGAGTATCATGACAAAGTTCGCGATTCCTGCTCCCATTGGATTGGTCATCTCATTAGAACAGTCATCACATTGATCTTCGCATCGGTTGTTAGCCTAAGTCCTCTTATTACCGGCCATTGGATGGAATAAAAGTAAAGTTAGGGGTAACACATAAAATGTAATACAAGGACAAAACGAATGACTTATAAATAACTTTTATTTCCTTAACTTATGAATATATAGGCCTCAATCTATGTTATACATGATCTACTTTCTAACATGTATTCTTAGGGGCATTTTTTTAAATTCCCCTAATAATGGTTCATACTAAGCTTTCTAATTTATCAAATCATATCCACCAGGAGTGTCATAACCAAGAGTGCAGCAAGGCCCACTGTCGTGTATCAGGATACCCCAGGTCAAGCCTGAAACTCCTTGTCGGAGTTTTCACTCCTATGCACATATGTGCCAGAGCCGCCTCTACCTGCCCGTATCCCGATAGGGATGTATTTTTATGATAAACCACTTACTCAATACTCACCCAAACTTAGGTATTTTTTTTATACTTAGTATAATATCTAAGGCTTCACTAGGGTTTTCTAATACTAATCCCAAAAATAACTAAACATATCCTCTGATACCAACTATAACAACCCTTCTTTTTATTACACACTTAGACATGATTTATTACATAAAACCTTCACTTGATAAAACATAGAAGATCGAGAGGTCTGGTGTCTTTGGGAATTATGAAAATTACATAATGACTTAAAACATGAAAATCAATATCTTATTGAAAACTTCCTTTACATGACCACTACATTCCCTCATACTTAGCATTGCATGGGATAACCTGAGGACATACATAAGAAAGGGGTGAGATATAAAACCCAGTAAGGGAATAAATATGGAATAACATGATAAATACAATACATGTTAGTCAATAGTAATTTCAATAGAGAATAATAGAAACATGAACATAAAGGCATGATAAATCATGATAATCATAACATGGAAATGTGGCAACAACACTTAACATGGAATTAGCATGAGCCAAGGCTCATTGCACAAGGAGCATGAGTAAACCCTCATTGAACATGAAGCACAAGTAAACCCTCATTGCACTAGAATTATCATGAGTAAACACTCATTTCACATGATGTATCATGATACTATACTTTACCCGATGCTTTGGATTGCTATCAGGGCGCTCCCTTCTTAAACATTTCATTTCATGCATAAGTGTGCCACATGGATCATACAACATGAATTCATTAAACATAAGAATTTATTCCATGATAAAGGAATGTGTAATTATTACATGTAACTCTATAATAAATAAGTAAATGTTCATAAAGTTTAATACCCTTGATAGAGAAATTGGCATGGTATTCACTACACAATAACTTTGGCTTGGAAAAATGCGGTGCAATTTCGACAGCATAACGGCGTGACATAAGAATTCATAAAAATGGTTGATGAAAGATAAAGGGGTGTGTAATAATATTTAAATTAAATGGAAAGTAAGGGGATCTTATAGATACATGTCTCAACATAATTAATGAAATTTGGATTCATATTACCAAATAACTTCTTGAATGTAAATGAGGAGAGAGAAATTCCTTATGGAAGTTCAGCATGGTAACGAGTGTACATGGGAGACATTAATGAGAGATAAATGGGTCTCTAATCATTCAAATATAAATAAGAAAGTATGGGGGAAGTGAAAAATCATACCCTAACATTTATAATTGAAAATAAAATGGCATAACAGTATTAAGAAACATGGATAAAATGAGGAAGGAAAGAATCCCTTACTTGGAAGTGTGATTCCAAAAGCTTGGGAGAGGCTTTATAGAGGCTTCTTGGGAGATCAGGGCACCTTGGTAGGATTCAAGAGAGAAGAGGGTAGGGGTTGGTCTAACTCAAAATTATTTTAGTGAGGAGGAAGTGGGAGATTGAGTGGGTCTATATATAGCATCCCGTCTTTTATGACATAACTTTCATTTCATTACACGGAACTGAGGATCGTTAAGGTTTAGTGTCTTGGAAACAAGGAACATAATACATGAAAAAAAAACATAAAACATTCTTCTTAAACACTTTAAAGGCTTATCCTTTAGTTCATCCTAGGTTCATTACTGCATCTCATAACCTGGGGACATACATCAAAAGAAAGGGTGAGCAGAAGGCCCAGTAAGGGAAACAAGAGGAACATTTTACATGTGAACCTGAGATACTTCAATAAGGACATGAAAAGAACTTTAAGGCATGAGAAATAAATCATGAGATACATCATAATAAAAATAAAATTTTTCATAACTTGAAGATGTGGCTGCAACATTTAATATTGACAATCGTTTCTTTTCACCAAGGTCCATCCCCAAGGTGTCGTTAAAATTTACCAAGGTTATTCACCAAGGCGTCGTTAAAATGATCATCTCTAGAGATTAAGTCTTTACCCAATGCATTGGAGCGCTATCAGGGCGCACCCTTAAATTTGACTTTATTATCATGTGATCCACATATATCATCATCAAAAATTTCATAAATAACCCATATAGCATAAAATAAATGGGTTTCATTTCATAATCATAACGTTTTAAAAACTGCTTTAAAGACATGATCTTTACGTTACTTTAAACCCACGAAAAGGGAAAGTGGGTATCATGTATGTAAATCCCAGAATTTAAAATAGAACATTTTGATATATATATGTTAATACCCTTGTAGAAATAATAGCTTCGAGTATTCACTTTATAACATAAAATAATTTTGAGAAAAGAGAGAGGCATTTTGAGACGAAAATTCTGCAGCATAACGGCTATGTTTCGGGGTTTTAGAAAACATTGAAAAGAGAGGGGAAATGGGTCACCCACTCATAAAAGATCCATAAAACAGTAGGGGGACAGAATAAGAAGGATATATGGACATGGTAATAAAATTTGAAGAACATACCATTTGAAATGAAAAACATGGAAGGGAGGCAAAAATTAGATTTCTCTTATGAAAATTTGGCAGCCTAACGACGTCACTTAAACATAAATAAAAATGAATTGACAAGATCAAATAGGGTCTCTCATAATATGATCATAAGAGATAAGTATGATAGATATATAGATCATACCCCAACATAATAAAAATTAATTTGAAAGACTTGACATGAAAATCAAACTTGAAAAATGAGAAGGGTGAAAGAATCACTTAAAAATTTGGCAGCCTAACGGCGTCACTTAAACTTTCATAAAACGAAATGATGAGAGTAAGAGGGGATCTCTCATCATATAAACATGAAAAGGAAGTAAGAGGAATATAAAAGATCATCCTCTCACATAATAACATGGATCATAAAGGGAATGACATAAAGGAGATTACATGAAAAGAAAGAGAAAGGTCGGATCCCTTACCTTAAAATGTGACTCTTGAAACTCAAAGTTTTGGACCTTGAGGGATTGGTGGCACCTTGGGAGGACTCCTTGGGAGGTAAGGAGACCAGAAATTCGTTGGGGGAGAGTTGGGAGTGAAAACTAAAGGAGGAAAGGGTGGGTATTTATAGGGAAAGTGAGGGGACAAGGCATTAATGGCCAAGGGACACCTCATTAGTGGTTTTGGAAAAACCATGGGCTTGCCCATGGTATTTGCCCATGGTATTGGCCACTTGGGACACCTCATAACTTATATTACTATTCATAATTCGACCATATTGAATATATAATTAATACATCATTTAATGATGTCATTAAACACCGGTAACTTAAAAACTATATTTTCACTATTCATCGAAAATTCAACTTTCTCAGAATAATCCCAAAATTTCACCTTAACCAAATATCAATGCTCTGATTTCAAAAATGAAATCCATTTTATAAAAATAATTTTCTAAATATTTTTAATTAAATTTTTTAATTAAAAACACTATTCACTGAAAATTCATTTTTTTCAGAAAAATCCCCAAAAATTACCTTAACATAATATCGATGCTCTGAGTTCAAAAATAAAGTCCTTTTTATAAAAATAATTTTCCAAATATTTTTAATTAAATTTTTAATTAAAAAAACACTATTCATCCGAAAAAACTAATACTTGACTAATAATTTATGAAACCGTTATTTACCCATTTTATTGAATCACATTACTTAATCTAGGTGTCTAAATTATATTAAAACTTTCTTTGAGTGAAATTACTAATCCATTGGGTCACATTACTAATCCTAATCGTAAAATCACTATTCATAATTTACTATTCATCAAAAATTAAGTTGATCTTATTAGACTCCAAATTCCTTACTGAACACTTTTGTACAAGACCATTTTTTGAAAATCATTACAAATCATTAATTATTTAGGGTTTACTTAAATGTTTTAAAATATCCCTTTTTCAAAAATTCATCAATAAAATACATTCTAAAATTATCTGGACATTTGAAATTTCACAAACATCACTAAAGGAAGAAATATCAATTAATTCACCCGAAAGGATTACACAAGGAAGCTAGGGTCTCGTCACATAGCCCCTTATAACACCGGCATAAGACCTAAGTGTAAGGTGTGCTATGGTGAGAGAATCTGAGGGAGGCTCAGATAACATTGTCCTAGTAGTAATCTCTACTAACTTGAACTTCTCCCATAGGCGTTTCCGTTCAAGCTTGACACGCTGGAGTTCGGCTTGGGCTTGGTCCAAAGCGAAGCCCACAGATGCTACCTCCTTCCCAAGCTCTAATAAGTGGGCTTCATAAGGGTCGAGTCTACTGGATGAAGCCATCGACTCCTCTTTCTACATTAACCATTAACATCTTATTAAATCATTAAGAGTAAGTTAATATACTACTCAAAAAGATTGGGTCGTTACATTCTTCCCCCCTTAAGAAATTTCATCCCCGAAATTTATACTTGAGGCCTAGTCGAAAAGGTGATGGTACTTTTGCTTCATTGTTTCCTCAGGCTCCCAAGTCGCTTCTTCATATTTATTATTCCTCCACAACACTTTCACAAGGTGGGTAGTCTTGTTTCGTAGGACCTTGTCTCTACGGTCCAAGATCTCCACTGGCTTCTCCTCGTAAGAGAGGTCATGTTCCAGTTGTACCACCTTTGGGTTCAGTACATGCGAAGGGTCGGGTATGTACTTCCTTAAGAGAGATACATGGAAGAAATCATGAACTTGAGCTAGGTTCGGTGGAAGTGCTAGATGATAGGCCACTGCTCCTATGCGATCAAGGATTTCATAGGGGCTAATGTACCTAGGGCTGAGCTTCCCTTTCTTCCCAAACCGAATGACTCTCTTCCATGGAGAAATTCGAAGGAAGACTTTGTCACCAACACCAAACTCCAAGTCCCTTCGACGATTGTCAGCATAGCTCTTCTGCCGACTCTGAGAAGCCTTTATGTGTTGTTGGATAGCATGAACCTGTTCTGTCATCTCTTGCACAAGATCAGGCCCAAGAAGCTTTCTCTCACCAGTTTCATCCCAACAAGTGGGAGTTCTACATCGCTTTCCATACATAGCTTCATAGGGTGCCATCTGAATACTCGAATGGAAGCTGTTGTTATAGGATAACTCAACTAATGGGAGGTGTTGATCCCATCCACCTTTAAATTCCATTGAGCATAATATCAGCATGTCTTTGAGTGTCTGAATAGTCCTTTCAGATTGGCCATCAGTTTGAGGATGATAGGCCGTACTAAAATTCAATTCAGTATTCAGAGCATGTTGATGACTTCTCCAGAATTTTGATGTGAATCTTGGGTCACGATCAGACACGATGGATAGTGGTACCCCATGCAGCCTTACCACTTCCTTCACGTATATCTTGGCAAGCTGATCCAGAGAGAAATCTTCCCGAATAGAGATAAAATGAGCTATCTTGGTGAGACAGTCCACAATAACCCATATCGTATTGTTTCCCTTGGATTTTTTAGGGAGACCAGTTACAAAGTCCATAGTGATATTATCCCACTTCCATACTGGTATGGGTTGTGGTTGTAATACCCCCTTAGGAAGTTGTCGTTCTGCCTTTACCTGCTGACACACCAGGCACCTTGTAGTGTAATCAGCAATCTCCCTCTTCATGTTATCCCACCAATAATGATCACGATGGTCTCTATACATCTTAGTGCTTCCCGGATGTATAGAGAAAGTAGAGCTATGAGCTTCATCCATCAGTTATATCTTTATCTCCGGAATAGATGGAACACATAGTCTTGTACAAAATTTCAATACACCTTCTTGATCAATATTGAAATCAGGGAACTTCCCATCCTTTACAGCCTCAAACTTCTCCTACAGCAAAGGATCTTCTTTTTTAGCCTTCTTGATCTTCTCTAGTAATGAAGGTTGAGAAATCATTTGGGATAGGGTTGATGATGTCCCTTTCCTTATAATTCCCATGTCCAGTTTTACTAGATCTTTAATCAAGGGATCTCCTAGGATCTTCATTATTGCCAGAACAACAGGATCTTTCCTGCTTAATGCATCTGCGACTTTGTTTGCTCTTCCAGGGTGATAATGAATTGAACAATCATAGTCTTTAATAAGCTCCAACCATCTCCTTTGTCTCATGTTCAATTATTTATGTGTGAAAATATACTTTAGACTTTGGTGGTCAGTGTATATATCACATTTCTCCCCATAAAGATAGTGCCTCCATATCTTTAGAGAAAAAAAACTGCCACCAGCTCTAGATCATGTGTAGGATAATTCTGCTCATGAATCTTCAACTGTCGAGATACATAAGAAATTACCTTGTCATTTTTCATGAGGATGCACCCAATCCCTTTCAGATATTCATCGCTAAAAATAACGAATCCTTCTCCGATAGAGGGTAGTGTTAACACAGGTGCAGTAACCAATCTCTTCTTCAGCTCTTGGAAACTTTCCTCACATTCCTTTGTCCAGATGAACTTAACCCCTTTTCGAGTCAACTTGGTTAGTGGATTAGAAAGTCGTGAAAAGTTTTTCACAAACCTCCTATAATATCCTACTAAACCAAGGAAACTACGAATCTCAGTTACTATTGTGGGTTGAGGCCACTCCTCCACAACCATTGTCTTTGTAGGGTCAACTGAGATTCCTTCATTGGTTACGATGTGCCCCAAGAAAGCCACTTGTTGTAACCAAAACTCACACTTGCTGAACTTCTCAAAGAGCCTCTCCTTCCGCAGAGTTTTCAATATAACCCTTAGATGATCTTCATGCTCCTCATGAATTTTTGAATATATCAAAATATCATCAATAAAAACTACCACAAAGTTATCAAGGTATTCCTTAAAGACTCTATTCATCAAATCCATGAAAATAGCAGGAGAATTAGTCAAGCCGAAGGGCATAACAGTAAACTCATAATGCCCATATCTTTATCGGAAGGCAGTATTTGGAATATCTTCCTTCTTCAACCTCAGTTGATGATAACCAGATCGAAGTTCAATCTTAGAGAAGAATTGAGCCCCGCGAAGTTGGTCAAATAAATCATCAATTCTCAGAAGAGGACATCTGTTCTTCACTGTGATCCCGTTCAGTTATCTATAATCAATGCATAGCCGCATTGATCCATCCTTCTTATTCACAAAGAGAACTGGTGCTCCCTAAGGAGACACACTCGGTCGGATAAACCCCTTCTCCAACAAGTCTTGGATTTGTTTCTTTAACTCTTCTAGCTCCACATTTGCCATTCTATATGGAGTCTTTGATATCGGTTGAGACCCAGGTACGAGTTCAATGGAGAACTCTACCTCTCTTTCTGGGGGAGGTCCAGGTAACTCCTCAGGAAATACATCCATGTATTCTTGAACAATCGGAAAACCATCTATTTGTATGCTCCCTTTTCCTTCTTCATCATCGCCAATTAACTCCATAAAGAAAGCTATAGGAGGTGATTCTAGATAGGGATCAGTTCTGGATATCTCTCCTTGGAAGATAACTATAGGTCGTTCATTCAAGACTACTGAGATTTCCTTACTTCTGCATTTGATCTTAGCATTATACTTTGAGAGCCAGTCCATCCCTAGTATAATGTCGAATTCCATCATGGGAATGACTACTAGATTTGAGATAAGATTGTGCTCACCAAAGTAAACACTAGAGTCTCTAAATACTGTTTATGCAAGGATAATCCCACTTGGAGTCTTGATAGACAGCTCTACCTCTAGCAGTTCGGGGATTGATTCTATATTCCTTGCAAACTTGGAGGAAATAAAGGAATGCGTAGAACCAGAATCAAATAAAGTACTTGCTAGTTTTGAGAGGACGACAAGAGTACCTGCTACCACATCGTTCGGGGCTTCAAATTTAGCTATTGTGATAGCGAAAGCACTACCTTGCTCCCTTGGCCTCTGCTGAGGTTGATGGTGATTCCCCTCCACCGCCCTCGGATTTGGACATTGGTTAGCAAAGTGCCCAAGCTGTCCACACTTGAAGCATGTGACTTCGGGTAGGGCCAGAACCATCTTTCCTCTGTCATTAGTGTTGGGAAGCTGAGGATTCACCTCACTATGACAATTCCGAGCAATATGGACTCCTCTTCCACACTTGTAGCACTTGACACTTCCGTTATAGCAGTTCCCCAGATGATTCTTCCCACATTTATTGCATGTGGTAAGTTGCATTTGCTTTCCACCTCTTCCCTGATCAAAAGACTTCCCTAAACTGGGCTCCAACGATCTCTTCTTTTCATTTGGTTTGTGAGACCACTGTGTCTCACCAAACTCCAGCTCGACTTTCATAGCACTTTGAACTATTTCTTCATAGCTATCATAGTCCTTGTTGGCTAGATTCTTCTGCAGATGAGATCGTAGTCCACCAAAGAATCTATCAACCTTACCATTAGGTTCCATGACAAAGCTTGAGGTATAACGGGAAAGCCTTGTGAAGTTCATCTCATAGCTTCTGACAGATTCGTTCTCCTTCTGCTTCAGCTCGAGAAACTCTTTCTCCATTCTCGTTCTCATGGAATGAGGGAAATACTTGTTAAAGAAAATTCCCCAAAATTCTTCCCACTCCATATCTTCTATCTCTCCTCGTGGCTTCGTGTTTTTGATCAGTGACCACCACTGATCAGCTTCTCCCTCTAGGCGGTAAACAGCAAGGGTGACTTTTTCTTGTTCCGAACAATGAAGTACAGAAAAGATCTTTTCAATGGAGCTTATCCATTATTCCGCAACCAATGGGTCAGTAGATCCACTGAATGTTGGCGGCCGTTGACGCATGAAGGACTCAACAGAGTGTTGTTCCCTTCGTGGTGAGGTTGGCCTCTCAGCTTGATTCAAGTTATTACTCATAACTTGAGTCAGTTGGTTCATCATTCGCATGAATGTTTCCATTCCGGCTTCCATCAGAGGGTCGTCAGTACATGGTGCATTGCGGTCACAATCGGCACGGTTCCTCCTAGTGCCCGCCATTTTCTAAAAGAATAAAACCTTAGTAAGAAACTTATTTTATTTATGAATCTTTTAACTAATACTTCATGCTTAGACAATTACACTTTTCTATAATTCCTTCAAAATGATTCATAAAAAGCTTGTGATTAACCAAACATATCCCCCGGGAGTGTCGTAACCAAGAGTGCAGCAAGGCCCGTTATCGTGCACCAGTTCCCGTTCGAGTCTAGCTCAAAGCGGTGTTTTCGGGTTTTACCCCTATGTACATCTGTGCTAGAGCCGCCTCTACCTGCTCGTATCCAGACAGGGATGTATTTGTTTGATAAACCAACTACTCATACTTACCAAAATACCAGGAAGTTTTCCTATATTTAAACTTTTCTATAGGGTTATTCCTAATGTTTTTATATCTTAATTTCCACAAATAACTAAACCATCCTTTGATACCAACTATAGCATCCCGTCTTTTATGACATAACTTTCATTTCATTACACGGAACTGAGGATCGTTAAGGTTTAGTGTCTTGGAAACAAGGAACATAATACATGAAAAAAAACATAAAACATTCTTCTTAAACACTTGAAAGGCTTCTCCTTTAGTTCATCCTAGGTTCATTACTGCATCTCATAACCTGGGGACATACATCAAAAGAAAGGGTGAGCAGAAGGCCCAGTAAGGGAAACAAGAGGAACATTTTACATGTGAACTTGAGATACTTCAATAAGGACATGAAAAGAACTTTAAGGCATGAGAAATAAATCATGAGATACATCATAATAAAAATAACATTTTTCATAACTTTAAGATGTGGCTGCAACATTTAATATTGACAATCATTTCGTTTCACCAAGGTCCATCCCCAAGGTGTCGTTAAAATTTACCAATGTTATTCACAAAGGCGTCCTTAAAATGATCATCTCTAGAGATTAAGTCTTTACCCAATGCATTGGAGCGCTATCGGGGCGCACCCTTAAATTTGCCTTTATTATCATGTGAGCCACATATATCATCATCAAACATTTTATAAATAACCCATATAGCATAAAATAAATGGGTTTCATTTCATAATCATAACGTTTTAAAAACTGCTTTAAAGACATGATCTTTACGTTACTTTAAACCCACGAAAAGGGAAAGTGGGTCTCATGTATGTAAATCCCAAAATTTAAAATAGAAAATTTTGATATATATGTGAATACCCTTGTAGAAATAAGAGCTTCGAGTATTCACTTTATAACATAAAATAATTTTGAGAAAAGAGAGAGGCATTTTGAGACGAAAATTCTGCAGCATAATGGCTATGTTTCGGGGTTTTAGAAAACATTGAAAAGAGAGGGGACATGGGTCACCCACTCATAAAAGATCCATAAAACAGTAGGGGGACAGAATAAGAAGGATATATGGACATGGTAATGAAATTTTAAGAACATACCATTTGAAATGAAAAACATGGAAGGGAGGCAAAAATTAGATTTCTCTTATGAAAATTCGGCAGCCTAACGGCGTCACTTAAACTTCAATAAAAATGAATTGACAAGATCAAATAGGGTCTCTCATCATATGATCATAATAGATCAGTATGATAGATATAGATATAATACCCCAACATAATAAAAAGGAATTTGAAAGACTTGACATGAAAATCGAACTTGAAAAATGAGAAGGGTGAAAGAATCACTTAAAAATTCGGCAGCCTAACGGCGTCACTTAAACTTTCATAAAACGAAATGATGAGAGTAAGAGGGGATCTCTCATCATATAAACATGAAATTAAAGTAAGAGGAATATAAAAGAACATACTCTCACATAAGAACATGGATCATAAAGGGAATGACATAAAGGAGATTACATGAAAAGAAAGAGAAAGGTCGGATCCCTTACCTTAAAACGTGACTCTTGAAACTCAAAGTTTTGGACCTTGAGGGCTTGGGGGCACCTTGGGAGGACTACTTGGGAGGTAAGGAGACCAGAACTTCGTTGGGGGAGAGTTGGGAGTGAAAACTAATGGAGGAAAGGGTGGGTATTTATAGGGAAAGTGAGGGGACAAGGCATTAATGGCCAAGGGACACCTCATTAGTGGTTTTGGCAAAACCATGGGCTTGCCCATGGTATTTACCCATGGTATTGGCCACTTGGGACACCTCATACCTTATCTTACTATTAATAATTCGACCATATTGAATATATAATTAATACATTATTTAATGATGTCATTAAACACCTGTAACTTAAAAACTATATTTTCACTATTCATCGAAAATTCAACTTTCTCAGAATAATCCCAAAATTTCACCTTAACCAAATATCAATGCTCTGATTTCAAAAATGAAATCCATTTTATAAAAATAATTTTCTAAATATTTTTAATTAAATTTTTTAATTAAAAACACTATTCACCGAAAATTCATTTTTTTCAGAAAAATCCCCAAAAATTACCTTAACATAATATCGATGCTCTGAGTTCAAAAATAAAGTCCTTTTTATAAAAATATTTTTCTAAATATTTTTAATTAAATTTTTAATTAAAAAAACACTATTCATCCGAAAAAACTAATACTTGACTAATAATTTATGAAACCGTTATTTACCCATTTTATTGAATCACATTACTTAATCTAGGTGTCTAAATTATATTAAAACTTTCTTTGAGTGAAATTACTAATCCATTGGGTCACATTACTAATCCTAAGCGTAAAATCACTATTCATAATTTACTATTCATCAAAAATTAATTTGATCTTATTAGACTCCAAATTCCTTACTGAACACTTTTGTAGAAGACCATTTTTTGAAAATCATTACAAATCATTAATTATTTAGGGTTTACTTAAATGTTTTACAATATCCCTTTTTCAAAAATTCATCAATAAAATACATTCTAAAATTATCTGGACATTTGAAATTTCACAAACATCACTAAAGGAAGAAATATCAATTAATTCACCCGAAAGGATTACACAAGGAAGCTAGGGTCTCGTCACATAGCCCCTTATAACACCGGCATAAGACCTAAGTGTAAGGTGTGCTATGGTGAGATAATCTGAGGGAGGCTCAGATAACATTGTCCTAGTAGTAATCTCTACTAACTTGAACTTCTCCCATAGGCGTTTCCATTCAAGCTTGACACACTGGAGTTCGGCTTGGGCTTGGTCCAAAGCGAAGCCCACAGATGCTACCTCCTTCCCAAGCTCTGATAAGTGGGCTTCATAAGGGTCGAGTCTACTGGATGAAGCCATCGACTCCTCTTTCTGCATTAACCATTAACATCATATTAAATCATTAAGAGTCAGTTAATATACTACTCAAAAAGATTGGTTCGTTACACTATACAGGAAAGGAGAGGGAATTCTTTATTATTTAGGTTTGGGACACCACACATTAAACTAATCAAAAACACAAAATAGCCCATGGTTTTTGCCCTTGGTTTTTGGAAAAGGGGATTTGAAAACAATATTATATAATTCCAATGGCCTAACTTCTTAAAATAATAAGGTTGCTTATGTGGAGGTGAGTCTCAATCTCAAGAAAATCAATTTTAAAAACTAAAATGTTTTATAAGTCTTGAAGGGTCCACTAAATCATTGTAAAATAAATCAAACAAAACTAAAATCACATAATTTTAATTGTAAAACATATATTGTCCAAACATAATGTTTATAGTATTTTATTACATCACTATTGGGTCATTATGATGTCATAAAACACATTATATATTTAAACGGTATTTAATTTTTACCCAAAAATTCAACTGTCTGAGAAAATTATGAAAAAATCACTATTGTATAATTTTGATGCCCTGATTCCAAAAAAATAGTATTCATTTTATCTAAATAATTTTCTAAATATGTAAATTTTCACTTTTAAAATAAAAACCGATATTTATCGAAAATTCATGGGTTTTGACAAAGATAGCTTTGAAACCTTAAAAAAATTACAATTGCATTCATAAAAATTATGTGATCACTTATACTTAATAAAAAGTAATTTAATAATAATAATATTTTATTAAAATATTATTTAATTTAAAAATCCATTAATTTGTCAAAATATATTCCTTAGTTGAAAATTAACTATAAATACTATTTGTGCTTTAAAAACTATTTACAGAGTAACAATAATAAAATGAATTTATATTCATTATTATATACAAAAATAATGCACATAATCATAGTTCTAGGGTCTTGTTACATAACCCCTAATAACACCCACATAAGACCAAAGGGTAAGGTGTGAGATGGTGATAGACTCTTGGGGTGGCTCGGATAACATTGCTCGGGTGGTAATCTCTATCAACTTTCAATTCTCCCGTAGGTGGTTCCGCTCAAGCTTAATATATTCAAGCTCATCTTGGGATTTGTCAAGAGTAAAGACCAATGATGCAACCTCCTTTCCGAGCTTTGACAAATGGGATTTGTATGGGTTAGGTCTACTGGATGAGGCCATCGCTTCCTTTGTCTAAGTAAGTTGGATTTTTTAAAGCCCTATATTTATACTAATCAAGTGATCACTATTTAATGGATATATTAGAAAAAACCACAATTATTAATAGTATTTTAAAATTCAATACATAAAACCAAATAATTTTATATGTTTTACATAACCATAAGAATACATTTAAATAGACCAATAGGAATCTTCATTAATGAATTTTTGGGTTGTTACAATAAGTGGGTCATGTGATTGTCTTTAGACATGTCTAGAATATATTCTCCAACATGTCAATTAGGGAATCAAGGCATATCATGCAGAAAATAAACACATGTCAGGAAGACAATAATATTATTCCATGCATGAATCCCATGATATAATAACATTTTCCAACCTATATATAAGGGAAACCTCAGTGTGTAAGCCCCGACTTTTTGAACCATGAGAATGATGATTCCTTCAATAACCAAGATATGTAGAACACCTTATTAAGTTTAGAGATCTATATGAAACCTCTAAAGGGAAACTCTAGTGTGTAAGCCCTGATTAGTAGAATAATATGACAGGTCTCGCATATATTGTCATCCTCAGTGTATAAGCCTATACTTATTGAACTATGAGGAATGTGATTCCTTCCAAAACTAGAATATGTTGGAAATATTCCTAAGGCATGATATCAAGTTCAAATGGGAATCCACCTCAGTATAAGTCCTTCCATATCTTTGAAATTCCAATTATTGGGTTTCTATATCTCCCATGGTATGATGATCCTTTCTTATCCACCAACATATTGAGAAATAATTTAACTATAATTAATCTAATTCCTACCATAACCAGGATACATAGGATGACTTCCTAAGGCCCAAGCCTGAGTTTAAATGGGTATCCACTTTTTTATTAGACTTTCCATGTCTTTGATATTATAACCATTAAGATTCAATCTCTCCCATCGGATGATGATCCTTCCTCATCCACCAATTGATTGAGAAATTATTGAACTATGATGAATCAGATTCCTTCCATAACCATGATACGTAAGATGCCTTCCTAAGGCCCAAGATATATAATAATAATCCAATAGGATATCCCATTATGTAATCCACATATACATATTCAATGAGTCCAATTACTTATTATCTATTGTTTATCACACTAAATATTACTCACATGGTCCTAGGAAGTCGCAATGATCACCTCATTGACACCATGAATCGCCACCATCCAGGGAAACCTTGGTGTGTAATCCCTGATTAGAGGAATGATTTAACTACCCAACCTAAAAGGGTATCAACATTTGGGAAAGTCCCAATGGCTTGAAGGAACTACAATAACTTCAATTATTTTCATAATCAAGATACGTATGACGTATCCTTGAGACTCGAGCTCCAATACCATGTTCCTGGGAACCCACTTATATGTCCTTTCTATACTATATTAAACTACACAGGTTTATCAAACTATATGGGTTTTGATTCCTACTATAAAAAAAGATACGTAAGACACCTCATAATGAATCAATCCCATCCAAAAAATATTAAATATCTCCTTAGATAACAAAAAATTCTGATGTACCTATTTATATGGCTTTACAATATGAAAAGCTACCCACCAAAAGAATAAGGATGAATAAACTTAGATACATACAGATAGATTCAGCAACAAGACCCCCTATCTTTTCATATAAAAAGACATAACCTATAATCATTTTTAGGGTAACTGGTCCCATATTAGGATTAGTAAGAGATTATCATACATATCTTAAAAATATAATAGAGTCTTGGAGTAGGAAATAATTCAACCAAAAGGGTGTTATGAGACCAAAATCCCATCCTATCAACTAATGTGAGTTTCTAAGCGTCATTGGGTCTGAAGCCCCAACTGACTTCCTAACTTTTGAAAGAAGTTATATACCCAGTTATGGATTCTGGAATTGTTGCTAGTTTATATGAAATATTATAAAATGGTGATTCAAACGTGAATGACTATGAAAAAAAATGAACCCCCCACAATCAAACAACCAGAAAAAAAAATCCATCCATATCATTCTGAAGAAATAAAAATGGTGAACTTGATGTGAATATATCAAATAACAAAATGATTGGTTAATTATCTGTCATAACATTTTTTTCATTTTATATGAAAAAAATGGTGAGCCTGATGTGAGAATCTCAAATAGAAAGATGATCGGTTGACCATGACATGGATCTCACGAATAATCCTTTATAACTAGGGTTCCCATGATATAATCCCATCCCTGCTTTGACAAGTCCACATGAGTAGAGTGTATGGATCAGGAATAAAAGAACAATATTGTTACCCATGAATATATTATTGAGAACATATCATTCCCACAATGGTGCACTGATCAGTGGCATTATTCCTTGTTGTTTGTATGGCTATAGATACTACTCTCACCAATAACACCACAATATAAGATAATGTCTTCATCCATCAATCTTTTTGGAAAATCAGCTACAACTGAAACCCCTAAAGGCCTCTAAATGATCTCACATTCCCAAAATCTTAGGCATATAGTGGAGAATGCAATGGTCCAATAATACCATAAACATCATATGATCCTAAACATCAAGTATTCCCATAATGTTCTTAAAGTACTAAAACCAACAATCCTGCATCATCTAAGGAAAACTACTATAAAGGTAATTCCCCTGGTTTCCATATCCAACCACTTTAGAATTTAATCACTAGAGCATGAAAATCGCTACCTTTAGTATCGGATTAAGGTGGATCAAGGAGAAAAGTATGAGTCGCTTATAGTTTAGGGGCCAATAGGGAGTGATTCTTCCAACTGATGTCTCCAGCACCATCCTGCTGGTACCCATTAGTCACCTGCTAAAGACACCACCCAACACAATACCACCTCTGACACCCATGCATGGGAAATAAGGAATAAACATCGAGTATAGAATACTTTGTACAATTATGAGTGGAATCATATCCCTAATATCACTGATGATGTGTACCAACATATTCTAGCAATAGGGAGTGAGCAGGCTTATATCCCTTCTCACTTAGAATAATTCTGTCGGTATATTCTTACAGTATTCATGGGGTTGTATATACTTATCCCCATGTATAAAGTCCATCAATATATTCGAGTGGAATAAGGAGAAAAAATTGGTCTCATGTCCTTTATTCAATCAAATATATATTCCAATATAAATTGGATATGAAAAATGTGTGTGCTAATATCCATGTCCACACTTTGCTTAAATTCCATTACATCTTAGCAATAACTGAAGAACTTCGCCTACATATCCTGACATTAATACATATACATGGAAAGAAGAATATTCCTATCCCTATAGAAATGATAGATCAAAACTTTGATCATTATGAATAAGTGATTACTTTGTAGAAAGTGCACAGATCCCATCCAGGAGGATTATTGGTATACTTTAGTAAAGGATGAGGCATCAAATCGGGCTTATATTCCCATTCAAACTAGAGCTCACTAAGTGATAGTGAAACATGCCTTGGGCCAAGGGCACATGCCTATCAAAAATGTCTAGCAGCATGTTCTAAAGGTCCAGTATGGGGATCATATCACCATTATGGACATGGATCGTCAAGTGAGAGGTGCACATGAATTAGGATGGGCTCATATTTCTATCCAAAATGACCATTAGTATATTCAAAAGGTCCAATATTGGGAATATATTTTTTCTTTAGTCAAGGATCTCCAAGTCATGATGGAACATTCCTTAGTACAATCTCATATTCCTTTTAGTGAATTTTCCTTGAATATTCTAACAGATCATGGGATTCAGGAACATATTTCTACTTTTTCCGATGAACGACTACACCAACATTCTCCCAACATAGTACTAGATGAGGCTTATATCCCTTTCCCCAATATGAAGATCCATTGGATTATTCTATTGGGGAATGAATATTCATACCATACACATATTCCTTTTCCAACTGGTGCTCACAAAGTGAGAGAAACACATGCCTAGGGGAAGGCTCATATCCCTTTTTCAAAAGACCAACAAAGTATTAAAAAGGATAAGGATTAGTCTCATACTCCAGTTTTGACCGAGACTCTCCAAGTGATAATGGCTCATGCTTTAGGAAATTCCCATATTCCTATCAATAATGAACAAGCTCATTGGCGTATTCTAGAAGCTTCTTAGTAGTGGGTTCATACTCTTATATCACCATATGGTTATAAAAAATCAATGGAAACCATCATATAGTAGGCTCATGTCCCTTAACAATTCTAGAAGTAAGGTTGGAATATTCCAACCATGACATAGAATGAGGATTATATCCCTAATCATCTCAAATTTAGTGTCCTTGAGGTAGTTCAAGACACATTATCAACATCCCAAGGGTCCTTAAACTCTTCAAACAAAGTAGAAGATGGTCATTACCATGATAGTCCTCCTCAAGGTAGTGTGTAGATGGATCACAAGGAAACTACTTCTAACAACCATGGTGGTCATACTCCCCATGATGAAATCTCCCACGGAAAAGGAAATCCTCCCAATTCCTAGGCACCTCCATATAAAAACATGTTCAAAACTGAAACTCCTTTATAGAGAGAGTCTCTCAAATAATTAGGGTCAACTATATATAGTTCCCCATCAGCTTTCAGCAACACTCGTCATTAGTTAGTAGGCAACCCTAGGAATCTTATTTCATGGTCTGACCAGATAGAGGCATGTATGTCTGATGAAGAGAAACTGGACATTGATATATATAGATAGTTATCTAGAAACAACCCCCATCATGTTTTGGCCTCTTCCCAATTATGACTATGAGATCACAAACGAGCTAGAAAATGACTACATACATTATCTATGCCAAAATATGTGAGAAAACCATGATTTACTGATGAATAGGAACCTACCTTATCCATGATATGAGGGTAACCTTTAGACCATCAAGATACTCTCTTGTTAGCTGGACCTAGCTATTATCTCCATGGTATGGGATCCAAAATGGGAGAAGAAAAATGAAAATATGCAACATGATTTCCATTTTTTCATCACATATCTCAAGCAATTGATAGCGGATTCCACATCAAGTATAAATATTTGAGGATGTGGAAAGTATATAGCATCTCTCTTCACCATGCCCATGGAATAATAGAACCCCTTAGATATGGTTTCATGTAATGTTATAGCCTTCAGATAAATCAGGGGAGCAAGTAATTATTAGGCCTGTTGGACAGTATAATAGAATTAACCCACTTCAATGATGCCTATAAATCACGAATGGTGGAAGAGGATATACAAAAATTATTTTAACTAGGCCCCTCGAAGTAATTATAATTTATTTTAGACACGGAATCCAAGGTTGTGATCAATCTGATGACATCCTATAGAAACTGACTCTCATAATGTGATGCCATTGCACCCAGCTCCTATGCAAGAACAATTGTGCCACATTAAATAGGCCACAATAGTAGCTATTGTAGTATCTATTCAGGAGTGGACCAAGCTCACCGGGATGAGGTAATTTATACCACCACCTCTACCTCTCAAATCATCAAATTCTACAATGATTCAGGATGTATCATCAACAAATGCAAACAAACCCTAGCCCACTTGGCTAGGGGTATTTATATCTCAATCTCCATCTCCAAGTTCATTATCACCTAGCAAGGTTCTAGGAAAATCAACATGGATTATAGATCAACACCAACCCATTAGGATGGGGTAATTTATATCTCAAACCCTATCTAAGGAATCATCAAATTTTTTTCTAGAAGCATTGTATCCTTGATAACAGGATCAATCAATTCCAATTTTTTCCCTGGATAGGCCCCAAACCATAAGGATGGGGGAATTTACATCATCATCATCACCACATAGAGAATTATTATTCTCTAGGATGGGAGGTAAAAATTGATCATCGGTATCCCATCTATTCCTTCTACCAGAAGAAAAACATCTTCTACATAGGGACCATTAAAAAATCATGACTGGAAAATCCCTCAAGGTCATGAATCATAAGATGAGACAAGTGGTACGTATGGAGAAAGAAATCATACCTTAATAGGGTTTCAAGCTAAAACAACCCAGTATGGCCATGGATTCTATGAACAACCTTAATACAGGTATTAAAAAATCATATTATTGCATTAAAATTAATGGGATGACCACCAACGCCCAATATACCTATATAAATGTCATCAGTGTCAACAAAACAGATATGGTGTATCAAAAAAATATGTTTAAGGTCATAAAATGGTAAAACATACCTTGAGAGGAGGGTTATTTGGATGCACTAACCGAGGATACACGCACCCAGAACAAAAGAAGGCTCCAAAATATGGAAAATTTGAATATAGAGTTTCCAACTCTCTAATGGAACACTATCCATGAAAAAGGGAAACGTATGACTCTAACTCAATCACCACCCAAAATAATAGAAAATAATTATATGAAGGATTAGTTTTCATAATATGAAAATGAGATCCAAAATCTTAGACAACTCAACAAGGAGATACTCAAGATAAATATTTATGTTGGGTATCATCTTCAGGTGGAAGAAAATATCCATCCTCCCATACATATATATATTACTAATCCTCTTATAAGAGTGTAATTTGGGTATCATATTGGCTCTGGGAAGACGGTCTATATAAATTAAGAAGTTGAAAATGATTGAGACTTTCATCCATTATAGTGAAAACCTCTTCCACACTAGGGTAATCACTAAATCTACATACATATTGAGAATTGTCAGGAGAAAAACATGATACCACCCCAGCATGCCTCGCCATCCCCATGTAGATGGGAAGCGGATCAAATGGAAATACATACAAAAATTCTCAATGCCATTGAATATCTGGATACTTGAATGATTTCCATGGAGGGGTGACACATACCTATGCATCCTGAGAAGAATCCATACCCCGAATGGGTGGATGAAACTCTTCCTCAACCCAATTCTGGAAATCCTACCCTCCCTTCCTTTGATGGTTTGGGTGACCCTGTACAACATCTCACACACTTCATATCCTAATGTGGGACAATTATGGGCCCTCAAGACCAACAGGAGGTGAAAAAACTGATGTGTTTTTTATAGACTCTAATAGATCTGGTCTTTGTTTGGTACAGTATAATTCCATCCAGATCATTTGTATAATGGGAAGATCTTAATCATCAATTCATTTACCATTTTATCACCAAGTTGAGGAAAACAAAAAATTTCAACTTAACAAACTACAAAAAATGAGAAAATGTGAGGGTGTATGACTTCATATCCATATGAATGGGTTTAACCTATTCACTCATCATCTCTCTCATTATATCATAGGAGAAATTTTTAGAGCTATGTGCTGAAAATATTCTGGATGATTTGTAGACACATCTGATCCTAATGAAGCATCCATGTGGGTTCCATGATTTCATAGAAACATCCCAATATTTTGAAGAATCCACTTAGTGAACTTGAGAAAAATATCATCTCCTACCTTCAGCACTGGAGAAAAGGATTATTAAGGTAGAAGCTACTGATGTTACCCTCAAACTAGAAAAAGTGTCCATTCATGCACCTTTTAAGGTATGAAACTGCCCGGTGCCTCCTGTCATGCCATAAAAACAACAAAATATCCCTCTTCTAGAAGCATAAAGAAATCAGGGTTTCCTAGGATTTAAGGAACAAATGAATAAATTCTACTCCTGTAATTAAAAATTCCCTGGTTATTTACTTATAGCCATGGAAAATAACATTCACAAGCTACCACATTCTAAGAAGCCCAATGAGGTCAACCTCACCGACCATCTCGACTACATACCATTCTATATAAGGATATGTCATAATATCTAGAACTAATTCATATTCAATGATGTCCTTCAAGTCATGGTCAATTATAGACATGTGGTGTTAGATAAATCTTAAGAGTTTGTGGCCTATATATCCATTTCCCAGTCAGAGGAAGATGGTGATTGGTAAAAAGTTTCAGCAAGGCATGGACATAAGTTCAACAATTGAAGGACTCAAAAAATAGTTAACTAAGATCATGCTACCCTAAGAGAAAAACTTCACAGACAAACAATATATCCACCACCCAGTAAGGTGATAACAGATATTTCTCTTGAAGGAAGATGCAACCATTATATACTTAAAGATATATAAGAGGAAGAGTTGTATTATGATATAACTCAAGATCTAAATCTTTCATATTTATTCCCTGCAACATCTAGAACATGGGCATCGACCTAACAAATGGAAACCTCGTTATATTAACAGATCATATTTGGTTCTTGAAACTAAATACACTTGGCATACCCCGTCTTCAAAGATGAATATTCCTTCGAGTATGAGTTCCCCACCCGAAACTGGGGAACAAGAGACCATATGTGTTGGAACCGAGGATACAAGGGACTTCACGGGTGTGGTCCCACCCAATATTTCAGTCACATCCCCATAGAGGACATATATACAATATATAACATTGTGAAATAAGTCTGAATGCCCATAAAATACATGGATGTGTCCCAAAACACTTTATCAGTTATTCTCACCCATTTGTCTTGCATGACCACCTAGAAGGGGTTCAATTACCTGATCTTCCCATGAAACGGGGAAGTCCAGAATGACTCATGCCACCGGTAGTAGATGTTCCCTCAACCTATGCCCAAACACCAAGCTTTTCCACATCAAATTCCTTAGCCCATGATCCACATGTCAATGAGAATACCCACCTTGGGAATTTTTGACCTTTATCACAAAAGTAAAACATTCTAAAATAGCTAGTGGTTGTCCCGTTCAAGCTATCAATCCTTAACACACTCCATATTTCAAAATAACTTAGGTATTCACTCATTTAAGCCCTATAAATCCCACAAAATTTTGAGATTTAATTCGCTACAGTTGAGGTAGATCAAGTGGACACCATGTTAGCAGAATGACATGTCACCATCTTGTTCATATAGCAGGATTATATAGAGGTCATCTAGGGACACATCATACCCCTAAAAGTTTTAGTTAGACTTGATAATGTTGATATATGAAGGGATATGATTTAAAATGTCTCCAAGATCAATCTCATCTAAGTTCTTACCCTCTGATGATTCAGACATAGTGAACATGATTTGTCTCCCACAAATATGACCATCCAAGGGTATGCTAAGTGTGAGAAAAGACCTTTTGGGAAGGTCAAACTCAAAGATTAGTTTGGATATCTCCATCTAATCCTTAGTTTATTATAATCTATAAAAACACTAAATAAAATGTTCTACTTGGATGAACCTAGCTCCATAGTCACATGAAAGTACTATCAACATTCTATCAATTTCCAAAATACATAATCGATGGAAAGTTCAACATATTACATGGTGATAATGCCCCATTTGAGACTTATGAAACTACATATATTGAAAAAGGTTTCTATAAAAGGGGAGGCAAACAACCAATGGTGGATAATGATATATAGGTCTCATCCCCCAATGTCTAGAGGACTACCTTTAGAAATATTTGGAGTATTCTCAACAGTGACTATGTCCTCACCATAAATCTAGTTGATGTAATAGACCTGGTCCCAGGGCCCTAAGACCATACTATACTTAATGACAGCACAAAATAGAATCATCTCTAGCATCTCTATACAATAACTCTAGAAGTAAGGTATGATAATGTCTTTTATCATGGACACTCTCACCATGACAATGATATAGATTACACCAATTTTACATCTATATCTAAGAATTCCTATATAGAATCAGAGGTGAAAGAAGAGGAGGATAACCTCAGGAATTCTGCTCCCACATTTGAGCAAGGTGTATTATCCATATTCAATTATCTCAGGTAGGTAAATCTAGGAATAATAGAAGGCCCATGTCCTACACTAATTATTGATTCCATTCCCCTCAAAGTAAAAAAGTATGTTGATTGAATTTATAAATAAATAATGATATGTGTTCACTTTTAACTATACATAAATTCCCAAAATTAATACAGATGTGGATACACACCATCTTTTCTTACCTGATGACCATCATTCTACAAGAGGGCAGCTAGGATGATGCACCTCTCTCATGCTACAAATGTAGAGGTAGAAGATGAAAAATTGAAAAATGATAACTTTTTCCAAGAATTGAAATATCCAAGATAGATTTACAATTTGGTCCTTATCATGAAAAAAGAATGGTAAATTTAGGGTATACATTGATTTTAGAGACCTTAATCAAGATTTCCCAAAGGATAAATTCCCATTACTAATCACAGAACTCTTGATCTATGTAACCGATGGCTTCCAAGATCTTTTCTTCATGGATGGGTATTCAGGGTACAATCAGATAAAAATGGACCTTGAAGATGAAGAATACACTTCTATCAAAGAACCACATGGGATCTTTTGTGATCAAGTTATTACCTTTGGCTTAAATAATGATGGTTTAATGACCTATCCTTTACTGAAGGTATGGATTATTATTTTTTCATTCTTAATACCTTAAATGTCCCTAATTATGAGTCTTAATAAATTCATGGAGGTCATGGGAGCATTTGGGGCTCATTTGAAGCATTGAGTTATTAAAAATGAGATAAGTTACTAGGCCGAATGGTTTGTCTAAACCGTGCGCCCCATGGAGCATTCTCATGCGGCTACAGAAAGTGGAACCGGCAAGTCCACATGGTTTTTTCTATAACCGTGTGGGACTAAGTGCACATTCGTATAACCTATTGTGGTTTGGGAAAGTGGCATAACACATGGTTTGTGCATGGTTTGAAAATTGTGTGCCAAAATAGTGTGAAGTGGTTTTTTGGGAAAAAATTACCATATTTACCTCCACTTAAGGTTTTAACCTTTTTCTTTTTTTCCCTTACCTCCAGTAGTTGTGAAAGGGGTTCCTCCTCCCATATAACTCCTTCCTCCTACATGTAAGGTTCTACTATATCTCCTTTGACCAGATTATATTTTCTATTTGATTAACGTAATTGGATAGCCCAAGGTAAGTCTATCCCCACACACTCTTCCTTCCATGACCAATCTCACCTTTTATTATGATATTTAGATGTAGACTCATTCACCATATTTTTAGGGTATTGGATAGAAACTCAGATTTATTCTAACCCACTTCAAATATGAGGTTGATATTAAGCTAGGAATCATCTACTTCCCTAAAGTAGGCGGTCACATAAATTTTCATTTGAGTTTTGGTTGTTTTTTATTTAATATGTTGTTCCATATGTTGGCCTTTTATGAGCATCCCTGATGTGTTGAATCCTTCGTGTCTAATTGACCCATGTTCCTTGGTATTGGTTTATTGAACCTTGTTTAGGGGTTTAGACATCAAACATATCTTATATGGACACTTATAGGTGTGCCACCTTGAAAATGGTAATTTTTTCCAAATAGCACAAAATGATTGGAACCCAAATTAGCTTCTAGTATTAAATTTAAATGTAATCACCTTTGAGACATGTGTAATTAATTTATTCCATGGTTCCCCAATGGAGTTTGTTTCCCTTATACCTAGAAGGGTCTAATTGGGAAATTGAGTTGATACATGGCCTTACACTTATGACCTATGTATTATAATTTAATTTTCCATGTCTTGGAAAATTTTATGGATTAGATTATATAGGGTGGCTAGTGTAAGATAGAAAATTACTTTTCAATGAATTGTTTTTAAATGGATTGGTCTTAAGGTATGGCATGACCTTTTCTTTTCTCATGGTTTATAAAAAGGCATCATATGAATTGAATTGATTCATTTTAAATTAGATTGATTAATCGATGGTGAACCCATGCCTTTTCTCATTCTTGTGTAAATGATTAGTGTTAAATAAAATTCCTTGAATGAATTGAAAATGGTTAAAGGAACGCATGATAGGTTTTTTCTCATGTGTCATATGGTATATTTGAACATGCCTGAGTTCCCTTATGAAAGTCATAACAATATGACATAATAAGTAATGCATTATGATAATATTATTTGATATGAAAATTTAATATATATATATATATATATTATAAATTATTAGGACTTATGGGACGAGGATCCAAGGGACCATGAGTGAACTTGGGTGGAGAAATTGTGTGATTTTTTCAAGTGAAGCCAAAGGAGTGTGAGATACTTGGAATAGGATACTGTGAGAGATTTATAAATAGACCTATTGGAGACATTTTGAGCTACACAGCTAGAGCCAGGGGCCTGATCTTGAGATCTTTTTTACTGATGAATGATAGTGGGTTACATCCTAGTCTTTCCATTACGTGCATGCCAAGGGACTGTGAGAGATATTGGAGTTAGAATAGGGTCAAGAGCATGAGAGATTACCATGGTATTGTATGTATGGGAGTTACGTTCTGATCCATAGAATCATATATCTATATTTATAAATATATAGTGACATGATCATACATACTAGCCATGGGATTAAGTAGGTAGACCTGCCAAGTGTCCTTTAGGAACTTGAGAGGGAGGTTATTTTTTTATTCAAAACTGTATTACTTTTTTATTATTACCTACACACTGCTAATTTACGAGCATCTAATTGGATTACATGTAGACACCATTGGTGGTGGCATACAGATATTTTTATCTCACACCCTACTCAAGCCACCTTTAGATCTTGATATGATTATGTTTTTGTAGGTACTGGTAAGGGTAATGGACCTTATACATGTTACTGAATTGTACTTCATAGCTAGAGCTTAGGAGAATTTGATCAGGATAGGCTTTAGATGCTAATGGAGCTGTGTTTTCTTTTTTGCCTTTTTTACTATTGTATAGTATGATACTATTTTACATATTATCAATATTCTATTCATCCTTGTATCTAAAACTACCTTTGAGGCTTTTACAATGTTATTCAGTTATCTATTTCTTTCACTGTTTGGTTATTTAGTTACTTGTTATACTTATATTGTTTATTTCATCTATTTATTAAATTATGATTCTTATAATTTTTACTAATTATGGTATCCATTATGATACTCTAACATGGGGTTTTAGTCTCCCTATTATACTACCTTTACACCCTCACTGCTAGTCAACAGCCTCTGGAATATGGGGAGACAAGCCATATGCCATTTGGCCAACCTGGCTCAAGGCACGAGTTAAATGGAATTTTGGTCTGGGATGTCACAAATTGGTATCAGAGTGGTTCTTTTATTTCTTTACTATTTAACGACAAAAGAACATAGATTTAGAATGCTTGGGGAATTTTTCATAATCTATACTTGGGAATCACAAACAAATGTACGGTGTAAGGGACAATTTTCCTTACATTATAATTATTATTCATTTTCCATTTATTATTTATATCATTTCACCATTGGGTGCTTCATATGTTTTGTGATATTATTGATATTTATGTTATTGTAATTATGATTTTAGTACTTTTACCAAATGAAATGAGGGTTATGCATTATATCATGCCTCATCATATGCACAACATGAATTATAGGCCATGCATCTTTCCATGCCATTTTTAGTTTTCAGTGAGCATTTCCTATTTCATATTGATTTTTCCTTGTTATATATATATAAGTTTTTTTTGACATATATTGCAAGATTATAAATTCGATATGGTGTGAGTTTAGTGGGTACCACTTTTTGATGCATAAGGTGTATGGGGTCTTATGGATAGTAAAATGGAATCTCAACTACCTCAACCATTTTAAAAAAGTTTATATAATTCAACAAGCACAATTTACATGAAAATGAAATCCAATTGAATGTCATGTTTTGGTTCAAAAATTGTATGGGTCCTTACAAACTGAAAATAGATTATCATTGGATCCATCCATTTCAAATAATTTAAATGTTAAAGTGAGAACATACTCAAATAGAGAATGACATTTAACATGATAACAACCATATTTCATATACATAACAAAGAATATTGACTTTAACTCGTCCTTATTAGTGGGTAGTGGGTGTTTCTTCATTCGTATGGACTATTTGGGTATGTTCTATCGTTTTGACCTGGCCTTTAAAGTAGGAAGAGAGGCATGTTTGTTATTATAGAAAGGATTTAGTACCTGCCCTAGTTACTTGAATTCAATATTCTAAATTTCTTGAATCCCTTATGAGACATCCATTTTGAAATTTATCATTATATCACCACGACATCCTCGAGTAGCGCGCCTTAAAGGTGGTGATGATCATGTTCTTTGGGTGGTGGATCGTGAGTCTCCGGTCATTCTTCATGTAGATCTACATGTGGCCCCTCCTCCTAATCTATATGTGGGTGATAATGCCCAATTTTAATACGATTTTATTCATATGATTTAGGGTATAAAAGGTAGTGTACGACTTGCCCCTAGTATGGAATAATTGACATGTGAGTTTCAGCAGAAGCATCCTCCCACTTTCTCAGGGGATGGAGGGCCACATGCTACGGAGTATTAGATTGAGCCTATCCAATAAATATTAAAGAATATCAAGACACCTCTATAGTTAAGGGTTAATCTAGTAGCATATAATATTCGAGACTCATCTAAGAGGTGCTAGGAAATCATCGCCCTAGAATAGTGGAATAGAGACATGGTATAGGTGGATTTTCAGATTGTCTTCTATGATTACTTATTTCCCCAGAATATGAGGTCTAACAAAGCTAGAGAATTTATGAACATCAAGTAGAGAACCATATAATTTTTAGAATACTCATCTTATTTCACTGAGATGTAGTGGTTTTCTCTTTCTATAGCTATTGATGATCTGATGACTGCTAAGTGATTCGAGGATGGGATGTGTTACGCTATCCGATCACAGGTCAATGTATTTTGGATGAATAACATTTCTAAAATCATCATACAATCCCTAATTAAAGAGATGAGTCTGAGTGATGATAAAGGTTCAAGATAGGGAAGTTCAGTTCTTAGGGAATACAATGGTTCTTTATCTAGGTGAAAGAGGTATTTTGAGGTTTCTCATAGAGGGGGAAATAGGCAGGATTCTAGAGCTGATGGTTATCTTGTCCATCACTAGTGTAGAAAGTTAGAGAACTTCAAAGCACAATGTTCATGGGATCTAGTGGAGTGTAGAGGCAATGGTAAGATGGACCATATTAAACATTTTTACAAGACCTTCTTGATAGTGCCTACTGAGTGGGGATCTACACCTACTCCTCAGTTAGGAGCGAGGTCAGCAGGATCATGACAGTCAGGTAGCTGTAATATCACTGGCTGATCAGGCTGAGGTTGTAGTCAAGGTAGAGGAAACTAGGAATATGATTATCAATAATAGTAGAGTGGTCCTACTCTAGGAAGTTAGGTAGTGACTCAAGTACATGATACATGACAGTTACATGTAGTCCATCCTACTCCATAGGGGAAGACCGGTGGACCATCTACAATATGAGGTACCATTCAAGTTACCTCCACTTTAGTGACTGCTTTATTTGATACAAGTGTGTCTCACTCATTTATATATGAGGAAATTATTGGGAGTCTGGGACTTGAAATAGAGTATTATCATGGTGTCATGATGCTAGATACACCATTAGGTATCCATTCATATGGCATTTGTTTTTGTCACAATTTCCCCCTTAAGATAGGCGGTTACCTATTCGTATAGAATATTTTCATCTTTAACATGTCATGATTAGGTTTAATCATTAGGGTGGACTGGTTAGTTCCTTATAGATCATGTATTGGATGATATCATCATATTTTGATGTTTACATCACTATAGGGAGTTACGTGCATGCATAAGGGGGAATGTGACGTCATTGCAACATGATAAGGACCCAAGCAGCAGAGTCTATGTAGTGTTATAACATAGGTCTCTATTATTTTCCTTGATTACTAGGGGTTACAACCCACTGTATTACCTCTAATGGAGAATCATTATAGAGGTTTATTTATAGATGATTTCTCTAATATACCTCTAGTGCAAGAGGTGGAGTTTACTATTGAGATTGATCTAGGAGTAGCACCTGTGACAATTACTTCTTATAGAATGGAATCTAAGGAGATGCTGGAGCTCAATAATCAGTTGGAGGATTTGGAGGGAAAATTATTTATACACCCCATCACTTCTATTTAGAGTTCACCTATACTCTTTTCCAAGAAGGACGACGGTACCCTAAGGCTTTGTGTGGACTACCATCGGTTCAATTAGCTAACTATCAAGAACTGGTATCTACTACCCAGTACAGATGACCTTTTCGATCATAATAAAAGAGAAAAGGTGTTTTATAAGATAAATATGAGGTTAGTATATCATCAAGTTCATGTAAGGACTTTATACATACCTCACACAGCATTCAAGAGCATGGATAGTCTCTACGAGTACATGGATATGTCGTTTGGACACACGAGAACACTTGTAGTCTTCATGGATCTTATCAATTAGTCCATCCACTCATATGGGGATTAATTTTTTGTAGTTTTTTGAAAATATATTGATGTATTAATTCTCTAGATATGACCATACAAATTAGTAGGCAAAAATCCCTCAAGATATCATTGAATCATTTTTGAGGTGATTGTGTTTGTTGACAAAGTGTGCCTCCGTGTTGTGATTTTTGACAAAGAAGACCACGATGTTCAATTTTTTGACAAAGGTGGTTTACATGGTGAGTTGTCGAGTTCAAGAGATGTTTTTACAATCCTTTTTTATTAGAAGAACCTCGGAAAAGGAATGAATGATCTAGAGGTGGTACAAAAATATTAGATACATGGTAGTGTCGTATTCCAGTGTTTGCCAAATTTTTGGGCCTCAAAATCGAAAAATGGAGAAAAGTGGTTTTGGAAAAGGGACTTGCGCACCAAGTTATTAGAGTCTTGGAAAGTTTCACGCCATACTTTTTTCAAGATCAAAACATCAAAATATGGAAAATGAAAGAGGGGAACCTAAGTGTTGGTTTGGGAGTTCATGGTGACTAGGGTGACAGAGGTTAAGGCGGCTGGACTTGCACGCCAGGAGGAGACTTGTGTGCAAAACTCAGGGTGCCCAAAATGCCTATAAATAGAGCTCCACCCCTCCTAATTTATAGAGAAGCTCAACACTTAGAGATAATTTGATCTCCAGTCACACAAGTAGGTTTGGTCACACAAGTGGATGTTTGGTCACACAAGTATAAAGATATTTAGAAGTTTCGTGCCAGTTGATAGTTGAATGCCAATATTGGTTTGGGTGTAAAAGGGTGTGAGTTTCCCAAGTTCTGAGATAGTTAATAGAGTATCGCACAAGTAGTTCTATGACACTTGTGCAACAGGCATAGAGAAGCATGCCAGGCTTAGAGAAGTACGCCAGTCATTCTAGGACCGCATGAAAGTTGGAAGATTCTCGGTACCTCCTGTGCAAAGTGAGATTCATATATGGGTGAAAGTTGGATGTCAACAGAGCATATACATACAGAGAAAGATTCATTAATTTTTAATAATGATGGGACCTACAATTCCATAAACTGTGAGTGGATCCTTTCATGATCAATGAGAAACATAAAAGGAAGAAGGTGATCCTCTCCACCGGAAGTGAGCCAAAGAGAGACACATAGGGAGTGACTCTTGGGAAAGTAGTGATCTGACACTAAAATTTGTAAAGGTAGTGAGCCTGGTCATGGAATTGATGTATCCCAAACATTTTAAATTGGTATTAATCTTTAGTGGATTTGGTAAATTGGAACATTGTCATTGTATTCTCCTTGGACATAGCCCATTGAGGGTGAACCAAGTAAAAATCTTTGTGTTTTCCTGTTTTCTTCTCTACATTGCATTCAAAGCATCATCACAAGATAAAGAAGAAATGAATATGGTCTACATATGTGAAAAAAAAGTGACCCTTATAACAAATAGTTCAAGATCAAGTGGGGTAGGAAGAATAAGTTGGAAAATAATATCCATACCCTGATTCACCCCCCCCCCCCCCTTCAGGGTATCTAGGTCCATTTTGGTCCTTACACAAACCATCTTCGGATCATTCTGAATACACTGAGATAGAACCAAATCTATTCTAATCATTTTAAATTCCACTTCTAGATTGATAAAGTCCACTTCCTGGGTTATATCATCTCGGATTTAAGAGTTTTTGTTGACCTAGATAAAGTGAGAGTTGTGGTTTCTTGGAATTATCCCTAGAACATATTTGATATTAGGTGTTTCTTAGGGATTACTAGATATTATAGATTCTTCATCCATTATTTATCATGTCTTATAGCACTGATTATGGGTTGAAAAAGAAGGGTGTAAATTTTTAATGTTCTAAAGCTTGTGAATAATACTTTCAATAGGTGATGGGAAGACTGAATTTAGTGTCGATGCTGGTTATACTAGAACTAGGCATGGATTATATAGTATAATATGGTGCATTAGGTTTTGGGATTGTAGTTGTTATGATGCATGATGATAAAATCATTACGTATAGTTCTCATCAGTTGAGGCCTCATGAGCGGAATCACCTGATGCATGACCTCAAGCTCGCTACTGTAGTATATTCCATATGTTTTTAGAGACACTATCTATTAGGAGATATTTTTTGGGTGTACAATGACCAAAAAAACCTCAAACACACATTCAGTCAATGAGATCTCAATCTCAAGCAGCTTAGGTGGGTTGAGTACCTGAAATATTTTGATTTTGAGCTTTCCTACATGCCCAGAAAAGTTAGTTCAGTATTCGATGATCTGATATGAAAGAATCGGACATATGAGGTCTTGGAATCTTGTGATGATGGAATATTATGGCCTTATTATTGGAGATTCATATTTTGGTACAATAGTACCATGATTATACTTACCTCTCCACCTTAGCAGTGATTTATACTCTTTAGGAATGGGTAAGGTCAAGAAAATTATTTGGTCTGAAATTACTTATTCTATGAGAAAGTGTCTCAGATGATGATGCATATTATGGTTGGATGGTCGATATAGATGATAATCTATTGTTCCATGGGTGTTTTTGGATCCTAGAAGACATCATATAGGTGCTGATGTGGTATTTCCATGCCACAACATGGGTAGTTCACCCCAGTGTTACCAAAATGTATAAATATATATGATGCCAACATCGGTGTCCTAACTTGAAATGTGAGATATCTAGTTTCATCACTTGATGTTCCAACTATTTGCAGGTGAATAAAGAACATCAGTGTCAGGTATGGATTCTTCACCCATTGTTCATTCCTAGGTGGAAATGGGATGATGTTTCAATGTATTTTGTGACTGGTCTACCTATATCACCATGTGGAGACGATGCAGTGTGGGTTGTTGTTGATCATTTGATGAAGGTCACACAATTCCTACCTGTGTGAGAGACCTTCTCATTATATGATATAGGAAGGATGTACATCAATGAGGTAGTAATTATTCTTGGTGATCCTCATTATATCATTTCTAATAGATATGATCGTTTCATGCTACAGTTCTTGAAGGGGTTGTAGAAGGCCTTGGGTATGCAGGTACATCTGAGAACGACCTGTCACCCACAGACTGATGGATAGATGAAGCATAAAATTCAGGTTCTATAGGATATTATTTGAGAATGTGTTCTTGACATTGGGGGTTCCTAGGATAAACACATTCCCCTCATCATATTTTCTTACAATAATATATTTCAGGCTACCATTAAGATGGATCCCTATGAATCCTTTTATAGTAGGCCTTTTCGCTCACCTCTGTGTTGGATAGAGGTAAGGGAAGAAGATTTGATTGGACCATGTCTTATGTAGAAGATTAAATAGTAGTTCCAAATCATCATAAAGTGTATGTTTATATCTTAGTGCAGAAAATAGTCTTATTCCAATACACGCCGACAACCTCTTGAGTTTGACTTCATAGACTGGGTTTTCTTATGAGTCTCACACAGGTTGAGGAATAGACATATTCAGATGTAGAGTAAGATATCACTGATATTCATTGTAACCTTTGAGGTTGTGAAATGGATCAGACCAGTGGATTACCAATTGGATATTCCTCAGAGATACCAATCCGCGCATGATGCCTTTCATGTATCTCATCTTAATCAATACTATTCAAACCCAACACATGTCTTTCATCCTAATGAGGTTGAGATGGATATGGGAACTTCCTTTGAAGAGTATCCACTGAGTATTGTTGATCAGAGCATGAATACACTCTGAGGTTGGTTTGTTCCTTTTATAAAAGTGTTATGGAAGCATGGATAGGAACATGATGAAACTTGGCAGTGGGAAGTTGATATACAATTTCAATGTCTGGAACGCTTTGATGACAGTACCTCTTTACCCTTAGAGGTCCAACTCAGGGACGAGTTTCTTTAAGGAGTTGAGGTTGTAATGACCCTTCATTTACTCATGTTAAATATCGTTAGTTTTTCATTTTGAATACCTTAAATGGACCTAATTATGAATCTTAATCAAGTCACAGAGGTCACAAGAGAGTTTTGGGATCATTTTGATCCCAGAATTCTTGAAAATGGGATAAGTGACTGGGTTTTATGGTTTGTATTAATCGTTCGGCCCAAGGCCCATGCCCATGCGACTACAAATAGGGGAACATACACATCCACGTGGTTTTTCTACAAATGTGTGGGACCATGCGCATGACCATACATGTTGTTATAGTTTGGGATAGATTCTTAATGGATAGTTTTCACACAAATTTAAAATTATGTGTCTAAACCATACACAACATGTTTTTTGGGAAAAACTATCGTTTTCCATACATATAAGGTTTTAACCTTTTTCATCTATTTAAATTACCTCTAGTAGTTGTGCAAGGGGTTCCTCCACCCGTATAACTCCTTCCTCCTCCAATATAGGTTCTACTGCATCTCATCCATCCAAAATCCATTTTCAATTCTGTTGAAGGTGTTAGATGGCCCAAGGTAAGGCTAAACCCACAAAATCTTACTTCACTGGTCAATATCTCCTTTTATTACACAATTTAGATGCAGGCTCATTCACCCTATTTTCAAGGAATTGGACTGAAACTTATATCTCTTCCAACCTACTACAAATATGAGGTCTATATCAAGTGAGGCGTCATCTAAATCCCTAAGGTAGGTGGTCACATATTTTTTTCATTTGAGTTTTGGTTGTGTTGTATTTAATCCATTATTCCATATTCCTACTTTTTCAGGCATCCCTATTGTGTTGAATCCTTCATATCTAATTGAACCTAGAGCCTTGAAATAGGTTGATTAAACTATGTTAGTGGTTTAGACATCACACATATCTTATATGGAAACCCATTGGCATGCCACCTCGAAATTGGTCATTTTGGCCTAATTGCTCAAAATTCTTGGAACCCAACTTAGCTTATGGTATGACTTTTAAATGTAATTTCCATTAATAAATGTGTAATTAATGGATTCCAAGGTTCCTCATTATAGTTTGGTTTCTTTATACTTGGAATTATGTAATTGGGAAATTGAGTTGTTACATATCATTGCACTTGAGACCTATGTCTTGTAATGGAATTTTCCATGTTTAGAATAATATCCTAGATTATATTATATAGGATTTATAGTGTAATATTTTAAATACCTTTTGAACTAATTGGTTTTGAATATAATGGTTTTAATGGATGGAATGGCCTTCCCCTTGCTATGTTTTATAAAAAGGTGTCATATGAATTGAATTGCTTAGTTATAAATGAGTTTAATTAATGGATGTTGAACCCAGTTATTTTATCATGCTTGTGATAATGATAAATTTTAAATGGAATGCCTTGAATTCCATGAAATTTGTAAAAGGAACACATGATAGGTTTTGTCTCTTATGTCATATGGTATATTTGATCACGCCTTGGTTCCCTTGTGAAATGATTGACAACATGAAATAAGAGGTAATGAATTGTGATCATCATAGTTGATATGAACATGTAATATATATATATATATATATATCATGAATTATTGTTCCTTATGGAATAAGGAACCAAGGGACCATGAGTGACCTTGGGAGGAAAATCAATGTGAGTTTTCTTTATGAAGCAAAGGCATTGTGAGGGCCTTAGAAGGGGTGACAGTGTGAGATTCCTAGCTATAGATAGGGGAGACCTTGTGAGATACCCATATAGAGTAAGGGGATTGATTGTGAGATCTTCACTGGTGATGGATGATAGTGGGTTATGTCTCAGTTCTTCTAGTATGTGCATGCCAAGGGATAGTGAGAGATCCTGGAGTTGGGCTAGGGGCTAGACTGTGAGAGCTTCCCCTCGTATTGGATGTCCAATAGTTATGTTTTGATCCATAAAAACATATATCTATTTATATATATATATATATATATATATATATATATATTTGTATGATCATACATACAAGTCATGGGATAAAGTAGGTAAACCTGCTAGGGGTACTTTAAGAACCTGATTGGGAGGTTATTTGTTTATTCGATATTGCTTTACTTTCCTGTAATTACCTTCACACTTTTTATTTATGAAAACCTACTCGGGTTACACATAGACACTGTTGGTGGTGGACTACTAATATTTTTATCTCACACCCTAATTGGGCCACCCTTGGCACCTGATAAGATTATGTTTTGTAGGTACTAGGTAGGGTAAAGGACCTTCTATAGGTTTCTGAGTTATTCTTCTTAGCTAGAGCTTAGGACTATAGGATCAGTCTTAGTATCAAGATTCTCATGGATATGTTTTGTTCTTTTTCACTTTTGTACTATTGTATAGAATTATTCTATTTTTTTACTAGTAGCATGCCATGCATCATTGTATCAATCACTACCTTTGAGGATTTTTCTATGTTATTCAGTTATCTAATTTTTCTACTGCATGGTTATTCAGTTAATTGATATACTTAATTTTTTTATTGAATCTATATATTTCATTATGCTTATATACTATTTAAAAATTATGGTATCCTCTGTGCTACTCTAACATGGGGGTATAGTCTCCCCGTTTTATTACCTTTACACCCTTGCTACTAGTCATTATCCTCTAGCATATAGCCAGACGAGCCATAGGTCATGTGTTCAACCAGGATCAGGGCATGGGTTAAGTGGAATCCAGGTTTAGGACATCATATATGAATCAACATATCAATATTCCATGCATCATATCTTTAATATGTTATCCTAAATAATAGCTTAATGTTATTTTGATTACCTAGTTTTCAAATCCCAATAGTGATGTGATCACTTCATAGATCTTCAAACAGTCTTCATCAAGCTATAGAAGCATAGTCCAAAGATGAATCTGCTGAAATGTGATTTTAGGTTAACATCAAGGAAGTTCCTTGGATTTGTGGTATTCCACCACAGCATCGAGGTTGGTCCAGAGAAGTCTAGTTCTATTTTAGGAATTTAACACCCTAAAAATCTAAAATAACTGAGGAGAATCCTAGGGAAACTCTCCTACATTTTTTTTTTCATAGATAACTTGGATATAAAATCTCTCCCTTTCACCAGGCTAATGAAGAAGGTAATCACCTACCAATGGGGAAAATATTTCCAAGAAGCCTTGGAAAGTCTCAAGTAGTATCTATTGTACCCACCAGTCCTGATGCCACAACTGGAGGGAAATCCAATAGTGTTTTATGTGGCCTATATGGAACACTCACTTGACGCTCTCCTCGAATAGAATAATGATGCAGGGATTGAAAAAAAAATCTCTATCAGGTCATCCAAAAAATGCTAAATAATGAGACTCAATACTTGAATGTCAAGAAGAACTAATCCACACTCATATTTAAAGTATAGAAGATGTGGCATTACTTGTATCACCATGGTTTCCATATGGTCTCTCATATTGATCTACTCAAGTACATCCTTGTCTGCCCCACACTAACTGGGTTTTGTCTTGATGTGAGTATGTTCTGTAATAATATGACATCAAGTTCATGTTAGAGAAGGTGGTGAATGGGAAAGCCCTGACTAATTTACTCATGGAACATCCCACCCTAGAAAGTACACCAATAAACAGCAAACTCCTAGATGAGGAGGTTTTCTATTCTCATGACACTCCTCGTGCATGAGATATGTATTCTGATGGTGCCTCCCAAATCCCTATTGAAAAAAGTATGAAAAATACAAAGCTCAATTGGGTTGGATTTGGGGTTGTATTTTTTTCTCCAGATAAAGAAAATTTCACATACTTTTTCTCACTATCTGAAGGCCTCATAGATAATGAGTAATACTAACAATCTCTAATATCAATCTGATAAATGGCCATATAGATACAAATATCATACCTAAATATCAAAGGGGATTCAGAACTAGTGATAAAGCTGATCAACGGTGAATATACCATCAAAAAGAAATAATTGACCCCTATCACTTGATATACCAGGGGATTAAAAGAAGAATTGCCTTATAATATCACATTACATCATGTTTCTTGATCACATATTTCTTTCACTAATTCATTGGCTAATTCTACCACATTCCTGGCTAACCATGGTCAGGAGAAATCAATCTCTCATATCTTACACCAAATAATGGTCTCATCGATCATCATATGCGATATAAGAGAGATAAATCTAGTCAAAACCACCCCAGATCTTGATGAACCGATATCCACCCCTGGATAGATGGATCCCATAATTAGTTATCTTCAAAACATGACTCTCTCAGTAGACTGATCTAGAAGGGATCTGATTGAGTGATGTGCAACTATCTTTACCCTACAGGATGATCCAAATTAAAAAATAATCCCTCTAAAATAAAGGATTTGATATAATACTCCATATATACATAGTAGAAAGAGATATTCATTCCATCATGGATGAAGTCCATGAAATATTCTATGGTGATCATCAGTCTAGGACCATACTCTCCCACCAAATCTGGAGGCTGAGTTATTACTGGAAAACCATGATACATGACTATGTAGAATTCACTAGTAAATAACAAGAATTATAGATCCATGAAAACGTCATCTATCAACCCTTTTAATTTCTACACACAACTAAATATTCCTGCCTATTTACTGTTTTGGGGGATGGATGTTTTGTGGACAAATCCCCCAACCACAGGTAAGCAGTTCAAGTACATCCTTACTACTACCAACTTATTCTCCCAATGGTTTGTAAAAATACTCTTAAAAGGAGTCAATATGAATAATATCATCAACTTCATAATGTCCCATATCATCACCAAGTTTGGGGTCATTCACACAATATTGATGGTCAATGACACCAACTATGTTCTATGGATTTGAAGAAATTATACCAGGAGTACAACGTAGAGTCTAATCACTCATCCCAATATCATGTTGTGGAAAATGAAAAAATAGATGCCTTCAATAATACCTTTTCAAACATACTCTAGAACATGGTGAATAAAGACATGCAGTCCTAGATGGAAAAACTCATCCATGATTTATAGGCCTACCATACCACCACACACACTACTACACAAGAAACTCTATACACATTTGTGTATGGTACTGAGGCAGTATTTCCCATAGAAGTTCATTTTCCATCACATCAAATACCCATTTTTGGAAAACTCTAAAATGATGAGAAATCACCAAAGAGGCAAAATGAGCTAGAAGGGATCAATGAGAATAAGTTGTGTACATTGAATAACCTTAAAATTTGTCATAATTAGATAAAATGAGCATTAAATAAAATTTTTTTTCATCCATTCATTCCTCCAAAGAGAATTGGTGTTGGTTCTTAGAACCCCAATGATACCAGGGAAGAATCCTCAAAATCTAGAACCCAAATGGGATGGGCCTTATATCATACATAAGGCTTATCACAATGGAAAATGATCATTAGATACAATGGATGGGGAACATGTCAGACCCCCCCCCCCCACCAATGTAATATTTATCAAGAAATACATTTCATAACCATAATCAAGTTTTGAGTCTAGCCAGGAAGACTTTAAACTGCACATCATATCGTGTACTGACTATATGATATTGAACTATAAGAAGTTTTCCTGGTGGTATGACATTAAACTGCACAAAGGAGTCCCATTCTTTTTATGTTAAACTGCATAAGAATGTATTTACCACATGACACTAAAATATATGGATCATGTCCTCATTGCATAATGTTAAACTACATAGATCCTCAAATGGTTCATCTTCATTCATATGAGGCAACCCAAGTCCTATAAGAGAGACTTTAAACTTCACAATGTTGCGTGTCCTAACCACATGTTGTTAAACTATATGCAACAAGTCCTTACATTAAAAAATTAAACTGAATAGTAGATGTCCTCACTGCATGATGTTAAATTTCATAGGAAGAATCATCTCACCAATGAATCCTTGTACATGAGCTGGATATGTGAGAATGAGGGATGAAATCCCCCCATACTCATGTGAGAGTAAGGTCTACATACGAAGTATCTCCTTTTAAGAACTATGTGTTTATTGATTCCCTCCATCATAGGATATGAAGTGACCCTAGAATCTCTATTTTTTGTCAGAACTACCATGTTACTTCCATTTCATATCTAGTGACCCTCATCCTCACCACCAGATGTTAAACTGCATGAATGATGTCCTTGCTACTTGACATTAAACTATACTTATTTATAGAACTACATACATCTTGATTCTCATTTCAATGAGATATGTAGGGACACCTTGATTCTATATCCTAGTCTAGCCACCACATGATAAAAAATTTCATTGTCTTATCCTTAATCACCTCAACATGGTGATACGAATTCTTTCTATTCCTTGTTTCTCACACTGAGCATATCTCATGTGAGCTTAGGAATTTCAATTAAGGTTTCCCTAAACAAAAAAAGAATATCAGCTCATTAAAGGGTTATCATGGTCATGAATGAAAGACCAATAAAAAGCTTACCATGATTCTTTTCCACATGATGTTAAACTACATGATTGATGTCCTCTACATTACATAATAATTCACATTCCTGTGGACCTCACCTAAAAGGACCACTATTTTTGTTTTCAGTCTCCTAACACACCTCCATTAAAGAACTACATGTGTCTTTATTTTTATTACCATAGGATACATAGTGATTCCCATATTTTCATCCTTTAGTCCAGTCGTAATACCCCCTTTACATCCAGAAGCCTATATCCTTTCCTCATTACATTAAAATGCAGGGTTACTCAAGAACTACATGTTGATTTATTCCTATTACCATAGGATACATAGTGGCACATAGATTTATATCCTTTTATCTAGCCACAATACCCTTTTTTATGTCCGAAATATCACGTACTTTCCACATGACGCTAAACTAGATAATTCCTCGAGAACTATGTGTGGCCTGATTCCTATCATCACAAGATACATAGTGACACCCACATCTCCTATTTTGGGCCCAAATACAACAACCAATAAATAATTCACCCCAAATACATAGGGTTTTATATATACAAGACGATTTTCCTACATATGAGTAAGATCTATGTGTGTTTTTCTTATGTATGTAATATATCTTGCACAATTTTTAACTTTAGTTCACACATAATTACCAAATGACATTAAACTATAATGAAAATGTCCTTAAAACATTATGTAAAAATATATGGAAGAAAGTATTTTCCTTATATACAATGTTAAACTATACAAACCATCATGCATTATCACCCCTTATCAAAGGACCAAAAGATCCTTACCTCGGTCACCCATAATATGGGGTGCTTCCACTATCTGTTAAGAACCTCAATTAATTAATCACTCTTCATGTCTCAAGTACCTAAGGTTTCCAAAAGCCATTAATGGAACTTTCAAAGGAAAATGTTCTCTTTACTCGAACATGATATCGATGCATAAGGGCTTAGACCTACCAACTAGAGAAATATTGGGTTTGTAAGGAGGGATTTCTGGTCTATGTGAGCCTTACATCGATGTGGTTAAACTCAGCATGTGAGTGTGTTATGGGCCATCCCCAGTATAATTTTCCCATATCATTTCACATGAATTTAGATCCTTGAGCTGTGATTTGCAAAATTTTCATCTCCCACTCAGAAGTATGTTGGAGTGCTCTTGACCCTGGGTATCCTAATTGGGATCTTGTGTATCATCCCCCATATTAGGTCCATGTGTGTCATGAACATAAACTACCTAAACATTGGTAAAAGCTATACAACCTTAAACTCTAGCCTATAATGGTCCAAATCTAAAGATATTAAACTACTATCGAAAGAGACACAAAACTTTTTAGGTTGAAAATATGCAATGGGAGGTCATAGAAAAAGTCAAGTCTTTGGTAACTAAACTCTTCATCTGTAGAGTTTAGGAATAAATCAGGGTGGAAATATATAAGGTATAAATCTCACAATGTCTACATGATAACCCTAATAAAAGCCAAGATATGCTTGTTGGGACCCCTAGTTAAGGAAACATTTAGAGTATTGATTTTTTACATATCCTAGCCATGAGAATATATTCTATATGTGGTGAAAAAAAATTAGGGTTCTTGAACCCTTCTTAGATATTATGATTTTCAAAAATCAAAATCCATGATTTGAGTGCCTCAGATAATCATTAATCTTCCATATCCCTTGGAAAAGGATACATGGAATCAAGGGACCCTTTTTTGTCTATGCATGTATGCCTATGGCTCTGGCATATTCACCTATGATTTTAAACCAAATGCATCTCTCTAAAAAATGGATCTATGATTCTTTTCATCCATGACATATTCACGGAATTACTCAACACCTAAATGTTTTCTAGGCCATTCTCGATATGATTTTTCCATATCATCCTCATGAATCAAGAACTTTGGACCATGATTTACAATCCTCGTACAAGACTATCCAAGTGGATTTTACATCCTCATCATTACATCACCATATTTTTTACACTTTCTCAAAGTAGTAATGTGACACTCCATTCGCAAGACTTCGATGTCCAAGACCTCATGATTCTAAACCATAGGGTATAGGGCCCAATATTCGAAATTGTGGATATCAACTTCCAATGGGTATCAGAACCCCTCCTAGATAGACTTTTTTTCATACCGAACCTCATCATCAGGATGTTTGAGCCATCATAAATATTTCATAGCATTCATAAAGGAGTTGAGATCATCTTTTCTTAACCATTCTATCAAGTCATAAGTGCTTTGACCTACCAACTAAAGGAATATACTCCATATATAAAATGAACCCCAATCCTTGTGATCCCTGGTAACACCGTGGGGGAACCTTGAACCTCAAGGTTTTATGGGTCATCCCCGACATGTTTTCCCAATTTTATATTCATCAAATCAAACTTTTGGGTTATGAATTACATCACCCATATTCCAAAAATCTAGGTGGTATTAGCTTCCCTAGAATTTTTTCTTCAACCAATATTACCCCCATTATTCTTCCATGATCCTCGGAAAAGAGTAGAGACACCTTTTTTTACAGTGTTACCAATGTATAAGGGCTTTGACCTACCAAACAGAGGCATCTCTCCCTTGTAGGAAAGGATCTCTAATAATCATGGTCATTGAAAAAACCATGGTAGAACTCTACATCCTAGTGTGTTTTGTTTCATTCCTAGAATGTCATCACCATATCCCATAATCATCAAACAATCTCTAGTTGTAAGACCTTAAACTTCATGGAATCCTATGTCCTAAGATAAAAAACCCTAAATTATAATGATATAAGGTCTGAGCTAAAAGACCATAAACTACAATGATATAAGCTTCGAGATAAAAGACCCTAAACTAAAATGACATAAGGTCTTAGATAAAAGACCCTAAACTATAATGACATAAGTTATGAGCTAAAAGACCCTAAACTATAATGATAGAAGTTTTGACCTAAAAGACCCTAAACTACAGTGATATAAGGTGTGAGATAAAAGACTCAAAAATAAATCCATAGAAGGTATGATATAAAAGACCCTAAACTAAATATATATAAGTTCCAATGCAAAAGACCCTAAACTACAATAAAACAACTATTTAGTTTGCAAGAATGGAAAATCTTGTATGGCCTGCCATATTACCTTGGAAAAAAACAAGTTATGCTCTCCAAGACTATCATATTCTTAGAAATATAGAGAAATATCCCTCTAGGAAATATATTCTACCAAATTTTCCACTTGTGAAATAGGTAATCTCAAGATAATTGGAACAAATACATCAATGATGAACCTTATGATTTGTGGTCATTCATGGGAACTTCTTGAGAAAAATATTTTATCATTTAAATATTCAAATTCATAAATTTAGTTTTTAGAACCCCCAATTTGAGTTATTTAACCCTTATTCATGTATTTTTAAGTATATAATGTGATTGGGTATATTTTTAGAGAGTTTGGGAAGGTTTTGGAAAACTTTAGAGGCCTTTTAAGAATGTGTGGTTTGAGCACGGTTAAGGAGAAATCGTGCGAGATAACCATGAGGGAAGTGGGTTTATTCACGAGTTGTGCATGGTTTATCTAACTGTGTGAGGAGGTCATGAAAGATTCCCCTTTGAGGTAGAAGTAGGCACACAGTTAGTGAACAGTTTTTCTAACCGTGCGAATTAACCGTGCAGCCCTTTAAAAATTATTATTTTAAACGGGGTTAGTTAGGCATTACCCTAACTCATCCAAATATTCTCTCATACAAACCCTACACATTATTTCTTCCACTCAAAGTATTGGGGTACTATCCCACTTGTTTTGGAAGTGATTTGAAGGGGTTTAAAGGGGGTTTGAAGGTGGTTCATCTTGGGTAAGTCTTATCTCTTGGTTTCTCTTTGGTTTTCTCTAGATCTATTGTTCCCTCTCTCTCAGTTTTCTAGATCTACATCTGTTGTGTGTAGATATAGGATTATTTTTTCCTTAAATGATGATATTGGGGATTTTTTATGTTAGGGAAGAGAATATTGATTGGTTTCGGTGGATAATTTTCTGGATTTGTGGTGTGGTTGTTTGTAGGTCGATTTCGCCAGAACCCCAAAGGTAGGTGGCTTCTCTCTGGACTCCACTTTGTTATAATTAGAAGGATTTTTCAAATTAATTGGGTTTTCTTGAATTAATTTGTGATTTTTATGTGCAAAATTGGTTATAAACCCCTTTGGTAATGTTTTATGTATTTTTTAGGAAAAGGGGTTTTGCGGTGAAATGTTCTTGCTGTTGGATTTTAAAATGTTGATTTTAAATCGGTAACCTCAGTTGATTTGTGAAAATGTTTTTCAATAAAGAGTTTGTTTTATTGAAATTTTTTTATCATTGAAAATGATTTAAGGGTGGTTTTAATGAATGGGTGATTTATTGAAGTGGGTTGGCATGTGGTGGAAATGGTTATTTGCATGTTATGTGGCCTTGGTGCTTTATGCGTGTTGGTTGATTAAGTGTTATGGATTTTGTTGATTGTGTGGAAGTGGGTGGGAAGTCTCATTATAAAAGGTGATGTATAGTGGACGGAAGATCCACTATTATGGATTGTGGTCAAGAAGCACCACAAGTTGGAAATGTAGTGAATGGGTTAGATGGAAGCTCTGTCGTTTTGGTTTCCTTGTTGTGTGTAGCTTTACAAGATAGAATTTATTATGCTAATGTGAAATAGTGAAATGAATTATGGCATGGTTGTTTGGATTTACCTTGGGTTTCATGGTTTGGGTAAAGGTGTCTTTGTAATAGTGTGTTTGGCTTATTGGTAATTTTTGAACTATTTAATGTTTTATATAAAGTGTTTTATATAAATGTTTTAATGGGTTTATCCTAGCATCGTGTGTAGGGAAGTCATTTGGGAAAATACTACTAAGTATTATTACCCACCCTTGCTTTGTCACTTTGGTGCTTTTGTAGATGTTGTATTTTGGGACACAGGTAAGAGTAAAGCATATCATTTGGCTAGCAGTTCGACATGATGTTTGGTGATGTTGTGGTGATTAGAGCATGGATCTTGGTGTGGAGATATTGATGGTGTCCTAGTTCTTTGGGGTCTTTTTGTGTAGTCTTCCATTTGGTACTCCTATTTTTGGTGGTTGATTTGGTATTTGGGAATTTTAATGGATTATTTTGGTTGTCTCTTGGTTATGTATTGGTTGGGTTACCTGTTGAGATACATCATGTAGTTTGTTTATAATGGTTGTTTGGTTGGTTTTATTCTAAGGGAAAAAACATTCCCCAATTGTTCTTTAAGCCCTCAGAATTTATTTTCATCCTTTGGAACCTTGGGAACATTGCTTATGGATAAGTAGGATTTATCCTCCCTCTCAAGCCAATGGGATGGGGCGGGATGTTACATGTGGAAATTATGCTTTCTGTTTTGAAACTACAAACCCCTATGTGTCAAAGAGAGTGTCGAGCCTTCCTATGTAGAGCATATTGTTTAATTATGGATGAAATTTATTTGATGCGGGATTTCTTAGTGTCCATTATATATGTTTATGATATAATCCTAGGAATGGATTGGTTGGTGATGTTTAAGGTCCACATATATTGTTATGCACGAACAGATAGTTTTACGACGGGGGATGGAGTAGAACATCTCTTTAGAAGGAAGAAGAATGAGAAACTGGATGAAATGGATTTGTTGGCACCAACTGTTGGCACAATATCATATCAGTTAGTGGCTTCGTTGTTGGAATCAGTGGAAGGTATTGAGCAGAGTGTTCTTCCAGCTGTTGTGGATCTGTTTATGGATGTATTTCCTAATGAATTATCACGATTTTCACCTATGAGAGAAGTGGATATTATGATTGGTCTCCTTCTGGGGACCAGTCCTATATCAATTCTATCTTACCATATGGAACCAGCAGAATTGTGGGAATTAAATTTGAATTTTTAAGAGTTAACAAACAAAGGGTTCATCCGGCCTAGCATGTCTCTAGGGGCAGTGCCAGTTTTGTTTGTTAAAAAGGAGGATGGAACTTTGTGGCTCTGTATTGATTATTGTGGACTTAATCAGGATACGATAAAGAACCAATATCAACTTCCACACATTGATGATTTTTTTGACCAGTTGAGGGGAGATGAGTGGTTCTACAAGATTGACTTGAGGTTAGGGTATCATTAATTGAGGGTGAGGAAGTAGGATATTCCCACAACAACTTTCATAAGTAGATATGGCCATTATGAGTATGTGGTTATGCCCTTTGGTCTAACTAATTTACTATAAGAGTTCATGGTATTGATGAATCATATAATTCAGAGATATCTAGATTCTTTTGTTGTGGTATTTTTTGAGGATATACTGGTGTATTCGAGGACAAGGGTACAAAATGAGCAGCACTTGGCGATAGTGTTGGGGATCTTGAGGGATCATTGGTTTTATGCCAAATTGTTAAAGTGTGACTTTTGAATACAGGAGGTTGATTTCCTTGGCCATGTTATTTCTGAGAGAGGTTGTTTAGTTGATCTAGAAAAGATAGAGGTTGTTATATCCTGGAAACCGCCAAAGAATGTTTTTGAGATTAGGAGATTCCATGGTATAGCTGGCTATTATCGACAATTTGTTCATGTTTTCTCATGATTGTATTTGCCAATGATAGATTTGAAAAGGAATAATATCCCATTTCAATGGGATGAGAAGTTTCATAAATTCTTGGAAGAGCTGAAGGGTCACCTTAAATCAGCACCAATCTTGGTCTTTCCTGAACTAGGGAAAGTGTACGTGGTGTGTTCTCATACAAGGGGATCATGTAGTTTCATTTGTCTCATGGCAGTTGACGTTTCATGAGAAGAACAACCCAATGCATGATTTGGAGTTGACAATTGTTGTTCATGATTTAAAATTGTGCCTTCATTATCTCTTTAGTGAGAAATTTACAGTGTTTACCAGTCACAAGAGCATAAAGCATATTTTCTCACAGAGATATTTGAACTTGAGGCAAAGGAGATGGATGGAATATCTCCATATGTTTGATTTTGACCTAATTTACACACTGGGTAAGGGAAATTAGGTGGTAGATGTATTAAGAAGAAAATCATAAGCTCAAGTGGTGAAACAAGAATTGGATTAGTGGAAGTTGATGTCAGTCATAGCTGACATGAGGTTGGAATGTGAGGAATAAGGTGATAGAGCGGTCTTCTTTTCAGTTTCATTAGTTCTTGACTTGGTTGGTTTGGTTAAAGAGGCACATACATCTAATTCCGAATGTATGGTGATGGGGTAGAAAATCAATGATGAGGAGACCATTGAGAGATGGGAACTGAAAGGGAATTAAGTCTTGTGTTTTTGGAATCAGATGGTGGTACTAGTGGATTTTCAGGAGGAAATTCTCTAGTATTATCATCATTCTTGGTGGGTTGTTCATCCTAGAATTCATAAGATGTATAAGGCATTGAAAGCACAATTTTGTTGGGCAGGTATGAAAAGGGATGTGGCTGAGTTTGTCTCGGGATTATTGACTTGTCGAAGTTAGGGAAAATCATTTGTGGCTAGCAGGCATGCTACAGTATTTACTTATCCCAGTTTAGAAATGGGAGTAGATAGCAATGGGTTTTTTTTTATGGTTCTCCCAAGAACAGTCAGGAAGAACGACTCCATATGGGTGATTGTGGATCAACTCTCAAAGTCAGCCCATTTCATTATGATTTGTGAATCCCATACGGGGGAGGATTTCTCCAAAATATATATCCGGGAAGTGGTAAAAATTCATGGTGTTCCAATTTAGATTGTATCATATATAGATCTGAGGTTCACATCTCATTTTTGTAAATCCTTACATCAAGCCCTTGGGACATTGTTGAAGATGATCTTGGTGTATCATCCTCTGATGGATGGCCAATCTGAGAGGACGATACGAACTTTTGAGGATGTGATAAGGGTTTGTGTGATGGATTTTGGTGGTTCTTGGGAGGATAAATTATCATTGGGGGAGTTCTCATATAATAATAGTTATCAAAATTCAATATATATGGCTCTGTTTGAGGCATTGTATGGGCGTTTGTGTCGTTCTCCACTATGTTGGGTGGAACTGGGTGAGATTGAGATGACCGGACAGATCCTGGTCCAAGAGACTACAAATAAGATCAAGTTGATTAGAAAGATGATGAAGGCAGATCAAAGTCATCAGAAATCATATGCGGACCATCATCGACGACTGTTTTCATTTGAGGTGGGCGACCATGTGTTTCTAAGAATATATCCTAGGTTGGGACATCGTCGGTTTGGAAAGTAGGGTAAATTATGTCCAAGGTATATTGGGCCTTTTTAGATGCTTGAGTGGATTTGGGAGGTGGCTTATCTATTGGGTTTTCCACCACGGTTTAAGGCAGTGCACAATGTGTTTCATGTGTTGTTGTTAAAAATTATCATCCAGATTGTGACCATGTGATTCATTGCGATCATGATGAGCTAGAACTGGGAGCTTCCTTAGTGCACATGACAGTGTGGATTGTGGATAGGAAGGAGAAAGTATTGAATGGTAAAATCAGTGATTTAGTTCAGGTTTTGTGGTAGCATGGTCATATTCAGGAGGAGACTTGGGAGTGGGAGAAAGAGATGGTCGGGCAATGGCCTGAGCTCTTTTGGAAAAGAGATGGTTCTCTACATTATGAGGATGGAAATTCCAATGGTGTTGTGAATGTAGAACCCTCAGTTTGATGTATGTAACCCTTATTCAGGTCTTTTTAAGTATATAAGGTGGTTGGGTAGAGTTTGGGAATGTTTTGGAAAACTTTGGGGGCCTTTTAAGGCTTCATGGATTGAGCACAGATAAGGGGAAATCATGCAAGATAACCATGCAGGTAGTGTGGTTATGCACGTTTTGTACACGGTTTGTCTAACCATGTGAGGATCCTGTGCAAGATGCCCCATTGAGTCAGCCACAGGCGCACAGTTAGCACACGGTTTGTCTAATCGTGTGAGCTAACTGTGTGGCCCTTTAAAAATGGTTTTTTAAATGGGGTTAGTCGAGGTTTACTCTAACTCACCCAAATATTCTCCCATATAAACCCTACATGGTATTTATTCATCTAAAGGTCTAGGGGTTCTCTCCCACTTGTTTTGGAAGCAGTTTGAAGGGGTTTCATAGGGTTTTGAAGGCGTTTCATCTTAGGTAAGTCTTCTCTCTTGGTTTATATTTGGTTTTATCTAGATATACTCTTCCCTCTCTCTCAATTTTCTATATCTACATCCTTTGTGTGTAGATATAGGGTTTTTGTTTCCTTAAATGATGAGATTAGGGCATCTTTATGTTAGGTAAGAGAATATAGAGTTGTTTCGGTGGAGATTTTTCCAGATTTGTGGTGCGGTTGTTCGGGGGTTGATTTTTTTAGAACCCTAAATGTCGGTGGATTCTCTCTGGACTCCACTTTATTAAAACAAGAAGGATTATTCTGTTTAATTGGTTTTGGTTGAATTAATTGGTGATTTTTATGTGCGATTTTTTTTTAAATTCCTTTGGTAATGTTTTATGGATTTTTTGGGGAAAAAAGGTTTTTGCGGTGAAATTTTCTTGTTGTTGGATTTTAAAATGTTTATTTTAAAATCGGTAACTGGGGTTGATTTGTGAAAATGGTTGATGAAAATTGTTTTCAATATAGATTTTGTTTTATTGAAATGTGTTTTTTCATAGAAAATCATTTAAGGGTGGTTTCAATAAATGGGTGATTTATTTATGTGGATTTTCATGTGATGGAAATGGTTATTTGCATGTCGCATGGCCTTGGTTATTTATGTGTGTTGGTTGATTAAGTGTTATGGCTTGTGTTGATTGTGTGGAAGTGGGAAGGTAGTCTTTCTATAAAAGGTGATGGATAGTGGACGGAAGATCCACCATTATGGATAATGGTTGAGAATCACCACTATTTAGAAATTTAGTTAACAGGTTAGACGGAAGCTCCACCATTTTGGTTTCATTTTGTGTGTTCCTTTGCAAGATGGAATATGTTGTGCTAATGTGAAATGGTGAAATTGATTATGGAATGGTTTCCTGGATTTCCCTTGGGTTTCATGGTTTGGGTTAAGGTGGCTTAGTAAGGGTGTGTTTGGCTAATAGGTAATTGTTGAACTATTTAATATTTTATATAAACTATTTTATATAAATGTTCTAATGGTTTTATCCTAGTGGTGTGTGTAGTGAATTTATTTGGGGAAATCCTACTGAATATTATTACTCACCTCTGCTTTGGAACATTGGTGCTTTTTTAGATGTTGTATTATGGGACATGGGTAAGATTAAATAATCTCATTTTGCTAACGGTTTGACATGACGCTTTGGTGATTTTGTGGTGCTTGGAGCATGGATATTGGTGTGGATTTATGGATGGTGTCCTAGTTTGGGGTCTTGTTGTATAGTCTTCTATTTGGTACTCTAATTTTTGGTGGTTGATTTGGTATTTGGGAATTATTATGGATTAGTTTGGTTATCTCTTGGTGATTTATGGGTTGGGTTTCTTGTTGACATGCATCGTTTATTTTTTTGATAATGTTTGGTTGGTTGGTTTTATTATAAGGGAAAAATTGTTCCTCAATTGTTCTTGAAGCCCTGACCATTTATTTCTATTCTTTGGTGCCTTGGGAATGTCACTTAAGACCGAGTAGCATTCCTCTGCCCTCTCAAGCCAATGGTATGGGGTGGGATGTTACATAGTTTGACTTAATATTATGAGATGGATGGTTATCTTTTTCGACTCATATAAAATTTGATCAGTGAAGGTTCATGCACATCATGAATGAAAGAAAACTAGACAATGACATATAGAGTTCAGAAGATCAATTCATTTATAGCATACTAAAGGAAGAATATCCACATACTAGAGTCTCTCCCATAAACACACAATCCAAGGAAAAGTTAACAAATTATAATCCCATCACAACATGTGCTCATAGGATTCCTTGAGCCCTTCAAGCCTCTGCTCCAAGGTGGTAAAAAATTAGTGTAATTGTTCAGTGGATTAAGTCTCCACCTCCATAGTATGTTTCAACTCCTCCTACCAAGAAATGCCATCAAACTTAGCCTTCTCCACTATATAATGATGTTATTATTGCTTCACCATAGTATTATTTGATTTCTAGAGTTCATGTTGAAACTGGGATAGCTCTACTTGAAGATAGCTAATATCAGATTGAAGATACCCGATCACATACTGTAGATAGTAAATTCCATCTTTCTCGATGCTGGCCAAATATTGGTGAGATTCCACCTACACTGTGCACTGGGAAGCTTCAGTAATGGCCTTATACTAGTTTTTCATCACTTAAGTGGAAGCCATAGAATCTACCATGCTCAATTCAAGGGCCTTATTCTATTCCTTCATATATATTGCATCATTCACCCAGCCATGAAAGGTTGTATAGTCAAAGCCCTCACAACCAAGTTTTCCAAACATAAACCAAAGGTGACCTAGTCGATATTTTAGCTCCTTGATAGGGGTCTCTAAGGCCAATGTCTTGATCGCCCTCCATATTTGGCATCGCATTGACTAGTAAAATCTTGTAGAACCCATGCCTTGATCTAATCCCATCCTAGGAATAGGAACATATTCTGTATCTAGGTCGTATATAAAGGGAGATGTGGTGATAGTCTTTGATGAATAAGTAAGGGAGTAAGCCTCTACACTAGTCGACCCATTTGAAGGAATCTCCATGAGATAAGGGACTGGAACCTCTAAGCTTCAGGGAGAAGACATTTCAGCAAAGGGGTGTAAGTGTTTGTCAACAAAAATAAAATCATATGGTGTCACCAGGTAATAGGTATATATGATTGATTTTAGAAAGATACCTTTCCCAATCATGTCACTAGTGATATCCACTACCCCAACTATATCTTTGGGTAAAGAGGTGAACCCCTCTTGTGATGAATGATATTATTGGAACCTTCAGTTATTTTCTTGAAGACATGCTTCACTCGCAACCCTTGAGGGATACAAGAGCAAAAGATAATGTCAGGAAGTGTGACATGAAGTAAAAAAAAGTGTCCAACTTTTAAATAAGTATTCACCTTCTTTGAAACCCACCTCTAACAAGTCCAATTCAGTAGCAGAGTATCTACCAATGTCTGTATCCTTTAAAAGTGTATCTAGCCACACTGGAACAAGTGGTGTAACCACTGAAACGTCTGTAGTATGCAACAAGAACAATTGAGTGAACACCTCATCCACCTCTACATCTTGATGGTCCAGGACTGACAGGGAAGGGTATACTAAAGAAACAAAATTCTCGCATACATCCTAATGAGAAGATACACGCTCCTCCATGGGATCTCGGCTTGGACCTATAGATTCTTGACAAATCAATATGAGTTGGTAAAATATCCCATAGAAAATAAAAGTGTTAAATGACATACTTACATGAGAATTACATGGGAGAAGTCTCTACCAACTCAGACTGATTCCTTTTCCTCTTCCCTTCTAGGGAAAACACCCCAAAAGTTGTTGAAGAAAAAGTTGTTACACCAGAAGTGGAAATCTCCACCCTCATCTTGGCTAGTCGACCTGAGGATCCCTCATCAATAGTCCCCCATTTACTGCCACATTCATCTCCAATGGTTGTGACCTAGGGAGAAAATTTTGGGGATGAAAGGACTAAACGATCTCCTATAGCCTCCCTCTATATCAACAAAAAAGGATGTCAGTATGGTTGAAATGGTACCATACCCATTTAAACATCGTAGTGAGTCCATCCTTACCACTTCCATGGTGGCAGGATTACCCTATTAGTCCATGGTAGTTTTAATTATACCCCAAAAAACCATTTGGTGGACTAACAGGTAATAAAATATCTAACCCCTCATTATTTATAAAGCTAAGTAAAGGTCTCATAAGAAATCCCTAACCACATCATGATAGTATTTGAAAGTGATACCTATAGGGGAGGGGACATGGAAAAAATATTCCAATGGTAACTCCGAATGGTGCAACATACCCCAATGCTCATCCCCTAATTTCTATGTCCTCCAATATGTCAACTATTTAGATGACATAGTAAATAATAACTCTGGAATGGCCTCACCCTCTATCACTACACTCGTTGTAGCCATATCGATTGGTGATCCTACTGTTAAGGGAAAATTCCATATTTCCATGTGAGGTTCTTCCAATGTTGTTCATCCTATAGAAACCAATTGCTTTCCAGGCCTCTGATTTACCTTAGAAGTTGGGGGTAACTAGAAAGATTATTTTACCGATTTGGATAATTTCCCATCAGGATGTGATTAACTCCAAGCCTCAACATAATATCGGGATAAACCAATTACCGTATCACAGGGAGGAAGGATTATCTTAGCACGGGTATCCTCCCAGGTAAACATCATCCATAATGGAGATCTACCATCATATTCTCCTTGAGTAAATCATAAATAGAGTGATCATATATTTACTAGACACATGGGAAGTGACGACTAAACTAGTGGGGTTCATACTATTCTCATTGAATGTCCCCATCAATACGGGTAGAAAGGATGCCCTCATGAAGTGATGTCATATAAGATCGTGCCTCAAGGATGACCCCACCATCATCAACCATATCACCTATTCACACTAGCTCATAGGTTCTGACATAAAAATGATTATAACAACTTATATAAGCCCTAACATCCTGATCCGTTAATGTGATATGTCTTACCCCGATGATACATAGCTGGTATGGTTTGAAGTGATTGTTGGGGATACACTAGATATTTAGATATTCATATCCTCCTAGATGAGACCCCATCCAACCCCATTGTACTTGAAAGGTGATCACGATACTATAAGGGTATTTTCCCTTGTAAACATTGTACAGAAGGTGATAATGTTTGTCTAGAATAGGGACAACTAGCCCGATATCCCCCCCCCCCCGCCCGCCATGGAGTTTTCCATCATAAAAGTGGAAAATAAAATTCCACCTTTATAATTCATTGTAAGTAATTACCCAATCACTTACAAGGAATGTAATCCTACTAGTTGGATATCCCGGTCAACACTAGGGGAATTTTCTTATCCCCACTTTTAAATTTCCCTTCTTCAAAAGTCTTCCAATAAGCTCCCGCTAGACTATGGGAGTCTTTCATAGGATGGACCTTTGTCTTCTTAGATTCCAACTTAGATCAGGTATTCTTGATGAAGAATCCCACCCACGTCTTGAATGGTATATCTTCTCCTAGAAGTGTCTCATTATAGAGGGCCTTCTTAGCCATCCTGATCAGTTCTAAAGTGAGGGGAGGAGTCCTTGCTACGTCATCTCAGGAAAACTGTGAGGGGGGGGGGGACTCATCATACATACCACCCAATATGGGTTCACCCCATATCTATTCAATATCCTAGTGGTTGATGCCCACCTCACCATGATTTAAGTGAAATGTGATTGTGTTGGGATTACAGTGACTAAACATGTCTGTCATCATACCCTTATAGCAATAAGAAAACATCTGTGAGATCTAGATTTCCTTGTATATCCCAATTTTCTTCAAATCTACACCAAACACAAAGGTGATTTATTTCACTCAGAAGAGCTATCCACAATCTATTCTATAGATTCTTCCTGATCGAATGTCCCAGTTGGGAAATCACTAAAAATTTTGGTTGGAGGTAGAATTACGTATTATTGAACAACACATGTGATCAACCAAATTAGTTTTGGGATTGTTCTTGTTAATATCTATGGGAATATATGTCAGTACATGGCCATATTCATAGTCTCCCTAGATAAAAAATATCCTTCCTAAAAGATGTTCCCCTAAAAAGTGTTTTGGGTTTTCCGAACCCAAGAGGATGGTATTAATAATTAATGCGGCAAAGGAATGGGAGTTTCATTAGTAAGACCAAACCCATAAAGGGGAAAAATACGAAAGGTGATAGTTCCTGTGATTTGCTCCCATAAAATCTACCAAGCTCTACTAATGTGATTATAACACCCTGAGATTTTGTGAATTATTTTTCATTGAATTAATTTAACCTTATTGATATTTTACATTTCACGCAACACTGAAAATTGTTTATTTTATACCAAATCACTATGTTTGGCTTGTGTTATATGAAACACCAAGTTAATCATGTACTGCACGCAATTTTTTTACCTTTCTCTATACAAAACCTATAGGGTAGGGGACATGGAAAAAATATTCCAATGGTAACTCTGAATGGCACAACATACCCCAATGCTCATCCTCTAAGTTCTACGTCCTCCAATATGTCAACTATTTAGATGAGGTAGTAAATAATAACTCTGGAATGCCCTCACCCTCTATCACTACACTCACTGTAGCCATATCGGATGGCGATCCTACCAAAAAAGAAAAATTCCATATTTTCATGTGACGTTCTTCCAATGTTGTTGGTCCTATAGAAACCAATTGCTTTTCAGGACTCTGATTTTCCTTATAAGTTGGGGGTAACTTGAAAAATTATTTTACCAATTTGGATAATTTCCCATCAGGATATGATTAACTCCAAACCTCAACATAATAGCGGGATAAACCAATTACCGTATCATAGGGAGGAAGGATTATCTTAGCACAGGTCTCCTCCAAGGTAAAAATCATCCATAATTGAGAGCTACCATCATATTATCCTTGAGTAAAACATAAATAGAGTTATCATATATTTACTAGACACACAGGAAGTGAAGTCTAAACTAGTAGGGTTTATACTATTCTCATTGAAGGTCCCCATCAATACGGGTGGAAAGGACGCCCATATGAAGTGATTTCATATAATATCATGCCTCAAGGATGACCCCACCATCATCAATCATATCACTTGTCCGCACTAGCTCATAGGGTCTGACATAAAAATGATTATAACAACTTATATAAGCCCTGGAATCCTGATCCTTTAGCGTGATAGGTCTTACCCCGATGATACATAGCTGGTATGGTTTGAAGTGAATGTTGGGGATACACTGGATATTCAGATATTCATATCCTCCTAGATGAGACCCCATCCAACCCCATTGTACTTGAAAGGTGATCATGATTCTAAAAGGGTATTTTCCCTTGTAAACATTGTACAGAAGGTGATAATGTTTGTCCAGAACAAGGACATCTAGCCTGATATCCCCCCCGCACGCCATGGATTTTTTCATCATAAAAGTGGAAAATAAAATTCCACATTTATAATTCATTGGAAGTAATTACCCAATCACTTACAAGGAATGGAATCCTACTAGTTAGATAGCCTGGTCAACACTGGGGGAATCTTCTTATCCCCACTTTTAAATTTCCCTTCTTCAAAAATCTTCCAATGAGCTCCCGCTAGACTATGGGAGTCCTTCATAGGATGGACCTTTGTCTTCTTAGATTCTGACTCAGATCGGGTATTCTTGATGAAGAATTCCACCCACGTCTTGAATGGTATATCTTCTCCTAGAAGTGTCTCATTCTAGAGGGCCTTCTTAGCCATCCTGATCAGTTCTAAAGTGAGGGGAGGAGTCCTTGCTACGTCATCTCAGGAAAACTGTGGGGGGGGGGACTCATCATACATACCACCCAATATGGGTTCACCCCATATCTATTCAATATCCTAGTGGTTGATGCCCACCTCACCATGATTTAAGTGAAATGTGATTGTGTTGGGATTACAGTGACTAAACATGTATGTCATCATACCCTTATTGCAATAAGAAAACATCTGTGAGATCAAGATTCCCTTGTATATCCCAATTTGCTTCAAATCTACACCAAACACGAAGGTGATTTATTTCACTCAAAAGAGCTATCCACAATCTATTCTACAGATTCTCCCTGATCGAATGTCCCAGTTGAGAAATCACTAAAAAATTTGGTTGGAGGTAGAATTACGTATTATCGAACAACACATGTGATCAACCAAATTATTTTTGTGATTGTTCTTGTTAATCTCTATGGGAATATATGTCAGTACATGGCCATATTCAGAGTCTCCCTAGATAAAAAATATCCTTCCTAAAAGATGTTCCCCTAAAAAGTATTTTGGGTTTTTCGAACCCAAGAGGAGGGTATTAATAATTAATGCGGTAGAGGAATGGGAGTTTCATTAGTAAGAACAAACCCATAAAGGGGAAAAATACAAAAGGGGATAGTTCCTGTGATTTTCTCCCATCAAATCTACAAAGCTCTACTAATGTGATTGTAACACCCTGAGATTTTGTGAATTATTTTTCATTGAATTAATTTAACCTTTTTGATATTTTTCATTTCACGCAACACTGAAAATTGTTTATTTTATACCAAATCACTATGTTTGGCTTGTGTTATATGCAACACCAAGTTAATCGTGTACTACAAGCAATTTTTTTACCTTTCACTATACAGAACCTATAGGGGAGGGGACATGGAAAAAATATTCCAATGGTAACTCTGAATGGCACAACATACCCCAATGCTCATCCTCTAAGTTCTACGTCCTCCAATATGTCAACTATTTAGATGAGGTAGTAAATAATAACTCTGGAATGCCCTCACCCTCTATCACTACACTCGTTGTAGCCGTATCGGATGGCGATCCTACCGAAAAGGAAAAATTCCATATTTTCATGTGACATTCTTCCAATGTTGTTGGTCATATAGAAACCAATTGCTTTCCAGGCCTCTGATTTTCCTTAGAAGTTGGGGGTAACTTGAAATATTATTTTACCAATTTGGATAATTTCCCATCCGGATATGATTAACTCCAAACCTCAACATAATACCGGGATAAACCAATTGTCGTATCATAGGGAGGAAGGATTATCTTAGCACGGGTCTCCTCCAAGGTAAAAATCATCCATAATGGAGAGCTGCCATCATATTCTCCTTGGGTAAAACATAAATAGAGTTATTATATATTTACTAGACACACGGGAAGTGACGACTAAACTAGTAGGGTTTAAACTATTCTCATTGAAGGTCCCCATCAATACGGGTGGAAAGGACGCCCACATGAAGTGATGTCATATAATATCATGCCTCAAGGATGACCCCACCATCATCGACCATATCACTTGTCCGCACTAGCTCATAGGGTCTGACATAAAAATGATTATAACAATTTATATAAGCCCTGGCATCCTGATCCTTTAGCGTGATAGGTCTTACCCCGATGAGACATAGCTGGTATGGTTTGAAGTGAATGTTGGGGATACACTGGATATTCAAATATTCATATCCTCCTAGATGAGACCCCATCCAACCCCATTGTACTTGAAAGGTTATCATGATCCTATAAGGGTATTTTCCCTTGTAAACATTTTACAGAAGGTGATAATGTTTGTCCAGAACATGGACAGCTAGCCCGATACCCCCCCCCCACGCCATGGAGTTTTTCATCATGAAAGTGGAAAATAAAATTCCACCTTTTTAATTCATTGGAAGTAATTACCCATTCACTTACAAGGAATGGAATCCTACTAGTTAGATAGCCTGGTCAACACTGGGGGAATCTTCTTATCCCCACTTTTAAATTTCCCTTCTTCAAAAGTTTTCCAATAAGCTCCCGCTAGACTATGGGAGTCCTTCATAGGATCGACCTTTGTCTTCTTAGATTCCGACTCAGATCGGGTATTCTTGATGAAGAATCCCACCCACGTCTTGAATGGTATATCTGCTCCTAGAAGTGTCTCATTCTAGAGGGCCTTCTTAGCCATCCTGGTCAGTTCTAAAGTGAGGGGAGGAGTCCTTGCTACATCATCTCAGGCAAACTATTGGGGGGGGGGGGTCATCATACATACCACCCAATATGGGTTCACCCCATATCTATTCAATATCCCAGTGGTTGATACCAACCTCACCCTGATTTAAGTGAAATGTGATTGTGTTAGGATTACAATGACTAAACATGTTCGTCATCAGGCCCTTATTGCAATAAGAAAACATTTGTGAGATCCAGATTTCCTTGTATATCCCAATTTGCTTCAAATCTACACCAAATACGAAGGTGATGTATTTCACTCAGAAGGGCTATCCGCAATCTATTCTACGGATTCTCCCTGATCGAATGTCCTAGTTGGGAAATCACTAAAAAAAATGGTTGGAGGTAGAATTACGCATTATCGAACAACATTTATGATCAACCAAATTAGTTTTGTGATTGTTCTTGTTAATCTTTGTGGGAATATATGTCAGTACATGGCCATATTCACAGTCTCCCTAGATAAAAAAATAGCCTTCCTAAAAGATGTTCCTTGGAAAGTGTTTTGGGTTTTCCAAACCCAAGAGGAGGGTATTAATAATTAATGCGGCAGAGGAATGGGAGTTTCATTGGTAAGACCAAACCCATAAAGGGGAAAAATACGAAAGGGTATAGTTCATGTGTTTTGCTCCCTTCAGATCTACCAGACTCTGCTAATGTGATTGTAACACCCTGTGATTTTGTGAATTATTTTTCATTGAATTAATTTAACCTTTTTGATATTTTTCATTTCACGCAACACTGAAAATTGTTTATTTTATATCAAATGATTATGTTTGGCTTATGTTATATGCAACACCAAGTTAACCGTGTACTACACACATTTTTTTTACGTTTCTCTACATAGAATATCGAGGTTAGCCTGCATTACATGCAATAATGACTTTCCTTGATGGCTTGTGTAACACGCAAGACTAGGTGTTACCAACCAATAATTCATTATTAAATTATTATTATTTAACATGATATAAAATGGCCATTAAATATAAGATTATAGGATTAACTAACTTATGAATATATCTAGTTTAATTCACTGGTTATTTGTTAATTAGAAAGGAATATAGAAACCAAATTCTTATAAAGGGTTTGATTATAAAAAAGTCAATTTTTATGTGAAAAAGAGCGATTTGTATTAATAAGTTAAATTAATTTCAAATAGGTGATGATATAAATTAAATTTTTATGTTATATATCCAAAAAAATATTTTTGATAATCATCCAATTGATTTGATAGATATAAAATAAGAACAAACTCAATTTTATGGTTAAAAACCTATATTTTTATAAAGGTAATTTTAACGTCTTTTAATGAAGAACTTATTTTAAATACATTTTTTGAAACTTTTGTAGATTTAATATGTCAAAATAAAACTTTGAAATAGAAACATAAAAATTAAGTTAGGATAATTTTTTATTATTTTCTGTAAGATTTTATTTTTTTAAGAAAGAGTAAAAAATATTAAATTTTAATTCAAAATTTATTTTTAATCTAATTAATTTATAAGGGGATTGATTGGGACAATGATGAAAGCAAAGAACAGACGCTCCGCACCACTAGGTTTCCAAACTTTTCTGAACGTTAGAGCTTCTCCGACCCTCTGCGATCCAGGACTGTCGGGGACGAAGGTGCTCGAGCCATAGGCTTCGCCGGGCTCGGGTGCTGCCTTGCAGAATGGTTGCTCCTCCCCTAAGGTCACTGGTCCGTCACTCGATCGCTAGTTCGTCCTTGGATGGGGACTCCCCGGTGTTGTCCGTCTCAGCGGCGTCTTTCGGTTGGGCCTTCTTCTATCCCTTTTGATGTCCAGTGCGGGTCCTCTGTTTTTCTAGGGCAGGGCGGGGGAGTGGGGATCTGCTTCTCCTAGATGACTCGGCTCATGACTCTCCGCCCCCAGTGACCCCGATTAAGTCACCTTGTTCGGGTTTAAATGGTCCTCAGGTTTCAGGACCAAGGCGGGGGTTCCAGGTGAAGTCAGAGTCAGCCGGTCGCTCGTCTTTATCCCTTTCTGACAGATTCAATGCCTTGTTTCTTGATTCGGATGTCCATGTTTCTGATGCATCTGTTTTCTAATCTCATGCAGATGGGGTTTGTACTAGGGCCCATGACAAGCTTATCCAAAATGTCTCGGTTTCTCAGAAGAAGGGCTCATCTACGCCTAGGGCCAAATCCATGCGTCTTCGGACCCAATGATGTCTCTAATTATCTTGAATGCAAGGGTCTTGGGGGCGCAGGTGATGTCAGATTTTATTCTATCTGAACTCTGTCATTCCATAGCTTCAGTGGTGGTGATTGGGGAACCTAAAAAGAAAGCTTCTAAGATCTCAGATTTTTCCTAGAAAATTGGCCTTTGTGGTTTCTTGCATGGGGAGCCTATCAATCAACACATTTGGGTGTTTTGGAGTAATGATTTGTCGGTGGATCTGTTGGATTCTTCTAACCAACTTTTGTCTAGTGGCGATGACCAAGAATGTATCTTCTTCTTTGTTTATTCCAAGTGTGAGGCTAAGGAGCGAGAGACTTTGTGGCAGGATTTGGACTGCTTTGATCCGGGCAGTTCATCGTGGTTTGTAGGAGGGGATTTCAACATAATCCTTGACTCCTTTGAGAGGGGGAGGGGTGTTGTTTCGGGCTGGGATTCGCATGCGTTTGTTTCTTGTGCTTCACGTAATTTCCGAGCGCATGGGTGGAGCACCTGGTGGTGCAGAATCTTTTGGACCATGCTCCACTTCTTATCTGTCTGGAGCTAGGATTAGTGTACTTTAGGAGTTTCTTTTATTCGAATCGTTGGGTGAATGATAAGGGTTTCATTAACATGGTGAGGGAGTCATGGAAAAAACCAATGTAGGATAACAGATGGGTGGGTCTGGATAACAAGCTGAGAAGACTTAAAAGAGATCTCCAATCCTAGTATGAAAGGAGACCGGATCGTTTGTCTTGGTTAGACGGATTAAATTACGAGATCAGGAATCATGAAGAAAGTCTTGAAATTTGTTGGGATGAGGAGGTCTTTGGTTCTTTGGTGGGAAAAAACATCCAACTGGCTGAACTAGATTTGGAACAGGAGAGATCTACTCGTGAGCAGTCTAGGGCAACTTTGTTTCGGAACACAACCTTTTTTTCAGGCTTGCATCAATGAAAGGAAGCGGTCCACCATTCCTAACATTCATATGGAGGATGGGTCGTTTACTCAGGACATCGACGTCATGGGATGTATGGCTACGTACTACTTTAAACCGCTATTGGTTGTGCCTAATCCCCATATGTAGGGAGGATACTCGAATGAACGGACTGACTTATTTGACATAATTCCAAAGACAGTGTCCAATGAGATCAACGACTTTTTTGAAAGTATACTAGGGGCTACTAAGCTTTGGGAGGCTGTCTGGTCACTTAATGCAGAAAGTTCTCTAGGACCTGATGGGTTTCCGGACTCTTTTTATATATCCTTCTGGGAGCTGATTAAGGGGGAACTGGTGGAGTCTATTCATGATTTCTTTAAAGGTGGACGTCTTCCCCGGTTTGCTTGTGCTTCAACCTCAATCTTCTTCAACCTCAATCTTCATTCTGAAAGTGAAAGATCCTTTATCGTTGAGCCAATATTGACCTTTAGCATGTCTAATTTCCCTTATAAAAAGCTATCAAGTATTATCAATAGAAGGTTGGTGGCTAACCTCTCCTAATGGGTCTCGGGAGAACCACAAGGGTTTATTAAAGGGAGACCGACTCAGTCTGCAATTTCCATGGTTCAAGAGATGATTAGTGATATTAACAAAAAAGTAACAGGTTCCAACGTGGAGATTAAAGTTAATATGCATAAATCCTATTAAAAAATAGAGTGGGGCTTTATCAACAGGGTGCTGAATTGCATGGGTTTTTTCAGAGGGGCTATTGATATCTTTTTTAGGGCTGTTAGCTCACAATGGCTAGACATATTCTTTATGGGAAGGAATTGTGGGTTCTTTAAGACCACTCGAGGTTTAAGGTAGGGTGATCCCTTATCCCCCAACCTTTTCGGTCTGGTGTAGGACATGCTGAGTAGGTATATGGAGAGGAAGATCAGTTCCTGAAGCATGCGGCCTTATCGGGGTAAGATGCCATTCAGTGTTATTTCACATGTTTTTTAGCTGATGACATGATATTTTTTTTCTAAATGAAAATCATAAAAATATTCACGAGTTCAACCAAACCATAGAGCTTTATTACAAGTGGAGTGGTCAAGCCATCAGTCGGGATAAGAGTAGTGTGTACATTTTGAAATGGTGTTCTGAGAGGCGGCATAAATCTATTGAAAATTGGCTGGATTTGCATAAAAAATATGTCCCCATGACTTATCTTGGAGCCCTTGTGGTGCCAGGGAGGGTCCTAATTCACCAATTTGATGGGATTGTGGATAAATTTTCTTCATGCATTGCAAATTGGAAGAATCTATTCTTTTCCTTTGGGGGTCGTATCACTCTTGTCAATTGTGTTTTGTCTTCTATCCCTATGCATGTGTTATCAGTGCTCAATGTGCCAAAGGAGGTTTTGAATAACATTGAAAAAATATTGTCAAGCTTTATATGGTACTTTCAAGTTGAGGGGAGATATCATTAGGTAGCTTGGGACAAGTTGGCTAGGCAAGTGGGTGATGGGGGCGTCAATCTCAGGAGTGTCAAAGAGGAGATGATGAGACTGCAAGCCAATATTATGTGGGACTTCTTGGAAGGTAAATCTTTTTGGATTGGATTATGTCTAACAGGTATAGAAGATAGGGAGTTCCTGCTCATGGGAGATCTTCTAAGCTTTGGCAGGCGCTTTCCAGTCATTTACCGGTACTTAAAAGTCATTCTAGGTGGATTATCAGCTATGGGAAGGTAAACTTCTAGAATGATAATTGGGCTGGTTCAAGGATTGGGTTCCCAGGATGCCCAGTGCCTATAATCACATTCTCTCAAGCTAGCAGGTTTGAGTCCTTTATTCAGGCCATCCTCAATCAGCAACAAACACAGATCTTCAATAACATCAGCCTGAATGAAGAACCATACAATCTCGTTTTTACAGGCTCATCCTCAGGTATGCTCTCTCCAAAGGGGTATCACTAGGTTTGTCAGAGGGGAATCAGGAGGCTTTAAGTGATATTATCTGGTGTAATGGCATCTCTACCAGGTAAAACATCCTAGTTTGGAGGATTCGTAAGCAGGCCCTCCCCATCGATGAATAGGTTTGGAAGAAATGGATTTTGCTGGTCTCCAAATGTCGTTCTTGCAGGAACCCTAAAGAGGAGTCTGCAACTCACCTGTTCTTTGCCATAGATTGAGCTACAACCATTTGGGATTCTCTTGGTGTGGTCACTGGGCTGGGAAATAGGAGCTTCTCTCCATATTCATTTCATCAAGCCTAGTTTTTGGGGACTGAGGATGATGCCTAGGAAAGAAGGTCAAGGTCTCTCCTTGTTGCAGTGGGTTGTTGGATGATCTGGACCCTACGAAACTAGTGTCGCCATTAGGGTGCTTCCATGTCTCGCCTGGGCTTGATGGTTTTAGCCAAAATTAATGCGGTGGACTTGGTTTCGCTCGTAAAGCGTTGGGATCACTCTTCTCCACCACACAGAATCGTGGAGGGCAAAACCTCAATGTATAATGCTCGGACTCCTGCTAATTAGTGAAGGTGGGTGAGGTGGAGACCTCCATGCAATGGCTTGAAACTCAATGTTGACAAATCCTGCACTGCGGGGGTTATGCGGGGGTTATGCGGGAGGGGGGGGGGGAGTGGTTAGGGATAACCAAGGGGTGGTGTTGTTGGCCTTTAGTGGTGGGTTTGGGCAGGGGGATTCTCTCATGGTGAAGGCCAATGCGATGTTGAAAGGGATTGAGTTGTATCTTGAGCACCAGATCATGCTGGAATCAGTATAAATGGACTCAATAGTGATCCATGGGGAATTATAGGGGAAGACTTAGGTTCCATGGGCCATCACTTATCTCATCTGAAAGATAAAAAATCTCCTCCATCGAAGGGTGGACATTGCTCATACTTGTCCTGAAGGGAATAAGGTGGACAATTTCCTTGCTTCATGGGAAGCTAATGGGGAAAAGTGTTTCTTATTTTCTAGTTTGGGTTCCTTACCAACGATGTGCAGTGTCATTATTAGGGTGGACACACTCGGTCTGCACTATTTTAGACCACCTTGAGCTTGTTTTGCTTGGACATTGCTTGGATTGAAATAAAATTGTTACTTGGTAGTAGTAATTAATTTATAAGGAGAAATTATATTTTAAATTGTTTTCAATGTTTAATTAGATCATATTTTTATCCATGAATCAAATTTAGGTCATTTTAATAAATTTCACTTTGAAATGAGATGTAAAAACTTTGCAAACTTTTGAACATTTTTTACTTTAAAACCCCACAGTGTCGTCCCATCAGCAGGATAATTTTTAAATTAATTTCTGTCATTTCTATGATTATAATTTAGAAAAATGGATGACATAGTTGTAATTAGCATGATTTGTAATTTATAAAAAGGTTAACTTATTTTTTAACCAAAAGGATTTGCGGAAGTGATTAAAATTAATTACAATGTTTAAGAGAAAAATTAGGTTAACAAAGTATGAAGCTTTAATTTTAAGACCCAAAATGACCTAGAAACATACCCAAAACCCATTGTATGCATATTATTCGTCTAGTAACCTTCAAGTATTGAGTTTTTTTGGGTTGTTATGAATTGTTTTAGGTAAAAATGTGGTTAAACCGAACTTGTTTTAAAAAATTCCATGTGTGCCCTTTCCCTTCCCTATAAAAGGCCACCACCTCTCCTTAACAACTTTCAAACCACTTAGGTTCGGTCAGTATATACTCAATACACTTCCCAAAATCCCTCCCTTACTCTCAGAATCCTCCCCTTGGTCATATTAAAAACCAAAGAATCCTTTTGGCACGAATAAAAAGGAGTTACCCGATTAAGAGGTAATGTCTTCTCTCAAACTCCTTTCTTTTATTTACTTTCTCCACCCATCCACTCTCTTTATTACATACTTTTATAAAATACCAATATAGTCAATATAATAGGATTTTTTATGCTAAGGTTTCAACATACACTTACACACACATCCATCTAACGGGTAACAAATATACTGTTTATGTGTACGATGAACTACTGTCTCACAAAACGGTGATTGCTTATTTTTCCTTACAGTCTATCATGATGGATATTATGATTGAAAATATATTTATATATGTTATATATTATATTTATTATGTGTTTAATCTTATTTAATCCATTCACAACACATATCTTTATTCTTTACATTTGGTGTGAATATGATAATTTCGTTTGAGGGAGTGTGGACTACCGCCCCCTCCAAGCGATATGATTCGTTCACACACTACATGGAATATATTAAGGATGGTTTTATTGAAATTATATTATATAATAATTATACTAGAATAATGATATATATATATAAACAAATATATACACATATGTTATTTACCTTCTTTCTTTCAATACAACAATAAAAACGGAAACAATGTTTATGCGTACGTACAACTTATCGTATCCATGAAAAATTTATTTCATTTCCTAATTCTATATTATATAGAATATTATAATAAAAATATACTGAATATAAATGATATTTATATCAGTATGTACATTTTGGAAATCATGATATAAGTATAAGGACCAAATATATTACAAAATAAGACACATGTTAGGAACAAAGAGAATATTACCCGAAGTGAAACCTTAACATAGGATTGTTGACAAATAGGTAATATAAAGTCATAATAAAACCATATACGGTTTTAGATATAATGATATGGTTATTTAAAATATTTATAGTTAATTTATATTTATTATATAGGTGGTTTTAATAAGTACGGTGAGAGTCAAGACACAAGGTAATGAAAATCTCATCTCACTTTTTATTTACATGAGATAAATGCCTTAAAAACCACCCTTTTATTTTGTGTGGTGTATATACTGCCCATGAATGTATTCTATGACTCATATTATTAAATTTATTTGTATTTACATATCCATTCTATGATCTTTCATTCAGGTGATTAATGTTTCAAAAGTTACCAAATTGGTAAGTGATTTTTGTCTCAGCTTTCCTTCTTTGAGACACTTGTATTGTTTTACATCTACATTCTTTTTTGAGGTGTATATACTTACATTTGACCTATTATATCATGAATATCCTTACTTTCATGATACTTTAGGCTTAATTTAAATTAATTTTCTTACATGGAGAGTATGATCCAAAGTTAGAAAATGGTAAGAGTTATTGAAGAAATATCATCATTTATCGATATTGTTTATTTTTTTTAAAAGGTTGGGGCCGAAGCCTCATTTTTTATTATTAAATCAAAGCAAAGACCTCTTTTTAACTGGGTAGAGGGAAACCCATTACATAGCCCGAAGGTCCAGTGGGCTTCTAGCCCATTATCGATATTGTTTATGATTTTGCTTTCATTGATGAAATATTATGATTCATCTCCCAAGAAAACCCATGAGTTTCCTTATAATCTATTTATTAAAGTTATATCCATTTATTAGTACCATTTTACACTCTTTGGTAATTAAAATAATTAAGAGTTTTTTTAATAAAAATATGATAGTATTTCCCTCTTCGATCGGAAATATGCTTTATTTCAAAAAACATGTTTCAAAAAATGCTTTCAAATGATCCTTGAAGATAATTTTCAAGGAAAAAATTATTTTTAAAAATGTTTTGTTTTTTAATATTTCTTTAAAAGTTTCCAAAGTATTTTCAAAGAAAGTTTTTTCAAGACATTTCAATCATTCTTTATAAGATTTCAAAGTATTTTCAATGAAATAGTTTACAAAACATATTCAAGCTCTATTTAAAAGATTTAAAAGTATTTTCAAAGAAATAGTTTTCAAAAAGTTTTCAAGCATTATTTATAAGTTTTCAAATTATTTTCAAGGAAAATGGTTTTCCAAATGTTTTCAAGCTACTTTCATACGTTTTCAAAAAAAAATCAAGCTTTCACTATAAGTTATCAACATATTTTCAAAGAAAATGGTTTTCTAAATTTTTTCAAGATTATTTCATATGTTTTCAAGTAAAAGGTTTTCAATACATTTTCATGTTTTATTTATATGTTTTCAATGTATTTTCAAAGAAATAATTTTCAAAATGTCTTCAAGCTTCTTTTATATGTTTTTAAGGAAAATGGTTTTCAAAAGGTTTTATGCTCCAAAAAAAGATTTGTTCATGAATAAAGGATATTTTACTCAAGAAACGTTTTTAAAAAATCTTTTAAAATTATTTCCTATCTAAGATAACATTCGCCGATGTTACTCATGCCTTTATAGGGAAATTATTCAATGTTTCTATTCATATTATTTATATGAATGGATTGTGGTTTGATGACATGATGTTTATGAAACATGTTTCTCATTCACGGGTTATATTTTTTTGAAACCCACTTCTTTTCACAGGTTATTTTTACAATGAAATGATTATGAGACGTATCTTTTTCCACATGTTATGATATGACTGCATGGTTATAATACACATTTCATTTCATGGGTTATGGTATGATTATTTAGGATATTGTGGCACATGTATATATGATTTAATTATGAGATGAGTGAGACCTATATCTCCCTCTAATGCATTGAGTAATAATTTATATCTCATAAAATTGACTAAGATGGTATGGGGAATAAACCATGACTACTAAGATGACTGTGAAAGTGAACCATGATTACCAAGATGGTATGAGGAGTGAACTCATGCTACTAAGATGACCATGTGAGTGATCCATGACTTCCAATCTGGTATGGGGAGTGAATCCATAATACCAAGATGGTCTTGGTAGCGATGCCCTGCCTACCATGGAAATCATATTTTATTCTTATGTTTCTTCCACAATTCCACGTTTTATTCCTATGTTATGATTTCATGTCTTGTGTTATTTATTGCGTTTTGATTCACATCTTATGAACTAATAAGATTTATTCCATGATTCATGTTTATGATCTTTGATATGAAGGGTATGATGTTATATTTTCATGTTCATGTTCTCATCAAGAAAGTCTTGAAATTTGTTGGGATGAGGAGGTCTTTGGTTCTTTGGTGGGAAAAACAACCAACTGGCTGAATTTTATACGGAACAGGAGAGATCTACTTGTGAGCTGTCCAGGGTGACTTGGTTTAGTGAGGGCGATCCAAACCCAACCTTTTTTTTCAGGCTTTCATCAATGAAAGGAAGCGGTCCACCATTCCTAACATTCATATAGAGGATGGGTCGTTTACTCAGGACATCGACGTCTTGGGATGTATGGCTATGTATTACTTTAAACTGCTATTGTTTGTGCCTAATCCCCATATGTAGGGAGGATACTCGAATTAACAGACTGACTTATTTGACATAATTCCAAAGACAACGTCCAATGAGATCAATAACTTTTTTAAAAGTATACTAGGGGAAACTAAGCTTTGGGAGGCTGTCTGGTCACTTAATGCAGAAAGTTATCTGGGACCTGATGGGTTTCCGAACTCTTTTTATATATCCTTCTGGGAGCTGATTAAGGGGGAACTGGTGGAGTCTATTCACGATTTATTTAAAGGTGGGCGTCTTCCCTGATTTGCTTGTGCTTCAACCTTATTCTTCATTCTGAAAGTGAAAGATCCTTTATCATTGAGCCAATATAGACCTATTAGCATGTGTAATTTCCTTTATAAAAAGCTAGCAAGTATTATCAATAGAAGGTTGGTGGCAACCTCCCCTAATGGGTCTCAGAAGATCCACAAGGGTTTATTAAAGGGAGACTGACTAAGTTCGCAATTTCCATGGTTCAAGAGATGATTGTTGATATTAACAAAAAAGTAACAGGTTCCAACATGGTGATTAAAGTTAATATGCATAAATCCTATGAAAAAATAGAGGGGGGCTTTATCAACAGGGTGCCGAATTGCATGGGTTTTTTCAGAGGGGATATTGAGATCTTTTTTAGGGATGTTAGCTCACCATGGCTAGACATATTCTTTATAGGAAGGAATTGTGGGGTTTTTAAGACCACTCGAGGTTTAAGGCAGGGTGATCCCTTATCTCCCAACCATTTCAGCCTGGTTTAGGACATGCTGAGTAGGTATATGGAGAGGAAGATCAGTTCCTGAAGCATGCAGCCTTATCAGGGTAAGATTCCATTCAATGTTATTTCACATGTTTTTTCCCTAATGACATGATATTTTTTCTAAATGAAAATCATAAAAATATTCACAAGTTCAACCAAACCATAGAGCTTTATTACAAGTGGAGTGGTCAGGCCATCAACCGGGATTAGTGTAGTGTGTACATTTTGAAATGGTGTTCTGAGAGGCGACATTAATCTATTGAAGATTGGCAGGATTTGCATAAAAAATATGTCCCCATGACTTATCTTGGAGCCCTTGTGGTGTTAGGGAGGGTCCTAATTGTAACATCCCAAGTAAGTAATGAATAATAGATATTTTTATCTATGTCTATTAATGAATTAGATAGTGTTTTAGAGGCTTAAAATGAGAATAAATCCAATCTTAAGCATGGAATACACTAATATTTTTAAAAGATTGTTTTACTGCCTTTTGATGACAAACCATTTTTAAATCAAACTTTTGACAATTTTATAAGCTCTATTTGTCAAAATAAACTTATTCTTTATGATTGGGACATTGAAATTTACTTTGGGTAAATTTTTGGTATTTTTCCGATAAAGTTTATTTTTTTAATGAATAGTGAAAAATGTTGTATTTAAATTCAAAACCTATTTTTAATCTAATTTATTTATATGACTAGGTTATCTTTTGAATTGGTTTTAAAGTTCAATTAGAATATATTTTTACCATTTAATCTAATAGTTGTCGTTGGAATTAATTTCACTTTGTAATTGGACTTAAATTAGTGTCAATCTTTTGATACTTATTGTTTCATAAAAACACGCTATTTGCTCTGACAGCGGGAATTAATTATTAAATTAATTAATGTAACTTATATGTTTTGAATTTTGTAAAATAGACATCATTTTTGGATTCGGAATATCAAATATAGCTTAGGGTGAAGTTTTGGTATTTTTCTGAAAAATATCAATTTTTGATGAATAGTGAAACCACTAAGTGGTACTTAAAAAACTGATTTTTCGTTTAAATGAAATTTTACCACCTCTGTGTTTTGAATTTCAAAAATCCGACATACATGGTTGTCATTAAGAAGTAAAATGTGGTTCAATGAGATTAAAATAATTTTTTTGGTGAATAGTAACTTTTAAGTTTTAATCGCGATTAGAGGTAATTAGTGTAATTTAATGTAAGAATAATGTTTTAATAATATGAAATGAACTTGACACATGTCCTACCCTTATTGGATGTGTCATGACCGACCAAGACAATCCATGAGTCAACTTGGGGATCCCATGGAGCCACTTTGGAAGGAAAATGACATTAATATCTTTTTATTTAATGTTAAAGTAAAAATGTCACAAACATGAGTTGTTTTACTAAAACAATTTTTAAATTAGGTTATACAAGTCATATTTTTGACTATAAATATTCATTAGAAAGCTAAAAAGATTTCCTACATCATGATATTTGTTTTTTAATTTTTAGACATTGAATAAATTAAATTATTTATGACATCATGATGATGCAGTGATTACCTCATTATTTAACGATTTAAATAAAATGAAAAGATATTGTAAAATCTAAGACCTACACATGTCAAAAACCTATTGGATGAGTATATTTCGAACTCCTATCACCTTATCCTCGAAATATATAATTTTGGGACCTTTTAAATCTGAAAATCATTTTATGATAAAGTAGCCTTTTATAACTTTCCAAGAGTGCCCATCCTCTCCTCTTATAAAAGGCCCCCACCTCTACCACCTTACCCACACTTCAAAAGCATTTGGCTCGGCCAACCCCTGCCCATTTTGTCTCTCCACATCCCTCTCTAACTCTTAGAAACCTCACTTTGGGCAGAAGTCTTTCCAAGGAAGCCTTTGAGCTCAAATCAAAAAGAGTTACCCGATTTAAAGATAGTGTCTTCTCTTGCGTTCTTATGTTTTATTTTGCTTCTCCAACCCCCTAAACTCTTTTTATTCATTTCTTTTGTAACAACACCAGAATCTTCCATATACTAGGATGTTGTTATAAGAAGGATTCGAGCTACACTTACACACACCTACATCTAATGGTTAAAGAACATATTGTTTCTGTGGATGACGAATTTCTGCCTCACGAAATGATGATTGTTCAATACTCATATAACACCTTTAAAGGTGGCCATTAAGATGTCACTATATTTATATATGATATATAATACGTTTATGTTTTACTTAATGTTCTGTATTTTTCATTTATGACATTCCTTTATGGTTTCCATTATGGGTAAACGCGATATCTTCATTTTAGGAAGTGCGGACTACCGCCCCCTCAAAGTGATTTGATTCGTTAATATCATATGTGGTACGTATAAAGGATGGATTTAATGATATTATATATGATACCATACTGGAATTATAATACTATTATGTATCATTATGTTTTAATTCCATGAAATATGAAATAGAAACGGAAGTAGCGTTCATGCGTACATACGACTTATCGTCTCCATGAACGGTGGATTTCATTTCTTACCTCTAAATGTTATGTAATATTGTAAATGCATGTATATACTGGATATATATGACATATATGATATCTACATCATGAATATAATTTTGGATATAATGGATATTTTACCACACGAACAACTTGTAATTATAAAGAGTTTATTTTGGACTCAAGTACCAATTATCGACAAAACGACCATTATTAACATAAATAATTACATAGTGTTCATAACATGGTAATAAGTGATATAAAAGGAATAATGAACTTGAAAAAGGTTCTTAAGCAAGTAGAAATTAACTCAAGTTTATTATTCAGGACGTTAAAGAACGATCAAGTCCAGTCGGACCCGAGGTATGGGACTTCGTCTCAATCTCCTTTCATTGAGACATATTTTTTTATAAACAACCTTATTTTATACGGTGTGTAAACCCCTTTGACTTTTACGTTTATCCAAAAGGAATATTTTTTATACGAAGCATTTTACTAAACGAAAAAAGGGAATGTTTTTGTCGTACGTATGCGGCGACAACGACTTCTCCGCCGCCGTGTCCATTATTTGAGTTTCAGCTTTCTCTACAAGCCATACCTTTTTTTAAATGAAAAATAAACACCACGTTTTACTTTTCTTTTATTTTTGTATTGAAAATGGTTTTCATAATGTTTTTTTATATCAATGTGTTGTGTTGATATCTTGTGATTGAAATGCGGAAATGTTATGTTTCCTTTATGCATGTTTTATGTGATACAATTATGTTATGGTTCTTGGGCATTGTTATGAAGACGGGAGGTTCTGTGATAAACTAAGGGCGGGTGAGCCCGATATAGCTCTCCAATGCATTGGGTAACGCGAAGGAGTTAAACGTTAAGGTTTCTCCGAAGAGATTTAGGGAATATACTGTGATGGGTATTCCAAACGTAACCAAGAGGGCTACTCCCTGCGTAAGAATGTTATGAATGCCTCAAGTTACCTTTATGTCTTATGATTTCTATGATTTATTCATGATTTGATGAGGTATGTTAAAGTGTTTATGTTTTGTGAGTAGAGTATGATTTCATTGATTCTTATGTATACATGTACTCATGTTTCCTTTCCATATTTTTATATCCATTACTGAGCTTTTTATGCTCATCTCAAGTTTTTGAAATGTTTTTCACAGGTCAAGGGAAGGGTACATGATATGATGATAGTGTCAAGGAAGTGTCAAGAAAGAATCAATGTTTTATTTTAAATATGTTTTCGTTGATGGAAAAAATGAATACTATCTTTTATTGTAACCACTTTGTTTAAATGTGGGATGTAATGCATGTTTTATGATCTAATTCTCTAAAACTCTAAACCTGAAAAGATCCTTAAGGTGTATTATTGAAATATCTCAAGATTAAGTAATGTTTAAGGCTGGGTCTTTATAGTTGGTATCAGAGGTCGGTTTAGATAACTTTAGGAGTTAGAATTTTATTAAATGATTATCCAAAAATATTTTTTTTATAGTCAAATTGAAATGATATAGTATTTGAAGATTACCATGTTGCTTCATCTAAGACATGTTTGTTCAGAATGGTTTTCCGCAGAGGAAACATGGAAGCAGTGCTAGGAAGGCATACAGAAGGAAATAACCTTCCGAATCAGCATCCTGAGATGATCGGAATTGGAACTGAACAGTTTGTTGCAGTAATGACGCAGTTGACTCAAGCGATAAATGGTGGCGGTATCCATGCACGAGATCAGCCAGATCAACCGCAGAGGAACATGTCAGTGGTGGAACATTTCATGAGGCAACATCCCTCATCATTCAGAGGATCATCTGACCATGTGCTAGTTGAATGGTGGATTAAAGTACTGGAGAAGATTTTCGATGTCATGGGGTGTTCATACAATCAAAAGGTTAGTCTTGCTATTTACCATTTGGAGGGTGAAGCAGATCAGTGGTGGTCGATGGTTAAAAATATCAGGGACGCTGATGATATTGATGCTCTCGACTGGGATGAATTCAAAGGTATGTTTCTTGAGAAGTATTTTCCTAAGACTGTTCGAACTAGGATGGAAAAACAATTCCTGGAATTTAGGCAAGAGGAGGACTCAGTGACTGCCTATGAAGAAAGGTTCACTCGATTGGCAAGGTATGCTCAAAATTTTATCCGAGACCTTGATAGTAAAATCAATCGTTTTTACTCAGGATTAAAGCCAAAATATCGAAGGACTTTAGCTTCTCGTGAGGTCAAAAGTTATGAAAATCTTGTTCGATGTGCTGAGAAGGTGGAAATGGAGTACTTCGATGATCAAGTGTTCTATAACAACCAGCAGAAGAAGAGACCGAGGTGGCAGGAGAAAGGAAAGAATTCTTCAAAATGGTCTGACGGTAAGAAAACTATGTTTCCAGTTTGTGATAAATGTGGTAAAAGGCATGCTGGGGAATGTCTTCTGAATTCTGGAAAGTGCTACCGATGTGGTAAGATGGGATATAAGGCTCATGATTGCACTGAAAAAGATCAGGTTGATGGTAAGACCAAATTTGATTTACAGTTAGTGAAATGTTTTAAGTGCAAGGAGATGGGTCACTATGCAAACAAGTGTCCGACAAAGAGGTCGAGTGATGAGAAGCAGTTAGACTACAAGCAGAAAGGGGTGGTGAAATCCTTTGCAACTACTTCAGCAGATGTCGGGCCATCAAATGAAGTTGTGTCAGGTACTTTGTTTTTTTTGATTATGCCAGTGTGTTGTTTGATTCGGGGTCTACACATTCTTTCATATCTGAAAAATTTTCTAGTAAAATGGGAATACCATCTCAAGAAATGACTCCTGAACTTGTGGTAAAAACACCTGGGGGAAATGTTGAGGCAAAAAGAATTTATAAGAATATTCCTATCCTTATCCGTGGAAAGAACCTACTTGCGAACCTAATTGTTCTACCTCTAGTAGAGTTTGATGTTATCCTGGGTATGGATTGACTCTCTATTTACCATGCTAAGATTGACTGTAGAGCTAAAGAAGTTTTTTTTTTCAGAAAGACTTTCAGTTTGTGTACAAGAATGAACCCTTACTGTTGATAACATATCAAGAGGCCGAGAAACTTGTAAAAGATGGAAATGAATGTTACCTTGCACATATTGTTGAAAACAAAGGAACTGTTCAGATTAATGATGTGCCGGTGGTAAATGAGTATCCTGATGTTTTTCCTGATTAGTTTCCTGGAATAATACCAGATCGGGAAGTTGAGTTTACTGTCGACTTAGTTCTTGATGCTAAGCCAATTTCAAAACCCTCTTATCAAATGACTCAAATTGAACTTTTAGAGTTGAAGGAGCAATTGCATGATTTATTAGAGAAAAGTTTCATTCGACCTAGCACATCACCATGGGGTGCTCCTGTTTTATTTGTTAAAAAGAAAGATGGTTCAATGAGACTTTGCATTGATTATAGATCCTTGAATAACATCACTGTTAAGAACAAATATCCTTTCCATCATATCGATGATTTGTTTGATCAGCTCTAGGGAGCTCAATATTTTTCAAAGATTGACCTGAGATCGGGGTACCATCAGTTGAAGGTAAAGGAAGCAGATATTCCGAAGACCGCGTTTCGTACAAGATATAACCATTATGAATTTGTAGTAATGCCTTTTAGGCTAACCAATGCACCTTCTGTATTCATGGACTTAATGAATAGAATTTTCAATGAGTTCTTGGATAAGTTTGTGGTGGTTTTCAGCAAGTGTGAGTTTTGGTTGCAACAAATTTATTTCCTTGGTCATATTGTTTCTAAAGATGGGATAACTGTTGATCCTGCAAAAACAAAGGTTGTGGAAGAATGACCAAGACTCACAAATGTAACTGAGATTTGTAACTTCCTTGGTTTGGCAGGCTATTACTGAAGGTTTGTTAGAAAATTTTCACGGTTATCTAGTCCAATGACTAAGCTAACTCAGAAGAGTGTTAAGTTTATCTGGACAAAAGAATGTGATGATTGTTTTCAGGAACTGAAAAGAAGATTGGTGAATGCTCCAGTTTTGACACTACCTTCTAGGAATGGGGAGTTTGTTATCTACAGTGATGCTTCATTGAAAGGACTTGGTTTTGTCCTAATGCAGAATGATCAGGTAATTGCTTATGCTTCACGACAGTTGAAAACTCATGAGGTAAATTACCCTACACATGATTTGGAATTAACTGCTGTTGTTTTCGCTTTAAAAATTTGGAGACATCATTTGTATGGAGTAAAGTGTGAAATATATACCGATCACAAAAGTTTAAAGTATATATTCACTCAGAAAGAATTTAACATGAGACAGAGGAGATGGCTAGAATTAATCAAGGATTATGATTGTACAATTCATTACCATCCGGAAAAAAAAATAAAGTGGTCAATGCTTTGAGTCAAAAAAGTAATGCTTCATTAACAATGTTGCGTTTGGAACGTGATCCTTTCGTTAAGGATTTGATGAACTTTGGCATAGAAGTTTTTGGTGTAGGATGTTCTTTTGTTTTGTTTCGGGTATTAGTGAAATCTTCTCTATCAGACAGAATCAAGCAAGCACAGAAGCAAGACAGTGAGTTGCAGAAAAAGGTAGAGCTGGTTCAGAAGGGTAAGTTGCCTGAATTCAACATTGATAATGATTGTGTTTTGAGATTTGGGAAGAGATTGTGTGTGCCTTGTGATTCACAGTTGAAGAGAGTTTTTATGTGAAGCTCATAGTTCTCCGTTTTCAGTTCATCCTGGCAGAACTAAGATGTACATAGATCTGAGGGAGTATTACTGGTGGGATGGAATGAAAAGAGATATTGCTGATTTTACTGTGAAGTGTTTGACTTGTCAGCAGGTTAAAGCAGAGCGACAGTTACCGAAAGGGATGCTTCAGCCTTTACCAGTGCCAGAGTGGAAATGAGAAAATATATCCATGGACTTCGTTGTGGGATTGCCGAAGACATTTCGAGATAATATTGCAATATGAGTTATTGTTGATTGCTTGACTAAATCTGCTCATTTCCTTGCTATACAAGATACTTTTTCCCTAGATCAACTTTCCCGTTTGTATCTTAAAGAGATAGTCAGGTTACATGGAGTTCCTCTCTCCATTGTATCTGACCGTGATCCCAGGTTTACTTCTAACTTTTGGAAAGGCCTTCAAAAGTCGTTGGGTACTGAATTAAATTTTAGTACAACTTTTCATCCTCAATCAGATGGCCAATAAGAATGAACAATTCAGACTTTGGAAGATATGCTACGTGCTTGTTTGATGGATTATCAGGGAAGTTGGGACCAACATCTTTCTTTGGTTGAATTTTCATATAATAACAGTTTTCATTCCTGTATACAGATGACACCATTTGAGGCGTTATATGAGAAGTGGTATCGAACTCCAGCTTTCTGGGATGAAGTGGGTGAAAGGAAGTTGATTAGACCAGAATTGGTAGAAGTGTTGGAAGAAAAAGTTCAGCTGATACAGAAACACATGAGAACAGCTCAGAGCAGACAGAAGAGTTATGCGGACAACAGGAGGAAGGATCTCTCTTTTGAGGTAGGTGATCATGTTTTTCTCAAAGTCTCACCATGGAAAAATGTGATGCGATTTGGTAAGAAAGGAAAGCTGAGTCTAAGGTTCATTGGACCATATGAAATTCTGGAGAGGGTTGGATCAGTTTCTTACCGAGTGGCTTTACCTCTGAGTTTATCTCAGGTACATAATGTTTTTCATGTTTCAATGTTAAGGAAGTATATGCCAGATCCATCTCATGTTTTGAGTCCAGAGGTAGTTCAGCTAGAAGAGAACCTATCTTATTAGGAACAACCGGTCCAGATTCTTGACCACAGGGAGCAAGTGTTACGGAATAAGGTGATTCATCAGGTAAAGGTTTTGTGGAAAAAACCACATGATTGAAAAGGCAACATGAGAATCTGAAAATGCAATGAGTGATAAATACCCCACTTATTCGATAAGTAAATAAATTGCGGGGACACAATTTTCTAAAGGGGGGAAAGATGTAACATTCCAAGTAAATAATGAATAATATATATTTTTATCTATGTCTATTAATGAATTAGATAGTGTTTTAGAGGCTTAAAATGAGAATAAATCCAATCTCAAGCATGGAATACACTAATATTTTTAAAAGATTGTTTTACTACCTTTTGATGGAAAACCATTTTTAAATCAAACTTTTGACAATTTTATAAGCACTATTTTTTGAAATAAACTTATTCTTTATGATTGGGACATTGAAATTTACTTTGGGTAAATTTTTGGTATTGTTCAGATAAAGTTCATTTTTTAATTAATAGTGAAAAATGTTGTATTTAAATTCAAAACCTATTTTTAATCTAATTTATTTATATGACTAGATTATCTTTTGAATTTGTTTTAAAGTTCAATTAGAATATATTTTTACCATTTAATCCAATAGTGGTCGTTGGAATTAATTTCACTTTGAAATTGGACTTAAACTAGTGTCAATCTTTTGATACTTATTGTTTCATAAAAACACGCTATTTGCTCTGACAGCGGGAATTAATTATTAAATTAATTAATGTAACTTATATGTTTTGAATTTTGTAAAATAGACATCATTTTTGAATTCGGAATATCAAATATAGCTTAGGGTCAAGTTTTGGTATTTTTCTGAAAAACTTCAATTTTTGATGAATAACGAAACCACTAAGTGGTACTTAAAAAACTGATTTTTCGTTTAAATGAAATTTTACAACCTCTGTGTTTTGAATTTCAAAAATCCGACATACATGTTTGTCATTAAGAAGTAAAATTTGGTTCAATGGGATTAAAATATTTTTTTGGTGAATAGTAACTTTTTGTTTTAATCGCGATTAGAGGTAATTAGTGTAATTTAAGGTAAGAATAATGTTTTAATAATATGAAATGAACTTGACACATATCCTACTCTTATTGGATGTGTCATGGCCGACCAAGACAATCCATGGGTCAACTTGGGGACCCCATAGAGCCACTTTGGAAGGAAAATGACATTAATATCTTTTTATTTAATGTTAAAGTAAAAATGTCACGAACATGAGTTGTTTTACTAAAACAATTTTTAAATGGGGTTATACAAGTCATATTTTTGACTATAAATATTCATTATAAAGTTAAAAAGATTTCCTACATCATGATATTTGTTTTTTAAATTTTAGACATTAAATAAATTAAATTATTTATGACATCATGATGATACAGCGATTACCTCATTATTTAACGATTTAAATAAAATGAAAAGATAATGTAAAATCTAAGACCTACACATGTCAAAAACCAATTGGATTAGTATATTTCGAACTCCTATCAACTTATACTCTAAATATATAATTTTAGGACCTTTTAGATCCGAAAATCATTTTATGATAAGGTAACCTTTTATAAATTTCCAAGAGTGCCCCTCCTCTCCTCTTATAAAAGGCCCCCACATTTACCACCTTACCCACACTTCCAAAGCCTTTGGCTCAGCCAACCCCTGCCCATTTTGTCTCTCCACATCCCTCTCTAACTCTTAGAAGCCTCACTTTGGGCAGAAGTCTTTCCAAGGAAGCCTTTGAGCTCAAATCAAAAAGAGTTACCTGATTTAAAGGTAGTGTCTTCTCTTGTGTTCTTATGTTTTATTTTGCTTCTCCAACCCCTAAAATCTTTTTATTAATTTCTTTTGTAACAACACCAGTATCTCCCATATACTAGGATGTTGTTATAAGAAGTATTCTAGCTACACTTACACACACCTACATCTAATGGTTAAAGAACATATTGTTTCTGTGGATGGCGAATTTCTGCCTCACGAAACGATGATTGTTCAACACTTATATAACACCTTTAAAGGTGACCATTAAGATGTCACTATATTTATATATGATATATAATATGTTTATTTTTTACTTAAGCTTCTGTATTTTTCATTTATGACATACCTTTATGGTTTCCATTATGGGTAAACGTGATATCTTCATTTTAGTAAGTGCGAATTACCGCCCCCTCAAAGTGATTTGATTCGTTAATACCATATGTGGTACGTATAAAGGATGGATTTAATGATATTATATATGATACCATACTGGAATTATAATACTATTATGTATAATTATGTTTTAATTCCATTAAATATGAAATAGAAATGGAAGTAGCGTTCATGCGTACGTACGACTTACCGTCTCCATGAACGGTGCATTTCATTTCTTACCTCTAAATGTTATGTAATATTGTAAATGCATGTATATACTGGATATATATGACATATATAATATCTACACCATGAATATAATTTTGGATATAATGGATATTTTACCACAGGAACAACTTGTAATTATAAAGAGTTTATTTTGGACTCAAGTACCAATTATCGACAAAATGACCATTATTAACATAAATAATTACATAGTGTTCATAACATGGTAATAAGTGATATAAAAGGAATAATTAACTTGAAAAAAGTTCTTAAGCAAGTAGAAATTAACTCAAGTTTATTATTTAGGATGTTAAAGAACGATCGAGTCCAGTCGGACCCGAGGTATGGGACTTCGTCTCAATCTCCTTTCATTGAAGCATATTTTTTTTATACACAACCTTATTTTATACGGTGTATAAACCCCTTTGACTTTTACGTTTATCCAAAAGGAATCTTTTTTATACGAAGCGTTTTACTAAACGACAAAAGGGAATGTTTTTGTCGTACGTATGTGGCGACAACGACTTCTCCGCCACCGTGACCATTATTTGAGTTTCAGCTTTCTCTACAAGCCATACCTTTTTTTAAATGAAAAATAAATACCATGTTTTACTTTTATTTTATTTTGGTATTGAAAATGGTTTTCATAATGTTTTTATTATATCAATGTGTTGTGTTGATATCTTGTGATTGAAATGTGGAAATGTTATGTTTCCTTTATGCATGTTTTATGTAATACGATTATGTTATGGTTCTTGTGAATTGTTATGAAGATGAGTGGTTCCGTGATAAACTAAGGGCGGGTGAGCTCGATATAGCTCTCCAATGCATTGGGAAACGCGAAGGAGTTAAACATTAAGGTTTCTTCGAAGAGATTTATGGAATATAATGTGATGGGTATTCCAAACGTAACCAAGAGGGTTACTCCCTACGTAAGAATGTTATGAATGCCTCAAGTTACCTTTATGTCTTATGATTTCTATGATTTATTCATGATTTGATGAGGTATGTTAAAGTGCTTTTGTTTTGTGAGGAGAGTATGATTTCATTGATTCTTATGTATACATGTACTCATGTTTTCTTTCCATATTTTTATATCCCTTACTGAGCTTTTTATGCTCATCCCAAGTTTTTGAAATGTTTTTCACAGGTCAAGGGAAGGGTACATGATATGATAATAGTGTCAAGGAAGTGTCAAGAAAGAATCAATGTTTTATTTTAAATATGTTTCCGTTGATGGGAAAAAATGAATACTATCTTTTATTGTAACCACTTTGTTTAAATGTGGGATGTAATGCATGTTTTATGATCTAATTCTCTAAAACTCTGAACCTGAAAAGACCCTCAAGGTTTATTCTTGAAATATCTCAAGATTAAGTAATGTTTAAGGCTGGGGCCTTATAGTTGGTATCAGAGGTCGGTTTAGATAACTTTAGGAGTTAGAATTTTTTTAAATGATTATCCAAAAATATTTTTTTATTGTCATATTGAAATGATATAGCATTTGAAGATTACCATGTTGCTTCATCTAAGACATGTTTGTTCAGAATGGTTTACCGCAGAGGAAATAGGGAAGCAGTGCTAGGAAGGCATACAGAAGGAAATAACATTACGAATCAGCATCCTGAGATGGTTGGAATTGGAACTGAACAGTTTGTTGCAATAATGGCGCAGTTGACTCAAGCGATAAATGGTGGCGGTATCCATGCACGAGATCAGCTAGATCAACCGGAGAGGAACATGTCAGTGGTGGAACATTTCATGAGGCAACATCTCTCATCATTCAGACGATCATCTGACCCTGTGCTAGCTGAAGGGTGGATTAAAGCACTGGAGAAGAGTTTCGATGTCATGGGGTGTTCAGACAATCAAAAGGTTAGTCTTGCTATTTACCATTTGGAGGGTGAAGCAGATCATTGGTGGTCGATGGTTAAAAATATCAGGGATGCTGATGATATTGATGCTCTCGACTGGGATGAATTCAAAGGTATGTTTCTTGAGAAGTATTTTCCTATGGCTGTTCGACTTAGGATGTAAAAACAATTCCTGGAATTGAGGCAAGAGGAGGACTCAGTGGCTGCCTATGAAGAAAGGTTCACTCGATTGGGAAGGTATGCTCAAAATTTTATCTGAGACCTTGATAGTAAAATTAATCATTTTTACTCAGGATTAAAGCCAAAATATCGAAGGGCTTTAGCTTCTCGTGAGTTCAAAAGTTATGAAAAGCTTGTTCGATGTGCTGAGAAGGTGGAAAATGGAGTTTTCCGATGATCATGTTTTCTATAACAACCAGCATAAGAAGAGACTGAGGTGGTAGGAGAAAGGAAAGAATTCTTCAAAAAGGTATGACGGTAAGAAAACTAAGTTTCCCGTTTGTGATAAATATGGTAAAAGGCATGCTGGGGAATGTCTTCTAAATTCTGGAAAGTGCTATCGATGTGGTAAGATGAGACATAAGGCTTGCGATTGCACTGAAAAAGATCAGGGTGATGGTAAGACCAAATTTGATTTACAGTTAGTGAAATGTTTTAAGTACAATGAGATGGGTCACTATGCAAATGAGTGTCCTACAAAGAGCTCGAGTGATGGGAAGCAGTTAGACTACAAGCAGAAAGGGGTGGTGAAATCCTTTGCAACTACTTCAGAAGATGTCGGGCCATCAAATGAAGTTTTATCAGGTACTTTGTTTATTTTTTCAGATTATGCCAGTGTGTTGTTTGATTTGGGGTCTACACATTCTTTCATATCTGAAAACTTTTCTAGTAAAATGGGAATACCATCTCAATAAATGACTCCTAAACTTGTGGTAAAAACATCTGGGGTAAATGTTCAGGCAAAAAGAATTTATAAGAATCTTCCTATCCTTATATGTGGAAAGAACCTACTTGCGAACCTAATTGTTCTACCTCTAGTAGAGTTTGATGTTATCCTGGGTATGGATTGACTCTCTATTTACCATGCTAAGATTGACTGTAGAGCTAAAGAAGTTTCTTTTCAGAAATATTTTCAGTTTGTGTACAAGAATGAACCCTGACTGTTGATAACATATCAAGAGGCCGAGAAATTTGTAAAAGATGGAAATGAATGTTACCTTGCACATATTGTTGAAAACAAAGGAACTGTTCAGATTAATGATGTGCTGGTGGTAAATGAGTATTCTGATGTTTTTCCTGATGAGTTGTCAGGAATAATACCAGATCAGGAAGTTGAGTTTATTGTTGACTTAGTTCCTGATGCTAATCCAATTTCAAAACCTCCTTATCGAATGGCTCAAATTGGACTTTTAGAGTTGAAGGAGCAATTGCAAGATTTATTAGAGAAAGGTTTCGTTTGACCTAGCACATCACCATGGGGTGCTCCTGTTTTATTTGTTAAAAAGAAAGATGGTTCAATGAGACTTTGCATTGATTATAGAGCATTGAATAACATCACTGTTAAGAACAAATATCCTTTGCCTCATATCGATGATTTGTTTGATCAGCTCCAGAGAGCTCAGTATTTTTCAAAGATTGACCTGAGATCGGGGTACCATCAGTTGAAGGTAAAGGAAGCAGATATTCTGAAGACCGCGTTTCGTACAAGATATGACCATTATTAATTTTTAGTAATGCCTTTTGGGATAACCAATGCACCTACTGTATTCATGGACTTAATGAATAGAATTTTCCATGAGTTCTTGGATAAGTTTGTGGTGGTTTTCATTGATGATATTTTGGTGTTTTCTAAAAGTAAAGAGGAGCATGAAAGACATTTAAGGGTTATTTTTCAAACCTTAAAAGAAAAGAAATTGTATGGGAAATTCAGCAAGAGTGAGTTTTGGTTGCAAAAAATTTCTTTCCTTGGTCATATTGTTTCTAAAGATGGGATAATTGTTGATCCTGCAAAAAAAAAAGGTTGTGGAAGAATGGCCAAGACCCACAAATGTAACTGAGATTCGTAACTTTCTTTGTTTGGCAGGCTATTACCGAAGGTTTGTTAGAAATTTTTCACGGTTATCTAGTCCAATGACTAAGCTAACTCGGAAGGGTGTTATGTTTATCTGGACAAAAGAATGTGATGATTGTTTTCAGGAATTGAAAAAAAGATTGGTGAATGCTCCAGTTTTGGCACTACCTTCCAGGAATGGGGAGTTTGTTATCTACAGTGATGCTTCATTGAAAGGACTTGGTTGTTTCCTAATGCAGAATGATCAGGTAATTGCTTATGCTTCACGACAATTGAAAACTCATGAGGTAAATTACCCTACCCATGATTTGGAATTAGCTACTGTTGTTTTCGCTTTAAAAATTTGGAGGCATCATTTGTATGGAGTAAAGTGTGAAATATATACCGATCACAAAAGTTTAAAGTATATATTCACTCAGAAAGAATTGAACATGTGACAGAGGAGATGACTAGAATTAATCAAGGATTATGATTGTACAATTCATTACCATCCGGGAAAATCAATTAAAGTGGCAGATGCTTTGAGTCGAAAAAGTAATGCTTCATTAACAATGTTGTGTTTGGAACGTGATCCTTTGGTTAAGGATTTGATGAACTTTGGAATAGAATTCTTTGGTGTAGGATGTTCTTCTGTTTCGTTTCAGGTATCAGTGAAATCTTCTCTATCAGATAAAATCAAGAAAACACAGAAGCAAGACAGTGAGTTGCAGAAAAAGGTAGAGCTGGTTCAGAAGGGTAAGTTGCCTGAATTCATCATTGATAATGATTGTGTTTTGAGATTTGAGAAGAGATTATGTGTGCCTTGTGATTCACAGTTGAAGAGAGAGTTGTTATGTGAAGCTCATAGTTCTCCGTTTTCAGTTCATCCTGGCAGTACTAAGATGTACAGAGATCTGCGGAAGTATTACTGGTGGGATGGAATGAAAAGAGATATTGTTGATTTTACTATGAAGTGCTTGACTTGTCTGCAGGTTAAAGCAGAGCGATAGTTACCGAAAGGGATGTTTCTGCCTTTACCAGTGCCAGAGTGGAAATAGGAAAATATATCCATGGACTTCGTTGTGGGATTGCCGAAGACACCTCGAGGTATTAATGCAATCTGGGTTATTGTTGATCGCTTGAATAAATCTGCTCATTTACTTGCTATACGAGATACTTTTTCCCAAGATCACCTTTTCCGTTTGTATCTTAAAGAGATTGTCAGGTTACATGGAGTTCCTCTCTCCATTTTATCTGACCGTGATCCCAGGTTTACTTCTAACTTTTGGAAAGACCTTCAAAAGTCGTTGGGTGCTGAATTAAATTTTAGTACAACTTTTCATCCTCAATCAGATGGGCAGTCAGAATGAACAATTCAGACTTTGGAAGATATGCTACATGCTTGTTTGATGGATTATCAGGGAAGTTGGGACCAACATCTTTCTTTTGTTGAATTTTCATATAATAACAGTTTTCATTCCAGTATACAGATGGCACCATTTGAGGCATTATATGGGAAGCGGTGTTGAGCTCCAGCTTTCTGGGATGAAGTGGGTGAAAGGAAGCTGATGGGACCAGAATTGGTAGAAGAGTTGGCAGAAAAAGTTCAGCTGATACAGAAACACATGAGAACAGCTCAGAGCAGGCAGAAGAGTTATGCGGACAACAGGAGGAAGGATCTCTTTTTTGAGGTAGGTGATCATGTTTTTCTCAAAGTCTCACCATGGAAACGTGTGATGCGATTTGGTAAGAAAGGAAAACTGATTCCAAGGTTCATTGGACCATATGAAATTCTGGAGAGGGTTGGATCAGTTGCTTACCGAGTGGCTTTACCTCCGAGTTTATCTCAGGTACACAATATTTTTCATGTTTCAATGTTAAGGAAGTATATGCCAGATCCATCTCATGTTTTGAGTCCAATGGTAGTTCAGCTGGAAGAGAACCTATCTTATGAGAAACAACCGGTCCAGATTCTTGACCACGGGGAGCAAGTGTTACGGAATAAGGTGATTCATCAGGTAAAGGTTTTGTGGAAAACCACATGATTTAAGAGGCAACATGAGAATTTGAAAATGCAATGAGGGATAAATACCCCCACTTATTCGATAAGTAAATAAATTGCGGGGACACAATTTTCTAAAGGGGGAAGGATGTAACATCCCAAGTAAGTAATGAATAATAGATATTTTTATCTATGTCTATTAATGAATTAGATAGTGTTTTAGAGGCTTAAAATGAGAATAAATCCAATCTTAAGCATGAAATACACTAATAATTTTAAAAGATTGTTTTACTGCCTTTTGATGGTAAACCATTTTTAAATCAAACTTTTGACAATTTTATAAGCTCTATTTGTCAAAATAAAATTATTCTTTATGATTGGGACATTTAAATTTACTTTGGGTAATTTTTTTGGTATTTTTCCGATAAAGTTCATTTTTTAATGAATAGTGAAAAATGTTGTATTTTAATTCAAAACCTATTTTTAATCTAATTTATTTATATGACTAGATTTTCTTTTGAATTGGTTTTAAAGTTCATTTAGAATATATTTTTACCATTTAATCCAATAGTGGTCGTTGGAATTAATTTCACTTTGAAATTGGACTTAAACTGGTGTCAATCTTTTGATACTTATTGTTTCATAAAAATACGCTATTTGCTCTGACAGCGGGAATTAATTATTAAATTAATTAATGTAACTTATATATTTTAAATTTTGTAAAATATACATCCTTTTTGAATTCGGAATATCAAATATAGCTTAGGGTGAAGTTTTGGTATTTTTCTGAAAAATTTCAATTTTTGATGAACAGTGAAACCACTAAGTGGTACTTAAAAAACTGATTTTTCGTTTAAATGAAATTTTACCACCTCTGTGTTTTGAATTTCAAAAATCCGACATACATGGTTGCCATTAAGAAGTAAAATGTGGTTCAATGAGATTAAAATATTTTTTTTGTGAATAGTAACTTTTAAGTTTTAATCGCGATTAGAGGTAATTAGTGTAATTTAAGGTAAGAATAATGTTTTAATAATATGAAATGAACTTGACACATGTCCTACCCTTATTGGATGTGTCATGGCTGACCAAGACAATCCATGAGTCAACTTGGGGACCCCATGGAGCCACTTTGGAAGGAAAATGACATTAATATCTTTTTATTTAATGTTAAAGTAAAAATGTCACGAACATGAGTTTTTTTACTAAAACAAATTTTAAATGTGATTATAAAAGTCATATTTTTGACTATAAATATTCATTAGAAATCTAAAAAGATTTCCTACATGATGATATTTGTTTTTTAATTTTTATACATTAAATAAATTAAATTATTTATGACATCATGATGATGCATCGATTACCTAATTATTTAACGATTTAAATAAAATGAAAAGATAATGTAAAATCTAAGACCTACACATGTCAAAAACCCATTGGATGAGTATATTTCGAACTCCTATCACATTATCCTCGAAATATATAATTTTGGGACCTTTTAAATCCGAAAACCATTTTATGATAAAGTAACCTTTTATAACTTTCCAAGAGTGCCCCTCCTCTCCTCTTATAAAAGGCCTCCACCTCTACCACCTTACCCATACTTACAAAGCCTTTGGCTCGGCCAACCCCTACCCATTTTGTCTCTCCACATCCCTCTCTAACTCTTAGAAGCCTCACTTTGGGCAGAAGTCTTTCCAAGGAAGCCTTTGAGCTCAAATCAAAAAGAGTTACCCGATTTAAAGGTAGTGTCTTCTCTCGTGTTCTTATGTTTTATTTTGCTTCTCCAACCCCCTAAAATCTTTTTATTCATTTCTTTTGTAACAACACCAGTATCTTTCATATACTAGGATGTTGTTATAAGAAGGATTAGAGCTACACTTACACACACCTACATCTAATGGTTAAAGAACATATTGTTTCTGTGGATGACGGATTTCTGCCTCACGAAACGATGATTGTTCAACACTCATATAACACCTTTAAAGGTGGCCATTAAGATGTCACTATATTTATATATGATATATAATATGTTTATTTTTTACTTAAGCTTCTCTATTTTTCATTTATGTCATACCTTTATGGTTTCCATTATGGGTAAAAGCGATGTCTTCATTTTAGGAAGTGTGGACTACCGCCCCCTCAAAGTGATTTGATTCGTTAATACCATATGTTGTATGTATAAAGGATGGATTTAATGATATTATATTTGATACCATACTGGAATTATAATACTATTATGTATCATTATGTTTTAATTCCATTAAATATGAAATAGAAATGGAAGTAGCGTTCATGCGTACGTACGACTTACCGTCTCCATGAATGTTGAATTTCATTTCTTACCTCTAAATGTTATGTAATATTGTAAATGCATGTATATACTGGATATATATGACATATATGATATCTACATCATGAATATAATTTTGGATGTTATGGATATTTTACCACAGGAACAACTTGTAATTATAAAGAGTTTAATTTGGACTCAAGTACCAATTATTGACAAAACGACCATTATTAACATAAATAATTACATAGTGTTCATAACATGGTAATAAGTGATATAAAAGGAATAATGAACTTGAAAAAGGTTCTTAAGCAAGAAGAAATTAACTCAAGTTTATTATTCAGGACGTTGAAGAACGATCGAGTCTAGTCGGACCTGAGGTATGGGACTTCGTCTCAATCTCCTTTCATTGAGGCATATTTTTTTATACACAACCTTCTTTTATACGGTGTATAAACCCATTTGACTTTTACGTTTATCCAAAAGGAATCTTTTTTATATGAATCGTTTTACTAAACGACAAAAGGTAATGTTTTTGTTGTACGTATGCGGCGACAACGACTTCTCTGCTGCCGTGACCATTATTTGAGTTTCGACTTTCTCTACAAGACATACATTTTTTTTAATGAAAAATAAATACCATGTTTTACTTTTCTTTTATTTTGGTATTGAAAATGGTTTTCATAATGTTTTTATTATATCAATGTGTTGTGTTGATATCTTGTGATTGAAATGTGGAAATGTTATGTTTCCTTTATGCATGTTTTATGTGATACGATTATGTTATAATTCTTGGGCATTGTTATGAAGACGGGTGGTTCCGTGATAAACTAAGAGCGGGTGAGCCCGATATAGCTCTCCAATGCATTGGGTAACGCGAAGGAGTTAAACGTTAAGGTTTCTCCGAAGAGATTTAGGGAATATACTGTGATGGGTATTCCAAATGTAACCAAGAGGGTTACTCCCTACGTAAGAATGTTATGAATGACTCAAGTTACCTTTATGTCTTATGATTTCTATGATTTATTCATGATTTGATGAGGTATGTTAAAGTGTTTATGTTTTGTGAGTAGAGTATTATTTTATTGATTCTTATGTATACATGTACTCATGTTTCCTTTCCATATTTTTATATCCCTTACTGAGCTTTTTATGCCCATCCCATGTTTTTGAAATGTTTTTCACAGGTCAAGGGAATGGTACATGATATGATGATAGTGTCAAGGAAGTGTCAAGAAAGAATCCATGTTTTATTTTAAATATGTTTCCGTTGATGGGAAAAAATGAATACTATCTTTTAATGTAACCACTTTGTTTAAATGCGGGATGTAATGCATATTTTATGATCTAATTCTCTAAAACTCTAAACCTGAAAAGATCCTCAAGTTGTATTCTTGAAATATCTCAAGATTTAGTAATGTTTAAGGCTATGGCCTTATACTAATTCACCAATTTTATGGGATTGTGGATAAATTTTCTACATGCATTTCAAATTGGAAGAATCTATTCCTTTCCTTTGGGGGGTCATATCACTCTTGTCAATTGTGTTTTTTCTTCTATCCCTATGTGTGTGTTATTAGTGCTCAATGTGCCAAAGGAGGTTTTGAATAACATTGAAAAAATCTTTTCAATCTTTATCTGGTACTTTTAAGCTGAGGGGAGATATCATTTGGTAGCTTGGGACAAGTTGGATAGGCAAGTGGGTGATGGGGGCATCAATCTCAGGAGTGTTAAAGAGGAGATGATGAGATTGCAAGCCAATATTATGTGGGACTTCTTAGAAGGTAAATCTTTTTGGGATCGTATTATGTCTAACAGGTATAGAATATAGGGAATTTCTGCTCATGGGAGATCTTCTAAGCTTTGGCAGGTACTTTCCAGTCATTTACTGGTACTTAAAAGTCATTCTAGGTGTATTATCAGCTATGGGAATGTAAACTTCTAGAATGATAATTGGGCTGGTTCAAGGATTGGGTCCTGGGATGCCCAGTGCCTACAATCACATTCTCTCAAGCTAGTAGGTTTGAGTCCTTTATTCAGGCCATCCTCAATCAGCAAAAAACACAGATCTTCAATAACATCTGCCTGAATGAAGAACCATACAATCTCATTTTTACATGCTCATCCTCAGGTATGTTCTCTCCAAATGGGTATCACTAGGTTTGTCAAATAGAGGTGAATCAGGTGTCTTTAAGTGATATTATCTGGTGTAATGGCATCCCTACCAGGTAAAACATCCTGGTTTGGAGGATTCATAAGCAGGCCCTCCCCACCGATGAATAGGTTTGGAAGAAAGGGATTTTGCTGGTCCCCAAATGTCATTCTTGCAGGAACCCTAAAGAGGATTCTGCAGCTCACCTGTTCTTTTCCATAGATTGAGCTACACCCATTTGGGATTCTCTTGGTGAGGTCACTAGGCTGGGAAATAGGAGCTTCTCTCAATATTCATTTCATCAAGCCTAGTTTTTGGGGACTGAGGATGATGCCTAGGAAAGAAGGTCAAGGTCTCTCCTTGTTGCAGTGGGTTGCTGGACGATCTGGACCCTGCAGAAGCAGTTTCTCCATCAGGGTGCTTCCATGTCTTGCCTGTGGTTGATGGTTTTAGCCAAAATTAATACAGTGGACTTGGTTTCACTTGAAAAGCATTGGGATCACTCTTCTCTACTACACATAATCATGGACGGAAAAACCTCAATGTATAATGCTCGAACTCCTGCTAATCAGTGAAGGTGGGTGAGCTGGAGACCTCCATGCAATGGCTTGAAACTCAATGTTGACAAATCCTACACTGCGGGGGTTATGCGGGGGGGGGGGGGGGTAGGGATAACCAAGGGGCGTGTTGTTGGCCTTTAGTGGTGGGTTTGGGCTGGGGGATTCTCTCATGGTGAAGGATAATGCGATGTTGAAAGGGATTGAGTTGTATCACGAGCACCAGATCATGATGGAATTAGTAGAAATAGACTCAATAGTGATCCATGGGGAATTATAGGGGAAGACTTAGGTTCCATGGTCCATCACTTATCTCATCTAAAAGATGAAAAATCTCCTCCATCGAAGGGTGGACATTGGTCATACTTGTCCCGAAAGGAATAAGGTGGATGATTTTCTTGCTTCATGGGAAGATAATGGGGAAAAGTGTTTCTTATTTTCTAGTTTGGGTTCCTTACCACCGATGTGTAGTGTCATTGTTAGGGTGGACACACTCGGTTTACACTATTTTAAACCACCCTGAGCTTGTTTTTCTTGGACATTGCTCGGATTGAAATAAAATTGTTACTTGGTAGTAGTAGTTAATTTATAAGGATAAATTATATTTTAAATTGTTTTCAATGTTTAATTAGATCATATTTTTATCCATGAATCCAATTTAGGCCATTTTAATAAATTTCACTTTGAAATGGGATGTAAAAACTTAGCAAACTTTTGAACATTTTTTACTTTAAAACCCCGCAGTGTTTTCCCATCAGCAGGATAATTTTTAAATTAATTTCTGCAATTTCTATGATTATAATTTAGAAAAATGGATGAAATAGTTGTAATAATCATGATTTATAATTTATAAAAGGGTCAACTTATTTTTTCACCAAAAGGATTTGCGGAAGTGATTAAATTTAATTACAATGTTTAAGAGAAAAATTAGGTTAACAAAGTATGAAGCCTTAATTTTAAGACCCAAAATGACATAGAAACATACCCAAAACCCATTGTATGAATATTATGCATATTATTCATCTAGTAACCTTCAATTATTGAGTTTTTTTTTTGTTTTGGTATGAATTGTTTTAGGTAAAAACGTGGTTAAACCAAACTTGTTTTCAAAAATTCCAAGTGTGTCCTTTCCCTTCCCTATAAAAGGCCACCACCTCTCCCTCATCTTAACAAATTTCAAACCACTTAGTTTTGGCCAATATATACTCAATAAAATTCCCAAAATCCCTCCCTTACTCTCAGAATCCTCCCCTTGGTCATAATAAAAACCAAGGAATCCTTTTGGCACAAATAAAAAGGAGTTACCTGATTAAGAGGTAACGTCTTCTCTCAAACTCCTATCTTTTATTTACTTTCTCCACCCCTCCAATCTCTTTATTACATACTTTTATAAAACACAAATATAGTCAATATAATAGGATTTTTTATGCTAAGGTTTCAATATACACTTACACACACATCCATCTAACGGGTAACAAATATACTTTTTATGTGTACGATGAACTAATGCCTCACAAAATGGTGATTGCTCATTTTTCCTTATAGTCTATCATGGTGGACATTATGGTTGAAAATATATTTATATATGATATATATTATATTTATTATGTGTTTAATCTTATTTAATCCATTCACAACACATATCTTTATTCTTTACATTTGGTGTAAAAATGATAATTTCGTTTGAGGGTGTGTGGACTACCGCCCCCTCCAAGCGATTTGATTCATTCACACACTACATGGAATATATTAAGGATGGTTTTATTGAAATTATATTATATAATAATTATACTAGAATAATTATATATATATATATATAAACAAATATATACACATATTTTATTTACCATCTTTGTTTCAATACAACAATAAAAACAGAAACAACGTTTATGCGTACGTACGACTTACCGTATCCATGAACAATGTATTCCATTTCATAATTCTATATTATATAGAATATTATAATAAAAATATACTGAATATAAATGATATTTATATCAGTATGTACATTTTTGAAATCATGATATAAGTATAAGGACCAGATATATTACAAAATAAGACACATGTTAGGAACAAGGAGAATATTACCCGAAGTGAAACCATAACATAGGATTGTTAACAAATATGTAATATATGGTCATAATAAAACCATATATGGTATTAGATATAAGGATATGGTTATTTAAAATATTTATATTCAATTTATATTTATTATATAGGTGGTTTTAATGAGTACGACGAGAGTCAAGACATAAGGTAAGGAAAATCTCATCTCACTTTTTATTTAAATGAGATACATGCCTTAAAAACCACCCTTTCATTTTGGGTGGTGTATATACTACCCATGAATGTATTCTAATATCCATATTATTAAATTTATTTGTATTTACATATCCATTCTATGATCTTTCATTCATGTGATTAATGTTTCAAAAGTTACCAAATTAGTAAGTCATTTTTGTCTCAGTTTTCCTTCTTTGAGACACTTGTATTGTTTTATATCTATATTCTTTTTTGAGGTGTATATACTTACATTTGACCAATTATATCATGAATATCCTTATTTTCATGATATTTTAGGATTAATTTAAATTAATTTTCTTACATGGAGAGTATGATTATAGAGACCCAAGCCTTTTACATATAACATTTCATGATTTTAACCATAATTCATCATCAGAGTACAAGTCAAGGATCGTTAAGTCTAGTGTCTTGGAAGACTAGGTGCATACAACACAAAACATGTCGCTAAAAAAACACTTCTTTATTTAATCTCCATAATGAGCTCCTAACTTCCTTTGAGCCCTTACATCCGCATAGGGTACCCTGGGGAACACATGAACAAAGAGATGAGCTAAAAAGCCCAGTAAGGGAATGAACATAAGGATACATCTCAAGCACATGAGTTAGGAGACATGGCATAATGATATCAAAAGCATGTAACTTATAAAATCATTTAGTATAAGCATGAGATCATATAAACATGGAATCATATAAATGTGTCAGAATCATAAAACATTTCTTTAGTATGGGTCAAGGCTAACCGCTAATCCCATTTCCCATTTCAGTATGGGTCAAGGCTAACCACCAATCCCTTTTCCCATTTCAGTACGGGTCAAGGCTAACCGCCAATCCCGTTTCACATCGCATCTCATGAGACTTAACCTTACCCAATGCATTGGAGCGCTATCTGGGTACACCCATCTCAACATATTCATGAATATTCTTTCCACATAAATAATCATACATAATCAACCATACATAAACATAAGGTTACCCATGGAAAGAATTGGGTATCACAATCATGACATAAAACATATCCAATGGGCGTATCAGGAAAGTGTCCATGAAAGGAAGGGAGTAGAACATACATGGAAATTCATACGGTAAAATAGTCATATAACATGGTAAGTGGTGTCAAATGTAAGTTAAAACATTTAAAAAAATGTATTTTAGAAACATTAGCATTAAAACATTTTTGTGCGATTTTAAGGAAGACACTCTAGAGCTTTTCAAATAGACAAGAGGACATTCTTTTATATAAAAACAGAATTGAACCAAGAATGTTTTCACAATAAAAATACTGATTTTATAAATACAATGGTGTTTTAAAACATAGGATAGAGTGCACTTGAAATTTTGGTAAAAAATTTGGGAAGTCCCCTTAAAACAGGTTGGCTTATCGGAAAGTTCTACGGAGGGAATCTTTAAAAATCATGTATATCCCAGAAAGAATGTGATGAAAGGGTCTTGATATAAGAATCTTGTACAAATAACCAGAAGTCATAAGACTCACATAGATAGATAATATAACACCATTTTGATAGAAATATAAGGCAATCCGAAAGAACAAAGAAGGTTCGGGTAGAATTCGTTACGATTTTATCGGCATGGTGTCGGGTGTGACCAAGAGGGATTGATGAGAGAGAAATGGGGTTTCTCATCACTTATAAATCCAGAAGGAAGTATGGGGGAGGTTCTTAAACATACCCCATCAGTTTATAGTACACATATAAAGGCATAGTATAGAGGACAATCTTGATTAAGAGAGAAAAGAAGAGGATCTCTTACCTCAAATCTGGTGGTGTTCTCCACTTGTTATTAATGACATGAATAAACAAATTAGTATTATTAATTCATAAGTCAAGAACCTATTCTATATGTAATTTATTTATTATAATCCTTTTTATTTCATTCAAATCCATTTTGATTAGTTATAATGTTCAATTTCATTGTTCGGGCTTGTTTGTTTACTTGGCTTTAAAAGATAGATTCACTTATATTCAAGTTTGGATTATATTCAAGATGAAAGTGGTTGTCCAGAATTGAAGTTACATTCTTTAGTTCATATCCAGGAGATTACATGGTTTTAATTTTAATTAGGTTACTTAGAGTGATGTCGAATTATTATATATATAACCTTAGTGATAACCGTTTTTCGTTAATCGGTGGATTTGGTTACAAAGAATGTGTTTTTCATAATAAATTAATTCCATTTGTACCAAAAGATTACAGGACCAAAAATAGGATATATTACATATATAATAATCTGGTTCAACCAAAACACAAATGTTTTCATGACCATAATTAAAGATAATAACAAAAATTGATAAACCGTTGTCCTTGAATGTGCTAAATTAGCACATCTCAAACGGTGCTTTCATTTCTTTCAAATAAAAGGGTGGGAAAAGGAGAGAAGATAATGAAATTTACCACTAGAATGAATACATTCCAGTACATGTATGCTACTGGATTTATCATACTATTATGGTGAAGGGAGGCGAGGAAAGAAATTAAAAAGAAAATAACTTAAAAGAAAAGAAGAAATCTGGAAAGAGGAATTTACCTCTTGATACTTCCTCCTTTGAGAACCTCTTAAGGGGAGAGGTTTTTGGTATTTTGAGGAGGCTGAGAGCTTTTGGACGTGGGGGAGGACCTTGGGGAGAGTTTTGGGTAGAATGTGGAGAAGGCTTGGAGTTTGAGAGGAGTGGAGAGAAGAGGGAGTGAAGGGGGTTTTTATAGTGAAGGAGAGGAGGGATTTAATGATATTATAATCCTTAATTTATTATTTCTTCACAAGACAAATAATAGTAAGCATTCCATGACCAAGAATAGTAAATGGGTCATGTGAATTCGAACCATGGGTGGTGACATCAGCCATGATGCTAGCAATAGTTTATTTAGCTTATAATGTATATATACGGTAAATTATTGTATTTTACTATTCATAAAAAATTCAAGTATTTCAGAAAAATCTCAAAAATTCACCCTAACCATTTTTTGATGTGTAGAATCCAAAAAATGAAGTCCATTTTTCAAAAATAATTTTCTAAATATGATTATTTTAATATATAATTAAAATCATAATTTATTATCAAAAACCATATTTAAAAACATGCATTAACTCATTCTAAAACATAGGTATATTGTACTTCCAACTTGAATATTATTTTTATACTATCATAGGTGAGGTTACTATTCATTAGGGTATATCAATATTCATAAGGGTATGTTACTATTCATTAGGGTAGGTTACTATTCACCAAAAATTTAAGTTTTTCTTATCAGACTCCAAAAAACATCTTGAACACAACCGTGTACGTCAGATTTTCAAAATTCCAAACACAGAAGTGACAAACTTATGTTTAAAGTTCACTTATCACTTCGTAGTTCATTATTATGTGATTTAATGTCATATTTATAAGAAGGGAATTTCCATTAAAAACATTGGTTCGTTACATTGTTCCCCCCTTAAGAAATTTCGCCCTCAAAATTTCATTTTACATTTTAGGCCAAAAATAGATGTGGGTACTTTTCCTTCATTACTTCCTCCAGTTCCCATGTTGCTTCCTCAAACTTATGGTTCCTCCACAAAACTTTGACAAGATGGATTGTCTTGTTGCGTAGAACCTTATCTCTCCAATCCAGAATATTTACTGGCTGCTCCTCATAGGAGAGATCATCTTCCAGCTACACCACCTCTGAGTTTAGTACATGTGAGAGATCAGGTATGTACTTCCTCAAGAGTGATACGTGAAAAACATCATGAACTCGAGCCATATTCGGTGGAAGTGCAAGCCGATAGTATAGGTTTCGGGCACAGTGGAAGCGCGTTGGTGGGTTTGCCCAAATTTAATTTTAGCCTTAAACGACGTTCAATTTGAGATCCATCACGATATAAAACGCCAGATCTTCGGAATAGAATGAAGAACGAAAAATAAAAGAAGAGTCCCAGAACCCTTGAGATAAGATCTTCATATGTTGGTTATAATTAATATAATTAATTCATAAGAATTACCTCGATGGAATTCGTTGTTCGTTGATGTCTCTGGTCACGATCCTGTGATCCGTCGCTGCGTCGCAGAATCCAAGTATAGGATTCCTCTAGCAGTGATCCAGACGTGCTCTACATATCTTTGGACATCGCTGAAGGGAACTCCGGGTGCTAGCGCAGAAGATAATTCACTTGTGATGTCTGTCTTCGATCGCCTTGATCCGGTGGAGGATCTTTCTTTCGTAACATGAAAGCATTCTTGGTGGAAAAATAATTATCTCTTGGATTGAGATTATTTCCAATCCGTTGTGCACAACCAAAATGGATAACCCTCATGAGAATAATGTAATTGGGATTTATAATACTTAGAATAATAAAATGAATTAATTGCCCAAAAGCATTTAATTATTTCATTTAATTCTTAGTAATACCCCATGTCTTCATAATGAGAGTTGACCATCATTATTACTTGACATGCATCCAATGTATCACATTTAATATCATTTAATTAAATAAACAATATTTTCTCACGAATCCCGAAAAAACAAACTACACGACGTGTATGTATAAACACACACGACGTGTACTTTTATTTTTCCAGTTTTATTTATTTTCCTCCACCTCATTTATTAGACCTTGAGTAATGGCTATTTATTTCTTAAATAAATGTAACTGCATTACTCGCTAATAAATACATATTATTTCGCCCACAATATATTCTCTCGAATAACTAGTGTTGAAATAAATGCGATCAGACATCCTTGAATAATTATTAAACCACAATCGGGAATAATCTTTATTCAACTTGTTAAATTAATATTTAACTGAGATATATGGACACACTTAGTGTGTGACCCTATAGGCCTCTTTATTAGTGGCATTAGGCCGAGCCTGCCTAAAGTCCAAGGTTAGCGTCTAGCAACACGCCAAGGCACCCATAGAGAAAGAAGTTAACGCCGCAATGATGTGTCACCTCCTACAAACACTTACCATGTAATATAATCCCTTTTTATCGATATCTCTAATCAAGTGGGTTGCATGCTAGTGCCATCAACCCATGTGCTCGATTATTCTTTCTTTGACTTCCCGGAATTGAACTCACCCATACCTTACCGTGACCATGGATTTATGTAGGCTATATCAATTACATCAAAGGGCCTGAGATATCTACTTCCGTTATGGAACAGAAGAGACAAATCCTTTCTCGCATTATCTATTAATGCAGTATTACTCGCGACTCACCCAACGTATCCTACCTCGTTGTGAACTGTGTGTCGTCACAGTTTTCATCAATACATCTAAGTGCGCGAGTTGTAATACTCATTAATAATAATCTTAAAGTCTAAGGACCAATACACACGTCCGCAGATAGGAACATCCAATGACACTATGAAATGTGGATTTCCTACTGGTGGGTCTCCTTCTCATAATATCCTCCTGGATATTACCAAGGGCACACACCATGAGAAGGTGTCTCAAAGTTTTATGAGTCCTCACCCCTAATGACCTGTATTATTTGTGCCCCTCAAATAATATCATCCGGCCATAGAACATACTTTCAAGAATAGTGTTATGGAACTTCCGGGTTCTCATCATAGTAGAGATCCGCTATGACCCTTTAATGCAACAGCTATCCTTAGGACATTATCACATGCATTGTCACGCAGAATAACAATCAAGATGTGATAATGCTTTTATTAATGAATAAAGTACAAAGTAGTTGGTTCTAGACCACCAACTCCAACAGAATCTCACTTGGACTAGAGCCAACTGCAAACAACCTTTAACCCGCTAGCTCTCACATGATATTCATGCTTTTACTGAGATATGCCTTTAGTCATGGGGTCCGCCACGTTCTCTTCCGTGGACACTTTGCTCACTGCAACTTCACCCCTCTGATAGAAATCCCTCAAGAGGTGGTAATTCTAGAGTATGTACTTTTTCCGTTGATGTGACCTTGGTTCTTTTGCAAGAGCCACCGCTGCAGTATTATCACAATACAATGTAATGAGATCTTTACTGCTAGGCACCACATCAAGCTTCTGGACAAAGTTCTAAATCCATATGGCTTCCTTGGCCGCATCAAAAGCTTCTATATATTCAGACTCTACTGTAGAATCAGCAACAACTGGCTGCTTTGAACTCTTCCAGCTCACAGCTCCTCCATTGAGACAGAAAACATATCCAGATTGCGACTTCAGATCGTTCTGATCTGTCTGAAAACCAGCATCAACATACCCTCTGATGACAAGCTCCTCGTATCCTCCATACACTAGGAACATATCCTTAGTTCTTCTCAGATACTTAAGGATAGTCTTAACAGCAGTCCAATGCTATTCTCCTAGATCTGCTTGATATCTGCCTACCATGCTCAGTGCATAGGCAACATCAAGCCTGGTACATAACATGGCATACATGATGGATCCTGTAGCCTAAGCGTATGAGATCTTACTCATTCTATCTTTCTCGTATTGTGTCTGAGGACACATTTTCTTAGAAATATGTAGGCCATGTGACACTGGAACCAATCCCCTCTTGGATTGTTCCATACTAAATCTCTTTAGTATCTGATCAATGTATGTACCCTGACTTAGTCCAAACAGTCTCTTGGATCTATCACAAACTATCTTGATCCCTAGAATGTAGGCTGCTTCTCCCAAGTCCTTCATGGAGAAACACTTGTTCAACCAGTCCTTAACTGACTGTAAGGCTGGTACGTCGTTTCCAATAAGCAATATGTCATCAACATATACTACTAGGATAACGACCGCATTCCCATTAAACCACTTATAAACACATGGCTCACATTCGTTCTTAATGAAAAAAAATTCTTTTATGGCTTCATCAAATCGAATGTTCCATGACCTGGATGCTTTCTTCAATCCATAAATCGATTTCTCCAACTTGCAAACCCGTTTGGCTTCACCTGGTGTCACAAAACCTTCTGGTTGTGTCATATAGACATCTTCATGAAGGTTCCCGTTAAGGAAAGCCGTTTTGACATCTATCTGCCAAATCTCATAGTCATGGTAAGCTTCTATGACAAGTATGATTCTTATGGATTTAAACATGGCAACTCGAGAAAAGGTTTCATCATGGTCAATTCCTTGATGCTATCTGAATCCTTTAGCCACTAGCCTTGCTTTATAGGTGCTAACTTGTCCTTCCATGTCCATTTTTCTCTTGAATACCCATTTGCATCCAACAGGATTTACATCAACTGTCTCATCGACCAGAACCCAAACTTGGTTCTAATACATGGAATCCATCTCAGAATTCATAGCTTCTAGCCATCTTGTAGCTTCTGAGATTTCTACTGCTTCCTTGTAGGAGATAGCTTCATTATTGTCCAACAATAATGATTCACCATCCTCGGTGACTAGGAAACCAAATCTCTCTGGTTCCCTTACCTCTCTTGAGCTCCTACGTAGTACTTGTGTTTCTGGAACCTCTTCCACAGGGACCTGTGGAACTTATTCCTGTACCAACTCCTGTGTATCTTGAGCATCAACTTCGTCGAAGTCAATCTTTCTCCCACTATCCTTCTTGAGGATGTGCTCCCTCTCAAGAAAGACGACTTGTCTGGTGACAATCACTTTCTTGTCTTAGGGTTATATAGGTAATATCCTTTCGTTTCCTTAGGATATCCTATAAAGATACACTTCGTGCCCCGGGGTGCTAGTTTGTTGCCTGAGAAGGCCTTAACAAATTCCTCGCATCCCCATACATGTGTATGCAACAAAATGGGTTTCTTTCTATTCCATAACTCTGAGGGAATTATATTTGCCACCTTAGTTGGTACTCGGTTTAATGTGTATGCTGCAGCTTGTAATGCATATACCCAAAAGGATAATGGAAGATCCGCATGACTCATCATCGACCTTACCATGTCCAACAAGGTGCGGTTCCTCCTTTCACTAACACCATTCCATTATGGTGTATAAGGAGGAGTGAGCTGAGATAGAATCCCAGACTCCCGTAGAAGATCGATGAACTCTTGGTTCAGATATTCTCCACCTAGATCCGATCGAAGCTTCTTTATCTTCTTACCAAGTTGATTCTCTACTTCATTCTTGAATTCCTTAAATTTCTCTAAGGCTTCTGACTTATACCTCATTAAGTTGAAAAATACGTATCTACTCAAATCATCAGTAAAAGTAATGAAGTAAGAATATCCACCTCTAGCTTCTACTGGAAATGGTCCACAAACATCCGTGTGTACCAATCCTAGAATCTCTGTGGCCCTTTCACCCTGTCGACCAAAAGGCGGCTTGGTCATTTTACCTTGTAAACAAGCGTGACATCCATCAAGTGGTTTTAGCTCAGTAGAGTCTAAATAGCCATCTTGACAGAGCTATGTCAAACGCTTCTTGTTTACATGACCAAGGCGGTGATACCACAACTGGGTGATGTATGAGTCATGTGAGTTTGTTTCGTTATCGATTGCCAACACTTGGTTTTCATAATTTAATACATACAAACCATTATTCAAATGTGCCATACCATAACATACATTGTTCTTATAAAAGAGACAACCCTTATTTCCAAACTTGAAAACAAATCCATCCATATCCAAACATGATACAGAAAATATGTTCTTGGTAACACTAGGCACAAAATAACAGTTATGTAAAACCAAAATCATCTCAGTCGGCAATGAGAGGTGGTAGTCGCCAATAGCCAACGCAGCCAGCCTTGCGCCATTGGCAGCTCGAAGATTCACCTCTCCTCTAGCGATCTTTCTAAATCTACTTGGTTCTTGCATTTGAATACAGATGTGAGCCCCACAAGCTGTATCTAATACCCACTGCATAGAAATAGAAAGATTGCACTCGATAACGAACACACCTTTAGAGTCCCCACACTTTTGGGTGCAGTTCCTCTTCCAGTGGCCCTGCTTGCCACATGCAAAACACACCGCCTCCCGTTCCTTTCCCTGCCTCTGGATCTTCCCCTTCTTGGAGGGACAGTGCTCAGGGGCTTCAGACCATTTATAAGTCTTTGGCCCCTTTTCCTTGTCCTTCCTTTTCTTGTTCACCATAAGGACTGCAGTTTTGTCACACCCCATGTCCTTGTCAACCTGGCGAATTAAGGTCAGAAGCTCCGACAGACTCTTCTCATTTCCGCTCATGTTATAGTTGACAATGAAGCTAGAGAAGGTCTTGGGCAGTGATGATAGGATGAGATCTGTACACAACTCATCTAGAAATTTAATCCCTAAGATGTCCAGGCGTTCAATGTAGCCAATAAGCTTGACTACATGAGGCCCAGCTGGCGCAGACTCTCCAAACTTCATGGTAAACAAAGCATTGGAGATCTCATACCTCTCATGTCTCGCCTTCTCTTGGTAGAGATCTTTAAGGTGAGACATCATGCTATACGCGTCCATGTTTTCATGTTTCTTCAAGAGCTCATTAGACATGGCTGATAGCATGAAACACTGGACATCTGTAGCATCATCAATGTGTTTCATGTAGAGAGATAATTCCTCATCACTAGCCTCTTTCCCAGGCGCAACTAGAATATGATCTTCCAGCACATACAATTTCCTTTCATGGCGAAGGACGACGCGTAAACGCCTCTACCACTCTTGGAAATTGGTGCCAGTGAGAAGGTTTTCCTTCTCGAGTATGGTGCACAATGATATGTTTGAAGTCATTTTCTTACCGTTTCTACAAATTAAGATGGGAAAAGGTTTAGTACTTTATTACAAAAATTGATACAAATAAATAAATTAATACTTATTAGTCTCCCACTATTTTATCGAAATCCAATAGCCATCACCATTGATTTCGGAATATTCTGTTGCCTGAATATTCTAGTGGAAAAGATCCATATTGCCCTTTGCATTACCCCAACTAGGGTTGGTCAAGCAACTTGAAGGGTTTTAGTTAGGCATTCCAAATGCCAACTGCATTAACTCGCAGCTCCTTGATCCGCTGAGTGGACTCCCCAATCCTGAAATCCTTTTATTTTTGATTTCCTCAACCTTTGCCTCTTGGTCACACCAAGTCCTACTGTGGAAGTCAACCCTTGATGCGAACCAAGTCAAGTCAACCCAAAACCTTGAATTAGAATTCCCCGATAATTGAAAGCACCCCAACTAGGGTTGGTCAAACACTTTGAACTATGGTTCGATTCTAACCAAGATTATGGAAGGCTATACTAACTTAATATTTCTTTTGAGGGATTTTATCCTTATACGTAAATTTCCATTTTATTATCTTTGATTACATGATTGTTAATATTAAGTGGGATATACTCAAGTGATTAACAATGTCTAAGATAATATTTACGTATAAGCCGTTTTATTTTAGTTCCATCTTGCATGCTCGTTTAATTCATTAATTGTGTGATCGTGACAACACACCCACAATAAATAAACCATGCAGCTGACAGAAATAAAATAAATGGTATGATAATGAGTTTTTCTATTGGTTAGTTTATCTAGCGGTTGATAAACTAACCCAAGACCTAGGAGAGAAACACCTTGAACCTTTCAGGTTCGTGTTTACAGTTTTTCCACCTGTCCACCTTTGTATCTCCTTGGATTGGTTTCACCTTGGCTCCTGACTTGAGCCGCCTCCACTAGCTTGGGATCTCCATCCATTACATATGCATTTATCTCACACGCAGGTGAGGGGTAAAAAGGGGTTTTTACATAAAAGAATCCTTAGAGCGCATACCCTACATATTAACGAAGAGATGGCTCGCAGGACAAAAAATTTAATTTAAATAAATAAATTAAACGAAACCATTCACATACCAAGGTCTTGGTATAGCTCATGATCATCCATACATGCAACGATATTTATGCATAAATAAAACTAGCATTCAATTCTTTAATCATTCTTGTGTAAGATAAATCATGCTCGAATTAATTAATTATCTTTAATTAATCAATCCTTTTATCTTAAACCCTTTTTTGAACTTCCTTGAGATTCTCATCCATCATAATTTTAAACAAATAAATTCATTTAAAATTATCCTTGTATGTAACTTGTACCTTGGAGGCAACCTGGTGAATTCCTGTTCATTACGCAGATGTCAAATTAAACACATATATATAAAACACCTATCACGTGTTGTGCCCCAGCTTTACGCCTGCACCATGGTACACGTCTCAAGGATTTGTATAATATAATAATTTTTTTTAATAAATCTGCGTAATTTGGGTGAGTACACGATGTGTAGTTCCGACTACACTGTGTGTACTTTTCTTCACCGTCCATCCGAAGTACACGCCCAGGGACAGGGCATGTTAATGTACTTCAGAAATTTTCGGAGTACACGACGTGTTCTTTTGGACACACGCCGTGTAGTTTCCGCGTTACACGGTTTCCATCCGGGCAAGCCGGGTACGGGGTACACGGTCCAACCCAAACCCGAAGGGACTACACACCATGTTTATTGGACCACATGGTGTGTAATCCGAAAAATGTGTGCCACCTGTTTCTGGTCAACACACGGTGTCTTAAATTCTTAGAAAGAATCCAATACACGACCTGATTTGGCGGACCAGTCAATGCATTGAACCTAGACTACACGACATGTACTTCTGAATACATGCTGTGTATTCTGGTGTTGTACAGCCAGAAACATTTGGCTCCTCCTGATGAGTTCCTATATTTTATTTCAATAAAAATTAAAAGAAAAATTCGTTTCTATGAGGTGAACGGAAAACGAGGGAGGAGAAACAAATCTCGAGATTCAGATTTCCAGAATGATTAAACAAGAATTGAAATAACTAAATTATTAAATTTGTAAATCACCAACGATAAACTAAATAATTATAATCAAAGATATTACCCGCTCTGATACCACTTGTAGGTTCCGGGCACAGCAGAAGCACGTTGGTGGGTTTTTCCAACTTTAATTTTAGAGTTAAATGAAGTTTAATCCGAGATCTGTCATGATATAAAATGCCAGATCTTAGGAATAGAACGAAGAACAAAAAAGAAAAGAAGAGTCCCAGAACCCTTGAGATATGATCTTCATATGTTGGTTATAATTAATTTAATTAATTCATAAGAATTACCTCGATGGGATTCCTTGTTCGTTGATGTCTCTGGTCACTATCCTGTGGTCCGTCGTTGTGTCGCAGAATCCAAGTATAGGATTCCTCTAACGGTGATCCACACGTGCTCTACGTATATCTGAACGTCGCCGAAGGGAACTCCAGGTGCTGGTGCGGAAGATCCTTCGCTTGTGATGTCTGTCTTCGATCGCCTTGATCCGGTGGAGGATCTTGCTTTCGTAACTTGAAAGCGTTCTTGGTGGAAAGGGAATTCTCTCTTGGCTTGAGAGTATTTCCAATCCGTTGTGCACAACCAAAATGACTAAGCCTCATGAGAATAATGTAATTGAGATTTATAATACTTAGGATAATAAAATGAATTAATTGCCCAAAAGCATTTAATTATTTCATTTAATTCTTAGTAATACCCCATGTCTTAATAATGATAGTTGACCATCATTATTACTTGACATGCATCCAATGTATCACATTTAATATCATTTAATTAAATAAACAATATTTTCCCACGAATCCTGAAAAAACAAACTACATGGCGTGTATGTATAAACATACACGTCGTGTACTTTTATTTTTCTAGTTTTATTTATTTTCCTCCACCTCATTTATTATACCTTTAGTAATGGCTATTTATTTCTTAAATAATTGTAACTGCATTACTCACTAATAAATACATATTATTTCACCCATAATATATTATCTCTAATAACTAGTGTCAAACTAAATGCGATAAGAAATCCTTGAATAATTATTAAACCACAATCGGGAATAATCTTTATTCAACTTGTTAAATTAATATTTAACTGAGATACATGGACACACTTAGTGTGTGACCCTCTAGGCCTCATTATCAGTGGCATTAGGCTGAGCTTGCCTAAAGTTCAAGGTTAGCATCTAGAAACAAGCCAAGAAATCCATAGAGAAAGAAGTTAACCCCGTTATGACGTGTCACCTCCTACAAATGCTTACCATGTAATATAATCCCTTTGTCTCGATATCTCTAATCAAGCGGGTTGCATTCTAGTGCCATCAACCCATGTGCTCGATTATTCTTTCTTTGACTTCCCGGAATTGAACTCACCCATACCTTACCATGGCCATGGATTTATGTAGGCTATATCAATTCCATGAGAGGGCCTGAGATATCTACTTCTGTTATGGAACAGAAGGGACAAATCCTTTCTCGCATTATCTATTAATGCAGTATTACTCGTGACGCACCCAATGTATCCTACCTCGATGCGAACAGTGTGTCATCACAGTTTTCGTCAATACATATAAGTGCGCGAGTTGTAATACTCATTAATAATAATATTAAAGTCTAAGGACCAATACACACATCCGCAGATAGGAACATCCAATGACACTATGAAATGTGGATTTCCTACTGGTGGGTCTCGTTCTCATAATATCCTCCTGGATATTACCAAGGGTTCACACCATGAGAAGGTGCCTCAAAGTTTTATGAGTCCTCACCCCTAATGAACTGTATTATTTGTGCCCCTTAAATAATATCATCCGGCCATAGAACATACTTTCAAGAATAGTGTTATGGCACTTCCGGGTTCTCATCATAGCAGGGATCTGCTATGACCATTTAATGCAACAGTTATCCTTATGACATTATCACACGCATTGTCATGCAGAAGAACAATCAAGATGTGATAAGACTTTTATTAATGAATAAAGTACAAAGTAGTTGGTTCTAGACCACCAACTCCAACAAATAGGCCACGGATCCTATGCGATCAAAGATCTCAAAGGGGCCAATATACCTTGGGCTTAGCTTCCCTTTCTTCCTGAATCGCATGTCTCTCTTCCATGGAGATATTCTAAGGAAGACTTTATCTCCAATGTCGAACTCCAAGTCCCTTTGACGGTTGTCAACATAGCTCTTTTGCCGACTTTGAGTAGCTTTGATGTGTTTCTGGATGACATGAACCTTCTCTGTCATCTCTTGAACAAGATCGGGTCCAAGTAGATTTCTTTCTCTAACTTCATCCAAATGGGTTGGAGTTCTACATCGCTTTCCATACAGAGCTTCATATGGAGCCATCTGAATTCTCGAGTGGAAGCTATTGTTGTATGTGAACTCAACCAATGGGACATGCTGATCCCAACCGCCTTTGAATTCAAGAGAGTAGGCTCTTAGCATATCTTCAAGCATCTGAATAGTCCTTTCAGATTGGCCATCTGTTTTGGGGTGATAGGTCGTGCTGAAATTTAATTCAGTACTCAAATCATGTTGAAGACTCCTCTAGAATTTAGATGTGAACCTTGGATCACGGTCAGAGACAATTGAGAGTGCAACACCATGCAGTCTCACCACTTCCTTCACATATAACTTTGCAAGTTGTTCAAGCGAGAGATATTCCCGAATAGCGATGAAATGGGATGTCTTGGTGAGTCGGTCAACCACAACCCATATCGTATTATTTCCCTTCGACGCCTTCAGGAGACCCATGACAAAGTCCATAGTAACATTTTTCCATTTCCACATGGGTATAGGCAATGACTGCATCATACCTTTGCACTTTTGTCGCTTAGCTTTAAATTGCTGACATACCAAGAACCTTGATATATATTTCACAATCTCCTTCTTCATGTTATCCCACCAGAAGTGTTCTCGGAGATCACGGTACATTTTGGTACTCCCAGGATGGATAGAAAAAGTCGAGCTACGTGTATCATTCAATAACTCCTTCTTTATCTCTGGATTATATGGTACACATAATCATGTCCCAAATCTTACAACTCCTTCCTCATCAATTTTGAAATCAGAGGATTTCCCATTTTTAACAGCTTCCACCCTTTTCTGAATTTCCACATCCTTTTTTTGAGCAACATTTATTTTCTCCCAGAGGGATGGTTGAGCAATCATTTGAGAAAGTATTGATGACGTTCCTCCCTTAATGATTCCCATGTCCATCCTTTGAAAATCTAATAAGATCGGATCCTTTTCAATTCTCATCATTGATAAAGATGCAGGATCCTTTCTACTTAGAGCATCTGCCACCTTGTTTGCCTTACCGGGATGGTAGTGGATTGAGCAGTCATAATCTTTGACGAGCTCTATCCATCTTTTCTGGCTCCTATTAATCTCTTTCTGTGTTAATATATATTTGAGACTCTTGTGGTCAATATATATCTCACATTTTTCCCCATAGAGATAATGCCGCCAGATTTTCAATGCAAATATCACAACTGCCAACTCCAGATCATGCGTGGGATAGTTTTGCTCATGGATTTTCAGCTGTCTTGAGGCATAGACTATCACTTTATCATTTTTTATTAGTACGTAGCCTAAGCATTTCTTTGAAGCTATTTATGTTGGCTCTATCAGGATAAAGTCAATCCTTTCCCAAAATTGCATCAAATTCCACTAAAGGGAGACTTATATTATTCCAAAGATGAACAGTTTCACAAACATAAACATGTGATACATAATCCTAGAAGTTTTCCCCAAATGATATAAAATCATTTTAAGTAGTGACTCGATGTTCCTAGAAAAAATTTAAGACATGCTCAAAGGGCATGAACTGAAATATAACATGACATACACAATTATTGCAAAGAGGTTACATGTATTTCATTCATTATGATCTATCTCAACATTGGACTTGCATTGTCCCCTTGTCCTTAGATATTGTTGATGCTCATCAGGCTTCTCATCCCTTCCAATGGAGCATTGTCCTGGATAATGTCCAACGTCTCCACATTCACGACAATGAACAGTATAAGGTACATTAGATATAACCTTATCTCCATTCATCACATTATCCATTTTTTATAACAATTGGCTATTTTATGCCCCACCTTCCCACAATTAAAACATATCTTGGTTCCTTTGTGACATTCTCCTAGATGCCTTTTTCCACACTTTTTGCACAAAAGAAATTTGGTCTTCTTTCCTTTATCACCTTTATTTGATGAACTTACTTGAGATGTCATCTTCCTCCTCCTTGATGAATTTGGGCATTCAACTATGTACCAATTGTTGATTGTGGTTTTCAATAGCTGGTTTGGAAAGTTCACAATATGTTCAACTTGGGCTCCCATCATCTTAGGCATATCATTAGGGTGGTTGTCACATTGCAAATCACATGGATTGTTGGCACACATTCTTCTATTTCCTGCCATTAACTAAGAAAGAAGAACATATAATTAGGGGGCTTGAATACTTATTTATTGAGCATAAAACTAAACATTCAACATAAAGGGATAAACTTATAAGAAATAAGTACATCCTAACTTGTGATTCCTTAGGTTAAAACCTAGGTTATCCCCAATCTATTTATTAACTTATATTCCTATGGTCTTTTTTCCATTAATAATAGTTTGTACTAAGCTCGTTAATCTACTAAAGCATATCCCCCGGGAGTGTTGTAACCAAGAGTGTAGCAAGGCCCGTTATCGTGCACCAGTTCCCATTCGAGTCTAGCTCAAAGAGGTGTTTTCGTGTTTTACCCCTAGATATATCTGTGCTAGAGCCACCTCTACCTGCTCATATCTAGAAAGGGATGTATTTTCTTTATATACCACTTACTCTATACTCACCAAAATTTAGGACTGTTTTCTTATACATAGTCTCATCCTTAAGGTTCCCACTAAGGTGATCTACTCCTAATCTCCAAAAATAACTAGACCATCCTCTGATACCAACTATAGAGACCCAAGCCTTTTACATATAACATTTCTTAATTTTAACCATAATTCATCATCAGAGTACAAGTCAAGGATTGTTAAGTCTAGTGTCTTGGAAGACTAGGTACATACACCACAAAACATGTGGCTAAAAAAACACTTCTTTATTTAATCTCCATAATGTGCTCCTAACTTGCTTTGAGCCCTTACATCTGCATAAGGTACCCTGGGGAACACCTGAACAAAGGGATGAGCTAAAAATCCCGGCAAGGGAATGAACATAAGGATACATCTCAAGCACATGAGTTAGGAGACATGACATAATGATATCAAAAGCATGTAACTTATAAAATCATTTAGTATAAGCACAATATCATATAAACATGGAATCATATTAATGTGTCAGAATCATAAAAAATTTCTTTAGTACGGGTCAAGGCTAACCGCTAATCCCGTTTCCCATTTCAGTACGGGTCAAGGCTAATTGCCAATCTCGTTTCCCATTTCAGTACGGGTCAAGGCTAACCGCAAATCCCATTTCACATCGCATCTCATGAGACTTAACCTTACCCAATTCATTGGAGAGCTATCTGGGTGCACCCATCTCAACATATTCATGAATATTCTTGCCACATAAATAATCATACATAATCAACCATACAAAAATATAAGGTTACCCATGGAAATAATTGGGTACCACAATCATTACATAAAACATATCCAAGGGGCGTATCACGAAAGTGTCCATGAAAGGAAGGTATTAGAACATATATGGACATTAATATGGTAAAATAGGAATATAACATGGTAAGTGGTGTCAAATATATGTGACAACATATTAAAAAATGTATTTTAGAAACATTAGCATTAAAACATTTTTGTGCGGTTTTAAGGAAAACACTCTAGAGCTTTTCAAATTGACAAGAGGAAATTCTTTTATATAAAACCAGAATTTAACCAAGAATGTTTTCAAAATAAAAATAATGATTTTGTAAATACAGTGGTGTTTTAAAACATAGTATAGAGTGCACTTGAAATTTGGGTAAAAAATTTGGGAAGTCCCCTTAAAACAGGTTGGCTTATTGGAAAGTTCTAAGGAGAGAATCTTTCAAAATCATGTATATCTCCAAAAGAATCTGATGAAAGGGTCTTGATATAAGAATATTGTAAAAATAAACAGAAGTAATAAGAATCACATAGATAGATAAGATAACACCATTTTGATAGAAAGATAAGGCAATCCGAAAGAACAAAGAAGGTTTGGGTAGAATTCGTTACGATTTTATCGGCATGGTGTCGGGTGTGACCAAGAGGGATTGATGAGAGAGAAATGGGGTTTCTCATCACTTATAAATCCAGAAGGAAGTATGGGGGAGGTTCTTAAACATACCCCATCATTTTCTAGTACACATATAAAGGCATAGTATATATGAAAATTTTGATTAAGAGAGAAAAGGAGAGGATCCCTTACCTCAAATCTGGTGGTGTTCTCCACTTGTTATGAATGACCTGAATAAAAAAATTAGGATTATTAATTCATAAGCCCAGAAACTCTTCTATATATAATTTATTTATTATAACCCCTTTTAGTTCATTCAAATCGTTTTTTATTAGTTATAAGGTCTAATTTCATTGTTCGGGCTTGTTTGTTTACTTGGCTTTAAAAGACCGGTTCAATTATATTCAAGTTTGGATTATATGAAAGATGAAAGTGGTTGTCCAGAATTAAAGTTAAATTCTTTAGTTCATATCCAATAGATTACATGGTTTTAATTTTAATTAGTTTACTTAGATTGATGTCAAATTATTATATATATAACTTTAGTGATAACCGTTTTTGTTAATCAGTGGATTTGGTTAGAAAGAATGTTTTTTTCATTATAACTTAATTCCATTTGTACCAAAAGATTACAGAACAAAAAATAGGATATATTACATATATAATAATCTGGTTCAACCAGAACACAAATGGTTTCATGACCAGAATTGAAGATATTAACAAAAATTGATAAACCGTTGTCCTTGAATGTGCTAAATTAGCACATCTCAAACAGTGCTTTCATTTCTTTCAATTAAAAGGGTGGGGAAAAGAGAGAAGATAATGAAATTTACCACTAGAATGAAGAAATTCGAGTACATTTATGCTACTGGATTTATCATACTATTATGGTGAAGGGAGGCGAGGAAAGAAATTAAAAAGAAAAGAACTTAAAAGAAAAGAAGAAATTTGGAAAGAGGAATTTACCTCTTGAGACTTCCTCCTTTGAGAACCTATTAAGGGGAGAGGGTTTTGGTATTTTTAGGAGTCTGAGAGATTTTGGATGTGGGGGAGGACCTTGGGGAGTGTTTTGGGCTGAATTTGGAGAAGGCTTAGAGCTTGAGAGGAGTGGAGAGAAGAGGGAGTGAAGGGGGTTTTTATAGTGGAGGAGAGGATGGATTTAATGATATTATAATCCTTAATTTATTATTTCTTCACAAGACAAAAAATAGTAAGTATTCCATGACCAAGAATAGTAAATTGGTCATGTGAATTCTAACCATGGGTGGTGACATCAGTCATGATGCTAGGAATAGTTTATTTAGCTTATAATGTATATATACGGTAAATTACCGTATTTTACTATTCATAAAAAATTCAAGTATTTTAGAAAAATCTTGAAAATTCACCCTAACCATTTTTTGATGTGTAGAATCCAAAAACGAAGTCCATTTTTTCAAAAATAATTTTCCAAATATGATTATTTTAATATTTAATTAAAATCATAATTTATTATCAAAAACCAGATTTAAAAACATGCATTAACTCATTCTAAAACATAGGTATATTGTACTTCCAACTTGAATATTTTTTATATACTATCATAGGTGAGGTTACTATTTATTAGGTTATATCACTATTCATAAGGGTATGTTACTATTCATTAGTGTAGGTTACTATTCACCAAAAAATTATGTTTTTCTTATCGGACTCAAATAATATCTTGAACACAACCGTGTACGTCAGATTTTCAAAATTCCAAACACAGAAGTGACAAACTTATGTTTAAAGGTAACTTATCACTTATTAGTTCATTATTATGTGATTTTATGGAATATTTATAAGAAGGGAATTTCCATTAAAAACACTGGGTCGTTACAATGATCCAAAGTTAGAAAGTGGTAAGAGTTGTTGAAGAAATATCATCATTTATCAATATTGTTTGTGATTTTGCTTTCATTGATGAAATATTATGATTCATATCTCAAGAAAACCCATGAGTTTCATTATAATCTATTTATTAAAGTTATATCCATGTATTAGTACCATTTTACACTCTTTGGTAATTAAAATAATTAAGAATTTTTTTAATGAAAAATTTGATAGTATTTCCTTCTTTGATCGGAAATATGCTTTATTTAAACAAACATGTTCTCAAAAATGTTTTAAAATGATCCTTGAAGATAATTTTCAAGAAAAAATTATTTTAAAAATGTTTTATCGTTTTTGAATATTTTATTAAAAGTTTCCAAAGTATTTTCAAAGAAATATTTTTCAAAACATTTCAATCATTCTTTATAAGTTTTAAAAGTATTTTCAATGAAATAGTTTACAAAACATATTCAATCTCTATTTAAAATATTTAAAAGTATTTTCAAAGAAATAGTTTTCAAAATGTTTTCATGCATTATTACAATTTTTCAAAATCATTTTCAAGGAAAATGGTTTTCAAAATGTTTTCAAGATACTTTCATATGTTTTCAAAAAAATTCAAGCTTTCACTATAAGTTATCAACATATTTTCAAAGAAAATGGTTTTCAAAATTTTTTCAAGATTATTTCATATTTTTTCAAGTAAATGGGTTTTAATAAATTTTCATGTTTTATTTATATGTTTTCATTGTATTTTCAATGAAATAGTTTTCAAAATGCTTTCAAGCTTCTTTTATATGTTTTAAGGAAAATGGTTTTCAAAAGGTTTTATGCTCCAAAAAAAGATTTGTTCATGAATAAATGATATTTTACTCAAGAAATGTTTTTAAAAGATCTTTTAAAATTATTTCCTATCTGAGATAACATTCGTCGGTGTTACTCATGCCTTTATAGGGAAATTATTCAATGTTTCCATTTATATTCTTTCTCTGAATGGATTGTGTTTTGATGACATGATGTTTATGAAACATGTTTCTCATTCACGGGTTATATTCTTTTGAAACCCACTTCCTTTCATAGGTTATTTTTACAATGAAATGATTATGAGACCTATCATTTTCCACAGGTTATGATATGACTGCATGTTTATAATACACATTTCATTTCATGGGTTATGATACGATTATTTAGGATATTTTGGCACATGTATATATGATTTAATTATGAGATGGGTGAGACCTATATCTCCCTCTAATGCATTGGGTATTGATTTATATCTCATGAAATTGACTATGATGGTATGGGGAATAAACCATGACTACTAAGATGGCCATGAAAGTGAACCATGCCTACCAAGATGGTATGAGGAGTGAACTCATGCTACTAAGATGACCATGGGAGTGATCCATGACTTCTAATCTGGTATGGGGAGTGAATCCATACTACTAATATGGTCTTGGAAGTGATGCCCTACCTACCATGGATATCATATTAAATTCTTACGTTTCTTCCACAATTCCACATTTTATTCCTATGTTATGATTTCATGTCTTGTGTTATTTATTGCATTATGATTCATGTCTTATGAACTAACAAGATTTATTACTTGATTCATGTTTATGATCTTATTTATGAAGGGTATGATATTATATTTTCATGTTCATGTTCTCATACCGTTATACTCATGATTATGCTTACATATCTCCCTTGTTTACCCTTACTGAGCATCTGATCTCATCCCTTTTTATGTTTCCTTCCCCCAGGTTATAAATATATGTATTATGTTTAATGTTTCTAAGGAGGGTACTAGTAAAGATTAACCTAGTGGGAGATGATGTATCTTATTTTTTACCATTTTTTATGTTTCCATGTTTCCAAGGGCACTATACTAATATTGTATCTGTGCGTCTGTTTGTATAATGTTTTAAGTATTCTGTAAAAGTTATGTAATATTAATGTATGAAAATAGAGGGTCACTATAGTTAGTATAATAGAAAATGTTTACTTTACCTTTGAAATCTATGATGATAAAACCATAGTGAGAATCCTAAGGACATGCCTAAGTATAATTTTAAGGATAAAGAAAAGTATAGGGAAAAGTCCTAGAATTTTGGTAGAAGATAAAGTGAGTGGTTTCCAGGAAACACATCCCTATATGGATACAACAAGTGAACGTGAATCTATAAAATATGTACCTAGGGGTAAAAATTCTAAAAATACGTTCCAGGACAGACTTGGGGTAATCCGGTACATAACAACGGGCCTTGCTACTTGGTTTGACACTTCCAGGGGATATGCTTCAGAAATTCAAAAAATCTTCATGAACCATTATGAAGGATTTGTATAGTAACTGATTATGAATAACTTAAGATAAACCTAAGATTTCATCCATTAAAAGGTATGTTTTTTTATTTAGTCATCCTATTATTTATTTTTAATGATTATGTGGTTTTTTTATATGATATGTGTTTCTCACCCCATGATTTCTTGTTTTTGTAAATGGAGATTACTAGAAGGAGCATGGTTAACATTGAATGTTTCAAATGTGAAAAGTTTTGGCATTATGAAAATACATTTCTAAAGTCAAAATATCATATATAGAATAAGGAAGGTGGTATGAGTATTGGTTATACTTATGAAGATTAAGAGACCGCAAATGATATGTGAAATTTATGTTATGTTCCTCTAGTATAGATTACATTAATCATAAGAAGTATAATTAGATTGAGGTTGAGTAAAGTTAAGACATGATTAAAATTTCATATTCTAAGAAAGATGTATTAAGGAATAAGTTGACAAATCCTGAGTAATGGTTTATGAATATTGTTGGATGAATGATGTAATTATGTTTTGGAATTGAAAGATTATGCAACATGAATCAGGAAATATATAAATATTTTCATTATATGTTTTTAATTAAGGATTGGAAAGGATATGTTAAAAGGTATTGGTGAGGTAGAAAAGTGATTTCATTGAAAGGTGATATTTTGATCAAGTGAATGCAACCCTTAATTTATTCTTGATGTTGGGATAATTATGTTTGGATAAAGATATGTTAGATGGTACGGATTACCTTAGAATTGGTAACATATTTGTTCAAAAAGCAGTCTATATTATCATGGATGAAGTAAAAAAACTTCGTGGATATAAGGAATATATCTAATCATATTTGGATTAATGAAGCATTTAGGTTTTCCACAGGGATTTATGGTAATTCTGGTTATTACCATGTTTCAAGAGGATTTATCATGAAGGTATTCACATGTTGTAATGTGACAACCAATAGATATTTTTCAATATATGGGCGATCAATGTTAAGATTATATGATGACATTATTTCTATTTTTTTGGATTTTTATCTTATAGAAGGGTTATAAGTTTAACCATTCATGAAAAGTTTAATTTAAACTTTTTATGAAGTATTTATGTATTGATATTGTATTAAAAACCTTGGTTAAAAGGAAATTTAGTGATTATTTGTATTTCAAAGATGCACATCATATTTATTTTTGAAATTATATTAGTGTGGTTTTAGAAAAGGAAATCATGTATGTAAGGTGACAACCAATCATGTCTGGTAAGGTAGTAGGTCTTAAACCCATGACTGAAGGATAATAAGGGGTTCACACCCACCACTATCTCACACAATGTCCTAGTTAATGTATAATTATTTCGGATGAATAATTTTTTTATGATGAAACATTAGTGTTAATTTTTATATTTAGAGATTAATGTATTAAATATATTAAATTTTAAGGACAGTTAAAGAAAAATATTTATAATCTTCATTATTTTATGGGACTTAGGATCTTATAAAAGTCTATTTTAGAGCTTTGGAAATAAAAGTAAATTTCTTGACATCCATTTCTTGAAGTAATGGATGAATTATAAATATTTAAAATAAAAACCAAAGAATGAAAGTTTGTTTATAGAAATATATCAAGAAATTATATTTCATTATATTCATGTTCAATAAAATAATTACTCAAAGATAGGATAATTATTAAATTTTTTTCCTAATACCTTAAATTTTGTTGAACTGATGACTATTTAAATCATCATAGATTTATGACATTGAGTTCCTCAACTTTTACTTGATAATTATTTTTTTTGTGATTGATGAACTCAATCTATCCCAAAAAATATTTATGCTTTTACTCTAAGTCTATGTTTTCACTTTCCACTTAGGTTCTCCTATGTGGAAACCTAATTATATGTTACTTTGGGTAACCACTATGGTTCAAACATTCTCTTTTTAAGGTAAGTTTTCATATTCATTTTTTACGATATGAGTTTCTATGAATGAAACCATTAAGTATTAAACCATTTATAACCCAAACAAATTTGGAGGGTGAAATTAATTTTTAGTAGGGTATAATGTAACACCTCATGATTTTGTGAATTATTTTTTTTGAAATAATTTAACCTTTTTAATATCTTTAATTTCATGTAACACTGAAAATAATTTTTTTTTAAATTAAAGAACTATGTTTGGTTTGTTTTATATGAAACACCATGTTTATCATGAACTACATGCAAAAATAAATTTTAGCTTTCTCTACACAAAAATCCAAGGTTATCTTGCATTACACCCAATAATGACTTTCTTCGATGGCTTGCGTAACATGAAAAATCGAGTGTTACCGAAAAATAATTCATTATTAAACTATTAATATTTATTAGGATATAATAATGAAATTAAATTAAAGATTATAGTATTAACTAACGTATGAATATATATAGTTGAATTCACTGGTTACCTAATAATTAGAAAAGTATATAAAAACTAAATGAATATAAAGGGATTGATTTTATAAAAGTTTATTTTTATATGAAAAAGAGGATTTATATTAATAAATTAAATTAATTAATAATATTGAATGATATTAATTAACTTTATATGTTATATATTCCAAAAATGTTTTTTATAATCATCCAATGTATTTGATAGATATAAGATAATAATAAACCCAATTTTATACTTTTAAAATAATATTTTTATAAAGGTAGTTTTACCACCTTTTAATGGAGAACTCATTTTAAATTTTTTTTTTGGAATTTTTATATTTTTAATATGTCAAAATAAACTTCATATTTGAAATATAAATAAAAAATAGGTTAGCATATTTTTTAGTAAGGTTTCATTTTTTAATGAATAGTTAAAAATAATAATTTTTAATTAAAAATTACTTTTTCATATAATTTATTTATAAGGTTGAATTATATTTTAATTTTGTTTAAAATAATAATTAGATAATATTTTTATCAATTAATCTAATTTAGTTCATTTTAATCAATTTTATTTGAAATTGTTTATAAAAACATAGAAAGCTTTTGAACATTTTTACTTTAAAAACCCATAGTGTCATCCCATCAATGAGATTATTTTTAAATTAATTTATGACAATTTTATGATTAAAATTTGGAACAATGGATTCTATATTTATAGTAAAAATAATTTATAATTTATAATAAGTTATAATTAATTTTTTACCAAAAATATTAGTGAATGTGATTAAAATTAATTATAACGATTAAGAAAAAAATTAAGTTTACAAAGTACTAAACCTTAAATTTAAGTTCCAAAATAACCTAGAAACTTGTCCAACACCCATTATATGGCCATTAATCTTACATTGACCTTAAATTATTAATTTTTGTTTGTTTTTATGACTAATTTTGGTAAATATGTGGGTACACTTAACTTGACTTCAAAATTGCCAAATGTGTCCTTTCCCTTCCCTATAAAAGGCCACCAACTCTAACTTTTCTTAAATTCTATAAAAATAATCAGGTTAGGAAATGATATGAAAAATAAATTTCCCAACATCCCTTTCCTCCTAGATTCCTCCACTTGGGATAAAAAAATCCAAGGAATCCTTTTAACACAAATCAAAAGGAGTTACCCGATTAAGAGGTAACATCTTCTTTCAAGCTCTTTTCTTTGATTTTATTTCTCCAACCCCACCCCACTCTATTTATTACATGATTGTATATAAACACCAGTATCATAAAAATAGTATTTTTTTATCAGGGTTCGACCTAAACTTACACATACATCTATCTAATGGGTAACTGACATATTTTTTATTTGTACGACGAACTACCGCCTCACAAAATGATGATTGTTCATTTTACCTTACCGTCTATCATGGTGGAAATTATGATGGAAAATCTATTTATATGTTATATATGTTATATATTATATTTATTATAATTTTAATCTTATGAAATCGTTTTACAACACATATCTTTATTCTTTATATTTTTTTGAAAATACGACAATTTCGTTTGAGGAAATGTGGACTACCGCCCCTAAAAGCATTGTGATTCGTTCACACAATACATAGAATGTATTAAGGATGGGTTTAGTGAATATATATGATACATAAGATGTATTAATTATAATTGAATAATTATATATATATATATAAATATATATACACATATTTCATTTACCTTATTTCATTCAATACGATAATAAAAATGGAATCAATGTTCATGTGTATGTATGGTTTACCCTCTCCATGAACGGTGTATTCCATTTCATAATTCTATATTACATAGATTATTAAAATACACATATAATGAATATAACTGATATTTATATCATTGTTTATATTTTTTAAATCATGATATAAGTATAAGTACCCAAGATATAACAAATTAAGACACATGTGAAGAACAAAGCGAACAATAACTAAAGTGAAACCTTAACATAGGATTGTTAAAAAGTGCGAAATATAAGGTCATAATAAAACCATATATGGTATTAGATACAAGAATATATATATGTTAAATATTTATAATAAATTTATATTTAGTATACAAGTGGGTTAAACAAGTATGATGAGAGTCAAGACACAAGTCAAGAGAAATTTCATCTCACTTTTTATGTTCATGAGATACATGCCTTAGATACCATTATTTTATTTTGTGTGGTGTATATACTGAACATGAAGGTATTATATTATTATTATTAAATTTATGGGTATTTAAATATCCATTCAATGATATTTCTTTCATGGGGTTAATGTTTCAAAAGTTACCAAATCAGTAAGACAGTTTGGCCTCAATTTGTTTTCTTTGAGGCACTTGTTTTTTTATACACCTAAATTATTTTTCTAGGTGTATATACTTTCATTTGACCTGTTATATCATGAATATCCTTATTTTAATGATAGTTTAAGCTTCATGTAAATTAATTTTCTTAAATTTAGAGTATGATCCAAAGGTACCAAGTGGTAAGAGTTATATAAGCAATATCATAATTTATCAAGATTGTTTATGTTTACGATTTAATTGATGAAATATTAGGATTCATATCTTAAGAACAATAATTAATTTTATTCTACTCTCTTTATTCAAGGTATCTCTATGTATTAGTACCATTTTCCCACTCTTTGTTACTTAAAATAATTAAGTAAGTGTTTTGAATAAAAATTTGACCGTATTTCCCTCTTCGATCAGAAATTTATTTTATTTCAAAAACCATGATTTCAAAAATGTTTTCAAATGATACTTGAAGATAAATTTCAAAGAAAAAATAATTTTATTTTTTTTATGGTTTTCAAAGCTTTATTTAAAATTTTTCAAATTATTTTCAAAGAAATAGTTTTCAAAATGTTTTCAAGATTTTTTTATACATTTTCAATGAAATAGTTTTCAAAAAAATTTCAAGATTTGTTTATAATGTTTCAAAGTATTTTCAAATAAATACTCTTCAAAACGTTTTCATGAATTATTTATAAATTTTAAAAGTATTTTAATAGAAAATGGTTTTCAAAATGTTTTCAAGCTTCTCTCATACATTTTCATGTAAAAGGTTTTCAAAATGTTTTCAAGCTTCTTTAATAAGTTTTCAATTAATAGGTTTTCAAAAAGATTTCAATCATTATTTATAAGTTTTCTTTTAAAATGGTTTTTAATATTTTTTATGTTTAAAAAAAATTCATGAAAAAACTATATTATCCTCAATATTTTTTAAAAGATATTTCAAAATTATTTCCCATATAAGATAACATTTGTTGGCGCTACTCGTGTTTTTGGAGAAATTATTCAACGTTTCCATTCATATTATTCCTCTAAATGAATTATATTTTTATAGAATGATGTTTATGAAACCCATTTATCTGTCACAAATTATATTCTTTTGAAACCCACTTCTTTTCATGTGTTATGTTTATGATGAAATGATTATGAAACCTTTATTTTTCCACAGGATATGATATGATTAAATTTTTATAATAATCATTTAATTTCATGGGTTATGATGTGATTATTTATGATATTTTGGAATATGTATGTATTATTTCATCATGAGATGGGTGAGACCTATATCTCTCTCCAATGAATTGGGAAAAGATTTATATCTCATGAGATAGACTAATATGATCTTGAGAATAAACCTTAACTAATAAGATGACCGTGAGAGTGAACCATGACTACCGAGATGGTATGAGGAGTGAACTAATGATACTAATATGGTCATGGGAGTGAACCATGACTACCAAGATAGTATGAGTAGTGAACCCATACTACCAAGATGGTCCTCGAAGCGATGCCTTGGCTACTATGGAAATTATATTATATGCCTATGTGTCTACCATAATTCCACATTTTATTTCTATGTTATGATTTCATGAATTATCTTCTTTATTTCCTTATGATTCATGTCTTATGAACTACCAAGATTTATAACAAGATTTAATTTTACGATCTTTCATATGTAGGGTATGATCTTCTATATTCATGATCATGTTTTCATACCCTTATTCTCATGATTATGCTTATGTATCTCCCTTGTTTACCCTTTCTGAGAATCGAATATCATCCCTTTTTATGTTTCCTTCCCCCGGGTTATGAAGATATGTATTATATTTGATATGTCAAAGGACAATGTTAGTTAAGAAGAACCTAGTGGGAGATGATGTAGCTCATTTATATACCAGTGTTTTTATTTCTATGTTTCCAATGGCACTAGACTAATACAGCCTTTGGGTGTATGTTTATATAATGTTTTAAGTATTTTGAAAAAGTTATGTAAAGATAATGTATGAAAAGTGAGGGTCTCTATAGTAACCCAACAACACGATGACAAGATTATTTACACTTTTTACAATAGCATCTTAAAGGGCCATCCCTACCTTTTCCTCCTTCCCTGAAGTCTTGTAAGAACTATGAAGAGTGACATAATCCATCTAAATAAAAGGAAATTCCATATTTCAAGTAGATAAAAAAAATATTCTCAAAATAAATACATAAAATTCCTTTTACTTCATGCGCATCACATGAATCAGTAGGGAATTCATGAATCACATAATGTACTTATGAATTACCTAGACCGTGAACATATCGTGGACCACATAAACTCATAGAAAATCATGAAACAACAAGAACCATCAGAATAATCTTGATCACATGACCTTGACCTGGTCACGAGAGCCATAAAAAAATGAAAAGGACCACACGATTGAGTTAGAAAATATCAAAAAACCATCAAAGGATGTCGTACATCCCTATGAATGATGTTAAAGAAGTTACCAAAATTTAGTTCATGGTTAATTCAAATAATAGCCTATAAAAAATAGATCATGAGAAGAATTTCCTGTGGGATGAACTAGAGAATGAATCTCATGATGGGTTCTTACGGAAGGGTCTTACCAAAGGATTATATGACAGAGGTAGGGCACAAGAGCTCTGAGATGTTGAGTAGCTGGTGAATGAACTGATCTCCACTAACCTATTTATAGGGTATTCCATCGAATACCTAATGTCTCGTGGTAGGCCAAGCGTCACCCAAAGATTCTGATTGGTGACAACACCAAATTCTCAAGTGGGCATTTACTTTCCTCAGAACTGAGCCCTTGTACTCATTAATATCACTTCGTAGGGGGGGGGGTGTTGATTCCACCAAATGAGCATCGGAAAATTAACAATGGAAGAAATACCTAAATATGGGAATTATTTTCCCTACAAAACTAAGGGAGAAAATTTGGTCAGAACTCATGGATCACATAAGCCGCCAAGAGACACCTAATCAAAAGGCCTTCATAAGGTCACATGATGGAGAAATGCCCAACACATGACCTATGAAAGATCCCATAGACCCCATTGATAATCCCTTCTTCTCTTTTGAAGGGATACGATACAATCAGTTATCATGCCGTGGCTACCAAATGAGTTCCCCTAGGTCATGTGATTTTTCATGAAGCAATAACCTAACAATCCATCCAATAATCCATAGAAAATAGGGAGAGAAATATCCAAAATGAGGGAGCCTATTGTGGTCATAAAACTCAAATGACACATCCATGTATCTCGTGAGACACTATAGAATCCCCCATGAAATTTTTTCCTAGTCTTAAAAGATCTTGTTAGCATGCCACCCCCATCACGTGAAAGGATTCAGACATGTCTAGGTGGTCTTGTTCCACCCCTTGGATCCAAAAAAAATAAACAGAAGGGATTTTCCATGATAATTCTCATGAATCACCATAAGAACTTTTTTTGGTCACAAAACATATCACCAATAGCGAGAATTATTATCCTTGAAAAAACTCAAGAAAAATCACAAGTCCCAAGTCCATTGTAAAAAAAATAAAATAAAAACGGGGAAATGTGGGAGCCTCTTGCGGTAATAATAATAAAGTTATGTGACCCATATGATTCATTAAACACTATAATCCTATGGAGACATGTCCACCTCACCATGAGAGACCCTGCTGACATGTCCCCCTCCCCATATGAAGGGCTTCAGACATGTCCTAGTGATCCTTCGCTGCCCTTTCCTCTCTATAAGTAAAACATAAGGGGTTTTCCATAAAATGGTTGCACATCCCTAAATGGTCATTTTTTGGTCACATGACACATCATTGGTGGGAAGAGTGATTGTATTTTACAACACCCATGAAAGCACTCAAGATACCCAAGCCTTTTATAAATAAAAGAAGGAAATAAAAGAGAAAACATAGGAGACTCTTGCGGCTATAAATGTCATGTGATTCACTTGTGTTCTCTATAAAACATTGTAAAATCACTTTTAAATAATAGCCTAATCTTCGTAAATCCCCTATAAATCCATACTTGTCTCATTAATGGTCCCATATAGTTTTCCCAATATCACACGAAGTTCTTTCAACAGGTGCCCTGATCTCGCAAAGGCCCTTGGACATATCAAACTGACAATTTGAAAGTCCCTTGGTGTTCCACCATTATTAGGAAATACCTCATCAGTTTAATATAATCCAATAAATGTGGAATTGATGGGATGATATCACGATCCATGAATATCATGTGACACCCTTGGAATGTCAAATAGTGGGATCCTATAAAACACATGACATCAAATCCCTCCACCAACCCTATCATGGATTTGTGTGATACGTACTCCAAAAATTGGTGAATAATTGGGGTGGAGAGGCCTATAAACCCCCACCCCATCATAAAAAAATGAATCCTTGGGTCCTCACATTGGTGCACTCAAGCATCAAAGTAGATTTATTGAAGTGGATGATCTCATGATCGAAATTGTTTTCCGATAGGTAAAACCTAGGGAACCACCTAAGAAGATCATGAGATGTGTATAGGAAATTCACATGATCAATCATAGATCACACTAAGGACATAAAGTGGTTTATGAGAAGGATATCTCGCATACCTGATCATTCACATGAGACTTAAACAAGCTAATAATAAAAAATCCATGGATTATTCCAGAAAAGGATAGAACTAAAACTTAAAAGACAAGAGACTTATGTGAATAATGTATACGATGATACTCATGAACATCTATTGAACCACCTAGGTCAAGAAACAACACCAGGATATGTTTCCTAGACCAAAAAATGCTCCATCAGTATACTATATATATCATGAAATGTCCCCTGGATGTGTTAGGGAAAGTCATATATCGCCCTCCGGGCATGCCACCCAAGTCTCGTGAACCCCTCAAGGCTCGCCATCCAAAATTCATGATGACCTTTAGAAATGTCTCCCAAATAATATAGTGATGCCCGTGTGTGTCGAGTAAGTCTCATGATGGCATCAATATAGGTTGAATGGATCTTGCAATTTCATCTAGAAAAGATAGCTTGATATTGAGGCATCCATCGAACATGTCATCCAAATTTCACGTTGACACCCAGTCATACAATGGACTCTAGAAATTCCATCTAGATTATGAAACACCCATTGGAAAAGTCAATTGGGTCCTATGATTATCTTTTGATATGCCTGGAAAATATTCTCTAAATTTTCAAGCAGGAAATCAAGGTATGTCAGGAATACAATCAATGCATGTCATTCAGACAAGAATACTAGGACAATTAGGTGTCCCCAAATAGTATAACATTGTCTAGCCTACATTTAAGGGAAACCTCAGTCTATAATCCCTAACTTATTGAACTATGAAAACTCTAATTACTACCATAACAAACATATATAGGACACCATCCTAGGGTCGAGATCCATATTAAACCTCCAAAAGTAAACACTAGTGTGTAATCCCCGATCAGTGGAACAATATGGTATGTCCATTATATAATGGAATCCTCAGTGTGTAAACCCTAACTTATTGAACTATGAGGACCTTGATTCCTTCCAAAACTAGGATAAGTAGGATGACTTCTTAAGGACCAAGTCTAAGCTCAAATGGGAAACTAATTCAGTGTAAGTCCATCCATGTCTTTGATATTTGGACCATCAAGACTAAATATCTCTCATGGGATAATGATCATTCCTTATCCACCAATGATTTGAGAACTCATCAAACTATGTTGAATATGATTTCTTCCATAATTAGGATATGTATGACACCTTCTTATGGATTGGTCTTGAGCTCAAATGGTCATCCACTTCAGTGTCATTCCCGAAATGTCTCTGAAATTCCTACCATTGGGACTCAATCTTTCCTGTGTGCCAATGAACCTTCCTTATCTACCAATAGATTGAGAAATCAATGAACTATTATGAACCAGATTCATTCCATAACCCGGACATGTAGGATGCCTTGCTAAGGCCTGATCCCTATAATAAGCATCCAATGTGATGTCCGAACATGTAAGACCCACATCCATATTCAATGAGGATGATTTATTTATATCCTTTATTTATCACACCGAGCATAGATCATGTGGGATTTGGGAGTTGAAATGATCACGTCATTGGCGTCATGAGTCTCTAATAGCCAAGGAAACCTCAGTTTGTAAGCCACAATCAGTGGCATGACATAACTACACAAGCAAAAAGGGTATCTACCTTGGGGTGAGTCCCAAGGGTGTGAACGAAAAATGATAACTTTGATTATTTTTATAACCAAGATACGTAGGAAATATCCTTAAGACTCAATCTCAAATAATAGGTTCTCAAGTTCCCACATATATATCTAATCTGTAAGACATTAAAATGATTGAGTTTAACAAACAATGTGAGTTTTGATTCCTGTTATAAAACATGATACGTAGTATTCATCATAATGGATTAATTCTATCCTCAAAATATTATCTTCATCCCTAAATAATGACAAACTCTGGAGTTTCTATTTACATGGATTTACCATATAACCAGCTACCCACCAAAGGGGAATGGATTAAGAACCACATATACATACATATGGATTCAATAACAATACCCCCACTCTTTTCATATAAATATACATAACCTAGGATTATATTTTATCATAACTAGTCCCATATAGATATTACGAATAGATTCTAAAACATATCTTAAATCTATAAGAGAGTCCCTATATAGGAAAAATCCCACCCCAAAGGGTGTGATGAGCCCGACCTGTCATCCCCTCAACAAATGCGAGTTCCTAAGTGTAATTAGGTCTAAAACAACAATTGAATGTATGGATTTGGAAGTAATTTCTTTACCCATTTATTGATTCAATAACCATTTAGAGTTTCCATAAAAGATTAACAAATTTTGATCCTAATGTGAATGATTGTGCAAAACATTGACCCCCAAACAATAAAATAACCATATAAAATCCATCATATCTTTTAGAGGAATCAATTATATAAGCCACCGATGAATTGGATAAAGTATTATATCTCATGATATCATTATGCATCGAATTGATATAGGTCTGTTTTTTATAATTCTATATAAAACCATGATGTGGTTATGTTTGCTTATAATGTCTTGAGGACTTGAAAGTAATAAATAACTTATGTTTATGAGGCTTTATTATTATACATTTTCTATATCCTAAGTCTTATACATATGATTCTTATAATTATTGGTATATTCTTATGATATGATTATTATTATTATTCTCACCCAAGTATTCATATTGATTTATATATCTTATTACTTCCTATTATTCATCCCCTTACTAGGATTTTAGTTCACCCTTTTCTTGATGTATTTCACCAGTTGATTACATGTTTTAAGTGGATTATGAAAACTATTTGATGACTATGATAAAATATTTAAATAAATTTTTATTGTTTTATATATATTTATTTTGTATGAAAATAATTTTCTCAAGACACTAAACCACTCGATTTTGGGAGTTTTAATGTTATGTATTCTTTTCTTAAAAAATATATAATAATAATTAATATAAGGTATGGGTCCCTATAGTTGGTATCAAATGAATTTGCAGTTATTTTTATAAATAACTTAGTAAAATATAGCATATGTTAAACTTTGTAATTTTATAAGTTAATACTATGGAATTTTTTTACTCATGTGAATAATTTTTTTATCAATATGTTATCAACATATATTTTATCCTAAAATTTTATATTCAATAAATTTGTGATAACTAAGAGGAACCAATCAAAAAACTATTGTGATGAGAAATTTAACATTTTTTTAACAATATTCCAAATTCAATGATATATAGACTTCAAAACCCCATGTCAATGCCTAGCCACTTGTTGTCAATTTTGAGAAATAACATTAACCATGAGGAGTAACCACCTTCACCCAATAAAGACAATTTTCCAGTGATTCTTTCATGTGATAATGACCACCAAAATTTATTATATCTTCCAATCCACCTAGTGTGAGAAAATTAGTTAAATACACGAAAAATAAATTTTCTCATCTTTATAATTTTGATTAGGAGAAGGTTACTCTCGTGAATTACTATTTATAAGGAGAAGCTGATCAATAGTGACTTTGGAAAATAATACAAAGATGAATTCTGAATTTTATTCAATGTATTGGGAACACATTATGAAAACATTCCTTAAATATTATTTTCTTTATATCCTTCATAATAATATGGGGATAGTTTTTTAGATCTTAAGAAAAAGGATAATTAGTCTTTTTTATCATATGAGTTGAATTTCTAAATGATTTCAAGGTACTCCTATGATTTTTTAATCAACCATGATAGAAAGATAAAGTTATTAAATATTGGTTTAAAACAAATTTCATAAAATCTATAACTATATGAGGCATTATAAGTTATAATGAAATAGTTCAACATGGTCTCAATGTTGATATGGAATTTAGGGAATGACCAGATAGATATAGAGACAACAAAAAAATGATAGATTTTCATACTATAATATCAAATAAATAAGGACATAGAGGAAATAAAATCCAATCAACCACATTTCAACGATGTAAAAAGAATAACCCTATAAAATACCTCAAAGTAATGATGAAATGCTAAAACTATAGAAAAGAAAGAAATAAATCTAAAGAATGATATAAGGATAAAAAAGTCCACTTGATACAATGGAGGAAAATAAGGCACCACTCAATGAAAACCCTATGGTATAATACTTTAATTTAATTGAAAATGGGAATTTTGAAATCTTGTTGATTAGAAAAAACCACTATGGGGATAATCAACATCAATATCCACCTAAAATAGTGGAGTAAAAAATGGATTATACTATCACCAAAACCGAGAAAAAGTAGTAAAATGGCATAGTAAAGGTCCATTTCCTATTCACTCAAGAATGAAAAAGGATTTATTTGATTCTATATTAATGAATTCCATAACATCCTAAAAGTTTTCAAGGAATATTAAATATTACCCTTGATACCTTCACATTGATATGTCTATAAAAACACATAGTGTCTCATTTTTTATAACCTAAGTGTTGGAATCTTTTCCAATTAGGATTGTTTTGGATGATTCATTCAACATATCTTATGATTAATCCATTGGTGAAATTTAATGTTATACTAGGAATTGTTGGATCGTAAAGTATATGAAGATGGATAAATAAAAGGGGGGGAGGGTAAATTTTAGTTTTAAAAACTTTTGTTTTTAACCTTAAAAGAAACTTAGTTTAATAAGTTGAAACAAATCGTATTCACAAAACCTATTAAGTATTTAAATTGTAATCAGGCTTGGTTCTTGGGTCTGATAATAAAAATATTGTATTCAAGTATATTTTGATATGAAAGTCTATATGTCTTAATGAGAAATTGATTATATGTTAAGAGAATATAGAATCAAAATTAGTATTAAGTGGTAACATAATCATTGTTTAATCATATTCACAGTAGAAAAATAATTAATCAGAGTATACACAATAATATCGTAATCATGATGGTTATGATATATCAGAGTAATACAAAAAGTATCATAATCAAGATTAAATATGGTAATAGAATTCAAAATTGAAATGTGAATATAAAATGCATCACTTTTCTATTACATGCAGCGAAAAATATAAAATTCTTTTTAACAAGAAATAAAAAAGATTACATGTATTTCAACCCAAAGAGAAGGGTATCATATAACCTAGGATAAAGGTATATTATTTTATACTTATATGAAAGTATGTCTTTCAATTACTAGGGATGTCCCTTAATATGATGATTAGCCTGTCTCGCTATCCCCATGATCCCTTGAAATGATGACTGATCTATATTTCTATCCACGAGATCCCTCCACATGATGATCAGTTCAACTCTGTTTTTCTATCCCCATGAACCCTCTAATATATTCACATATTCAGCATATAAAATGAAAAACAAAGGAGTCTAAGTAATTTTAAGGCTAATAACAAGAACTTCATGCCTGAAATTTTCATAGATATAACACGCTATCTATAATCATCTCACATTATCAAGATCCAATCAATTCAAATGAACCACTATTTATAGGTGAAGCATCAACTATCATCTTGAAACTCTAACAGTCATATTTTATCCCCAAAGATCACATTTTTCTAATATTATTGCAATGTATTGTACACCTTCCAATGATATCCTGAAAAAAATAGAAATCCTAACATAATATTTTTACACCATTATAGTGTAATTTTTTTCTAATGTTATAAATAACTCTTTTTCATATGATGAAAAACTTTAATTTCCATTATGATATATTTTATGTGTATTTATACAATCTTTATCAGTACCGGTTTTAGTCTAAAAATGAATATTTTTTTAGTATGGAAGAATGGACATAAAACATCATTATCGATCTGATAATGATGAATATGATATTGATAATATTCAAGATCAATATGATAATTATAATAAAAGAAATAAGTTTATTTTTTTATTTCATAAGAACATAATAAATGTATAGTAAAAGAAATATTTTTTCTTATAAAACATGTTAAAAATCACATAAATATGAAAATATTATAAAGTAATTAAGAAATATGATTTTTTTGATTTCCAAAACAAAAGAAACAGAAAAGTCATAATTTTTACTTCTGACTCAAAATATCACAATTTTTGGAAAGTAAAAACCTAAACCTAAATAAACTATGACATTAAGAACATACAGTTCATTCAATTGAAAGTAAAATGTTTCAGAAAAAATCATTGAAGTATAAATCCTCCATTAGTTAATAAGAAATATAAATACAATGGAGGGAATTTAATAATATTATAAACTAACTCCCCTTGAGTATGTATTCTCCCCTTTCTTACATATCTCCTGCTTTAAAATAAAATTATTTCATTGAAATCATTTTTCTAATTTTGTTTAAGAATATCACTTCTTAATAATTTCTTCCCCTTTGTTATTTTAAAAAAGAATGGGGAAAAGTGTCGTGTTTCTTGAGAATTGTTAGAAGAAAAAATATTTGAAACAAATCAATGAAATACTTAATCATCCAAAAAAATAAATGGGATGAGTAAGTGATTTATATATAAACAAGGTTTTAATATAAAAAGAGTTCAAAAAACTTCATTTTTTCTTCTACATCAAGTTTCTTAAAACCATCTACATTTTCATGAATTACAATATATCTTCCTCCAACTTGGTTATTCTTTCTTCTTAAGTATGAATATTTCTATCTTGAGATAAAAACTTTTCTTCCTAAAGATGATTATTTTCTTCCAAAACAGGAATTATGTTAACCAAATCTTCATTATGTTTTTTCAAATAAATAATCTCATCTTTTTAGTTTTTGAGTTTTATAAACTCTGAAGTCAAATATTTAAACTTCCCTTGAAAATATTTTACATCCTAAGACTAATTATCTATAGTACCTTTGAACTATTCCACAAAATTTACTCTTTGCAACATGTCTTTGGTAAGTAGCTTGATAGCTTTTTATGTTTCCTTGAATGCCTTCTTAAAATCATCAAAATTTTCATCATGAAGTTTAATATCTTCATCAACACCATGACACCACCTCATAGCCATATTACAAGCTATACTATCTGTATGATCACTTTTTTTTAATAATTTTGAAGTTAACTTCTATTCATATAAACCTTTATGTGAAAACATTGAATGATTATGATTTTTCCCTATGATTTTTAGAAATCAAATCCATTTTAGCGCCAAGTCTTGGAAATTAAGGAATTATTTTTTCAAATATTTATAATTCTAGAATAATATTATGAACTCCTTTTTCTATAATTGTATTCACAGAATCTGATTCTTCATCAATTTGTGGATGTTAACCATGATTCATTTAAATTTTAACTAATTTTAGTTTTATCTTAATATCCTTGGAGACTAATTTATCAACATTATCTTCCACTTTCCTGTATTTGGATAAAAAATGAGTTTAAGAGACTCAACTTTTTCAACTAGATTATAATTCTAGACTTATTTATCATTTTTAGAAGATGGTTGAGATTTTGAGGTAGATGATGACTTTGTCTTTTCAAAATTTTCTATTTTTTATTTATGATCTTCTAAAGTAGATAACTTCAAAGATGTTTCTCCTGATTGTTTTAAAGAAATTTTATCATAATAGTATTTATCATCCACATCTTATTCAGAACTTTTTATTTCTTGAACTTAAATATATTTATCATAATCATGTTTATTTTCATTAACATTTTCTTCACCACCTTTATCTTTTTCTTCAGTATACTCATGAATTTATTAAAACTGACTATCTTCTTTTTATTCTCCTTATTTGGTTTGAAGATCTTATTGAATTTGTGCTTTAGATCTTAGATCACCTTTCCAAGTGGGTAAAATCAATTGAGATTGTTTTTATTGAACGATTTCTTTTCTATTTCCCTTATCTTTAATAAATGGAACAATCATATTAACAGTGGAAATTTCTTCAAAAAAATTTACCATACTTGTATTTTTTATTGGTCTGGACAGAAGGTAAGGTACATTTACTTGATGCATTTTCAACATCTTTACTTAAACTATAAAAAACCTAAGCTTTCAAAATTATTATTTTTCATCAACTTCTTCTTTTCATATTCTTGTAACTTATCATCAGCATGAAATTTTAATGCCAAAGCTTGAGCTAGATCAATATCAAATTTCAGATCTATTTCCTTATTTTCCATCATTTTTCTTTATCCAATATTCAAAAAAATCATCATTCATTTTCTTCTTATTCTTGCTTCTTTTATTAGAAGTAGACTAATGTCTCTTTTTTATTTTCTTGAACATCACGTTAAACTTATTTTGAATTATTCTTACCACCTTGTTCATCTTTCTTAGATGGTTCAACTTTGGGATCTTTTTCAACAAACTTATTTGATTCATAATCAAATTGATATTTCAATATTTTAATCATATCATAACTAATATACAAAATATTTAAATTCTTAGGGGTCAATTTTATCATAATATTTAATAACTCCATACATTTCTTCAAAAAATTACTCAAAATCACTGGATACATAATGATCTTGGATTTTATGGCACCGGTCTTGATATTCTTAATAGTGAGAAAGATAAATTCCATTAGATTGATTTTTATCATGTTCACCAAAAAATCTAAAAAAAACATCTGAGACCTTAAGGGTCTCTCTACCACCATTTCTTGGTATTAAAAAACCATGTAGACACATAGTCGTTAGATGATTTTCAAGAGTTAAATAATATTTTTTTATTTCATATGATTCTAATAATGAATTCTATGCTCTTTTCTTATTAAAAGATCCATGGTTTTTAGGAAGTCTATAATAAGGAAAATATGATCACCTTCTAAAGGTATACAAATGAAGCTACCAAATTTATTAATAAACATATTATACTCCATGACATAAATTCTAAAAGATAATTTACTTTCCATATTTCATAAGATAATATCAATGAAACAATAAAATTATCTAATATCATCATTAATTATTAGATCCTGATAGTTATCATATTTTTAAAAATAAATATATTCTCAAACATGAAAATTTATAATCTTTTACAAATATGAATAATATTTATCATAAAAGGTTCTATTTTCTAACCTTTCAGGAAAAATAACCATCTTATTGAAATCATTTGGAGGAATCAAATTTGGAAAGGATATTAATGATTCATAAATGAAGCTACAAGAAATATTTTTGGATTGAGAGAATAACCAGACATGGTTCTTTGAAAGGGGGAATCACTTGGAGTAAAAAATAATGAGAAAAATGATGTGGGACACATAGGGGGTACCGTTATATAGGTGAAGTAATGTGATAATTTGAATTAAATGATCGAGATTAAAACCTTTTAATTTGACAATTATGAATATTTGAAGAAAGAGGGGAAAAATGAACTCCTGAATTCTTTCAAAAAAATTTATCATATTTATACTGAATCTGATATGATTTTGTAAAACTTTTGAAAAAAACTTTTATATATTGAAGAGTAATAAAAAAATAAAAAAATAATGGAAATTTTGAAAAAAATTTAAGAAGAACATCTTTTGAAGGTGGTATATTTTAGTAATGTTAGTAACCTATTATTATTACTTAAAAAATGAATTATGAATTGTTTTGGTAACTAAATATGAAAAAAAATTGAGTACCAATTTTTTCAGTACAAAAAAATTTGATTCTAAAAAAAATTATGAAAGAATTTGAGTATGAAAAAAGGTTGAGTAAGAAAAATATTTGAGTATAAAAAAATTGAGTAAGAAAAAATTTTTCTATAAAAAAAATTGAGTATGAGAAAAAATTTGGTATGAAAAATTTTGAGTATGAAAAAATTTTAGTACGAAAAAAAATTTATTAAGAAAAAAATTTGAGTACGAAAAATTTTGAGTATGATTTTTTTTAAAAAACAATTGAACATACTCACCCCATATGAAAAGGACTAAAATGATGTAAAAATATATGTAAATAAGAATTAGATTTGAATGATTTATTTATGTTGATCATTCCTAGGTTTTTTTAATTTATTCAATTCAATAGGAAGATAATGGTTTTGTAAAAATATCATAAAGTTGTTATTGTGTTCTAATAAATTATAAAATGATATATCCTTTAATTGTGTGATACTTAATAATATGATGCCTAATATCTATGTTCATTGCATGAGAGTTATGTGTAGGGTTCTTACAAAAAGAAACAAACTCATGTTGTCATAAAGTAGTTGAGTTTTTATAAAACACATTCCATAGTCAGTGAGTGTGTGTCGTATCAACAACACCTGAGCATAAAAAAATTCTATTTTCCATATATTATATTTCAAAAATGGAACATCATTTAGAATGTTGTTTCTTACAAGACAAATAAACTAAATAGTCTCATAAGAAATTACATGTACCAAAAGTGTTTTTTCCTATCCATTTTACATCCAGTAAAGTCAGCATCCAACAAAATTTTATGAATAAAATAATTTCCATAAGAGTAAACTTTCCCAAATATATGGTCTATTTTAAATAGAGAATATTTATTTTAACTGCTTTTGAAAGGGATTATTTTGTATTTGGATAGTATCTTGCACTTAAGAATACTGAAAACATTAATTCTAATCGACTGGCCCTTAAGTAATGTAAACTTACTATCAAACATCTAAAAGTATTTTGATTAATCGGTTGACCAAATTCATAAATATCTAGAGTATTTGAGGTACCGATAGGAGTACTAATAATTTTGGTGTTATCTTATCCATACTTTTTAAAAATACCTTTTATATAATTATGTTGAGATATATAATTACCTTTTGGTTTTTTAGAGATTTTAAAACCAAGAAAAAATGTTAAGTCACCCATCAAACTCATCACAATATCAGACTTCATAATATCCACAAAGTAATCTATTAAATATTATTGAGCTGATTGGAATATACTGTCATCAATATATAGTTAAAAAATGATGATATTTCTGTTAACTTCTTTATAAAAAGTGCAGGATCTTTCTCTCTCTTAATTTTTTTTTGTAATCGAAAAAAGTTTAATATATCATACCAAGCTCTAGGGGATTTTTTATGGCCATATAAATATTTGGTATGTTTATAAATGTATTCAGTATTTTTTTTTATTTTCAAAACCAATGGAGTTTTTAATATTGAATTCTTCATAAACATATCAATTAACAAAGGCACACTTAACATCCATTTAAAAAAAATTAAAATTGAAGAATGCTATAAAGGAAATTTGGAGATGAATAGATTCAAGTCTAGATTCCGAAGAATAGGTTTCATCATCTTGCATAATTTTTATACAATCTTCATCACCTAAAGCATCATCAAGACTTTTATGTTCAAATTGGGAAAGAAAATCTAGATGCTCAACATAATATATTAAGGAACTTCTAGTCTTTATAGGTTGGCTATCATTACAAATGATACTATCACTGGGTTGATTCCCAAGAAATAGCTTATTTAATGGGTTTTGAAAAATATGTTTTTAACATAACATTTAAAATATTCTTGACAAATAAATTAAGTAACCATGCCCGATAAATATTACTTATAAGGATAATTTTATAAATTAAATTGAAAATCAGTTTTTGAAATACCATTTGAAGATGTTGGTTGGGTCTATTTAAAAACAAAAGGATCAGTTTCATAAAAATTAATATGTATTTTTCCCCAACAATACAATATTTTTTGTTAAAAACATTTTATTCCTTAGAGGTGGTGGGATAACTAAAAAATATTCCTTCCTATAATTTGGGTGAAAATTTATGAAAATTATATTTCTTATTTAAGATTAATACATTGCATAAAAATACTCAAAATAAGAAAATTTTGGCTATCTTCTTGTCCAAAAATCATAGGTAGTTTTATTAAGAAAAGTTTTGATTTAAACTTGTTTTATAGTATAAAAAGAAGGACTAACTGCTTCATCCTAGTTTCTTTTTTGTGATATAGTGTTTAATAAACTTGGATATTCTTATTTACGGAAGAATACAAACTCTTATTTCAAAAAATCCATTTTTTGAGTAGTTATAGGAGCTGAGAAGTTATGTGAAATATCATTTTTTATACAAAAATGTTCAAAATCAACATTTATAAATTATCCTTTATGATCACTATGAATAGTTATCAATGTATTATTTTTCTCATTTTTATAATTATATAGAAAACATTTAAAATAAGAAAAGTCTTTAGATTTCATTGTAAGAAAATAGACCCAAGTATATTTAGTGTAATAATAAACCAAGAAAAATATATAGTATTTACCCCCAATACTCCTAGTTTTTATAGGACCGAATAAATCCATGTATACTAACTGTAAAGAATCAATAGTCTAGAATTCACTAATAGATTTAAAACAATACTTATATTGCTTACCATATTGACAAGGGTCACAAACTTTTGAATAATCAAACATATGATCTGGTATATCCTTAATAAGTCATTTCTTAATTAACATAGATAGGTTCATAAGGATATAATGTCCTAACCTTCTATTCTATAAAAAAGTTTCATCTTCCATTTCACTAAGGAAAGGTAAGTCTTGGATCCTAAGGTCTTCTATATTAAGTATATAAATGTTCTCATGTTGATTAGAATAAATATTTTATTCTTCCTTGGATTTTTTACTAAACAACTATCATTCCTAAAATTCAAAAGGTAACCTTCATAAAAAAATTTAATTATGCTTATAAGGTTGTTTTTAAGTCCTTTAATAGAAAAACATTTGAAATTAAATCTGTACTAAGAAGAACTATACCACATATACCGATAATTTCTCCATTAGTATTATCTCCAAAGGTTACTTTTCCACCATTCATCTTGATGATATTTTTAAAGAAATATTTTTACCAGTCATATACCAAGAAAAACCACTATCCATGTACTATATATTGTTATTTTTGGTACTATTCTTTTTTACCTAAAAACAAAAAAGTTATATCTTCAGAACCCAAACTTTCATGGGTTTGATGTTGCTAGAAAAAAAATAGGTAACCACATCTGTCCTATCTTATTTTGAGTAGATGTAATTTCCATAGAAAAATAATAATTATTAAATCATAAATATTAAATTTTATTTAGATAACAATTTTTTTTCTAGTGACCTTACTTTGTATTTTTTTTCAAAAGGGTGACCTTTTAGGAATAGAGAAGTTGTTACTAAAAATAGGTTTTTATAAGTAAAAACCATTATGATACTATTACCATGAGGAAAATCTTGTTTATATTTTTTTCAAAGTATTCTTTAACTGTGGTAAATTTTGACAGTAATTTTTTAGGGAAGAAATTTCATAATTTAGTTTTATAAATAAATCATTATTCTCACATATATTAGTTTTATATTTTTTTATAAAAACATTCTATCATAAATAATAATATTAATATATTTATAATGTATATATTTTTTAGAAATAGTATTATGAAGATCTTTAGAAATATATGATATTAATTTAGTTAAAATATCAATCCTTGAGTCCACCTTAGCATGTTTTTCTTTAGCTTTGTCCTGTTTTTTTAGAAAACTTACAATTTTGATTTTCAGAAGGTTTAGAAAAACATGAAACGTTTTTATAAAAAGGTAAAAAAAATCTTCATTACATGAGTAAGATTCATTATATGAGGATGTAAAATTTCTCTCATTATTAGTTTCAGGATAGTTTGCATTGAGTGATAAGTTGGTAAGGTTCTTAGCAATTTTTAACTTTTCTATAAGACTTAAATTTTCATTATGAATATTGGTGAGAAAACAAATATTTCTCAGATCTATATATTCATTATCTAAAGAGTTTTCATAGGAATCACCACCACTTGCACTACAAGTGTCATTTTACTTTATAACTCTCTTTCTCTTTTATTTATAGCATTACTTATGATTACAATCAGAATCTCTATATTTCCTTTCATTCTTTATCAACTTTGGATAATCTGGTCAAATGAGTTTGACTTTTTTTCATTCATAATAAGTAACTTCTGAATCTTTATTTTTATTCCTCTCTGTATTAATTTTCTTATATCTATTCTGAAAATCATTCTTACCCACTATCATTTTCATTCATCGAGAAATATTGTCCAGTTCATTCTCAAAGTGATTAGAATTGCTACAATCGGTCTGAATAATGACATTGTTCCTTTTTATAGTCTTAAAAACTTTCATAGAAGTTTTATCATTGATAGTATTTATAGTAGTATTGAAAGAATATCCAAAATTCTTTTTTTATCATCATCTATTTTTAATCAACACTCATATTGCAAAAGGTTTCTAAATAAAGCATCAAGAGTGAGTTTTTTTTATCTTCCTTGATTCATCAACAACCATTCTTTTAGATTCCATTCATTGGGAATGATATAGATTATCTTTTCTACAAGTATTTTGTTATATAATCCTTTATATACCATACATTTTAGAATTTTTACAATTGTTATAAAACTTTGATTTACCTTCGAAACAGGTTCACCAGTTAGAAATTCAAATTCTTGATAGTTATCTATAGGCATTACTCTTCTGGTTTCAACAACCTTTGAAGGTAAAAAATGCGTTCTCTATAACATTTTCCAAATTCTTTTAGTATATTCACAAGAAGATTTCTGAATATATATTCTTGTGTTCATTGATCATTGTATAATATTTCTAACTCAATAGTTAAGTTGATATTATTGATTCTATTGATTTGTAAATGTTACAACATCTTTTTCAGGAATCTTATAGTCTCCATTCATCATTATGAAATTTTATACACTATTATTGATAAAAAAATTATTCATATGAAAAATCCAATATTCATAATCATATCCATAAAAAACCAGTTGTCTATTTGGTTTTAGTTTATCTATAAAACACACATTTAAACCTTCCATATTTTAGATAATAATTAAAATTTTATTTACAAAAAACAAAATAGTATAAAATGGTTAATAAATAAGTTATAAACTAAACTCATAGAGAAAAATTTTTAATTTAATTATATAGAGCTAAATCCATAGTGTAAATAACATCCTCTAATACCAATTTTTGTATCCTAATGTATATTAAGGGGGCTAAATATAAGAGAGGGTGAATTATAGGTTTAAAAACATTTATTTCTTACCTTAAAAGAAACAAAATTTAATAAGGCAAATGAATCATATTCACAAAACCAATTAAGTATTGAAATAGTAATCACACTTGGCCCTTGGGTTCGACAATAAAAATATCATAACCATGTATATTCTAATATGTAAGTCCAGAGGTCGTAAGGAAAAATTGAATCTATCTTAACATTGTATAGAATCGTAATCAATAAGCAGTGGAAACATAATTAGTGTTTAATTATATTCACATTTGAAAATTAATTAATCAGAGTGTACAAAATAATATTGTAATTATGATGGTTATAATACATTAGAGTAATATGGAAAGTATCATAATCCAAATTTAGTATGATAAATGAATTAAAAACATAAACATGAATATACACTTTTCTATTACTTGTAGAAGAAAATATAAATCTATAGTAAACTTGAAATATAAAATATTAAACTTATTTTAACCCAAAGATAAGAGTATCTTATAACCTATGATTAAGGTATATTTTTTTAAAATCATATAAAATTAAATCTTTCCCTTACTAGGGAAGTCACTTGATATGGTAATTTATTTGTCTCGCTATACCCATAAGCCTTTGATATGATGATCAGTCTATATATATATCCCCACAAGCCCTCAATACAATGATCTATTTAGAGCTCTCACACTCTATCTAAAATCACATCACATCATTAAGATCAAATCTATTAAAATGAAATACTATTTATAGATGGAGCATTAATGGTCATACTGAAACTCTAATGGTCATATTTTATCTCAAATAGTTATATTTTTCCATGATTATTACAAGACTTGGACACCTATTAATAACACCCTGGAAAAATAGAAATCCCTATGTCATTTTGTTTTACACCATTATAGTGTATATTTTTTTTCCTTACACTACAAATACATCTTTTGAGTATGATAATAAACTTTAATTATCATTACAATATATTTTATGATTATTGATATGATCTTTATCAACATTAGTTTCAGTCTAAAAATGAATATTTTATCAGTATGAAAGGTTGGATAGAAAAACTTATTCTCGACCTGATAATGAAGAATCTGATATTGATCATATTCAAGCTTAGTACGATAATCATAATAAAAGAAATAAGTTTATTTTCCTGAGTCATAAGAACTTAATGTAAGTATGGTAATATAAATATGTTTTATTATAAAACATGTTAAAAAAATTATGACATGAAAATTCAGTAAAGTAATTTAGAAATATTATGTTTATGATTTCCAAAACAAAAGGAATGGGAATGACATATGTTTAACTTCTAAATCAACAGGAATGTATTGTCTCTCATTGTATAGAGCTTGTATCAATTTTTAGGAAAATGAAATATATTTCTATATATAGAACCATAGTAGGGTACTATATAAATGCAATGATGAATTTTCATCTCATATGTAAAACCCTTCAATGGTTTGGGTGTTTATATCCAATTAAGAATCATATCTTTTTAAAATGGTTGAGTCAAAATATAATTTCAACATTGAATAAATTCCCATTATAAAGGAATATGCTATTTTATTCCCTAAATAATTTCCGAGACTTCCCCCAAATAATGAGGTATAGTTCTAAATAGATCTTATACTCGGTGCCATACCTATGTCTAAATGAATTTATAGGGTGTCCCTGATTTAAACATAGGATCTAAAGAAGTAACTATAAGAGAATTTGGAGAAAAGGTTTTTTCATCATATTCTATTTTAAAAATGGAATGTTATTTAGAATGTTGTTTCTTACAAGGCAAATAAACTAAATAGTCTCCTAAGAAATGACATGTACCAAATGTGTTTTTTCCTATCCATTTTACAACCACTAAAGTCAGCATCCAAAAAAATTTTATGAATAAAATAATTTCCATAAGAGTAAACTTTCCCAAATACAAGGTCTATTTTAAATAGAGAAGATTTATTTTAACTGATTTTAAAAGGGATTCTTTTGTATTTGGTTAGTATCTAGAACATAAGAATACTGAAAACATTAATTCTAATCGACTAGAACTTAAGTAATATAAACTTCCTATCAAACATCTAAAAGTATTTTGATTAATTGGTTGACCAACATCATAAATATCTAGAGTATTTGAGGTACCAAAAGGAGTACTAATACTTTTGGTGTTATCTTATCCATACATTTGTAAAATACCTTTTATATAATTATATTGAAATATATAAGTACCTTTTGGGTGTTTAGAGATTTTAAAACCAAGAAAAAATTTCAAGTCACCCATCATACTCATCACAATATCAGACTTCATAATATCCAAAAAGTAATCTATTAAATATTATTGAGTTGATTGGAATATACTGTCATCAATATATAGTTAAAAAATCATGATATTTTTGTTAACTTCTTTATAAAAAGTACAGTATCTTTATCTCCCTTAATAAAATTGTTTTGTAATAGAAAACAAGTTTAATATATCATACAAAGCTCTTGGGGCTTGTTAAGGCCATATAAATATTTGGTATGTTTATAAATGTATTCAGTATCTTTTTTTATTTTCAAAACCAATGGCGTTTTCAACATTGAATTCTTCATAAACATATCCATTAACAAAGGAACACTTAACATCCATTTAAAAAATTTTAAAATTGAAGAATTATATAAAGGAAATTTGGATATGAATATATTCAAGTCTAGCTACCGAAGCATAGGTTTCTTCATCTTGCATAATTTTTATACAATCTTTATCACCTAGACCCTCATCAAGACTTTTATGTTCAAATTTGAAAAGAAAATCTAGATGCTCAATATCATATATTAAGGAACTTATTGTATTTACAGGTTGACCATCATTAAAAATGATACTATCACTGGGATGATTCCCAAGAAACAACTTATTTAATGGGTTTTGAAAAATATATTCTTAAACATAACATTTAAAATATTCTTGATGAATAAATTGAGGAACAATGTCTGGTAATGATTCCTTATAAGTATAATTCTATAAATTAAATTGAAAATCAGTTTTTGAAATACCATTTGAAGATGTTGGTTGGGACTATTTAAAAGCAAAAAGATTAGTTTCATAAAAATTAACATGTATTTTTCCTCAGTAGTACAACACTTTTTGTTAAAAACATTGTATGCCTTAGAGGTGGTGGGATAACTAAAAATATTCGTTCATATAATTTGGGCGAAAATTTATGAAAGTTATCTTTCATATTAAAGATGAATACATTGTATAAAAATGCACTAAAGTAAGATAATTTTGGCTATCTTCTTGTCCAAAAATCATAGGCAGTTTTATTAATAAATTCTTTGATTTAAACTTGTTTTATAGTACAAAAAGAAGGACTAAATGCTTCATCCCAGTTTCTTTTTTGCGATAGAGTGTTTAATTAACTTGGATCTTCTTATTTACTAAAGAATATGAACTGTTATTTCAAAAAAACAATTTTTAGAGTAGTTATAGGAGCTGAGAAGTTATAAGAAATATCATTTTTTATACAAAAAATGTTCAAAATCAACATTTACAAATTATCCTCTATGATCACTATGAATAGTTATCAATGTATGTTTTTTTATCATTTTTATAATTGTATAGAAGACATTTAAAATAAGAAAAGGCCTTAGATTTCATTGTAGGAAAATAGACCCAAGTATATTTAGTGTAATTATCAACCAAGAAAAATATATAGTATTTACCCTCAATACTCCTAGTTTTTATAAGACCAAATAAATCCATGTGAACTAACTGTAAAGAATCAATAGTCAAGAATTCACTAATAGATTTAAAATAATACTTATATTGCTTAACATATTGAAAAGGGTCACAATATTTTGAATAATGAAACCTATGATGTGGTATATCCTTACTAATTCCTTTCTTAATTAACATAGATAGGTTCATAAGGATATAATGTCCTAACCTTCTATTCTATAAACAAGTTTTGTCTTCCATTTCACAAAGGCAAGGTAATTCTTGGCTCCTAAGGTCTTCTATATTAAGTGTATAAATGTTCTCATATTGATGAGAATAAAGATTTTTTTCTTCCTTGAAATTTTGTACTAAACAACTATCATACCTAAAATTCAAAAGGTAACCTTCATCAAAAAATTTAATTATGCTTATAAGGTTTTGCTTAAGTCCTTTAATAGAAAAATATTTGAAATTAAATCTTTACCAAGAAGAACTATATCACATATACCGATAATCTCTCCATCAGTATTATCTCCTAAGGTTACTTTTCCACCATTCATCTTGATGATATTTTTAAAGAAATATTTTTTACTAGTCATATACCAAGAAAAAAAACTGTCCATGTACTATATATTGTTATTATTGGTACTATTATTTTTTACCTAAAAACAAAAAAGTTATTTCTTCAGAACCCAAACTTTCCTTGGTTTGATGTTGCTAGAAAAAAATAGGTAACCACATCTATCATATCTTATTTTGAGTAGATGTAATTTCATTAGAAAAATAATAATTATTAAATCATAAATATTAATTTTTTTTAGATAATTTGTTTTGTTCTAGTGACCTTTGGTTTTTTTTTGAAAAAGGGTGAACTTTTAGGAATAGAGAAGTTATTATTAAAAATAGGTTTTTATAATTAAACACCATTATGATACTATTACCATGAGGAAAATTTTGTTTATAATTTTTTTCAAAGTATTCTTTAACTGTGGTAAATTTTGACAGTAAATTTTTAGGTAAGAAATTTCATAATTCAGTTTTATAACTAAATCATTATTCTCACATATATTAGTTTTATATTTTTTTTATAAAAACTTCCTATTATAAATAATATTATTAATATATTTAGAATGTATATATTTTTCAGAAATAGTATTATGAAGATCTTTAGAAATATATGATATTAATTTATTTAAAATATCAATCCTTGGGTTAGCCTTAGCATGTTTTTCTTTAGCTTTGTCATGTCTTTTAGAAATCTTACAATTTGGATTTTCAAAAGGTTTTGAAAAACATGAATCTTATTTATAAAAAGGTAAAAAAATTCTTCATTACATGAGTAAGATTCATTATATGAGGATGTACAATTTCTCTCATTATTAGTTTCATGATAGTTTTCATTGAGTGATAAGTTGGTAAGGTTCTTAGCATTTTTTAACTTTTCTATAAGATATAAATTTTCATTATGAATCTTGGTGAGAAAACAAATATTTCTCAGATCTGCATATTCATTATCTGAAGAGTTTTCATAGGAATCACCACCACTTGCACTCCAAGTGTCATTTTACTTTATAACTCTATTTATATTTTATTTATATCATTACTTCTGATTACAATCGTAATCTCTATATTTTCTTTCATTCTTTTTCAGCTTTGGATAATCTGGTCAAATGTGTCCGGATTTTTTTCATTCATAAAAAGTAACTTCTGAATCTTTATTTTCATTCCTCTCTCCATTAATTTTCTTATATCTATTCTTAAAATCATTCTTACCCACTATAATTTTCATTCATTGAGAAATATTGTCCAATTCATTCTTAAAGTGATTAGAATTGCTACAATCGGTCTGAATAATAACATTCCTCCTTTTTATAGTCTTAAAAACTTTTATAGAAGTTTTATCATTGATAGTATTTATAGTAGTATTGAAATAAAATCCACAATTATTTTTTTTATCATCATCTATTTTTAATCAACACTCATATTGCAAAAGGGTTCTAAATAAATCATCAAGAGTGTGTTTTTTTATCTTCCTCGATTCATCAATAACTATTCTTTTAGATTCCATTCATTGGGAATGATATAGATTATCTTTTCTACAAGTATTTCATCACCTAATCCTTTATATCCCATACATTTTATACTTTTTACAATTGTTATAAAACTTTGATTAACCTTTGAAACTGGTTCACCAGTTAGAAATTCAAATGCTTGATAGTTATCTCTAGGCATTACTCTTCTAGTTTCAACAACCTTTGAAGTTAAAAAATGAGTTCTCTCTAACTTTTTCCAGATTCTATTAGTATATTCACAAGAATATATCTGAATATATAATCTTGTTTTCATTTATCATTGTAGAATATTTTTAACTCAATTGTTAAGTTGATATTCTTGATTCTCTTAATTTGTAAATGTAACAACATCTTTTTCAGGAATCTTATAGTCTCCATTCAACATTAAGAAATTTTATACACTAGTATTGATAAAAAAATTATTCATATAATAAATCCAATATTCATAATCAGATCCATAAAAAATCAGTGGTCTATTTGGTTTTAGTTTATCTATAAAACACACATTTAAACCTTCCATATTTTAGATAATAATTAAAATTTTATATACACAAAACAAAATAGTATAAAAAGGTTAATAAATAAGTTATAAACTAAACTCATAGAGAAAATATTTTAATGTAATTATATACAACTAAATCCATAGTGTAAATAACATCCTCTGATACCAATTGTTGGATCATAATATATATTAAGATGGATAAATATAAGAGAGGGTGAATTATAGGTTTAAAAAATTTTATTTCTTACCTTAAAAGAAACAAAATTTGATAAGGCCAAAAAATCATAATCACAAAACCAATTAATTATTTAAATATTAATCGCACTTTGACCTTGGGTTCGACAATAAAAAAATCGTAACCATGTAGATTCTAATATATAAGTCAAGAGGTCGTAATGAAAAATTGAATCTATCTTAACATCGTATAGAATCGTAATCAATAAGAAGTGGAAATGTAATCAGTGTTTAATCATATTCACATTTGAAAATTAATTAATCAATGTATAAAAAATAATATTGTAATTGTGATGGTTATAATACATCATAGTAATATGGGAAGTATCGTAATAAAGATTTAGTATGATAAATGAATTAAAAACATAAACTTGAATATATACTTTTCTATTACATGTAGAAAAAAATATAAATCTATAGTAAACATGAAATATAAAATATTAAACTTATTTTAACCCAAAGATAAAAGTATCATATAACCTATGATTAAGGTATCTTGGTTTAAAATTATATGAAATTAAATCTTTCCCTTAATAGGGAAGTCCCTTGATATGGTAATTTATTTTTCTCACTATACCCATGAGCCTTTGATATGATGATCAGTATGTATATATATCCCCACAAGCCCTCAAAACAATGATCAATTTAGAGCTCTCACACTCTATATAAAATCATATGACATCATTAAGATCAAATCTATTCAAATGAACCACTGTTTATATATGTAGCATTAATGGTCATACTGAAACTCTAATGGTCATATTTTATCTTTAATAGTCATATTTTTCCATGATTATTACAAAGTCTTGGACACCTATCAATAACACCCTGAAAAAATAGAAATTTCTATATAATTTTGTTTTACACCATTATTGTTTAAATTTTTTTCCTTACACTACAAATACATCTTTTGAGTATGATAATAAACTTGAATTGTCATTACAATATATTTTATGATTATTGATATGATCTTCATCAACACCAGTTTTATTCTTAAAATGAATATTTTATCCATACAAAAGGTTGGATAGAAAAACTTATTCTCGACCTGATAATGATGAATCTGATATTGATCATATTCAAGATCAGTATGATAATCATAATAAAATAAATAAGTTTATTTTAATGAGTCATAAGAACTTAATGTAAGTATGGTAAAATAAATATTTTTTATTATAAAACATGTTAAAAAAATTATGGACACGAAAAGTCAGTAAATTAATTTAAGAATATTATGTTTATGATTTCCAAAACAAAAGGAATAGAAATGAAATATGTTTAACTTCTAAATCAATAGGAATGTATTGTCTCTCATTGTATAGAGATTGTATCAATTTTCAGGAAAATGAAATATATTTCTATATATTGAACCATACTAGGGTACTATACAAATGCAATGATGAATTTTCATCTCATATGGAAAACCCTTAAATGGTTTGGGTGTTTATATCCAATTAAGAATCATATCTTTTTCAAATTGTTGAGTTAAAATAAAATTTCAACATTGAATACATTCCCATTATAAAGGAATATGCTATTTTATTCCCTATGGATTTTCCTAGACTTCCATGAAATAATGAGGTATAGTTCTCAATAGATCTTATACTCGGTGCCATACCTATGTCTAAGGGACTTTATAGGGTGTACCTGATTTAAACATTGGATCTAAAGAAGTAACTTTAAGAGAATTTGGAAAAAAGGTTTATTCATCATAGAGATTCAATTTGGGATGAACCAGTTATCATTTTTAATAAGAATTATTGGTTAATATGGATTTTCATTTATTAAAAAAAGTTTAAAAAGATCGTTATAAAGTAAAAGTATCAACTACAATGGATTGCTAACCTGTTTAAATGACTTCATAGATAGTTTTGGGATGGGTACTCATAAAAAATGAAAATGTGATAGCTTATGACTCATGAAAATCAATGATTAATGAACGTAATTGCATGATGCGTGATTTAGAGTCATCATTTATGATTTTTTAATTGAAGATTTATAGGAATTACCTCTATAAAGAGAGGAATGATATATATATATATGTATATTAATAAAAAGAGTTTAAAGTATATATTCACACAAAATGAGCTAACCATGCATCAATGATGATTGTAGGATTTAATCAAGGATTGTGACCGCTCAATACATTACCACCCTGGGAAGGTGAATAAGATAGTTGATGAACATAGCTGAAAGGAACCAACTATAATCTATATGATGAGAATTGAGGAAGAACATATATTAATGGATTTAAAAATTATAATGGTATGAAAATCATCCTTACTTTACCAAATGATTTACCAACCATCTATCAAAGAGAATATCAAGGAGGCATAAAGGGATGATTTAGAGATTTATAAAAAGGTGAGTCAAACCTAGTAAGTGAATATTTATAAATTAAAAATCATAAAATATAAAGTTATTTAGTTTGAAACTAGATATATGTTCCATAAATTCCAATGATAAATAAGTAGAAACTAGTTGATGCACATATATCATCATTCTATATTTACCCTGGATGTACTAATATGCAGTAAAATATTTATGGTCACTTCTGTAGGGAAAATATGAGGAAGTTGATTTCTATATAAACCTAAAACTTCTCGATATACTAAAAATTTAATGCAAAGAATCATAATTTAAAGGGGATAATGAAACTATTACTCATACCAACATGAAAATAACAGAACATCCCAATGGATTTTTTCATGTGAAGTGATGAAAAAATATCATAAAACAATATTACATTTTTTTACAATTTTTTAAAGGTATAGGTTCAAGCCCCATTTATTGATCATAAAAATGTAAAACCTATTTTATGAATGGGAAAGAGGGTAACCATTAGAGGATGGAAAAATACCCTTGAAAAACAAGTGTTAATAAGGTCCTACAAATCTAAAAGAAGCAGAAATCAAAACATGATCTGGAAATGTTTGCATGAATATTCAATACATAACATTTTGATCAATTCTAAAATCAAAATTTTTTAGTGTATTTTGAGACTATATGTATAAAAAAATTATTTAGTTTCATTAGTCATCATAAATCATGATGTTTTTGTAAGGGTTAGTGTCCTGAGAACTAACTGTTTTGTACTTTGATTACATGAATGTTCACTTATTATATATTGTTCATTGTTCTGCATAACTATAATATAATAATGTCCCGAAATATTTGTTTCATTGATAAGGTCATGGAAGATCCCCGCTATGATGAGAACCTTTAAATGATATAACAATATTCTAAAATAAAGTTCTACGGTTGGATGACATACTATGATAGGACATATAGTATACAGACCGTCATGTGCGAGTACTCGTAAGAAGAAGAGACTCTCTCTCATGGAGTTTACACTTGGTAATCTCCAAGATGGGAGATTATGAGAACAGACCCACCAATATCAATTCTACATGTCTTGGTGTCATCAGACATTTCTATCTACGAGCGTGTGTAATGGTCCTTAGACTGGAATATTATCATTAACTCATGTCATGACTCGCGCACTTAGATTTACTGATGAAAACCGTCACGTAGACAGTTGGCGGGAAGTAGGGTACGTTGGGTGCGTCACGAGTGACATGTTGTTAATGGATAAGTCGAGGAAGGATTTGTACCTTCTATTTATGGAAGTAGATATCTTGGCCCTTTGATTGAAATAGAACTGTCGCATTAAATTCCATGGCCATGGTGTGAACGACGAGTTTATTTCAGGTAGTCAAAGAACGACAGATCAAGAATATAGGTTTATGACACTTCCAAGAAACCTGATTGATGAGATATTAAGAAAAAGGGAATAAATTACACAGTAAGCGTTCGTATGAGGTGATACGTCAATGCGTCGTCAACTTCTTTCTCTTGGGTGCCTTGACCCATTGCTAGACAGTAATCTTGGACTTTAGGCAAGCTCGCCTAATTCCAACGAGAAAGAGGCCTAGAGGGTCACACACTAAGTGTATTCAAGTATCTCAAGTAGAATAAAGATTATTCCCCTACATGGTTTAATAATTATTCAAGGAATCCTAAATCATTTTAATGATGGAGGAAGAAGGAAATGAAAAACAAGATATACACGTCGTCTATTAAAGATTACACGCCATGTAGTTTTTCATGGAAAACAAGTACACGTCGTGTATTAATAATTACACATCGTGTAGTTTTCTTTATGGAAAGGAAATGAATAAATGAAAACAATATATACACGCCGTGTACATTGAATGTACACACCGTGTAGTTTTCAATGAAAAACAAGTACAAACCGTGTATTTATTAATACACGTAGTGTAGTTTTTCCAGTTGGGATTCTGAGGATATAATATTGTTTTAAATGATATTTATTATAATCAGTGTGGGCGCATGACAAGGAATTAATTATTCGACATGGGGGTTTTAAATAAGAGTCAATGAAATAAATAAAATGCGTAACACGTTTATTTATTGTCATAACTCTACAACCTCAAAACTGATTATAAATATCCTCACAACCCCAACTCTTTTCCTACCCCGTGTGAGACACAAAAATTCTAGAGAATTCATTCAAGGCCAAAAGAACCGCTTCCTCCAAGAACGATCTCAAGACCGAGAGAGATCCTCTTCCATAGGATCAAGACGATCTAAGGTGGACAACGCAAGCAAAGGCTTCTCTACGCTAGCACCAAGAGAATCCTTTAGCGACGTCCAGAGATACGAGGTACACGTGTGGATCACTGTTAGAGGGAGTCTACACTTGGCTTCTGCAACGCAATGATGGATCACATCGACAACGTGATCAAGAACATCAACGAAGAAAGAATACCCAAAAGTTATTTCTTTATAATTAATTAAATTAATTATAATCAACCTGTAACGATCCTTGTTTGTGGTTCCAGGACAAACCTTCTTCTTTGTCTTTTTCTATGATTCGATCTATGGAGACTGGAATTTATCATCGTATTGATCCCGGATTGATCAATGCTAATGACAAAAAAAATCCTAGTGGGCACATCCACCCATGCACTTCCGCTGTGCCCGAAACCTTCAAATGTTATCAGATGGAGGTTACAATGTTGATTATAGTTATTTAATTTATGTTGATAATTTACGCATTTATATTTGATTCAATTCGAAATAAATTGTTCTATAAATCTGAATAAATGAGATTTGTTCTTCCTCCTTCAATTCTTGATTCATATCACAGAAACGGCCTTTTAATTTTAATTTTGATTAAAATAAAAATGAGGAACTCATCTGGAGGTGCCGCTCTTTCTGTCTGTACAACATGGGATTACATGGCGTGTACTTAAAACTACACGCTGTGTACTTTGGTTCAACGAACCGAAACTGGTCCGCCAAACCACGCCGTGTGAATTGATTATGCCTAAGTTTTAATCATGCCATGTTGACCAGAATTGAACGGCGTGTAGAAACCGGAATACACGACATGTATGTTGGAGCAACACGCCGTGTAGTCCGTTCCAGCCCTGGTGAACCGTGTACAACGATAAGTCGCGTACCGCGTACATGGGATCACCAGGCCGGTTACCACATAACAAGGAAGTACACGCCGTGTATGATTCATCTACATGCTGTGTACTCCAAAATTTACAAAGTATAGAAAACACGCCAAAGCCCCGGTGTGTACTTTGGATAAAGGGTGAAAAGAAAAATACACGCCGTGTAATTATAAACTACATGCCTTATACTTTCCAAAAATGGAATTTCACCAGGTTTCCTCTAATGTACAAAGACCTGTACAAGGAATATGGATGAGAAGAATCTCAAGGAAATTCAGAAATGAATTTAAGATAAATAATTGATTAATTATAAGATCATAATTAATTGAATTCGAGCAAATCTTATCTTAAATAAAAGAAAGATTAAAAGAATTTAAATTCTAAATATGCGTAAATTTCATTGCATACTATGGATGGTCATGAGCTAGAACAAATACCCTTTGTATGTGTATGGTTTCATTTAAATTTATTTAATTTAAATTTGTGGGCCTGTGAGCCTTCTTCCAATAAAATGTAGGGCCTACATGCCCATGGTTTCTTTAATGTAAACCCATGTAATGGAGGATCTCCCATGCTAGAGGAGACAGTTCAAATCCCGAAGCCGAGGCGAAATCGACGCAAGAAGATACAAAGGTGGATAGGTGGGAGTTGAAAAACACAAACCAACAAGTTCAAGGTGTTTACCCTAGGCCAGGGTTAGCTTATCAAAACCTCTAGATAAGCTAACCTATAGAAGCTCATGCTCATGCCATCTTATTTTATTTCTGTCTGATTGCATGGTTTATTTATTATGTATGTGTTGTCGCGATCACATAATTAATAAAATGAACAAGCATGAAAAGATGGAATAAAATAAAAACCGGACTACGCATAAACATTATCAGAACATGGTTAATCACTTAAGCAAGCATCACTTAATATTAACAAGCATGTGATAATGCAAAACTATGTATAAAGACTAAAATCCCTCAATACCATATTAAGTCAGAGCATGCCTTCCATTACCTGATTAAGGGCAAGACTCAATAAAACTATGTGTCTAACCAACCCTTGTTGGGACACTTAATTTTATAAAGGAATCCCTTATGAAAGGTTTCGGGTTGACTCAACCATATTACATCAAGAGAAGCAGCCCTTTCTAGACTTGAAGTAATATTGGAGGCAAGAGTTGAGGAAATCCAAGTCAGGATTTTAGGATTGGGGAGTCCACTCAACAGATCAAGGAACTGTAAGCTCACAGTTGGCAAAGACCTACCTACCTAAATACCTTCAAATAGCTTGACCAACCATTTTTGGGGTTATGCAAAGGGAAATATGGATCATTTCCACTAGAATTTCAAAGAAACTGGACAATCCGAGTTCAATGGTGAGGGCCATTGGGACTTGATAAAATAGTGGGAGAATTAATTAATTAATTCATTATTTCTCATAAATTGTAATCAAGAAAGTACTAATAAATCTGTTCTTTTAAATTGTAGAATCAAGATGACAAACTAATCAACCACATTTTCTCTACGATCAATTCTGGATAAAGACAATATCCCGACCGACAGTAATTTTCAGGAATGGTTTAGGCACCTTTGGGTTATCCTATGCCATGAACGAAAGTTTTACGTGCTGGAGTCCTTACTTCCTGATTCTCCTGCCCTAGGGGCAAGTGATAAAGATTTACTGGTATATGATCAACATTTGAACGATGCTCTCGACGTTCAATGTTTGATGCTATCATCGATGTCTAGTGAGCTCATGAAGTCTCATGAAGACATGGATGCCTATAGCATGCTCGAGCACCTCCGTGGTCTATACCAGAAGAGAGAAAGACAGGAAAGGTTTGAGATATCCAAGGCTCTATTTCAGAGCAATCTTGGAGAGGGTGCCCCAGCTGGGCCTCATGTAGTCAAGCTCATTGGATACATTGAGCACTTGGAGGTTCTAGGGTTTAAACTCTCCAAAGAACTGGGCACTGATCTCATTCTTGCATCACTCCCCCAGAGATTCTCAAACTTTGTTGTTAATTTCAACATGAACAACATTGAGAAGTCTCTATCTGATCTTCTTATCCTTATTCTCCAAGTAGATAATGATATGAAGAGTGAAAAGACTTATGTCCTTATGGTGAATAAAAGGAAAGGGAAGGAGAAGAGATATAAGCCCAAAGCTTCTTCAAGGCCTTCCAAGAAAAGGAAGATGAAAGGGGAGACAAAGGAACAAGATGCTGTTTGTTTTGCATGTGGCAAGAAGGGCCACTGGAAGAAAAACTACACCCAACCAAGGAAGAAAGGGGAAGCTTCATGTGCGTTTGTTATCGAATGCAATCTATATGTTTCTACTAATTGGGTATTAGATACTGCTTGTGGTGATCACATCTGTATCCAAATACAGGAACCAATTAGATTAAAAAATATTGATCGAGGTGAGGTGGATCTACGAGCAGCCAACGGAGCCAGACTCACTGCTGTAGCTGTCGGAGACTACCACCTCACATTGCCTACTGGGACGGTCTTGGTTTTGAAAGGATGTTATTATGTTCCTTCTGTTATTAAAAACATTATTTCTGTATCCATATTAGATAATTATGGATTCATATTCATGTTTGGAAATGAATGTTGCTACTTTTATAAAGATATCATTTGTTTTGGTAGGGCACATTTATATAACGACCTTTATGTGTTAGACTACACAAACCAAGTAATGGCAATCGATAACAAAGTTAATTCACATGACTCATACCACACCTAACTTTGGCATCACCGGCTAGGTCATGTCAATGAGAAACGTTTGACAAAATTACATCAAGATGGGAATTTAGATTCTTTCGAACTAAAACCACTTGGTGTATGTATTGCGTGTCTACAAGGCAAAATGACCAAAGCCCCATTTAGTGGGAAAGGTGAAAGAGCTAAAGAGATTCTAGAATTAGTTCACACAAATGTGTGTGGACCATTTCCAATTGAAGCAAGGGGTGGGTTCTCGTACTTCATAACTTTTACTAATGATATTAGTAGATATGAATATATATACTTAATGAGGTATAAGTCAGATTCTTTTGATCGGTTCAAAGAATACAAGAATGAAGTTGAGAACTAGCTTGGTAAGAAGATTAAGAAACTCCGATTAGACAGAGGAGGAGAATATCTTAATCAGTAATTCATTGATTTCTTACAGGAGTTTGGGATTCTATCTCAACTCACTCCTCCTTACACGCCACAATGGAATGGTGTAAGCGAAAGGAGGAACCACACCCTGTTGGACATGGTGAGATCAATGATGAGTCAAGCGAGTCTTCCATTATCCTTTTGGGGATATTCATTACAAACAACAGTGCACATACTAAACCAAGTACCAACTAAATCGATAAATGGTATTCCATATGAGTTATGGAGTGGACGCAAAGCCATGTTATCGAATTTACATGTGTGGGGTAGCAAAGCATTTGTTAAGGCCTCTTCAGGTAACAAAATTTCACCCCGAGGCACAAAGTGCATCTTTATAGGATATACCAAGGAAACAAGTGGATATTACCTATACAACCCCTCAGAAAAAAAAGGTTACAGTGGCAAGACATGCCATATTCCATGAGAGGGAGAACATATCCAAAAGAGATAGTGGGAGCGAGATAGACTTCAATAAAGTCAAGGCTCAAGATACACATGAGTTGGTACAAGAACAGATTCCACAAATCCCCGTGGAAGAATAATCTGTTCCAGAGACACAAGAACTTCATAAAAGCACGAGAGAGGTGAGAGAACCAGAACGATATGGTTTTCTTGTCACTGAGGATGGTGACTTATTATTGGTTGACAATGATGATCCTCTTACCTACAAGGAAGAAGTTGAAGGCACATACGTTTCCAAGTGGCAAAAATCCATGAATTCTGAAATGGATTCCATGTACCAAAACCAAGTCTAGATTTTCGTAGATCCTCTAGTTGATGTAAAGACTATTGGTAATAAATGGGTATTCAAGAAGAAACTGGACATGGAGGGGCAAGTCAGCACCTACAAGGCACGACTGGTTGCAAAAGGTTTTAGACAACATCAATGAATTGACTATGATGAAACCTTTTTACCGGTTGTGATGCTGAAATCCGTCAGAATCCTATTGGCCATTGCTGCTTACCATGACTATGAAATTTGGAAAATGGATGTCAAAATAGCTTTCCTTAACGGGAACCTCTAGGAAGATGTCTACATGACACAACCTGAAGGGTTTGTGACTCCAAAGGATGACAACAAGGTATGGAAGTTGTAGAAATCCATTTATGGATTAAAGAAAGCATCAAGATCATGGAACATTCATTTTGATGAAGCTATAATGGAATTTGGCTTTGTTAAGAACGAATGTGAGCCTTGTGTATACAAGAGGTTTAGTGGGAGTGCAGTCATTTTCCAAATAGTATATGTTGATGACATATTACTAATTGGAAACAAAGTACCTGTCTTACAGTTAGTTAAGGCATGGTTGCATAAATGATTCTCTATGAAAGACTTGGGTGAGGCAGCATATATTCTTGGGAACAAGATCCATCGTGATAGATCCAAGAGAATGCTGGGCCTGAGTCAAAGTACATACATTGACAAGATATTGAAGTGATTTAGTATGGAACAATCCAAGAGGGGATTGTTTCCAGTGTCACATGGAATTCATCTTTCCAAGAAAATGTGTCCTCATACACATGAGGAATGAAAGATAATGGCAAGGATCCCTTACGCATCTGCGATTGGGTCAGTCATGTATGCTATGCTATGTACGAGGATAGATGTTGCTTACGCATTAAGTGCGGTAGGAAGATATCAAGATAATCTAGGAGACCTCCATTGGATGGCAGTCAAGACTATCCTTAAGTATCTGAGGCGTACTAAGGATATGTTCCTGGTTTATGGAGGAGATGAGGAACTATTCATCAGAGGACATGTAGATTCTAGTTTCCAGATTGATCAAGATGACATGAAGTCCCAGAATGGATACATCTTCAGTTTGAATGGAGGGGCAGTGAGCTGGAAGAGCTCAAAGAAAAGTGTGGTGGTAGATTCTACAGTAAAGTCCGAGTATATCACAGCTTATGAGGCAGCTAAAGAAGCAGTATGGATGCGAAGCTTCATTCAAGAGCTGGATGTAGTACCGAGAATTAAAGATCCTATCACACTCTATTATGATAATACTACAGCGGTGACACTTGAAAAAGAGCCAAGGTCACATCAGCAGACAAAGCACATACTTCAGAAGTATCATCTCTTGAGGGTTTTTTCTCAGAGAGGTGAAGTTGCAGTGAGCAGTATTTCCACAGAAGACAACGTGGCGAACCCTTTGACTAAATCCTTGACTCCGTAGAAACATGATCATCATGTGAGGTCCAGTGGACTAAAAGTCGTAGGCAATTGGCTCTAGTCCAAGTGGGAGTTTGTAAGGGTTGGTGTCCTGAGAACTAACTATTTTGTACTTTGATTAAATGAATGTTTACTTATTATATATTGTTCATTGTTCTGCATAACTATAATATAATAATGACCCAGAATATTTGCTGCATTGATAAGGTCATGGAAGATCCCCTCTATGATGAGATCCTTGAAATGATATAATAATATTCTTAAATAATGTTCTACGGTTGGATGACATACTATGATAGGGCACATAGTATACAGACCGTCATGTGCGAGTACTCGTAAGAAGACGAGACTATCTCTCATGGAGTTCACACTTGGTAATCTCTAAGATGGGAGATTATGAGAACAGACCCGCCAATATAAATTCTGTATGTCTTGGTGTCATCAGACATTTCTATTTACGAGCATGTGTAATGGTCCTTAGACTAGAAGATTATCATTAACTCATGTCATGACTCGCGCACTTAGATTTACTGACGAAAACCGTCACGCAGACAGTTGGCGGGAAGTAGGGTACGTTGGGTGTGTCATGAGTGACATGTTGTTAATGGATAAGTCGAGGAAGTATTTTTCCCTTCCATTTATGGAAGTTGATATCTCGGCCCTTTGATTGAAATAGAACTGTCGCATTAAATTACATGGCCATATCTGAACGATGAGTTTATTTCAGGTAGTCAAAGAATGACGGATCATGCATATAGGTTTTTGACACTTCCATGAAACCTTCTTGATGATATATCTAGACAAAGGGATTAAATTACATAGTAAGCATTTGTATGAGGTGATACGTCAATCCGTTGTCAACTTCATTCTCTTGGGTGCCTTGACCCGTTGCTAGATAGTAATCTTGGACTTTAGGCAAGCTCGCCTAATGCCAATGAGAAAGAGGCCTAGAGGGTCACACACTAAGTGTATTCAAGTATCTCAAGTAGAATAAAGATTATTCCCATACGTGGTTTAATAATTATTCAAGGAAGCCTAAATCGTTTTAATGATGGAGGAAGAAGGAAATGAAAAACAAGATATACACGACGTGTATTAAAGATTACACGCTGTGTAGTTTTTCATGGAAAACAAGTACACGTCGTGTATTAATAATTACACACTGTTTAGTTTTCTTTATGGAAAGGAAATGAATAAATGAAAACAAGATATACATGCTGTGTACATTGAATGTACACACTGTGTAGTTTTCAATGAAAAATAGGTACACGCTGTGTATTTATTAATACACGCCGTGTAGTTTTTTCAGTTGGGATTTTGAGGATATAATATTGTTTTAAATGATATTTATTATAATCAGCATTGGTGCATGTCAAGGAACTAATTATTCGACATGAGGGTTTTAAATAAGAGTCAATAAAATAAATAAAACGCGTAACACATTTATTTATTGTCATAACTCTACAACCTCAAACCTGATTATAAATATCCTCACAACCCCAACTCTTTTCCTACCCTGTGTGAGACACAACAATTCTAGAGAATTCTTTCAAGGTCGAAAGAACCTCTTCCTCTAAGAACGCTCTCAAGACCGAAAGAGATCCTCTTCCATCGGATCAAGACGATCTAAGGCGGACAACGCAAGCAAAGGCTTCTCCACGCTAGCACCCGGAGAATCCTTTGGCGACGTCCAGAGATACGAGGTACACATGTGGATCACCACTAGATAGAGTCTACACTTGGATTCTGCGATGCAGCAACGGATCACATCGATAACGTGATCAAGAACATCAACGAAGAAAGAACACCCAAAAGTTATTTCTTTATAATTAATTAAATTAATTATAATCAACCTATAACGATCCTTGTTTGTGGTTCTGGGACAAACCTTCTTCTTTGTCTTTTTCTATGATTCGGTCCGTGGAGACTGGCATTTATCATCGTATTGATCCCGGATTGATCATTGCTAATGACAAAAAAAGCCAAGTGGGCACATCCACCCATGCACTTCCACTGTGCCCAGAACCTTCAGTTTTTACCAATTTTACCCATCTTTACATACTCTATTAAAACATTTCTTCAAAACCTAGGGAAAGGAAACATAAAAAATGGTGAGATTAGATGTATAGTAAAGGTAAACATAAGATAAAATAATTTATGATCACTAGAAATCATAAGATAATAATTAGGGTATGATATAATGATCATAACTTAAAATTAGCATACACAATAGATCATAGATCATAACCATGATTCATGGCATAAACCATTAGTATTTAAAAATACATGAATCACAAGAGTTATAAATAATCATAAATCAATCATGAACCATGAGTTTAAATATTAAGAATAAAAATATGCCATTAAAGTGTGGAACCATCATAGGAATAGAAATAATTTCATATATAAAGGTTAACTACCGAGGGAATTAAATAATAGTGGACCATCCATCAAAACTTGTTTCCCATGTCATATTGTATTGGGCATCACCACCAGTTTCCAATAGTGGATCAAGCATCCCTACCTATTTCCCATAGTGGATCAAGAATATCAACTTGTTTCCCATAATAATATCATGAGGTATAAGAATTTACCCAATGCATTGGAGGGATCAAATAGGCCCACCCATCGCATAATGAAAACAATACATATGTGTTCTTTAATATCCTAAAGCATTCATCATAATATAACTCGTAGAAAAGAAATGGACTTCATAAAAATTTCATCAATTCCTTATTGCACAACCCTTTGGAAACAAATGAGTTGTGTAAACATATCATCACTATAATCATAAAACATCTACAGAAATAATAAGAATTGAATCATTAGATTATATCCCCAATTAAATCATAAGTAACATAAAATGATGTTACCCTTGATTATAAATGACTTTTAAATATCATTGGGAAATTTCTTGAGTATAATACCTTTTTCAATTTGAAATCACATATTTAATGTAAAAATATTTCTAAAATATCATGGAAAATATATATTTAAAACAAAAATGTTAACTTTTAATGGAATATTATAGGAATATAGTGCTCATGCTGGTGGGAAATTCCATTCATTTCAAGTATATTAAAACAAATATTCCTTTCCCATATTCGATAAAAATTTAAAAAGAACACCATTCAGAAAAAGACAAGAAGATTCCATTGATTTTTTTATAAATATTAATACATGGGGAAAAATTAATTTAAAAATTCATAGGATAATAATAATACATTCTTGGAAACATTTTAAATAAAATATAGACATGGAAGAAAATGGTTCCCCATCGAAGAGGAAATAATGTTTGTTTATCTCAATGAAATTTTCTCAATCCTTTTAAGTACCACATAGAGGAAAATGGTAAAATTACTTTAAAATTACATGAATATCTATAGGATAAAAATATAGATTTATTTATCATATAAGTATCATACAATTTACTCAATATAAATGCAATCATAAACAATCCTAATTAAAATGGGATGGGAGCATCAATCTCTCACCTCAAGTCCTTTATTTCTTTGTATGCATTAAAACCTCTGATATAATAAAGATATATTTATTATACATGTACTTTAAAGACATAATAATATATAATATACCATATATTATTTACTTATAACATCTTATTGACTATTTATTAAAAATTATATATTAATATCACTATTCTGAGTGATAACTACTTTATTTTTCATCCATGATTCAGTTTTATAGTCCCATTACTTATAAATTAATCACAGTTTTATAATATCAAGAATTTTATCAATACATGAGTATCATATATAATTATTATATATAATTTTATAATTATACATATAAAATGGTGATGAAAAATGAATTACATCACTTCGTGTAGATGGTTGTCTATATATATGTGTGAGTGATGTTTCCATTTTTCGATAGATGGAATGAAAGAAAGGTAAATAATAATTCATCTTTCCAAAGTAATAATTATATCATATAAATCATATATATTTTTAAATTACACAATTATAGATATTAATGTGAAGTGGTGATGAAAAATGAAATGCATCTCTTTGTGGAGGTGGTAGTCCACACGTATGCATGAGTGATGTTTTCTTTTCCCATTTGATGGAAAATATATGGATAATGGGTTTTACATCATCATAATAATAACTAAGTATATTTAATATTCCTAAGCTATTATTTTATAATGGATTCCATATATTTATAAGTGGTAAAAGAAGAAATAAAATTGAAAATACATGGTTATGAGTGATGCCTCTTTATTGAGAAACCTCATGTAGCTTACACCTTAATCCTTGAAAGGATGGGTTTTTGGAGGGAAAATAACCTATATGATATGGGGAAGGAAGATATGATGATATTAGTGTAGTTATTGGATAATATATAATTATCAAACATTTAAAATAATGGATGATAAGATGTTCTTTTTAATAAGTGATGGGTGGGACACCCTTGTAATAACATGATGTATTAAATTAAATCAATATAATTTTCTTTTTATTTTTTTTAAAAAATAATATTTATAATTTAGGTTGATTTTATGTCCAAATAATCTCATACAATAATATTTAGACATGTTTATGTGACATTTTAACCCTTAGCTATTAGTTTTAATCCATAGTAAACTATTTTGATAACTACCGCAATATCAATGTCTTTTAATCATTAATGGTTAATAATTTTACCATAAAAATAAAATTATATAGAAGGACCATGATTGATATTTTAAACCACATCCCATGAAATTGGATAAAAATACTATGTCTATAAGTTATAAATAATTTAATAAATAATTTTATATTATAAAATATCATTGATGACATTTTTGGAACGTTTCCTTAAATTTGACTTTATTTTTATCATGATAATAATGGAGTTAAAATATAATATTTTACAACATCAATATTATGTTATTTTTAACTAAATAATTCATGGAACACAATAATTATCACAAATTATATTATTTTTAATATTTTTAAAATAATATATTTCTTTTTTCTATTAATTGAATAAATACTTTTTGATGTTAAGTAATAATTTAAGGTAATTATTAAATCCCTAAAAATTAAAAATAAATTAATATGATAATAAAATAATTTAATATTTAAAATAAATATTTATAACTATATATAACCTCTTCTAATATTTATGATAAAATATTATATATATTAAATTCAATATAATGAAGTTTTGTATTTTTAGTTTTAAAAAAATAATATAATGGTCGTAATTAAAGAAAAATACCACCAAGTGGCCATATTTTGAAAAATATACATGAGAATGGTAAAACTATACTCATAAAATAAGATAAGAGAAATGTTTTAGAGAAATTTTAAAGCCTTATCCCAAATTTTTAGCCCATTTTTACCTGTGTTACACTCACTTAGGTGGCAGACATTTTGCTAGGTTACTATTCATATTGACAAAAAAAATATAAGGGCCCTATTTAAAAAACTTATCATCATGATTCAAAATATAGAATATTTTTTTTTCAAGATTCGATTTATATATGTATTAGAAATTAATAAACCCCAAGATTTTACAATATATATATTCTTAAAAAAATTCAATTAATTTGACAGTTTAGATTTCCCAAATGAACCATGATATACTGTTAAATAATAACATGAAAATTGGAATAGTAATATAACAATTAGGAATAGTAATGTGGCCATTAGAATAATAATATCACCGATAAAATTATAAATAAAATTTAGTTATCCTATAAATTAAAATATGATATATTTATATAATAGAATAAGTAAATAAATGTTTTTAAAATGCTGAATTAGGTGTTTGAATTTTTGTGGAATGTAAATGATTAGCTACAATTTTATAATTAATATAATGATTTAAAAGAAAATTTATTTTTATAAAATATATTCAAAAATTAATATTTTTAAGTATTATAATTATAAGACAATTTTATGAGACCAGAATTATTTTTTGAAAGTCGTAAAATTGGTTATAATATTAAAATAATAAATTTTGAATTAATGAAGTTTAAAATTAAAAATTAAATTTATAATATTTTAAAAAAAAATTTCATAAAATTGTGACCATTTTTGAAGTCTACACATCGAAAATATGTATAGAGATAATTTGTTTTGAGATTTTTTTGAAATAGTTGGATTTTTGGTAAATAGTGAAATATAGTAATTTACAATATTTAACATTTTAAACCAAATACATGATTTTTTGAGTCATGGATGATATAATGAACCATTATTTTGAAATCAAATTCCATATTTACATTAATTAGTCACAATAATCAACACTTTTGATAGACTTTATCTAAAATAGTAAACACATGAATAAAATAATCAAAAACACTCCTCTCCATCCTCTATAAATACCCCCCTTACCACCCCTTATTCTAACACCTTATAAGACATAACTATTTTCTAAATTATACCCAAATACCTTCCCTAGACTCTTCCCCACATCCAATACCTTCTTGTGTTACCAAAATTCCAATTTCTAGTGTCTTAAAGAGGTCCCCAAGGAGACGATATTTGAGAGGTAAAATCCTACATCTTTCTCTTTTAATTTCATTTTTTTTCTTATCCTCTCTTCAAATACCCATTAAAAAGTGGAATAGTAACTCCATTATGATATATATACTATAATTTTATTTTTTAAATGTAATATTTATCACCATATCTCTTCTCTTCTCATTTTATTTAAAAATTAATACATTGTCTGTGAGGTGTCGATTCACCACCTTCATGGACGCTGAGTTTTTATTTTTCATTACTGATTTCAAGGATTGTCATAAAACCATTTTTATTGTTAAACCATATTACATTATGTGTATTAAAACTTATTTAATTTTTTTGACCAGTATAGAAACATAATATTAAATATAATGATACAAGTTCGTAGTGGTCATATAGAGCACCAAAATATACTATTAATTTTTCATTAAAAATTTATCTAATGAAACATCCTCATAAAATATAACCAAATGAAACAAAAGGAAGATAAAATCCTATAATTATATTAATATAATTATATTATACTTTGTAATTTTTTCTAACATTTTGATAATAACTCATATAATTATACACAAATGAACCGACCATAAAACCATGAAACGAATGCTCCCAGAATAATGAAATTAAACATTGTTACTCATCATAATGACTATAAAATATCTTAATGAAATTATAATAAATAAAATATATGATAAATACCTCCAATGGCCTGGAGGCCTTCATTTTTTATTGATTTTTGATAATACACCTTTCAAGGGGTGAGGTAGAACCCTTACAAGGCCCGTGGGCGTAAGTATTACATGGCTCGTAGGCTTCAAACATTACATAAAACCCAAACTAATTACTTGGAACAACTCCTCCCCATCATCTAAGTCGTGAAATCAACTCTTCACCTTTGCATGGATATTCATCTAGGATTTCTCATGCATCCACAAGCTTATCCCGATGGTAGGTGCCATACCCTCTCATTCTTGAAATCCGTTTAGCTTCTGCTATGTTGAAAGCTCCTCACTCATCCTTCTTATGAAGCTTGTTCCTTATAGGTTGTTTGGTTTGCATCTGCACATAAGGTAAGGGACTTCATCTAAATTTTCATTTCATTTAGACTTACTTAGTATTGTACACCTAATAAATTTTATTTTATATATATAGTAATCATTTTTTTTATAATTTTACATTTTAAATTATAATTCATTTAATATCTATATTTCTTGTATCATGGATATGATTATTTTTTTAGTTTTATACCATTTTTACGTATGGTGTTTAACTCAGAATGTTATTTTAACTAGGGAAATATTGATAAATATGTATCCTCTACTCAATATGGATATTTTGATAAGGAATATTGTTCATGAATTAAATATATGTATGAAGAATTATTTTTTGATTTTATTAATGGGTGGTTTAGGGCATTAAATAGCTTTTCGATGCATCAATTTGTCTCATGATACAAAACAGTTGGAAATGTAACCTTCATGTTTTTTCCCAAATATAACTAGGTGAGTTTCTACACATATACTTAAATCATCGTGAGAAAGGTCTTGAAGCTAGTGGTTCTTGTTCTAGATACATTAAATAAAATAATTAATCATTTTCTTTATTTAGATTTAGTTATTATTATCAATGATATTTTCACTATGAAGAAATATTTGGATGAGTTTTCATCCTCAGTTTATTGATTATATGTCATGTGATTTTCAGTTATCTATCTTTGTATATTGATTATGAATGTTGATTATGTTTTTCCTATTTTTGATTAATATTTATTCTATATATTATAAGAACTTGGAATTTTATCTTACCCTTTTATTTGATTTCCTTCCACACACTATAAAGAAGAAATTTTTGAATAAGTGTCAGGGAATAAGATTATTTTCGTTTGTTATATTTTATGTTTGCAACGTAGTAAGTGAACCATGTATGTATCTAGTTCTTAAATAATACTAAACTAATATATACATGGTGATTTGATCTCTTTTATCTATTCCATTGTAATAAAATAACCATAGAATCTAGGATACTAGGTCTGGGGATGTTACAGTTGGTATTAAAGTAGGTTTAGTAGAAACCTTAGAAACATAATGTTAAATAAATATAAGAATAATAATAATTTCTTATATTTATTTTGTAGTTATTAAAATTTTATTATTATTATGGGATAACTCAGTGTTTACCATTATTTAGTGGTGGCCTGTAATGAAATAAATAGAATCAATACCATAGACAATGTGGGGATTTCCCCACTAAGCAAGTCATCATAGTTTCTGTTGAAGATGAGAATATTATGATCATATTAGGAATGATTACCCAGGTTATAAAAAATAGCCATACAATAACTATGTTGGATCATTTCATATGGAAAAATCCACCATATTTTAGTGGGACTATTAAAGTTGTGGTAGAAGGGTAATGGATCAAGTCCCTTGAAAAATATATTTTTGTTATTGGAATGTAATGAAATATAAAATGCATTATTAATGGTATATTTCCACAAGGGAGATGTAGATCAATGGTTGTAGTTGATTCATAATACTAATAAGGAACATGAAATAGAATACAAGGAATAAATAAGTTTTAAAGAAACATTATTCGACAAATATTTCCCTAGTGAGCAGCAAACTTAAATAAAGATAAAATTCCTTAGCTTAAAGAAAAAAAGAAGAGAGTTTTGCAGAGTATGTGGATACCTTCCCAAGACTAGCCATGTATGATACATATTATATACGTGATTTGGAAAATAAGAATGATCATTTATTTTAAGGTCTTAATCCATGTATATTAATGGAATTAGATTCTCAAACATTTCATTATATAATGAAATAGTATTAACTAACATCAAAATTGAGAATGAATTTTTAAGAACATATATGTTCACTGGAAATCAAAAAAAGAAGTTTTCTTCTGATAACTATGAAAAAGATAAAGCATTAAATAAGAACATGGGAACAAATAAATTCCCATTATGTGAAAATTGTGTAAATAATAATCATGTGAAATGATTGAAAGGAATGAGAGTTTTTTATAAGTGCGGAGAAAAGGGTCATCAAGCTAATAAATACAAGTTGAATTTTTTTCAATGCTTCAACTATAATGAAATGGGGCATTATAAAAACCAAAGACCCAAGCATCAAGGGAATCTACCAAATAAGAGTCCAATGAGAGATGTCCAAGCTTATGCGATCACCATATCTAAAGTATAAGTAACCAATGATGAGGTGGCAGGTTTATTTATCGTATATTCAAATTTATCCAATGCATTATTTGATTCTAGATCATCACACTATTTTATAAATAAATAGAAATCTATGAAAATTAAATATTTTTATTTTTATTTAATAAGGGAGTTTTATGTCAAAAATCCTAAGGGAAGACTAATTGAAACAATCATGTGTCTGGAAGTCCCCATTATGGAATATAAACATGATTTATTTTTCAACCTTATTATAATACTTATGTTTGAATTTTATATTATCCTAAGTGTGGAATGAATTTCAAAATATGATGAGAGAATTTAATGTAAGATGAGAAGAATTAATTTTTTTGATGAAGATGTTGAATTCCTTATCTTTACAGTAGAAACATCATCATCTGACTCTTATATAGATCCACCCCAAGTAGCTCTATTGAATGAAATTATTGGGTTGGAAGAGAAACAAACATCTATGGATGGGGAATTTAATCATCAAATTAATGATGTGCCAATTGTATAGGAATACATTGATTTATTTCCTAAGTTATTACATGGAAACTTACCAATGCATGAAGTTGGGTTTACCATAGATTTAATCTTTGATGAATGGACAATATCAAATACTCTGTATAGAATGACCACTGTGGAATTAGTGGAGCCAAAGAAACAACAAGAAGAGTTGAGTAATAGGGATTTATCCACCCAATGTTTCTCCATTGGGATCCCATTTTCTCTTTGTTAAGAAGAATGATAAATCCACAAGTTTTTTCATTGACTATAAATAAATGAAGGCTATTACAATAATGAACAAGTATCCTCTACCCCAAATTGATGATTTATTCAATAAAATTCATGGATATCAGTATTCTTTGATGATTGACCTTCATTCTGGGCATCATCAATTGTGAGTAAATAAGGAATACATTTTAAAGATGGATTTTTAGATAAGGTATAGAAATTATGAATTTACATTAATTCTATCTAGATTGACTAATTTAACCATGATTTTTATGGATATTATGAACAAAATATTCAAGGAATATCTGGAAGAGTTTTTTGTGGTACTCATTGATGATATTATGGTGTATTCTAAAACCTATGAAGACCATGAGAATCACTTGAAAGTTATTTTTGAGACTCTCAGGAGGAAAGAGTTATATTGTAAATTTATCAAGTGTGAATTATGGCTTCAGTAAATTTCTTTTCTGGGCTATATTGTCTTTAAGGAAGGAATCTCTATAGATCCCATAAAGAAAAAGTCAATCCAAGAATTGCCTACACCAATGAAAATAGATGAGGTTTGTAGGTTTATTGGTTTAGTAGGTTAATATTGGTGTTTTTATTAGAATATTTCTGGATTGGATAACCTTTTATCCAAAATCACATGTAAAGGGGTTATGTTCATATGGAAAAAAGAATACACAAAATATTCTGAAGAGTTGAAGTGAATATTTATAAATGATTCAATTTTGACTCTAACATCACGAAATGATGGATTTATAATATAGATTGATGTATAAAATAAAGGAATGGGTTTTTTCCTTATGAAAAAGATAAAGTTATTGAATGTGCATCAAGGAAGTGGAAGATTCATGAACCAAATTATCCAACTCATGATCTTGAGTTAGTAGCCACAATCTTTTCTTTGAAGATATAGAGACACTATCTATATGGTGAAGGTTGTGACATATATACAGTTAATAACAATTATAAATATATATTCTCATAGAAATAACTCAACATGAGATGAAGATGATGGATTGAGTTACTCAAATATTATGATATATCAATACACTACCACCAAAGAAAAGAGAATAATTTGGCGGATGCATTAAGCAGGAATGATCTTGGACTTCTAACACAAATGAGGACTTTGAAAGATGTTATGTTCATGGATTTATTAAATATGGATATGGGGATTATTAAGGAATGTGAAACATCACTAATTTTTCAAATTATTTCTAAACCATCATTACTAGAGAAGATGAAAAGTTCTCAAAGCGATGATGAGAATTTTCAAAATAAAAGAAAAGTTGTAAAGGATGAAAGATTTGTAGACTTTGTGTATGAGAATGGAATTCTAAAATTTGGAAAGAGGATATGTGTTCCATTAGTATCTCATCTAAAAAAAGAACTATTATATGATTCTCATAGATCAAATTTCTCTATACACCTTGGTAGTACCAAGATGTATATAGATCATAAGGAACATTTTTGGTGGGAACCTGTGGATGTTATTAAGAAGATCCAGCCTCATCTATTTAGAAGTAAATATTAATAAAACATTTATATGATGAAAAATTTTAAATAATGAAGAATATAAAAATACAAATATTTTATAGTATGCATATTATTAAATAAATTCGATTTATTCAATAGTTTACAATGTAAAAAAAACTGTGATATACTATTAAATATTAACATGACCAGTGTAATAGTAATGTAACCATTAGGAATAGTAATGTGGCCATAGAATAATAACATCACCTATGAAATTATAAATAAAATTTAGGTATCTCATAAATGAATGTATAATATATTTATATCATAGAATAAGTAAATAAATGTTTTCAAAATTATAAATTAAGTATTGGTATTTATGTGGAGCATAAATTTTTATTTAAAATTTTATAATTAATATAATTATTTAAAAGAAAATTTATTCTCATTTAATATATTCTTTAACTAATATTTAGTTGTGTTACAATTATAAGATAATTTTATAAGACCATACTTTTTCAAAGTGTCATAAAATCAGTTATAATATTAAAATCACAATTTTTAGAATTAATGATGATTTTAATTAGAAATAAAATTTCTATTATATTAAAAAATATTTTCTTAAATTGGATTCCATTTTTCAAATCAAAAAATTTAATAATGGATAGGTTAAATATTTGGATTTTTTTGAAAAATTTGATTTTTTGGTAAATAGTGAAATACAGTAATTTTTGGTTTTTAATATTTTAAGCCAAATAGATGATGTTTTGAATCATGGATAATGTAAGAAACAATTAGTTAAAACTCACATGACCTATTTACTATACTTACTATACATAGTCTTAATAATAAACACTATTCATATTCTTGAGCCAAAATAACAAACAAATGAATAAAATAATAAAAAACACCCCTCTCCTCCCACTATAAATACCGCCCCTCACCACCCCTTATACTCACACCATATAAGAAATTAATCTTGTAATAATTCTACCAAAATAACTTCCCAATCCTATTCCAAAAATCCATGGACTTATGTTCTTACCAAAATTCCAAATCCAAGTGTCTTAAGGAGGTCCTCAAGGAGATGATATTCGAGAGGTAAAATCCTTCTTCCTTATCTTTTAATTTATTTTATTTTATTATCCTCACCGCACCTCCCATATCTAATGTGTCATGGTAACTCTATTATGATATATATACTATATTTTATTGTGTTAATGGAATATTCTTCACCAAATATCTTATCATCTAATTTTATTCTATAAATGAAAACATCATACTTGAGGTGTCAATTCACCTTCTTCATGGACGATGAGTTTTTTTTTCATTACTGCCATCAAGGATGGTCATAAAACCATTTTTATGATTACAAAATTTTATAATATTTATATTATAATTTATTTAATGTTCTGTAAATTACATATAAATATAATATTAAATAAAATGATACAAGTTCGTGATGGTTATAAAAACCACCAAAGTAAACTAATCATTTTTCATTAATGTTTTATCTAATTAATAATCCTTATACCATATAAAAAATGATATATAAGGAAAATTTAAAATCCTGTAAGAATATTAATATCATTTCATTCTACTTGTGGATATTTTCTTCCATTTTACAAGAACTATCAAAATTATACATAGGGGAACTGACTATAAAACCATTAAACAAACGCTCATGGAACAATAGAATTAAACATTATTACTCATCCAAATGGCCATAAATAAACATAATGAAATTATAATAAATAAAATATATGTATAATAAGTTCTATATTATGTAATTAATGAATCTAATTTTATTATCCAGGAAATTAAGTACACATTCCTAACACTTTAAGATGCAAGGTAAGGGACTTTTCCAAAATTCCTATTTCATTAAGACTTACTTGGTATTGTGTACCTAATCATTTTTATGTGGTTTATATACCACCCCTTTGAGGTCATTTTACATTTGGAATTAAATTTAATTAAATATACATATTTATTATATCATGGATATGATTATCATTTTAGCTATATACCATTTTTACATATGGTTTTTAACTTGTAATGTTATTTTATCTATGGAGATATTGATAAATCCATATCCTATAATCAATATGGATATTTTGATAAGAAATATTGTTCATGAACTAAATATTTTTATTAATAATTATTTGTAAATTCAGTGATGGGTGGGTCCCAAAATTATATATCCCCTCGATGGATTGACATGTATCATGAGACAAAATAGTCGGTGATAAACCCTTAGTTTTGGTTTCCAAACAGAATCAGATGAGTTTCTACACAAAACTTTAATAATATCATGAATGGTCTTGAAGATAGTGATTCGTGTTCCAGATACAAGAAATCTAATAATTAATAATTTTCTTCATTCAGTATTCAGTTATTACTATCCATGATATTTCAACGATGAAAAAATCTATGGATGCATTTTCAATCTCAGTTTATTGATTAAATGGAATGTGTTTCTTAGTTATTTACCTTACCATATTCATTTTTTACTTATTGGTTATACTTACCTTTTTTAATCATTTTTATAATTTATATATATCCCTTAATGAGAACTTAAGCTCACCCTTTTATTTTTTTCCCACTCCATGTTATGAAGATGGAATCTTTGAATAAGTTTCAATGAAATAGTTTATTTTTCTTTGTTATGTTCTATATAACTAATATAATAAATGAATAATGTATGTATCAAGTTATTCAAGACTTCTAAACTGACCAATACTTGGTGATGTGATCTATTATATCTATTTAATAGTAATTAAATTACCACCATATCTAAGATATTATGGTTAGGTTTGTTATAGAAATCTACTTTAAAATAAGTATGTGAAACCCAATGAAATATTTTTTTAGAAAAATGCATTTTTAGCATAAAACGGTAACTATTATAATTCCATGTCTTATAAAAACCATTATATGAATATTAAAAAACTTTTATTGAATATATTATATTTTCATTTCATTAATATCACTCATCAATAGAAATTAATCTAATTTATTAAGACTCATTATTTAAGTTAAAAAGTTTTATTTTTCTGAAAAACATATTTATTTACCTTCAAATGATTAAATTTTTCAGTCTATCATTTTGATAAAAAATGAATTTATTTTATAAATATGAATAAAAATAAATTTTCAGAATATATTTATACACATTCATTCCCTCTAGTCCAAAATATTATTGATAATTATCATATTAAATAGTAATTTTCAATTTTATAATGTAGTTCGTTTAAACTAAGTGTTTCTTATAAATCAAGATATCAAACAAGTTTAATATATTTATAAAGGAATATATCATAAAATATAAGGGTGTAACATTATACCCCCCTTAAAATTGATTCCACCCAGAAATTTCCATAAGTATGTTAATAAAAAATATGGATACCTTTATTTCCTCACATCCATGGGTTCCAGAGTAGCATCCTTGAATTTTTGATTCTTCTAGAGAACTTTAAATTGGTTAGTGGTATTGTCCTGTAGTGAATTATCTATAAAATCAAAGATTTTTCGCAATTTTTCTCATTGTAAATATCATGTTTTAGTGGCACAACTTCTAATTTTAGTACATGTGAAGGACTAGATATGTAATTCCTCATGAGATACACATGGAACACATCGTGAAATCAAGGGACATTTGATGGAAGTGACAAAAAATAAGCAACCATCCCAATCTGATCAAGAATATCAAAGGGACCAATATATCTTGTTCTCATATTACCCTTATTTATATATCTCACAACCTTTTTCCCAAGAAATATTCATAAGAAAGCCTTGTTAAAAACATTTAACTCCATATCTCACTGATGACTAGTAGCATAAATTTTCTTTCAATTCTGATATACTCTTATGTGATTTTGAGTAGATCTAACATTATATTCCAATTAATTAGATATATTAGGTTCCAATAGATTTATTTCACTAACTTCATCCCCGCATATAGAATTTATTCACTTTCTACCATATTTGGATTCATAAGGAGTCATCCTAATTCATGAGTGAAAGCTATTATTATAAGATATTTTGACCATAGATAGGTGTTAATCCCAACCAACTTTAAAATACATAGAAATTAATCTCAACATATTGTGTAGGGTTTTAATGGTCCTTTTAGGGTGAACATATGTTTGAGGAAGATATGCAGTATTGAACATCAACTCTGTATCCAGATCCCACTAATGAATTTTCAAGAACATCAAGGTAAACCACATATCCAAATCAAATAAAATTGGGAGTGTTACTTCATAAAATCTAACCATTTACATAATATATATAATATAAAAATAATCAAGAGAGAAAAATTATCTTATAAAATTTAAGTATTATGAACTCATAATGTAATCACCTATAAACTAAATAGAATTTCACCATTTAGATTCTTTGGGGAGTCCTAATATGAACACCAAAATAATTTTTTCCCATTTACATTGAAGTATGGGTAATTGTTGTAATATCCCATTAGAATAATATCATTTAGCATTAAATTGTTGAAATACTCACAATTTAGATATATACTTTGAAACATCCCTTTTTTAAGTTGTCCCACCAAAAAATACTCATCCAGATCTATATTCATCATTATAATTCCAAGATTAATATGGGTTGGAAAACTGTGAGCTTTATCAAATAATTCCCACTTCAATTATGGTATTTAAGAGACACATTCTCAGTTCCTAAACATTATAATTTCATAACAATCATGGTTGAACTCAGGAATACTATTCACTTTCTTCTACAGTTTTATATCTTCCAACTATGCCTATTTAATATTTATATAGATGCATGATTGACCATTCATTTTAGAAAGATATTGTTTTCATATTTTACTCAGGATTTGAAGTTCCATATTATAAAAATTCATAAATATATGATATCTTTTAATCATAATTAGGAAAAAACAATTAGGTTCCTTCTAACTTATAGCATCATCAGCCTTTTTTGTCTTACTAGGGTTGTAATTTATTGAGTATTTATCATCAATATTCAATTACAACTGTCTTGTATGGCATATATTCAATGATTTCTATATAAATATATACTCAAATACATTATGATTTGTATATATGTCACAACTTTAAACATAAATATAATTAGTTTAGATATTTAATGTAAACATCATCACTTTTATCTCCAAATCATGTATTAAGTTACTTTTCACATGTATTTTCAATTGGAATTAGGAATATTCCATCACTATATCATTATTCATGAGTATACATCCCAGAATATTCTTTGATTCATCAAAATTTATCATAAAACATTTTCAAATACATAGTAGTGTGAGAATAGGTGAATTGACTAACCTTGTTTTCATATCCTTGAAATTATATTCACATTTATATTTCCACAAGAACTTATCCCCATTCTGAGTCAAAATAATGAGTGGATGAGATAGTCTTGAAAAGAATATTAAAAAACAATGTTAGTTTCTTGATAACCCATGAAAACTATGAATTTTAGTTATCGTAGTTGGTATAGTATATTTCTCAATGACTTCCATCTTTGAAGGGTCCACCAATATAACCTCACTTGATATTATATGATCCAAGCATGGAAATTTATGTAGAAAAAATGCACACTTGGTTTGTTTTTCAAACAAAATTTACTTCTTCAGGATTTTCAATGAAATTATCTAATTATTTTCATGATATTACTTTCTATTTTAATTTATAAAAATATCGTCTATAAATACTATCAAAAATTGATTAGTGTAATCTCTAAATACCCTTTTCATTAAATCTATAATTACATAAATGGAATTATCAAGTCTAAATGGAATCCCTATAAATTCATCACTCCCATAAAATATATAGTAGACTATAATGATTATATCCTCCTTATTAACCCTAAATTGATGATATCTATAATGAAGGTAAATCTTATAAAAATAATGAGATCCTCATAACTAACCAATAAAATCATTGATGTGAGGTAGAGGATGCTTTTTTTTAATAGTGATCTAGTTATGTTCCCAGAAACGATGAAAAACACATTGACCAGTATTTATTCCTAACAAAAAAACATGTTCACCCCATGATGACACACATGGGAATATGAATCCATTATCATGATTCTTTTGGAGTTTCTTCTTCAATTCCTTTAACTCAATTAGGGTCATTATATAATCAATATTGGAAACAGTTGAAGCATTGGATATGGGTTTTATTGAAAACAGAACTTCATGAATCATATTAAGACAACAAAAATATACTAAAAAGATATAAAAAAACTCCCATACAAGAGGAATATCCATAATTATGAGTTTTTTCTTAACCATCTAAGATAAATACCCGTTATTTATAGGAATTAAGACTCATAATATAGAATTACGTTCGATTATAAGTTTATATTCATCCTCACACTGATAAAAAATCATATGTTCCTTCAAAGTATAAAATTTGGCATTCATTCATTGGAAATTGATAGGGGAACTATATAAATAAATCTAATCAATTCATATAAGTTCATTAAATTAAAATAAATGGAGAATTACTATATCTATAGGAAGCACATTTTCACAGAATTAAATTAGAGATTAACTATTGAATTGAGATGTGAACATTGTACCTGTAGAGGCCCGAAGCTTGACGTAAATGGACATTACATTACTTTTGAGGAATAATTAATACATAACAAAAACATACACACAAGGACAGTAATAGTTTAGTGTCTTTGGAAACTCGGAACGTAATCTTCTAATCGTGGTGAAAGATCTTCAACATCTCCCATAAAGATCTTCCCCTTTTGGTTTTCTTACCTAAAACCTTTATTTAAATCCTAGGGAAAAGAAAACATATAAAAGGTGATCTCAAATGCTCAGTAAGGGTAAGCATGGATAAAATAAAACAAATCATATACATTTGAACTTAAAAACACGAACATAATGTTTAAACATAAAAATCTTGGGCAATGACATAAAACATGGCAGTACATAAGTCATAGATCATAAAGAAACATTAATCATGATAAAATAGGATGGGAATAAAACTTGTAATTATGGAAAAACATTAAGCACATGATATGATTTCCATAGTAGCCAAGGAATTGCTGCCAAGACAATCTTAGTGGACAAAGTCCCTTACTGAACTGGGTTTACTTGCCGTTAAAAGCCTTGTATTACTGAAACATATTTACTTGTCATTTCAGCCATGTCTATCTCATGAGATATAAATCTTCACCCAATGCATTGGAGGGAGATATAGGTCCCACCCATCTCATAATGAAATCATTCTTTCGTGTGCCACAAAATCATAAATCATACATCATAGCATAACCCATGTAATAGAATGAGATTCTTAAACATCATGCCATCATAACATAATCCATATAAAAAATGGATGTCATTTCATCATAAGAAGAATCAAACCATGTAAATAATGGAGAAATTATACTTGAAACATACACATATGAAATAATGTCATCTTAGATGGAAAATGGTTTTGATAAAACACTTGAAATTAATTCTTGAGGAAAATATCCTTTATTCTTCAAAATCATTTTCATTTCACAAAATTTCATGCAATTTAAAAAAACTGATTTTGTAGAAAATATTCATGAAATCTTTTGGATTAAGATTTATGAAAATAAGGCTTTATAAAACCGTAAAAATCCTTTCACGCCATATAAGTTAAAAAAACATTCTTCTCATACTTTTTTCCGGAAAAGTCAAAAAGTACCTTGTAAAAGAAAGATTCCATACACACCATGTAGTAAAAGTCAAAAATGGGTAAAAAGGACTTTAAACCTACATGAATTTTTTTTATAAAACTTGTACATGGATGATAAATATAACCCCTGTAAATACTTACGTATAAACAATCTCGGATAAAAATGAGATTGGAAAAGATATACCTTACAAAGATATTTTTGTAAATAGATCACTTATGTGTATTCACTATAAGGTCACATAAAGAAATTATAAATACGTGATAAGATATAAAAATTCATTTCTCACATAATCAAAGAACGACATAAACAATAAAGAGAAGATCAACCCAAAGAACGGAAATTGGGTTAAGATGTTCCCTTACCTCGTGTCCGACTTGAATCGATCATTCTTTAATCTCCTGAATAACAAACCAAAGTTAATTTATACTTTCTTAAGAACCTTTTTCAAATTTATTATTCATTTTCTATCACTTATTACCATGTTATAAACATTATGTAACCATTTAAGTTAATAATGTTCATTTTGTCGATATTTGGTACTTGAGTCAAAAATGGACTGCTTATAATTACATGTTGTTCATGTGGTCAAAGGTTCATTATACCCAGAATGATATTCATGATTTATATATCATATATATAATATATATCCATCATATACATGTATTTATAATATTACATAACATATGGAGGTAAGAAATGAAATGCACCGTTCATGGAGACGGTAAGCTGTACGTACACATGAACGCTACTTTCATTTATATTTATTATTTTAATGCAATTAAAACATAATTAAACATAGGTATATTATAATTCCAGCATAATATAATATATAATATCATTAACCACATCCTTTATACATCCCACATAAGTCATTAACAAATCACATCACTTTGAGGGGGTGGTAGTCCGCAATTCCTCAAAGGAGATTATCGTATTTACCAACTATGGAAACCATAAAGTCTTGATATAATTAGGAAGTAAATAAGAATAAGGAAATCATAAACATAATATATATAATATATGAATACAGTTCCATCATAATGGCCACCATGAGAGGCGGTAGGAGAAAATCGAACAATCATCATTTCGTGAGGCGTTAGTTTTCCATCCACAGAAACATTATGTTATTCATACATTAGATGGAGGTGTGTGTAAGTGTAGTTATAATCATTATCATAAAAAAATCCTAGTATATTGATTATACTAGTGTTTTTACAAAATAAAGGATTAAAATTTTTTTTGGAGAAATAGAATAAAAGAAAACAACTTAAGAGAAACTATTACCTTTAATTTGGGTAACTTCCTTTGGTTTGAACAAAAAGGACTTCTTGGAGTGCCTTATTCCTAAGGTAAGGCTTCTAAGGGGAGGATAGGGATGTAGAGAGCTTAATTGGGCTGAGTTTTGACGATCCAAATGTCTTTAGAGTTGTGAGGAATTTATATAAGTGGTCTCCTTTTATAAGGGAGAGGAGGGGCTCTTTAGGAAAGTGTGAAAACATTATTTTATTATAAACTTATCTTCAGTTTAAAGAGAACCAAAACATATTAATGTCAAATATAAGATGACTAATATTCGAAATAAAATCATCCAACAGTAATTGGACAGGTTTTGGATAATATTTTAATCATTATACTCTTATTTATTTAAATCATTTATTAACGAGGTAAATACTGCATCATTATTGTGTCATAAATAATTTAATTTATTTGATGTCTAAAAATTATAAAAAAATACCAACATGTAGGAAATATTTTTATCTTTCCAATGAATATTTATAGTCGAAAAGATAATTTATATAGCCCCTTATAAAAATTAATTACTAAAGGCTTTTTGTTAATGGTAATTTTGTCTTTACATTAAATTAATTAATCTAATGTGTCATTGTCTTTCATAAGTGGCTCCATGGGGTCCCAAACTCGACCCAAGGATGACCATGGTCGGCCATTACTAATCTAATAAGGTTTGGACAAGTGTTAAGGTAATTTTGAATTATTATAATATTCTTTTAACCTTGAATTACCCTATTTACTTTTAACCGTGGTAAATAAAAGTAAAAAGTTACTATTCAACAAAAATTATTTTTATCTAATTGAGCCACATTTTAATCCTATATATTAACCGTGTCTATTGGATTTTTGAAATTCAACTCACAGAAGTGGTAAAATTAAGTTTTATGAACAATTGCAAAAGCTCCTAGGAGGTGGGTAAAAGACGGTGAAAATTTCAATACAATTTTTATAAATCTAAAATTATTATAAAATGATTCCAATGAATTTCATTGAACTTATATAAGTATTATGTATCTATTTTAAACTAAAATAAATTAAAATCCAATAAATTATTATTTAAATAAAAAGTCAGTTTTAACCAAAAACTCAGTGTTTTCACTATTCATAAAAAATTGATGTTTTTCAGAAAAATACAAAAAATTCATCCTAAGATATATTTGATATTACAAATTCAAAAATGATTTATATTTTTCCAAATTCAAAACATAGAAGTGGCATTAATTAATTTTAAAAGTAATTCCTATTATGAAAATAAATAGCGTGTTTTTAAGAAACAATAACTATCAAAAGATCATCACTTGTTTATGTCTAATTTCAAGTGAAATTAATTCCAATGACCAACATTGGATTAAAAGGTAAAAATATATTATAATTAAACTTTAAAACCAATTAAAAATATAATCTAACCATATAAATTATTGCGATGAAAAAAGTTGTTTTTAATTAAAATATAACATGTTTTTACTATTCATTAAAATATGAAAGTTATCAGAATAATATGAAAAATTTATCCAAAGTAAATTTTTATAACCTGATTCTAAAGAAGAATTTTATTTTGTCAAATTGAACTTATAGAAATGTCAAGAACAATATTTAAAGTGGGTGTGCCATCAAAAGTCGGCAAAAATACATTTTTTGAAAAATACTTATTTTACTTGAAAAATTGATTTTGTTCTCATACCATGTTCTAGAAAATGTGAAAGATGAATAATAATGTTATAAAATTCAAAATGTAGTTAATACTATTCATAAAGGCTAGTTCATAATAATATTATAACCATATATCATTGTTTAGTGAAACCTGATATTGTGTACAACACACGCTATCGAGGAAGGTCGCGATTGCGTGTAATGCAAGCCAAGTCAGGGTTTCGTGTTGTGTAAGACTCCTTCGTTGTTTCGTATAAAAGAATCCAACCATATTTCATTTATACATTGAATATATATATATATATACACACACACATACTCAATGTTTCATAGAATAACTACTATCAAAATCATGTGTAACATGATCCAAGAATAGTGTTGCGTATACTGCAAGCTAATACGGTGTTGCCTATAGCACAAGGTAATCTTGGTGTAGCGTACAAAAAAAGACATCAATGAAATTAAAAGAATATTTTTCATAAAATCTCGGGGTGTTACAGTACCATTTGGAGTTTTAACCGTTAAATAAAAATATAATTATTAAGGATACGAATGAGCATTCATAAATAATTTTCATGATATAAAAAATCTCATATGACTGGGATCAAATAAGAGTATTCAATATTTGGGAATAACCGCCTCAAATTTATCATTCTATCTTCATTCCCTTACTAAAACCATAATAGTTTTCATGAGTATCAAACGTCATAGTGAGAAATCATGTAATCATGAAAAATAATTCATAGTATTTCTAAACCATGAATCCTTATTTCAATATATGATACCTTAGGTTTTATACTAGGTTATCCTTGTACATTATATTTTTAAAACCATCATATTTGTTCATACAGAAAAAATTAATATATCCAAGAATATCCCATGGGGGTTTCTTTTCTAGTGTACAATCTTAATCCCACTCATCACGTACCAATGATGATCAATTTAATAATTAATCTAACCCATTACATTTTTTCACCACAAGTTTCATCTTTTCTATAGTAGCACACACCTACTATGATCCATACAAGATTTTATTTTCTATGAAAATAAAAAAATATACTTTACCAAATTATTAGGTTGTTATCGTATACATATACATATCCCTAGGGTTTTAACCCAGGTTATATAATTCTAATATCCAAATATTAACTAAACACTTATTTGATACAAAATAAGGTGACCCAATTATTTCATACAAAATTATTACATCTTTTTAGAAGGATATCCAATACATAACATTACATTGGATCCCAAAATTGTAAAGTTTTAGTTTCATTAGAGAATGAATTTATAAAAAACTTATATAGGTACATTATTCATGATCACTCATAAATTTATTCTCAATTTTTACCCTTCTTGAGATACCCTACCTAAAATATTTCTTCATAACCTAGGGAAAGAAAAAAAAATAAAGGGTGACCTTAGATTATAAGCAAGGGTAAAAATGAGAGATATTAATTGATGATCATATGAATGAATAAGATAATAATAATGGTATGAGATTGTGATCATAACATGAAAAGTTCGTAACCAATATATTATAGATCATAATCATGATTTGTGTCATAAAACATTATAATTTAAATACACATTAACCATAATAGTGAAAAATAATAATAAATCAACCATGAACCACACGTTCAAATATTAAGAATAAAATATTCTCATAAAATTGTGGAACCATCATAGGAATATAAACTATTTAATATGTCATGTTTAACTTCCAACACCATAAAATCTTAGTAGATCAGGAATAAACACCTAGTTCTAATATCATAATGGATCCGACATCACACATATTTCCCATCATAGATCAAGAAACCAAACTTGTTTCCCATTATAGATTTAGAAAATCAAATTATATCCCATAAATATCTCATAAGATATAATATTTTACCCAATAAATTATAGGGATTTAATAGACCCACTCACAAAATAAGGAAACCCATAAATATGTGTGTTACAAAATCATAAAACATTCATCATTTCATCATTTCATAACCCATATAAAAGTAAATGATTTCTTAAACATTTCCTGAATTCATCACAGCATAACCCCTATGAAATGAATGAGTTTCATAAAAATATCATCATAATAATCATAAAAAAACTAGAGAAATAATAAAGATGGTATCATTGGATCACATACCCTTTATATTGTAAGTAACAATAAAGGATGTTATCATAGATGAAAAATGTATTTAAAAGATCATTAGAATATTTATTGAGGGAAACCCCTTTCATTTTGAAATAAAATATTTAAAATAAAATAATTTCAAATAAATTATGATTTTTTAAAAAACAATAATGATAAATTTTCAATAAAAAATAAAATAATTGAGTGTTTTTTATTTTAGGAATTGTTTTTCATTATGGATGTGTTAAAATAATTATTCCTTTCACATTTTCTTTAAAATGTAACAAGTCAATCATTTGAAAAATGAAAAGAAGATTCCATTGAAACAATTCAATAAAAATTTAAAAATGGGTAAAAATGAATTTAAAAATTCAAGGTAGAATAATATAACATTCCTGCAACCATTTTGATGAAATCATTGATATTGAAGAAAATCATTCCCAAACAAGGTAGAAATAAAGTCTGTTTTTCTCAAAATAAAATTCCCAATCATTTTAAGTATTATAGAAATGAAAATGGTGCTATTAATTGAATGTTATATGAGGAAACACATTATAAGAAAAATTAAATGGATTTATTAGATGGGTATGATACAATTTATATAAAATAAATTCAATAATAAAAAATATGGATTAAAATTGGATTGAAACATAAATCCCTTACCTCAAGTATTTTCTTTTTTTTTGTATGATTTTAAAACTCCAATAAAATAAATATAGATTTATTTTAAATGTGATCCATAACCTTACCCATATATATCATACCATATATGATTTAATTATAATATCTTATCACCATTTTATTAAAAATTCTTTATTAAAATAACCATTCCATGTGATAAATTCTTCATTCTCATTCATGTTTTGGTTAAAAAGTTACTATTATGATACTTTTATCATGTTTAAATAATATATATAATTTTACTCATGTAATTATTACCATATTTAATATTTATATACACCCTTGAAACTATTCATAAAAAGCATTGATGAAAAATTAATTACATCACTTCATAGAGATTGTAGTCCATACATACACATGAGTGATGTTTCCATTTTTTGATAGATGAAACGAAGTTAATATAAATTATAATTCAACTTCATTAAATTATAATAATATCAAATATATAACATATATTCAGTAATTAAATCATTATAATCATCAATGTTTAGTGATGATGAAAAATGAAATGCAACACTTCATGGAGATAGAAGTCCACATGCACACACGAGTGATGTTTTTATTTTCCCATATGATGGAAAGGGGGTGGATAATGGTAATTAATAATCATAATAACAATTAATTATATTTATGATTCTTATTTAACTATCTTCTAATAGATAAAATATATTTATAAGTGTTAAAATATGGAATTAAATTTAATGTACTTGTTTATGAGTTATACCTCTTTATTGAGAATCCTCCTTTGGATCACACCTTAAGCATTGAAAGGATGGTATTTTGGAGAGAATAGATGATCCAGGACATATGGCAGGAATCTTGGATGATATCAGGGTAGGGTTTTTAGATATATAATGATCAATCATTGTGAATAATGGAGGATAAGAGGCACCCTTTTATAAGTGAGCATAGGGGCACCATTAAAATTACATAAAGTATTAAATTAATAAAAATTAATTTTCTATTAAAATTGTATAATAATTGATATATTTATAATATAGGATGATTAAAATTATGAATAATCTCATAAAATAATATTTATATATGTTTATGTGATGTTTTAACCTTTATCTATTAGTTTTCACCCTCATTAACCCTTTTGACAATTACCACAATATCATAGTTTTTTACTCATTAAGGGTCATGAATGTTACCATAAAAATAAAAGTGACCCATAAATAGAACATGGATTATATTGTAATATATATACCATTAAATTTTCTAAATATAAGTTTTTTATGAATTCTAAATAACTTAATAAAATATTGTTTATTATAAAATATCATTATTTTCATCTTTGAAACAATTAAATTAATTTGACTTTAATGTCATCAGGATAATAATTTAATTTGAATATAAACTTTTAAAATCACTATTATGTTATATTTATCTTTAAAATTCCTTGAAAATAATAATTCACCCATATTTTATTACTTTTAATATTTTTAAAATTATTTCTTTTAATTTTATATTAATAGAATAAATGTTGTCTTAGTGTTGCATAACAATATAAGGTAATTATAAAATAACTAAAAACTAAAAAATTATTTTTTATTATAAAAAATAATAATTCTAATTTTAAATAGAATTTATAATGAAACAAAAACACTTCTTATCTTTATGAAATAAAATAATAGATATTAAAATCAAGAGAGTGAAATTTTGTACTAATCCTTTTATTAAAATTATATAATGTTCATAATAAATGAAAAATTGAACCATGTGGACATAGTTTCATAAAATTGATGATATTTTTTCAAAATAAACTCATCCATTAGGAAAAAATAATGTTTTGGAGAAATTATAAAACATAATTTTAAATATTTAACCCTATTTTACTAGTTTTACCATTACCGAGGTGACAAATATTTTTCATGGTTTATTTTCATAATGAATAAAGGGACATATTTAAAAAATATTATCCCCATTATTCCAAATTTAGAATCCATTTTTCAAGATTAAATTTCTATAAGTGGTAGAAATCAATTTTAAAATGAGCACACACAATGCAACGAGAACCATTTTTTATAAAAATGTTTTTTTAGTGTAAAACAAGATTTATTATTATCCCATACTTAGTAAAAATAATTGGATAAATATTAATTTTATTTAATATATAATATTTTAATTTCATTAAAAACATTCATCAATATAGTTTGATATAATTTATAAAAACACATTTTGAGTATAATGTTTTTTAGAAAAACCTCTTTATTTCCTTCAAATGCTTTAATTTTTTATTTCTAACCATTTTATAACCAATGAATTTATTTTATATATATGTGCATAAAATTTTATTCATAAAATTTTTAGACACATTCATACCCTCAAATCCAAAATCTTGGTGATTACTTTCAAATTATATAATAAAATATCAATAGTATAAAATGATTTATGTGAACTCTGTGTTACATGTAAAGAAATTTATCAAAGAAATAAAATTTATTTATGGACAACTACGTCATAAAACCCTAGGGTGGTATATCACAAGTATTTAAAATAGGTCTAAAAATAATAATTAAACATATGTTATAGCGGTTTAACTTACCATGACTAACCAGTTCAGAAATATTTGTAAAAATTTCAATATCGATCAGCATGAAAAGTTATATATCAAGAAAATGGTGAGGCTACAAGAGGTCCCAGTTTCAATAATATCTGATTATGACCAATTTTCCACCTATATATTCTGATGGGGTCTTTAACATGTCCTAAACATGGAGTTAAACTTCTATACATCCTATCATCCCTAGAATTATGGCTAATATAAAAGGACTATCTGGACACATGAATAAATACTAAGAGCTTCCTTGATGAACTTCAAAAGAGGATGAGATTAATATATTCCACTGGTTTAGTTCTAAAATAAATAATAGTTTTCACTTAAGTATTTAGATGGATACATATGTAGCTCTATATGGGAAGAGATGTAGAAATCTAATATGTTGGGATAAATTTGGTGAACATAAGTTTTTGGGACCCAAAATTTTATAGAAACTATATATATTTTTCATGTGATACAAAAACATATTAAAGTATTATAAAATCATCATAAGTTCAAAAATGATGAACATCTAATAAACTTGGAGTTCAATGTTGAGAAATAATTGTTCTTTAGAATGTCACCCTAGAATAGAATCATGATTTTTGGAAAGAAGAGAATGATATTACATAGGTACATTATCACATTTAATATCATTGACCACGTTAGAGCTATATAATATCGACTATAACTTATATAAAATTTTAATAAAGTCTATAATGTGTTCTATTCATCTCTCCAAAGGATTTACATTCACAATACCTTGAATGTATGAATCCAGCGGTGGTATAAATGGAGAATATACTCTATTATGAGGATTATCTAGTGAAGATATTTGAAGATAGATACAATTTTATATAAAGAAAGAAAACAACATTTCCAAGTACTTTGAAAAAAAAAACATAAGCATGATAATGAAAAATGGATCTCTAGGATGTAATGAAACATATATAAAGACCATGACCCCGGTAGAATGAAGTAGTTGTCTACTTTATTACATTGGCATTTAATAGAAGGAATTGCACCCCAAAAGACTGAATAGTGATTTAGTCTAGGTAATCTTGATACATACTATAATTTTATATAAATTTGAAAACATATAATAAAAAAGCTTTTTATTTAAGAATTCCATTATTCCTCTTAGCATATCCCAGTATATCAACATAAAACATGTCTCGATATTTTTGGGAAAATAAATCACAAGAAAGGGTTGAGATCATATTTTTAGTAAGGGTAATAATATAGTGGAAGTTATCATGAATAAATAATCATAATCAATATAGAATGGTGAATAATTAAAAGATGTACCATTTAACAAATAACATAACTAGAATATTGAAGGAATAAATGATAATCAAATAAAGCCATATAAATAATCACATGATCTTGAAACCTATCCACAGATATTCAAACTAACTAAATAATAACATGGACATTAATAACTGATATCATGACAAGGCAATGTATAATTTCAGATATCTAAAAAAAATGTCATGACATTTTACAATAAAGTTTAAATCTATGGGTAAAAACTCTTCTAATTTAGCCAACTAAATTGTATCATGAATCCTACATATGAATCAAGGGGATATGTAATTTTGGGCCCCACCTACTACATAATAACTTCAGTTAATTACTCATATGAAATGGGTTAAACACAATCATCAAAAATTTTCCTATTGAAAAACTAATATAAAAAATGTTAATACATACCCCAATCAATAAACATAATCATAAACCATTCAGAATAATATCGTGAATGGTAATAAAATTTTACATACTCAATCAAACTGATCATAAAAAATAAAAAGATAGAATAAGTATGATATCAAAACAACATATCCCAAATGAATAATTATTACAGTAATGGATTGATGTCATTGATGAATAGAAATACCATAAAAATATTATTAAAAACATATTTTAGAAAAATGAACTTTTTAGTTTAATTTTTTTTCAAGAAAACTTATAAAAATATTTTCAGAATAATTTTATTTTAATATAACCTTTGAAAACATGTAAAATAATATTTAAATATTTGAGTGGTAATTACATATGAAAATTATTTTTTATGGCTTACATGTTAAAATAATGATTCCTTAAACATTTTTTAATAACATCCAAACAAGAATTGTGTGAAAAAAGACATGATGATTCCTATATTTTTTTTTGTAAAATAGGCCAACATGGGTAAAATTTCTTTAATAAATCTTTTTTAAACTATTAAAAACATTTTGGAAAACATTTTTTATAAAACATGGTTTCTAAAGAAAAATGATTTTCGACTAAAGTGAGAAATGGAGTTAAATTTTATTAAAAACATTTTCTTAATTATATTAAGTAAAAGAGAGAGGAAAAAATAGTACTGTAACTTTAAAATTTCATGTGTAACAAAAGGATATGTAAATATTTTTTTAATATAAAAATACAATGTTATTACCTCAATGGAGAATTAAACAAAAATAATACGGAATATTAATGAGATTGTGAAATAAACCCTTAAAACCTTGGTAAATTTTAAATAATAGGCCCCATGAAAGTAATTATTTAAAATAAAAGTTTTAATATCTATAAGATAAATATAATCATGAAATAACATATAAATTTTTTTATTTTATACACCACAATAAGGAATAAGCAATGAATATGGAAATTATCTCACTAAAGTAAATATGAGAATGAAAACCCTTAACTCTGGTTTAACTTTCATAGTATGTGTATGAACCTCCTATATAATAAATATGGATTTTTTATACATATATTAAGGAAACATATTGATATATCTCATACAATATAAATTTTACTTATTGTATTTTATCACCGATTTAATAACAATTATTTGATAAAATAACTGTTTTGGGTTATTATAGATTCGTTTTTCATGTATGTTTTAGTTAGGTAATTTCAATCCATTTAAATTGATAATGTTTACATAATATAAATAATTAAAAAATGATATAAATATCATATATATTTATTATATATGTATTTATAGTTATCTATAAAAGTTAGATATAGAAAATTGATTACACCATTCTTGAAGACTGTGGGAAATACATACACATGAACACTGTTTAAATTTTTATCTATTGATGGAAAAAGGGAAATAAAAATTAATACAACTTAATAGAATAAAAATTATTTTATATATTTAATTTATATTAATAAAATTTATCATTAATACCAACCATTAAAAAATAAAATGAAAAAAATTTCACATCACTACATGGAGGTGGTAGTCCACATGTATGCCTGAGTAACGTTATTGTTTTCCAATGGATTGGAAGGTAAGAATAAAGATGTGATATTAAATTTCTAAAAGTGTGGTTAGGTAATAAATATCACATATTTGATAACATTGTCCTTAATACCTTCCATTTAAATCATAATCTAATAAAGAATCACATCGCTTCGTGAGGTGATAGTCAGTCGTACACATGAGCGACATTATCGTACCCCCCCAAAGAATGGGAGGTAAAAATTTATATGTTATATAATAATTATTTAAGTATAATAATGTCATAATTATAATATAAATGTGTTTAATACATCATTATATCCATCCATTAAAGGTGGTGATAGTAAAAAAATTAAATCAGTTTGCAAGGCGGTAGTCCACCGTATACAAGGTCGATGACATCATTTTCCATTCGATGGAAGTAGAGATGAATATATTTTATGCGTATAACATAATAAAATATTATTATATGGTATATATTGGTGTTATTATATCATTATTATTTTAAAATTATTTAATGGAGTGTGATGAAGATAAAATTAAAATACACATGTTAAGAATATTACCTCTTCTTCGAAGAACTCTTACAGGTTTATAAATAAATATGTCTATATTATATTTATGATCAAAAAGAGTATTCTATTATTTTTAGATATGAGTAATTAATGGATTTTTAATGAATTTTTTTAGCCAAATAGTTTTCAATGTGCTAATAGGGGAGGATATGGGGTGGCCTTTTATAAGCACGAGAGAGGAAACACCTAGTATTTGGGATAGATAATGTGATACCCACATTTTATCCCATAAAAAAGAATTAAAAACGTGTAATTATTAATTATTTGAGGTTATAAAATATATATATTTTCATATAATAGTTTTTGGGCAATTATTAAGCCATTTTAACCCTTATTATCTTAGTTTAACCCATAATAAACCAATTTTGAACTTAGTCGCGATGATTAATTTTTACTATTTTAACTGTTCATTATGGTAAAAAATTATGTTTAAATTATTATATAATATAAATTATTATGATTCAAAATATGTAATCCATTTTTCCAAATTCAATTCATAGAAGTGGGATAACTCCATTTAAAATTAAACCCATAGGCACAAAGAAAAATGAGGTTTCTGAAGAAAAACATTCCAAATATTTAAATGTTTTAATAACAGAATTAAATATTAAATTGATGAAAATGACCTAAATTAGTTAATTTTTAATATAATTTAACTGATTTTACATTAAAAAAAATTAAAATATAATTTAACTTTGAAAATAGCATAAATGAAGCAACAATTTTTTGATAAAAATCAGTATTTTTCATTATTCATCAGAAAATTAAATTTTTCATAAAATCATCAACAGTTTACCCAAATATAATTTTTACATTTAGATTATAAAAATAGAGATTAGTTTCTAAAAAAAATCAATTATAATTGGAAAAAATAGTTTTAAATTATTTGTGAAAAGCAAGACTAAACTGCCATTTAGAAAAATAATGTTTTTAAGAAAATTTTCATTTTCATTTAAAATAATATTAATTTTATTTATAATAAATAAATATAAATTAATTATTTTTATACATGTGAAAACTATATAATGTTTCATAAACTATTTATTATAATTTATATCCACCAACTTAACAGCTAGATTATTGTGGTCATGTTTAAATAATAATATTTTATTAGAGTATTGTGTTTTGTTCAAACCCAGTGTTGAGTGCATTGAATACTACCGAATAGATTTAATTTATTTAAAAACTAATATATCATAATGTATTTGTGTGTTACATTATCTTCTAATATTGGTGTTGTGTATTATATATGCTATTGAATATGATGTTCCTCTTTTAAAATCTATAGGTGTTACATTCTAACCACTTAAATAAATTTTATCCTTACAACTTAATATTGATCTTAGAAATCAAGGTTTAAACATTTGAAAATAACCTTCTTGAATCCACACATCATAATATGGTTAGTAAAACATCCCCATGATAATAGTGGAAGGGAAGTATTAAGGTCATCTAGAATAACACATAATAAGTTTCCAAATAGGAGAACATAAGTGGAAAGTGAAGATATAGAAATGAAAGAAAATAAATACACCCATGGATTAATGGAGTTTGATAATAATAATTGATAAAAATAAATAGAATGATCTGGAAAATTTAATAACCACAAATACATAAATCTGTGATGAGTTAAAATGCCATCTGATTCATTAAAAATATAGGTACTAGGATAATTTTTTTATTTCAAGATATGTTTCCTAGAGTTGAAGAATTACTTTATTATCTTGAATGAAAGAATAAGAAAATATATTTACCTAGTATATTTCTATTTCATAGGCACAATTTCAACCTTTGGATTTTCTTTGGTCAATTCCATTATCATCTCTTACTCCATGTAATGAATATACAATAGAAAGTTTATATGCCTAAAGCATTAAAATTAACATTTAACAGATCAATAGATCGGTAAAACAATGAAAATTTATTCCTTATATCTATAGATATTTTCTATGAAAAATTGTTTATCACATGTTATCCTATACCACCTGAAGTTCACCTTGATCCATTATATAAATAGTTAACATTAAAACTCATCTGAAATAAGTCTGTCCAAATTTAGTGTCCAAAATATTATATGTAATTTTACTAAATAAATATTATATTCCACTAAAAATAAATTGGATCATAATGTCACATTCTAAATATGTTAATACCTTGATCTCCATAAAAAATAAATGTAAACATGCATTCTTTCAGAAATAAAATCTCAGGTTTTGGATGTGAAGGCTTGACCCAGGTGCCTCTCAATGGTTCCCTGAACCCGGTTGGACACATGGCCTCAAGCGCACCTACCCGTATTCTAGTGGATGTTGAATACCATTTAGGGCCTAGGATGTATCCATGGGGAGACTATTCCCCATGTTTGAGTGTAACAAAATAGATATATAATATCATATGAATAAATAATGGAAGAATTATAAAAAATGTGGTAGTAGAAGAATGCATAATCATCAATCAATAATAATCAACTGAAAAGATAAACATTATCATATACAAAATGTGATGATGTAATGTTTGGTCTTTATGAAATAGTAAAAAATGTATACATTGAAGTCGGAAATACAATATAATACATGTTGTACAAAAGACCATCAATACCATAAACTATCCAAGAATTCTGAGCACAATCCCTGTCAATTTCTAGCAAGATCCATCCTAAATAAATCTATCAAGTAAGGTTTTCAAGGCGGGATGCTTTCCCTTGTCTATACTTGTGATTATATAATCTTCCTGGGAACAAACGGTGTCCTGGATTGGGTGTGAGATTAATCTACGTAGCCCACCTTAAACAATGTCTATACAAATCCAGTCTATGAATATAAATTTAATAGTGTTTAGGTATATATATATATAAAGGTAATGCAATGCTATAATTTTAACTCATACCTACTTCAGCCTAAATTGGTAATGTCGATGAACATGATATCATTCAATTAATTCATTTAAGTTCATTTTATATAGATAAATTATGTGAATGATCTTACAAAACTGAAATAGATAATAATAATAATAATAATAATAATTATGAATAAGGAGGATCCAAAGTAAAAAAAGGAATCATTGACCTTAGGGTCCAACCAACTCATAGTAGTACCACATGAAGCTTGGAAAAAAAGAATCTATGTGTAATCCAAAATGATCACCCAAGCAATTACATTGTAATAGAGTCTAATTTAGTCCATAGATCTTGTCTATAGTTATCTCAGGCTAAGCATGACCGGGAACAATGGGGTGAATCTATGGTGTCATGTTTCCAAATACATCATGTTAGGTCCAATGAGTGTATCCAAGCCATGATAATATCTAAAGAGAAAGTGAAGGGATCCTACGATGCCATGTAAGGCATCCACTAACAAACAAGGACCATGTTACTTGGTGGGTATCTTCTTTGTAACCACCTCCTTGAATCAGAATGGTGTCCAATTAGATATCAAGGCATTCCTTTAGGAATCCAAGGTTGGCTCAAGTCAGATCATTCCTATAAAGATAAAAAGGTCTATATGAAATAGGCACCTTATACATAATACATTATTTAATTCAATAAATTTAATATTCATTCCTCATTAATAAATTATTAGGTTCATTCCATTACCTTTCTATACTAATTACAATTTATATCAGTGACATCCAACCATTTATCAGTTTGATTTCAAATTTATTTATTAGGTTCATTCCTTTTACTTTCATAAACATGATGTGGCATTCCAAAGACATGCGATCACTTTAAATTCCATTAATAATATTAAATAAGACCAATTGATATATATAATGTTGACTTTACATAACATGATCTTTAAGATGTAATAATTATGTAAAAACATTTTCCTTAAAAGAAAAGTGATAATTTTTTACACTATACATGTGCTATACATTATCAATTCATAATTCATTTTGATTAAAAAGGAATTACCATTATAATGGTCAATCCAACACACCCAAACAATGTCTCAAATATTTATAACATTGGGAAACCCCTACTTGGGGTGACAGAGTTAAGGTCCTAACCTCCAATGACTTGAATAACATATATAAAAAGGGCTCTATAACATGAGAACAATGAATATAATAAAGGGATATGAATTTTAGGGGAAATATTTTGTGAAACTGGCATGCACACAATGATGAAAATTTATAAACTATGATACTTTTAGGGAAAAGTTATAGACCACCTACCTTATTCTTGTAGTAATATCATCATCCAATATTGACCCATATCTTGTCCTGGATTGAAAGATAACCGAAGAACTGGTCAATTCCTAAAAAATAGGGCATATAAGCCTGCATCAAAATAGTGTAATAGAGTGAAAGAAAAAAGATGAACTGAGCTTAAGGACTTAAGATATTAATCGTAGGAATCCTATGAGACAATCAAAATTTGAATTAGATATCAAACAATGAAGATATCATGAAACCTATATCACTTCCATAGAGGAGCTCTCAACATAAGGGAAAAGGGTGTTTTATCTACATGATGATAAGGACAATGATGGGTATGTTTTTTAGAAAATTTAAGGTCATCTTGATCATTTTACAAAAAAATTACTGGTTCATATGGTTTTTCCATGCGGTTGTCCAAACCATCTACCAACCATGCAAAGGCCACTATCCATGGGGGAGACCTGCACAGTTTGGTAGCATGGTTTGAGAAACTATGTACCAAACCTGCCATTTTTTGTTGTTAAAAACTAAAAACATACCGCATGGGTATGTGGACCTAGGTGCATGGTTAGGGAAAACTGTGCAGCCTTATAGTCCATCTATAATTTCCATCATGATTACGAGAAACCATTGGGGATGGGCAACACAGTTTCTACTAACTGTACAACTGGGTTTTTCTTTTCACCAGATGAGGTTCTAGGCTCTGAAAAAGTCCCAAAACCCCCTAAAACATTCTCAAACTAATTTGGAATCCATGTTATGTCAATGATAAATAATTAGACCAAAATATTAAGTATCTGTACCTCATAGAAAATTGGGTTCATAAAATCTTCCCCCATTAAAGGAACTTTTCCTGATGTTCACTTCCAAGGGGGAAACTTTTTTAAATAATAAATATGTCCTTTGAGAATATATGACAACCTCCTATTTAGAAGCCTCATCCTATACATGGTCGTGCTTCCAAAGAACTCATACTAAGGGGACAGATCGACCTGAGAGAGACTTTATTCTTGGTTCAATGATGTGTATGAAATACACCTGAAACAAAGCATAAAAATATAACTATAGATCCATCAGAATCAAAAGTATGAGAGGTTCCTACATGATAATGGTGAATCTGTAAAACGTGGAGGACATTGTGCATTAAAAAATACATATGAGTTATTAAAATTGACAGTCTACTAGCCTGAATCTATCGAAGAATTTAATGACCTCACATAACTAGGAGATAGCTTCCCTTTCCTATGTGTCTATCTATTCCCAAGTATGGGTGATACCCATAAGAAAACATGATCCCCAACCTCAAACTCTAGTGGTTGTTGATGGCAATAAATATAGGATTTCTGTCTAGGCTGAGTGGTAGGATACACTTTTTTGATCATTTGAACCTATTTTGAAGCCTCCTGTAAGATATTAGGGCCTAGTATTACTACCTCTCCTACCTATAACAAGAACATGGGTGAATGGAATGGCCTACTCTATATGGACTCATACAGATCCATCTAAATCATCTCTTGATATTTTTTATTGTTGGATAACTCAATGAGAGGGATATTCTTCTCCTAAGAACTATCGAAATTGAGAATTCATGCCCAAAGCATGTTATTCAAAACCTATTTCTTCCCTTTCAACTAGCCATCAGTCTGTGGGTGAAAGGTTGTTCTCATAATCACCTGTATAACCATAACAATTTATTACCCTTCCAAGAACCTAAAATGTGAAATGAGTGTCCCTATTTGAAATTATAGTATGAGGTACCCCATGTAGTGGTATAATCTCATAGACAAATAGTATTCCTATCTCATCAACTGAGAAACTCTCTTGGATATGAAGAAATAGGGATACATTCATTAGTCAATCCAAAAATACCTAAACTGTGTCACTACCTAGATGTGACCCCAGTAAGACAACTAAAAAATTCATTGCAACATTCTACCATTTCCATTCCAGGATTAATAATGGATGTAACAACATAGTAGGTCACTCATGCTCCACCTTAACCTAATGACAGGTGGAACACCTAGGGATAAAACTTTTTATTTAATGTTTCAACCCAAGATACCAATACTAGTGATGCATATCACGATACGTCTTGGAGATGCCTGGATGAACTACCCACTGAGAAGCATTGGAAATTCATATCAATTCCTCTACCATGTCTGTTGGAACCTAGTCGTGCCCATGTATACATAGGATATTGTCTCCATCAATAGACCAATCTAAAGAAAGGTCCTCACTAGAAATACTCTCTGATAGAACCAAGCCTTCAGGATCTGATAAGTTCCTTCTCTTCACTCTATCTTGTAGTGAAGAGGAAACTACTGATGTAGCAAGATAATACTACTTGTGACTTCCCTAAAAATCTATATGTAGCTCAGAAACAAGGGAAATAATTTTTTTTTGGATCATTGTCTTCTGTATGGTCTTTTCATGAGTTTTTGACTCAGTGCATCTACTACTACATTACCCATTCCATACATATATGAAATATCAACATCAAAGGACTTAAGGTATTCAACCCATATTCACTATGTGAGATTCAATTCACACTGCATAATGATATATTTGATGATATTGTGTTCCATATACACCATAAAGTTATCAGCATTAGATAGTGTCTCTATCAGTGTAAATCATGAATGACTACTACAAGATCAAGTTCATGTGTTAGGTAATTACGCTCATGAGGTCTCAACTAGAGAGACTCACACAAAAAGACACTATCCTTTTGCATTAGTACTACACCCAATCTAATGCCAAATAAATAAATAAACATAGTATATCCTCTACCAGGCTCTCATAAAACTAGAATTAGTGCGGAGGTAAGCCTTCCATTCATCTCCTTGAAGGATTCCTCACATATGTCTGACCATAAGAACTTCACACCCTTCTTTGTAATACTAGTAAGAGGTGGAGAAAGGAATTATATGTTCTGTAAGAAACTCATGTAATATACATCCATCCCTAGGAAAACCTGGATATCAAACATGTTCTTGGGATGATCTAAGTAAACCGCAACACTCACCTTCTTAGGGACAACTGATACTCCTGATTTCAAGATAATATGAAATAATAAGTGGACCTTAACAACCCAGAAGTGGCACATAGAAAAATTAACATTTACCTAATGCACACTATGTGTATTAAAAATTATCTCATGGTTTTTAGCTTGGTCACTATGAGTATGAGAATACACTAAGATATCTTCCATAAAAACCACGAAAAAATAATCCAGACAGGGGTAGAAAACCTCATTAATCAAAGAAGGGAAAACAAGGGTGAATTTGTAAGACCGAATAGAATAAAAATATAATCATATGAACCATACCGACATAGAAAATCCATATGTGGTATATATGAGGGCCTGACTCATACCAGATGATAGCTCGATCTTAGGTCGATCTTTAAGAATACCCTATCTCCTCAGAGCTATTATAAGAGGTCATATATCCAAGACAATAGACATCAATTCTTAAATTTAAGCTAGTTCAACCATCATTAATCCATGGATAGCCTAAGGTCCCTATCCATCATCTTGGTAAAAAGAATGATCTAACCCCAATATGAAGTGTTGGTTCAAATAAATAACCTAGATTATAAAACCTCCAACTATATCTTTAGCTTATAGAGATTAGTAGGTGCCATCATGTATGGTGAAATAGTTATTGGGGTTGCTCATGGAAAAAGATCAATCATAAACTATGCCTCTCTCTATGTATGTAATTAAGAAAAATCATCATGATATACATCCCTAAAATGATCCACTACTAGTGGAAATCCATCCTAATGTAATCCCTTCTCCTCTAGATAAAGGCTACCAATATGGGTGGTCACTCCACCTAGCCCATAATGATATGGTCCAGCCCCACTGGCATAAAAATTCCACTCATCCTTGTGGATATAAATTCCACCATCTAGGTATGTAAATGATAACATACAGCGATATCATCCCACAAAGGTGTGATATGGAACTAACCAATCCATTCCAAGAATGAAATCAAAACATATTATCTAGAGTATGAAGAGGTCCCACAAGAATGTATAACTGCCTACCCCAAGGGAATGTCCCTACATTGGTGTATTACATTTAACTACACTCCCAATGGTGTTTTGAGCGTCATCACCCCATAGAAGTAATAAATTTATAACTGAATACTTCCCATGGTTGATAAAGAGATAAAGGAGTGGGAATAACCTGTATCGAATAAAGAATATACAATATTAGAGGCTACTAGCATAATACAACATAAAATAGATGGTCATACACTCTAATCATTAGGTATCAGCTGTAAATCATGAAACCGACATTATCCATGAACCTAAAATATAGCTAGACTATGTTGAGCATGTCCTCTATGCTTTTGTTGACAATCATAAATCTCGCTACCATGGATACAACCTCCTCCTCAGTCTTTTCAGCTGGTGCTACTCCAACTCCCTTCCCAAAGGTGGAGCAAGTGTAAATCCCCTTACACTATAATTAAGTGGAAAGGTATAGAATTATCTATGAATATAACCCATATGGACGTAAGAATTGAAATCAAGAGGGTATATATCACAATAAGGATTAAGATTCCCCTTCTGTTCACACTGAGAGAAAATTAAAAATCTACTATTGTAGATACTCTAGCCACCAATCTGATGAGAAACCTCAAGGATACAATTCCTACTATTAAAAGAACAACTAACCTATCATGGAACTATTCATATTTACAAAGTACAATCATATTATCTCAGCTTGTGATCAGTGATAAGAGTTCTATTAACGATATCAGAAAAGGTAAACCGATGAAATACATTCACTTATGAGCAGATGGGATACCAGAGACCATCCTCAAAATGTCTCATTCATTATAGCTCATCACCAGCTAAAAGAATTACAAAAAGTACTCCAACTCAGTTAAACACATTGAATAGTCTATGATAGACATGACACCCTACTCTAGGTGTATGAACTCTCTGTCTTGGTTAGCTCTTGGTGTTTAAGGGAAGAAGTAAACATAGAAGGTTTCCTAGAAGTATTCTCAAACCATGCCCTGATGATGACCAACCTGAGTAATCAAATCTCACCATTATTATGAGGAATCATGTTACAAGTAGGAGGATATATTGACCCTCCACTCTAAAGGCATCTTCACATGCATGAAGATAGAAATAATGACCTCTGGACAAGAATCAACATCCTATGGACTGAAATCCCCCAAAAAATGAGGGAATTTTGATGCTAGAACTCACAAGTTAGATCAACCATCATACGTACATGTCATGGAGCACCTTACATAGACTGCATCAAATATAGAAAACCCTCTTGAATTTGAGCATTTGTGCCCAGTTTTGGTGTAACAGGTGGTACCACATGTGGCACTATTGGTGGTTATACTGGAGGCTCAGGACCCACCCTCTCTTAATAACTTTCTTCACTACCTTCTTATAAAATGACGAAAACACCATCAACCTATACAGGAAAACACCATCATAGGAATATAACCAGGGGTACATATAACTAGGGGTATACAACTTACATGATTAGAAACTAGCTATTTAAGATTCCACCATCAACCTATACAAGAAAACACCAAATAGATTGATGATGACCTTTTAAATTAAGAATTTACTTACCCTACAGAATATGTTAGCAGCATAGGTTTATATACAACAACCATGGATCACTCAAAAATCATAGGAAAAAAGAAGTGATGGAAGTATTGAGATGCACCTATATGGCATGGAATATGCATGATATGTGAATTATAGGTGCCTATAATGATGCATGTAACAATGGACCTTTCCATACCTAACCAAGATTAATATCCATAAAGAATATCGAAATTATAACTAATGTGAATAACCCAATGGTGAAAATAGATCAACTATAATAAGAAAAAAAAATAAGAACAACACTTTCCCATTCCCAATAAACCTGATATTTACCCTAAAAATGGGTTAGATACTCCTAGGAATGAGTTATAACCAAGTCCTATCTTATTAATAATCCTGAGTTTAGATTTTCCAAATATTATGACAAGAAATGAAATGAAAGTAATTTGATAAAAATTTGTGACATCCAGACTCGGGTGCCACTCAAAGGTGCCCCAAACCCAGTTGGCCACATGGCCAAAAGTGTACCTCCCCGTATGCTAAAGGTTTCCGACTAGGAGTGAGGGCCTAGGGTGTATCTATGAGGGTAATATTAAGTTATGTCAATTAGAGAATATTTAATATATAATAACATATGATTAAACAAGATAAGAATTATAAAAAATGTGGATTTAAAAGTTAGGATAATCATCCATCAGTAATTGTCAAATAAAAACCTAAAAAATATCATAAAAAGAAGATGACTATGTAATTTATTATCTCTATAAAATGGGAAAACATGTATACATGATAGCATAAAATACAGTACAATACATACTGCACAACAAAATACAAAAAACTATCCCAGCATCCCGAGCACTGGACCAACCATCTGCTACCAAGATCCATCCTAAAGAAAGAAATCATGTAAAGTGTCTAAGGAAAGATGCTACCCCTTATCCATAACTATGGTCATATAATCTATTTGGGTACCAATGATCGGTTGGATATGGTGTTAGATAAATCTTATTAGTCTACCACTAATGGTGTCTATACAAATCCAGTTTGTGAATATAAACTAAATAGTGTGCAGGTATGTAAATATAAAGGTAATGAAATGCAATAATGGTAACTCACACCTCCTTAAGTATCATATGGTAATTTTTATGAACATGATATCCTCCAATTAATCCATTTAAATTAATTTTATATAGATAAATTATGTGAATGTTCTAATAGTACTAAAATAGATCATAATAATGAATAAGGAGGATCCAGGGTAAAACCAAGATATCCTTGACCTCAAGGGTTAGAAAAATCATATTAGTAACTCTTGTTATCTTGAAATAAAGGTTATGAGTGTAATATAAAGGTCTAAACCAATGCATTACACTATAATAAAGTCTTAATGAGTCTATTGATCTCATTCATAGTAATCTCAAGCTAAGAATGACTTTTCCCAATTGGGCGAATCCATGGTGCTGTGTGTCTAAAGACACTAACCAGGATACAAGAAATGTATATGAGGCATCCTAATATCTAATGATAATGTGAAGGGATCCTATGATGTCATGTTAGAAATATAATAATATAGAAATAATATGTTCCATGATGGGAATCTCCCTTGGAAACTAGATCTATGCATCATAATGGAATCCTTTGAGTTCTGAAGGTATTACCTTGGGATTCAATGGATGGATCAAGTATGACCATTCATATAAAGATAAAAAGTTCCATAAGAAATAGTCCCCTCATATATAATTCATTATTTAATTTAGGCCATGTAATACACATTAGATCTTAATAAATCATTATATTTATTCCATTTTCTTTTAATAATCATGACAAGGTATGTAAAGGACATGAAAACCATTTATCACTTTGATTATATATTCATTTATTAGGTTCAATCCATTTTCCTTCATAATCATCACATGGAATTCTAAGGACATGAAACTAATAAAAATTCCATTAATAAAATATAAAAAATCCAGGAGATATCTATAATGTAGAATTTCCATAACATGAACATTAAGATTTATTAATTAAGTTGAAACACTTACCTTAGATGATCAAGCGATAGTTTTATACAGAATACATGTGTCATATAGTAGAAATTTTTAATCATTTTTATTAAAAAGGAATCAACATTAATAGGGTAAACCCAGCACACCTGAATAGTGTGTTAAATATTTAATAAAATGGAAAAACCCTACTTGGTGTTATGGAATTCAGGTCATAACCTCTAATTTATGAATAACATATATAAAAAGGGCTACAAAACATGATCACAAAAAATAAAATAAATGCGTATGAACATTAGGGGAATCACCAGGTGAAACTAACGTTCACACAATGATGATAATTTATGAACTATAATAATTTTAGAGAGAATTAATAGACCAAAAACGTTATTCCCATAGTACTCTACCTATCTAGTATAAAACCTTATCTTGTCCTGTATTGGAAGAAAATTGAAAATCAAATCAACGCCATAAAAATAAGGCATATGAGCCTCCATGAAAATAGAATTGTCAAGGTAAATACAAATGATTAACTAAGACCAAGTAATAAAGATCATTCCTAGAGGAATACAATGAAAAGATCAGAAGTAGAATCAGACTTTAGATAGTAAAGATATCAAGAAACCAAGATCACTTCCAAGGAGGAGCTCTTAACTTAAGGGATGCGGGTGTTATGTCTGGTAGAGGATAAGGAGGAGGAGGGGTAAAATTTTATGAAAATTTTATGGGAATTTTTCTCTTTTTACCGTTTTTTTTGATCTCATAGTTTGGAAACAAAGTTGTCCAAATAATGCACTAACCATGTTTAGGTCACTGTCCATGGAGGATACCGCATGGTTTGGATGTACGATTTGGGAAACCATGTGAAAAAAATTCAAATTTTCTCTGATAAAACCTTTAGAAAATTTTAATGGGTTTGAGGCCATAGGTGCATTATTAGGGAAATTATTGAACCCTAATTTTCCTCTAAAATTCCCCGTATGGTCAGGATAAACTATCTTGGATGGGGTACGTGGTTTGTACTAATCATGCAGCCTAGTGTTTTTCTTCACAAGTCAGGGTTTCAGGCTCCGAACAACCCATGAACACCCACTGAAACATCCATAATTTTATTAGGAATCTATATTAGGTCCATGATAAAGAATTAGACTGAAATTTAAAGGATTTATACCTATTATAAAAACCGTATTCTTACAGTTGAATATATTCCATAAATCCAAACATGTAATAAACACCAACAAATATAAAATAAACCCCAAAATCACTAACCAATTTCAAGGTCACAAATCTTATATCATAAACATATCTTGATCATTATTATTTTAATATAGAGAACATATTATTGGTTATCTTCCCTCAATAATTTTTTATGGAATTTTAACTTTCCACTGAATCGCTTTTCTTAGTTATCGGTACCATTCACATATGATCTCAAATCATTAAAGAAAATGTACTTTAGTTCAATAATTATACATTTCATAATTCTTATAACCAGAATATAATTGATAAAATAATTCTATGACATAATTATTAAATACAAATACAAAATTACATTAATCATTACACTTCAGCCCTAGTAATAACAAAAGATTTACCTTGATCACCTAGCTTCTTCTAAGGTATATCCCCCTAACACTTGGGGAATTAATTTTTGTGGTGGCTTGTATCCTTGTAGTTGAATCACTAAAAATAAAATGTTTATTTCTTACCCCTTCAATCATGAGAATGGTGTCCTTCATTTCCACACATATAGAAAACTCCCATTCTATTCAATCAATTACCTTGGTATTTATTTCCACAATTATTACATATGCGAAAACCCTTATATCCCATATTTCCCTTATCTATTTTATAATATTCAATCCTATAATTCTCTTAATTACCTTCAAGTATATAATACTTGGAGAATTATTTATTTTTCTTGATAACACATGATACTATGTCCTTAGATGATAACAATATCTGGAAGATCAGTTCTATTCAAATGATTAGCTTAAGATCATCAAAGAAACGATCATTCTTACTCTATGGATTACATTCATTGATATAATTCTCATTAATTTTACTATGTGATATTTATAAATAATGGTATACACTAGATTACATCAAAACATTATTTATCATAATATATAATCCCAAAACTAGTGAAACACCAAACATAAATTGAAAACATTATGAACAACTAATCTCAAAATAATAAACATGGTTTCTTTGGGAAAGTTTCTAGATCATAAAAATATTTTCAAATTCTTTATAGTGTATTACAATAAAATTTTGAATAATCCTATGAATATATAATTGGAGTATCAAACTAGGTTCTCCCTAAGTTTTGTTTTCATGTACTAGGTAATGCTCGAGTTAAGCCTAACACACCTTTTTTAGAGTTATTATCCCTATGTGCATCTGTTCTATAAACTCATCCTCATGTCATATCTAGAATGTGATTTATTTTTAGAAAAACAAAATAATTTCTACATTAATAAAAAATTTGGATATTATTCTACACTTGTATACAATTTATAACACAGGGTTATATTCCCTAATATATGTTTTCCAAAATCTAGTTCTCAATGTTTCTACTAAACATCCTGTGATTCTAACTATAAGTAGCCCGACCGTATTAGTCCAGAGCCGGTGTCTACATTATTACATTCACGCTAGATACAAGGAATCAAATACTGAAGGATTGAGCAGTAACGTCCCAAGTCTGGAGCCCCTCCACTGGTGCCCCGTACCCAGTTCACCACATGACCTCAACCGCGTTTCCCCGAACTCCAGAGGCTGCCGACTTGAAGCGAGGTCCTTGGTGAGTCGGTGGGGAAACTATTCTCTCATTCAGTAAGCTATACAAGGTAAGAAACAACAATAAACAGCAGAAGCAACAACCAACATGCATAACAACAGAAACCAAACAGCGGAAGCAATGCAGATATATAACAATGATGATAATAATGCACCAGGTACAAGTAACTATGGAAAGCAACAAACACAACAACGTGCTAGAATACAACTGAAACCAAGTGCAAAAGAAAAAAAAAATCTCCTCAGCATTACGATCCACGGCTCGGTCCCATGCTCCCCAGTTCCAAGTTCAATTAAGATCCTGAAGTAGAAGGGTGCTTTCCCTTGTCTGTACCTGCAACAACATAGTCTTCTTGGGCCCAAAAGCATGGCCCAAACAGGGTGTGAGATAAAATCCTAGTAGGCAATCACCCAAAGATTTGTGCCTAACAGTCAATGAATACATGACAGTACTAAAACAAGAAGCAGTAGACAGAAAAACACAAACAGCTACAATCCACAGTTCTAACAAGATTAGCACACAAGTAAGCAGCCAACAACAAGAAGAAAACAGGTAACCCTCTAGGTATCTCCCACAGTCTGAACCCTATGGTTCAACCTCCAAGTATTAGCAACCCTCTGGGATGCACACACAGTCTCACCCCTATGGTTTAGCTATGTGAATTAGGCAGACTCTCTGGGGAAGCACTCACTGTGAATTCCCCCTATAGTCTCGTATCGTGCTAAAGGCTCTCTGGGGAAGCACTCAACATCAATTCCCCCTATAGCCCGCATCGTAAATAAAATACATTCTATAGAAGCCCTTTCGTCAATTCTCCACTTGGTCTCACATCGTGATTAAAAGACACTCTAGAGAATCCCTTTCGTCAATTCTCCCTTTGGACTACTACTCTAGGTTCTCACAGTCCTGAGTAACTAAACATGCTAGGAGTGTAACACCCCAAGATTTCATAGTATGTTATTTCTTCAAAATAATTCAATAACTTGTACTACATGCAAAACCGAGTTCAATAACACCTTGACTTACAAAAAAAAGTCCATTAAAAGAGGTCATGAATAGTATTAACTAAATTTTAAACTTTATATAATCCTTATAATTTTAGAATCCATATTATGAGTTTCTTAGTCATAATGCAAGAACAGATTCATTTTCAGTATTGCACTTTTATCAAATTTTGATAGTGAAACCTTTTTAGATACTATATTTTAAACTTGTTGACTAAATGGGGACATCAAAAATTTAAAATGAAACATCCCAAGCTTCCACGGTACGCTAGCATGTGTTGTACGCAACACCGAGTTCTAACACACCGTAACCAATCAAACTAGCTGTTATGAATAGTAATACCTAATTTTTGAAGTTATATATATTTTATATTTTAAAATGGACTTCATTTTTGGATTCGGAATATCAAATTTAGCCTAAGGTGAAATTTTGGTACTTTTCGGATAACTTTCATATTTTGATGAATAGTGAAAATTACTAAATTTTAATTAAAAACAACTTATTTAATCAAAATAATTAATAGTGATAAATTATGAATTTGAGTGGTTTTAAAGTATATTTAGAATATATTTTTACTATTTAATATAATGTTGGTCATTGGACATAATTTTACAATTAAACCGAACATAAACAAGTGTCAATCTTTTGATAGTTATTATCTCTTAAAAACACGCTTTTTGTTTTGATAGCGGGAATTAATTTTAAATTAATTTCTGCCACTTCTGTGTTTTGAATTTAGGAAAATGGATTCCATATTTGGAATCAGGATGTTCAAATTGTGTAAATAGGTAACTTTTGTTTTTAGACATTTTGAATAATTACTGCGGTAAATATTTTATTTACCATGGTTAAGGGTAAATCCGGTAAATAAGGGTTAAAAAATAATATTATAATAATACTAAATTTCCCTAAAACGTGTCTTAACCCTATTGGTTGATACATGGTCTACCATGAGAATATTTGGGTCTATTTTGGGACCCCATGGATCCACTTGTAAGTGATAATGACACTTTATTTTAATTAAGTCAAAATGAATACAAAAATGACACAAGCATATATCTTTTAGAAAAACAATTGTTACATAGGGTTATATAAGTTGGATTTTAGATTATAAATATTAATTAGAAAGCTAAAACGATTTACTACATAATGATATTTTATTTATAATTTTTAGACATTAAATAAGTTATTTTATTTATGACACAATGATGATGCAGTAATTACTATAATAGTGAAAAATTAAAATAATTTATATCATAAATACCCAAATAAATATAATATGAAACTTTTAATGAATTAAACTAATTTTCCAGGATAATATAATATATTAGGATTGATTTAATTGACTTTTTTCGAAGTAATCAATCTGTTATGAGTTTCACAAAAATCAACTATTGAATAGTGTAAAAATTGACATAAAAGAGTTCTTAAAACAAATATTATATTATTAATTGATATTAAATTCCTAAAAATCTAAGGTTCGGCCAAGAGACTTATATCATGATAGGTTCATCATTAATGTACCACTTGGGAGTCTCTTGGATGTATATAGTAAGTTTATTAACCATATTATATAAAAATACAAAGAGACATTGTAAAAGTGAAACTAATTAACTTAGAGTTAATACTTAAAGTTAAGGTTAATATAAGTACCCAAACCTGTCTAAATTCTATTGGTTGAGTGGTTTGAGACATATCCCCACCTTAACCTTTGAATAATCAACTTTGGAGCCATTAGAAACCGAATATGAATTTATTATAAATTAATATTTCTAGCTTTTCCAAAGGTGCCCCTCACCCCTCTTATAAAAGGGCACTCCTCCTTCTCATTTCTTCACACCTTCAAAGCCTTTTGGTTCGGCCAAACTCTGCCCAAATACTCTCCCAACATCCCTCACTACAACCTAGAGGCCTTAGTTTGATCATAAAGCAAACCTAAGGAGCCCTTTTGATCAAATCAAAAGGAAGAACCCGAAGAAGAGGTAATGATTTCACCACCCTTCTCCAAGTTCATTTCTTCTTCCACTTCTTTTTCCTTTGTTCTTACCATTCTAAAATAATAACTCCAGTATCTCACATATACTGTTATGTTATTATAAATATGGTACAATCATATTCAGTATTCTATCCACCCTTTGAATAACATGTCACCATACGTGCGTACGTACGGCTTACCGTCTCCACGTCGTGGTGTAATTGTTATTCAATATAATATTATTTGGATGGGTATAATAATGATGTGTAACTCATGTAAATAATAAATATAACATGTTAATGATTCTGTATATATGATATAACATCCATTTATATATTATTTTAATATCAAAAGAATGATATTGTCGCTCGTGCGTACGTACGGACTACCGTCTCCACGAACGCGATGAGATTCATTCTCCATCGTATCCATTCAAGTATAATTATCATTTGGTGATTTAAAAATGATTTTTAAGGACTTGATATCATTCTGGATATGAATAATATACAACCTATCCTTTACAAACATGTCTTACGTAACAAAACATATAAGTTAACACCCGAAACAAGGATAATACTAAGATATTATTATCAAATCAATATTAAAAGATCATATATGATATCATATTAATATATATGATTATTGTATAATTTAATAACAATTATTTCACCATTATACAGGAGGTTAACCTACCCCAACCAAGGAAAAGTACAAGGTAAGGGTTATTTCACAATCTCTTCATTATCTGAGGTTGTTTATACGTAATAATCTACTGGGATTTCTTTATCATCCACATCCATGTTTCTTCGAAATGTATTTCAAAACATATTTATTATTTACAAGAATATGGGTTAAAGTCATTTATACCCTTTTTGACTTTTTATAAGAGGTTTATAAAGGAATCTTTCTGTCGTTTTCAAAACAAGGTCCTTTTTAACCTTTTCGACAGAATTAAGGTAAGAATGTTTTTTTTAACTTATACGGCTAGTGCGGTTATTTTCTACCGTTATAAAATCTTCAAAGTTTTCCTTACAAGCTTATAAGAATATTTTCAAGAAAATGTTTTATTTTATATGGCTCTTAAATGATTTCAAAAATATAAAGAGATATTTCTCTAAAAAGTGTTTTGATTTCATCTATGTCAACATCCTTTGACGGATTTTACGCTTATTTGAAGTTGATTTATTATGATACAAAACTTCTATATTGTATTGAAGGTTTTGTGATATGTTTGACTGTGGATGTGCTATTTTCATACCATTCATAGTTTATGGTGAAATTATTGACATTTTGTATGCTAGTTTTAATACGAATGTTTATGTTATGTTTAAACCTTTTCATATGGGAATGCATTGGACTTAATAAGTGACGGGTGGAGCCCGCTATAGCTCCTCGATGCATCGGTAGGTCTCATGAGACAAACTAGTGTCTTGGCACAAGGCCTTGACAAAATCTTATTTGTAGTCTTGGCACGAGGCCTTGGCTATGTGGTTATGATAGTCTGGCATTATGCATTCCAACATTATGAAAGTGGTTATTGATTTTTGCATGTGATTATTCGATTAGTAGAATATCCATGTGAATAAGTAAATGGCATTATTTCATTTTATTTATGCCATACAATGTTGAAAGTTCATGTTTGAAAGGCTTTTGTTTTAGTTATACATTGCCTTAAAAGTTTATTCTTATTTATGAAAGTTTCCACTATATTGTTATCCTTACTGGTCATTTGAGCTCACCCCTTTTCTATGTTTTATTTTTCTCAGGAAGTGAAGAAGTAAGTTATGAATGACCTGCAGGGATATTATGTGGGGATATGAGTGTGGATTATGGAGACAATATGTTGTTGTAGTAGTTTTTCGTTTAATGATGTAATGTAAAACTTATGAATATATCTAGTGTTTCCAAGGCTACTAAACCAATCGGTCTTTCGAGATTTGATCTTTCTTGTGATCATGCCAATGTTACGAAGTAATGCACCGACTCTCGGTAGCTAGGGTCGGGGCGTTACAGTTGGTATCAGAGGAAGTTTAGTACAAACCTTGGAAGCTAGATTTAGATAAACTCTGATTAGAGCACGTATACCTAAGATTAAATTTGAGGATTAGTATAGAAGAACTTCCTAGAATTTTGGTATTGTAGAGATTTTTTGAGTTTTCCGAGCAATACATCCCTGTCTGGATACGAGCAGGTAGAGGCGGCTCTGGCACAGATGTACCTAGGGGTAAAACCCGAAAACACCGCTTTGAGCTAGACTCGAACGGGAACTGGTGCACGACAACGGGCCTTGCTGCACTCTTGGTTACGACACTCCCGGGGGATATGCTTAGGATAACTCTCATTTTCTTTACAAATCATTATGAAGGGTTTATGAGAATATACGTTCTCAAAGAAAACATTTTTATGATTATGGATTATATCCATAATTAGTTCAATTTATGTTAAGTGTTTTATAAGTATGGGATTATGTATTTTGATTCATAAACTGATCTAGTGTATCCCATTGTTTAGAAATGACGCCCAGTAGAAGGAATGAGAACTCCAGAAATGCACATGATCCAAAGAGAAGGAAGGATCATATCTTTCATGGTCTTAAGCTAGAATTTATAAGAGAAATAGTCTCCCATGTTTTATCATCATATGAAGATATAATATCATGTGTTGATAAGATAAGTAAAGAGTTTGCTGAGTCCTATGGCCTTGAAGGGAAGCAAGAGAAGAACAACATGGAAGAGAGAAAGATGGATAAAGGGAAGGGGGAAAAGAGGAATTTTCCCATATGTGGTAACTGTGGAAAGAAACACCCTGGAGCTTGCCTGAAAGGAATGGGAGTTTTTTATAAGTGTGGAGGAAAAGGGCACAAAGTACGTGACTGTAAGGGTAAGAAAATGGTTTCAAATGTACAATGCTTCATTTGCAAGGAGTTTGGACACTACGCGAACCTATGTCCCAGTCATCAGACTATGCCGCAAATGATGCTATTGGATAATAATCAAGTTATGATACTACTACAGATGAAGAGGAATTATTAGAGTTCTTATGTTGATTATGTCAATTGAGTGTTGTATCAACAATGTACTTGTTATAATAATTATGGAGGATATAAGGATTGTACTGCAGTACTATTTTATTAAGGACTTGAGATTGTGTGGAACAAAGAAAAGTGACTCAATAGAAGGTTAAATTTTTGGAAAATATATGGTTTAGAGAAAGATAAACCATAATATGGTTCTGATACCGAAGTAGTGATTTTAGAATAATACATGATTGATTTGGATAAATTATATTGGATATTCTTGACTACCTTGAAGCTGATTAATGATTTGTATATTCCATCATTGTGGGGTTTAAAACATTTTTGGATTGATGAAGTATATCCAGCATTCTATATGGAATAAGGGAGCATGAATGTAATCAATAAGGATTATGGTAAATCAGGATGTTTCAGTGTTTTAAAAGAATACATGATGAAGGTATTAATATTCTATTACAGGGTAAAAAGGATCTACATTATGTTTACCTTCCTTATAAATGTTGGACTGTGAGTTTGGACAGAAGTATTTTGAATAAATTCTAAGTTTGATATTAATTTTGGACTGCCATAAAAGGACAACCCGGAGGTCGGGCGGCAACCCGTCGCGTCCGGCAAAGCTGCGAGACTTGAACCCGCAACCGAAGGGCGACAAGGGTGTATCACCTACCACTGCCCACGAGATGTCTTGGATTAAATAATTTAGTTTTTATTAAAAGATCTTGTAGATGAATTATAAATTCGATTATTTTGGAACCCTATACGAATAGTGTAAATAGAATTTTTTTTTACGTTCTATTATGTTTTAGAGTGAAAGATGAGTTTGTGGTAGAAATTTATTAATGGATAAAACTCTAATTATAAAGTATGTATACCTCCTTATGATCTTAGACAATCTCATAAATAAATTCCACAATGTTAAGAAAAGGAACTTAGAACAAAAATGTTGTCCTAGATGGTACCTTAGATCATCACTAATTTATGGCTTTGGGATTGTTGGCCTTTTCATAGCCATGTTCTCTACCACTCTCCATCAGATAATTGATGGTTAGATTTCTCCTCCATATCCATATTTTCCTACATAGAACCCTAGTATGTGTTATTTTCGGTAATCTTCATACTTTCCATTCTTTATTTTAAATAGAGGCCTCATTAATTCATTTTTCGATGTGGGATTTCAACTAAGATATTATGAAACGTCAAAAATGTGTCATCCCAATATCCTATGTTTTGTTGAACCGATGGTATTTCAAATCATCATAGATTGATGAGATTAAGGACCTCAATTTTATACTTGTTTGTGATTGATGACCTCAATCACTAACTATAAATATTTACGTTTTTCCTCCAATTATATGCCTCTAATTACCACCAATGTTCTCCTAATGGAGATCATAATTTGGTGGTGACACTTTCATTTCTCTTTTCCTCATATTAAGACTAAATTTTAGTAACCCTATTTCCGATGTGGGTTTTCCCACAAATATATTTTCTATTTTCAACCTTTTATTTTCGAAGAACAATTTCAAATTGCGAGGATGCAATTTATTGAAGGAGGGGAGAATGTAACACCCCAAGATTTCATAGTATGTTATTTCTTCAAAATAATTCAATAACTTGTACTACATGCAACACCGAGTTCAATCACACCTTAACTTACAAAAAAAAGTCCATTAAAAGAGGTCATGAATAGTATTAACTAAATTTTAAACTTTATATAATCCTTATAATTTTAGAATCCATATTATGAGTTTCTTAGTCATAATGCAAGAACAGATTCATTTTCAGTATTGCACTTTTATCAAATTTTGATAGTGAAACCTTTTTAGATACTATATTTTAAACTTGTTGACTAAATGGGGACATCAAAAATTTAAAATGAAACATCCCAAGCTTCCACGGTACGCTAGCGTGTGTTGTACGCAACACCGAGTTCTAACACACCGTAACCAATCAAACTAGCTGTTATGAATAGTAATACCTACTTTTTGAAGTTATATATATTTTATATTTTAAAATGGACTTCATTTTTGGATTCTGAATATCAAATTTAGCCTAAGGTGAAATTTTGGTACTTTTCGGATAACTTTCATATTTTGATGAATAGTGAAAATTACTAAATTTTAATTAAAAACAACTTTTTTAATCAAAATAATTAATAGTGATAAATTATGAATTTGAGTGGTTTTAAAGTATATTTAGAATATATTTTTACTATTTAATATAATGTTGGTCATTGGACATAATTTTACAATTAAACCGAACATAAACAAGTGTCAATCTTTTGATAGTTATTATCTCTTAAAAACACGCTTTTTGTTTTGATAGCGGGAATTAATTTTAAATTAATTTCTGCCACTTCTGTGTTTTGAATTTAGGAAAATGGATTCCATATTTGGAATCAGGATGTTCAAATTGTGTAAATAGGTAACTTTTGTTTTTAGACATTTTGAATAATTACTGCGGTAAATATTTTATTTACCATGGTTAAGGGTAAATCCGGTAAATAAGGGTTAAAAAATAATATTATAATAATACTAAATTACCCTAAAACGTGTCTTAACCCTATTGGTTGATACATGGTCGACCATGGGAATCTTTGGGTCTATTTTGGGACCCCATGGATCCACTTGTAAGTGATAATGACACTTTATTTTAATTAAGTCAAAATGAATACAAAAATGACACAAGCATATATCTTTTAGGAACACAATTGTTACATAGGGTTATATAAGTTGGATTTTAGATTATAAATATTAATTAGAAAGCTAAAAAGATTTACTACATAATGATATTTTATTTATAATTTTTAGACATTAAATAAGTTATTTTATTTATGACACAATGATGATGCAGTAATTACTATAATAGTGAAAAATTAAAATAATTTATATCATAAATACCCAAATAAATATAATATGAAACTTTTAATGAATTAAACCAATTTTTCAGGATAATATAATATATTAGGATTGATTTAATTGACTTTTTTCGAAGTAATCAATCTGTTATGAGTTTCACAAAAATCAACTATTGAATAGTGTAAAAATTGACATAAAAGAGTTCTTAAAACAAATATTATATTATTAATTGATATTAAATTCCTAAAAATCTAAGGTTCGGCCAAGAGACTTATATCATGATAGGTTCATCATTAATGTACCACTTGGGGGTCGCTTGGATGTATATAGTAAGTTTATTAACCATATTATATAAAAATACAAAGAGACATTGTAAAAGTGAAACTAATTAACTTAGAGTTAATACTTAAAGTTAAGGTTAATATAAGTACCCAAACCTGTCTAAATTCTATTGGTTGAGTGGTTTGAGACCTATCCCCACCTTAACCTTTGAATAATCAACTTTGGAGCCATTAAAAACCGAATATGAATTTATTATAAATTAATATTTCTAGCTTTTCCAAAGGTGCCCCTCACCCCTCTTATAAAAGGGCACTCCTCCTTCTCATTTCTTCACACCTTAAAAGCCTTTTGGTTCGGCCAAACTCTGCCCAAATACTCTCCCAACATCCCTAACTACATCCTAGAGGCCTTAGTTTGATCAGAAAGCAAACCTATGGAGCCCTTTTGATCAAATCAAAAGGAAGAACCCGAAGAAGAGGTAATGATTTCACCACCCTTCTCCAAGTTCATTTCTTCTTCCACTTCTTCTTCCTTTGTTCTTACCATTCTAAAATAATAACTCCAGTATCTCACATATACTGTTATGTTATTATAAATATGGTACAATCATATTCAGTATTCTATCCACCCTTTGAATAACATGTCACCATACGTGCGTACGTACGGCTTACCGTCTCCACGTCGTGGTGTAATTGTTATTCAATATAATATTATTTGGATGGGTATAATAATGATGTGTAACTCATGTAAATAATAAATATAACATGTTAATGATTCTGTATATATGATATAACATCCATTTATATATTATTTTAATATCAAAAGAATGATATTGTCGCTCGTGCGTACGTACGGACTACCGTCTCCACGAACGCGATGAGATTCATTCTCCATCGTATCCATTCAAGTATAATTATCATTTGGTGATTTAAAAATGATTTTTAAGGACTTGATATCATTCTGGATATGAATAATATACAACCTATCCTTTACAAACATGTCTTACGTAACAAAACATATAAGTTAACACCCGAAACAACGATAATACTAAGATATTATTATCAAATCAATATTAAAAGATCATATATGATATCATATTAATATATATGATTCTTGTATAATTTAATAACAATTATTTCACCATTATACAGGAGGTTAAACTACCCCAACCAAGGAAAAGTACAAGGTAAGGGTTATTTCACAATCTCTTCATTATCCGAGGTTGTTTATACGTAATAATCTACTGGGATTTCTTTATCATCCACATCCATGTTTCTTCGAAATGTATTTCAAAACATATTTATTATTTACAAGAATATGGGTTAAAGTCATTTATACCCTTTTTGACTTTTTATAAGAGGTTTATAAAGGAATCTTTCTGTCGTTTTCAAAACAAGGTCCTTTTTAACCTTTTCGTCAGAATTAAGGTAAGAATGTTTTTTTTAACTTATACGGCTAGTGCGGTTATTTTCTGCCGTTATAAAATCTTCAAAGTTTTCCTTACAAGCTTATAAGAATATTTTCAAGAAAATGTTTTATTTTATATGGCTCTTAAATGATTTCAAAAATAGAAAGAGATATTTCTCTAAAAAGTGTTTTGATTTCATCTATGTCAACATCCTTTGACGGATTTTACGCTTATTTGAAGTTGATTTATTATGATACAAAACTTCTATATTGTATTGAAGGTTTTGTGATATGTTTGACTGTGGATGTGCTATTTTCATACCATTCATAGTTTATGGTGAAATTATTGACATTTTGTATGCTAGTTTTAATACGAATGTTTATGTTATGTTTAAACCTTTTCATATGGGAATGCATTGGACTTAATAAGTGACGGGTGGAGCCCGCTATAGCTCCTCGATGCATCGGTAGGTCTCATGAGACAAACTAGTGTCTTGGCACAAGGCCTTGAAAAAATCTTATTTGTAGTCTTGGCACGAGGCCTTGGCTATGTGGTTATGATAGTCTGGCATTATGCATTCCAACATTATGAAAGTGGTTATTGATTTTTGCATGTGATTATTCGATTAGTAGAATATCCATGTGAATAAGTAAATGGCATTATTTCATTTTATTTATGCCATACAATGTTGAAAGTTCATGTTTGAAAGGCTTTTGTTTTAGTTATACATTGCCTTAAAAGTTTATTCTTATTTATGAAAGTTTCCACTATATTGTTATCCTTACTGGGCATTTGAGCTCACCCCTTTTCTATGTTTTATTTTTCTCAGGAAGTGAAGAAGTAAGTTATGAATGACCTGCAGGGATATTATGTGGGGATATGAGTGTGGATTATGGAGACAATATGTTGTTGTAGTAGTTTTTCGTTTAATGATGTAATGTAAAACTTATGAATATATCTAGTGTTTCCAAGGCTACTAAACCAATCGGTCTTTCGAGATTTGATCTTTCTTGTGATCATGCCAATGTTACGAAGTAATGCACCGACTCTCGGTAGCTAGGGTTGGGGCGTTACAAGGAGCGTGTATACCATCCAAGTAAACCTCAATAACTACTTGGCTATCAACTAAGGTTCAACATCAATAATAAAACAACAGTTCCACTATCCTACGACTAGGCATGACAACTGGAAAAATGCCAAATAGGAAGAACAAGCATGGTAAAGTAATCTGAGCCCAAACAAAATACTCTAATCACAAGAAATAACCTCTAATAATGCAATCAAGAAAACTAGGCAAAAAATAAGGGAAAAACAGGAAACACACAATACCCCGTTCAAGGGTATTGGTGGAATTTGCACAAAATACTCAAAGAATTTCTACAGAAAGGAACAAACCACCTACCTCGATCCTAGGAGATCGATATACGTGAACCTCGATGATAGATTCCCCTTAGAATGACGTAGATCTGAGAAAACACACAAAAGTTCATCCCACGATAACTTGAAAACAAGGAGGAATCAAGAAACAAAGATCAAGAAGAAGGAAGAACTCACTGCTGCGATTCCAATGCAACTGACCGTGCTCGAATCGGAGAACGAACGGCGAGGTAGGACTCCGTCGAATATACGGACATACGGTCACTCTCAGATGGTCAAAAACTGAAGAAGAAGATGAATATGAGGGTTAGACGCGACCCTGGTCCGTTTAATGAAAAAAATAAAGTACACGTCGTGTACTTTTTGAGTACACGACGTGTACTTAGAATTTTCTGTACTCCGAAATAACTGGCCTCCACCTCAGCCTTACACACCGTGTGTGTGGCCCGGACACGACCAACACACGGCTTCGAGCCGGGGAAGAGTACATGGCGTGTACTCAGAAAGTACACGGCGTGTACTTTTGAAATTTCCAGAAAATTCATTTTTCTCAAAAAAACTTCAGAAAAAGGAAAACATACCTGAAAAAAAGATCCAGGTTCTTACAAACTTCCCCCCCTTAAAGAAATTCATCCCCGAATTTCCCTAACGAGTCGGAGAAGAAGAAACCCCGAACAGCTCCGGCCACTGTGATTGTACATCGGCCTCCCTCTCCCAGGTCTTGTCCTGTACTCGCCCGTACTGCCATAACACTCGTACCAAAGGAACAGAATGCCCGCGGAGAACCTTCGTACTACGATCGACAATCCGGATAGGATGCTCCTCGAATGACACATCCACTTCAAGCTCAACTTCCTCGGGCTGAAATACGTGAGAAGGGTCTAAAAAGTAACTTCAGAGTTGAGAGATGTGGAAGACGTCGTGCATGGCCTGATACCTCTGAGGTAGCTGCAACCGATAGGCGACCGGCCCCACTCCCTCCAAGACCTCAAATGGTCCGACGTACCGCTGTGAAAGCTTACCCTGTCTCCGAATCCTTTTGTGTCCCAACCTTGGTGAAACACGTAGGAAGACCTGATCACCGACCTCGAACTCCAGAGGTCGTCTCCCCTGATCATCATAAGACTTCTGCAGAGACTGTGCTGTAGCCATCCTCTTCCGAATCAGCTCTATCTGCTCTGAAGTCTCCTGAACAAGATGAGGTCCCAACAAAGCTGCCTCTCCTGCCTCCAACTAGCATAAGGGTGATCAGCATGGCCTACCGTACAAAGCCTTGTATGGTTCCATATGAATGGTCACCTAGAAACTGTTGTTGTAGGAGAACTCCACCCGAGGAATATGCTTCTCCCAAGAACCGCCAAAGTCAAGGATGCAAGCCCAGAGCATATCCTCAAGCACCTGGATCATGCGCTCGGACTGGACATCATTCTGGGGATGGTATGCTGTACTCAAAAGTACCTGTGTACCCAAGGCCTTATGAAGTCCCTGCCAGAACCAAGAGGTAAAGCGCACATATATGACTGAAACAATAGAGCGAGAAACTCCATGTAGACACAAAATCTCTCTGATGTAAAGTCATCCCAGATCATCGACAATGAAGGTCTCCTTGATCGGCAAGAAGTGAGCAACCTTCGTAAGTCTGTCGACGATAACCCAAATAGCATCATTCCCTCGCGGTGACCTCGGAAACCCAGTCACGAAGTCTATCGCAACATCGTTCCACTTCCACTCCAGAATGAGTAATTGCTGTAAAAGGACTATTGGTCACTGATGCTCTGCTTTCACCTACTGAAAAGTAGAACATATCATGACAAAACCAGAAACTTCCTTCTTCATACCTGGCCACCAGTACTAGCGATGAAGATACCGATACATCATGGTGACGCCAGGATGAACTGCCCAAACTGAGGAATGGAAATCCTGCATCAGCTCCTCACGTATGTCTGCTGGCACCCATAAGCATCCTTGGAAATGCAAGATCTCATCCTCGCCCACTGTCCATACAGGAAGAGGGTCCTCTCCTGACACACTCTCCCATAGGACTAAGCCTTCCGAGTCTGATAGCTGCCTCATCCGTACCCGATCAAGTAGCGTGGAGGTAACAGCTATAGAAGATAGAAAGGTCTGTCCCCGTCTGTCGTGCACCTCCAGATGAATCTCAGAGAATAGAGCCGTCAGTTTCCACTCACTACTAGCCTCCTGAACTACCTAAATCTGAGATCTCCTGCTCAACGCATCAGCCACGGCGTTGCCCTTTCCCGGAATATAGGCAAGCTCAAAATGAAAAGACTGAAGATACTCGACCCACCTGCGCTGCCTCAGATTCATATCCAGCTGAGTGAAGATATACTTGAGACTCTTGTGGTCAGTAAAGACCACAAAGTGCTCTCCCTGAAGATAGTGTCTCCAATAGTGTAAGGCATGAACAACAAATTCCAACTCCAGATCGTGTGTAGGGTAGTTCCTCTCATGTGGCCTTAGCTGCCGAGACCCATACGCAACGACTCCATCTCCCTGCATAAGCACATCTCCCAGCCCGATACCCGAAGCATCACAGTAAACAGTGTAGCTCTTGCCTGGATCTGGCAAGACTAGTATCAGTGCTGACATCAACCTCCCTTTCAGCTCTTGAAAGGTTGACTCATAAGAATCTGACCAGAAGAACTTCACCCCCTTCTTGGTCAGACCTGTCAAGGGTGCTGCTAAATGGGAAAAGTCCCGAATGAAGCGTCTGTAGTATCCATCCAGCCCTAGGAAGATCCATACCTCAAAAACGTTCTTCAAATGCTCCCAGGAAACTATAGATCTCACTTTCTCTGGGTCCACAGATACTCCTGCCTCTGAGATGACGTGACCCAAGAAGTGAATCTGATCCATCCAGAAGTGGCACTTCGAGAGTTTAACATAAATCTGATGCTCTCTCAGTGTACTCAGAATGATCTCAAGATGTGTGGCATGGTCATGTTGAGTGTGAGAGTACACCAAGATATCGTCCATGAAGACCACGAAGAAGGAGTCAAAGTACGGATGGAACACTCGGTTCATCAACGCCATGAAAACTGCATGTGTGTTCGTGAGACCGAACGGCATGACTGTATACTCGTATAGACCATACCTTCTCCTGAAGGCTGTCAGAGGTATATCTGATGGTCTAACGTGCAACTGATGATAACCGGACCTTAAGTCGATCTTCGAGAACACCTGGTCTCCTTGAAGCTGATCGAAAAGGTCATCAATCCTCGGCAAAGGATATCAGTTCTTGATTGTCAACTGGTTCAACTTCTGATAATCCACACAGAGCCAAAGGGTACCGTCTGCCTTCTTTGAAAACAGGACAGGCGAACCCTAAGGAGAAGTACTAGGTTGGATGAAACCCTTAGCCTGTAGCTCCTCCAACTACTTCTTGAGCTCCTGCAACTTAGGTGTTTCCATCCTATAGGGAGGAATGGACACCGGTGCCGCTCCTGGCACGAGCTCAATAGAGAAGTCTACCTCACGCTCTGGAGGCAACCCTGAAAAGTCCTCTGGAAAGACATCCCTGAAGCGATCCACCACTGGAGGAAATTCCAAATGTGGAGTCCCCTGATCATCCAGATATAGACTAGAAATCTAGGCTGTTACCCCTCCTAGCCCAAGATGTTCGAGTCCCGCCCGACTCGCCTGAACATCCCATTCGCCTCTATGAAGGAAAGATTCACCTTCTGGTGAAATGAAACTGACTCTGTGACGATAACAGTCAATGACTGCCTAGAAGGGAATCAACCAGTCCATGCCAAGAATGAAATCATAGCCTGTCATCTCTAGGACATAAAGATCCCATAAGAAGTGATACCCTGCAACCTCGAGAGGGCACTCTCTACACTAAAGTACACTAGATGTCCTCATTCCCAAAGGTGTGTCTAGTGTCAACGAGTCAGCAGAAGAAAATATGCAGAGTCCAAGGCTCTCCACAACGACAACAGAGATAAAACTATGCATAGCACAAGTATCGAAAATGGATGAAGATAAAATTGAGGCTACTAAAATCGTACCTCGAACAGTAGAAGGGTCGGGATCCTGCTCATGATAAGTCTGCTCCACAGTGAAAGACTGGCCTGCATCGCAGCCCTGCGCCCCTGACTGACCACTCTGAGATGAACCTACCTATTGGAGCTGAGGGACTGGTGGCTGACCACCACAGCCTCAACCTCTACCTTGGCCCGAACGGTCGGAAGAACTATAGTTCCCTGACTGGTGGGGCCGCTCCTGAACGAGGAGTCATGGAAGAACCCCGGTCACCAGCTGCTGTTGAGAAAACCTGGTAGAAACGCTGAAGGTGACCCATCTTGCCACAAGATCGGCACTCCACGGGGTCTCTCTGGCACTGCGGCCTGTGTGCCCTGTCCGAACACAATGATAGCATGTCACCAGGCTGCCTGATGATGCGTATAGCTTCCTCGAATCACCACGCATAGGCTCCCTACGACGCTTCTTGCTGTCATCTGAAGAGAAGCTAGATCTGGAAGCAGAACCACCCTGACTCGCAGCCCCAAAGTATCTCAGATTGCACTCCACAATCAATTCCTAGTTGACGATGGAAGTAATGGAAGTCAGCTGGAAGATGTTCACCTATGATCGGATCTCCCGCTTGAGTCCATCCTCAAACTTCCTCACCAAGAACACCCCACTCCCATACCGAAGGGGTGTAAAACTCTGCAGCTCAGTGAAACGAGAGGAATACTCCATGACAGATAGAGTACCCTGCTCTAAGCTCATGAACTCCCAGGCTCGATTGGCCCTCAGGGTCTCTGGGTAGATGTAGTCGTAGAACAGGCGCTGGAACTCCTCCCAAGTCATAGCCTATTGTTGACCCGCTTATAAGATCACGTCCCACCACCTCTTAGTGGAGTCTCGGATCATGTAGGTGGTGAGCTTGACCCGCCTCTCTGGAGGCATCTCTACATGCTCAAATATAGTCAGCATGGCTTCCATCCATGACTCTGCAGCCTGAGGTCCTCCCTCCCCTGAGAACGTGGGAGGATGCTGCTGCTGAAAGACCCGTGTCAAGTCTGCCATAGACGAGGTAGGAGGCGGTGCTCCCTGGAAGGCCTGCATCGTCCTCATGAAACCCTCCCTGAACTGCGCATCGGTGCCCGCAACTGGTACAACAACCGGTGCCAAGGCTGGCTCGGCTGGGGGATCGACAAGAAGTCCCTGATCAGCCCTGTCTGGCGTATGATCACTGCCTGACGACAGACGTACGACCAGAGGACGTCTCAGAGGCATAGCTCTGAAAGATCAAAAGAACACCTTGGATCAGGAAAACAAGGATAGAGAACACAAGAGTAAAAAATGGGAACAGGGGATGAAAAACACACAAGATTGCAAAAACACGACTACACGGTGTGTATAAAACTACACGGCGTGTCTTCTTAAACCGCTGACATGGGCATGTACTCCTACCCTACAAGTCGTTTACACTACAAACTACACGGCGTGTTGACCCCCACACACGGAATGTACTTGAAAACTATTCCCATGCCCAAGTCTCCTTACACGACTAACCCACACGGTCTGACTCAACCCGAGACTACACGGCATGTTCGAAACAAACACAGCGTGCACTAGACAAGGCTTCAGCGGTTTGTGTTGTTGATTACCCAGCCTTCTACACGGATGGACCTTACATGGTGTGCTCCAAACAAGAATGACATGCATAGGTGAAGGTGACACCGTCCTGTGTTGTTCGTGACACGGCTGGGTACCTGGGCAAGACTACATGGTGTGTTCCGAGCAAACACGGTGTGTGGAAAAGGAGGTCACGCCGGCCCGTGTTGTTCATGACACGACCGAGCACCTGGACAGAACTACACGGTGTGTTCCGAGCAAACACGGTGTGTGGAAAGGAAGGTCACCCCGGCCCGTGTTTTTCGTGACACGGCCGAGAACTTGGATAGGACTACACGGCGTGTTCCCTACGGACACGGCGTGTTCCCTACGGACACGGCGTGTTCTACCCAAGCTTCCCCAACCCGTGTTGTTAGTGACACGGCCGGGTACATGGTGTGTTCCCGAAGTTACTCCCACGACACTGTGTTCTGCCCACACGGCCAGTGACACGTCCTAAAAACTACACGACCTGTATCTAAAAATTACACGCCGTGTATTCTGGCTTTTTCTGGGCAGTAGCTCAGAAACTACGCAGAATTCCAAAAACACTAAAACAAGGGAAACAGTGCCAATTTCTGATCCTTGGGGGCCCATAACACCTCAAGAACAAAAATTCGGCATTCATTTAAGCAAGTAACAAAGCAACAGTTTTCTAACACAACAACAAAGAATCTATCAAACAACTATCACAACAACATGCATAATCTACACAAAGTCTATCACAACAGCCTGCAATCGCTAATGCACCCTAGATGGCATGGTAAAAATGCATGACATGTGATTTCTACAAGTGCCTATATGATTCATGAGATGGCATACCCTCATCTCATCGGGTTGCGACAGAAATAGAACCGAAATATCAAAACAATAATCGCACAAGCCATACGAATTACTCTAGGTGAAAACATACCAACCATAAAATCTCAAAACCAGAAAACTGCAATTAACGAGGTAGTATGGCTTTTCCCTATACACGGGTTAGCTACTCCTGAGCACAGCTTAATTCCAAGTACTTAATCCATCCTATCCCTGGATAAGGTCTCCAACAGTAAAGCAAGAGAAAATAACTCCTCTGATACTACTTTGTAACGTCCCGAGTCCGGAGCCCCTCCACTGGTGCCCCATACTCGGTTCTCCACATGACCTCAAGCACGTTTCCCCAAACGCCAGAGGCTGCCGACTAGCAGCGAGGGCCTTGGTGAGTCAATGGGGAAACTAGGCCCTCATTCGGTAAGGTATACAAGGTAAGAAACAACAATAAACAGTGGAAGCAACAACCAACATGCATAACAACAGAAACCAAATAGCGAAAGCAATGTAGATATATAGCAATGATGATAATAATGCAGCAGGTACAAGTATCTATGGAAAGCATAAAACACAACAACGTGCTAGAATACAACTGAAACTAAGTGAAAAAGAAAAAAAGAATAATCTCCTTAGCATCGCGAGCCACGGATCGGTCCCATGCTCCCCAGCTCCTGGTGCAATCAAGATCTTGAAGTAGAAGGGAACTTTCCCTTGTCTATACCTGCAGCAACATAGTCTGCTTGGGCCCAAAAGCATGGCCCAAATAGGGTGTGAGATACAATCCCAGTAGGCAATTACCCAAATATTTGTGCCTAACAGTCAATGAATACATGGCAGTACTAAAACAAGAAGTAGTAGACAGAAAAACACAAACTGCTATAATCCATAGTTCTAACAAGTATAGCACACAAGTAAGCATCCAACAACAAGAAGAAAATAGGTAACCCTCTGGGTAGCTCCCACAGTCTGACCCCTATGGTTCAACCTCAAAGTACTAGCAACCCTCTAGGAGGCACACATAGTCTCACCCCTCTGGTTCAGCTACGTAAATTAAGCAGACTCTCTGGGGAAGCACTCACCGTCAATTCCCCCTATAGTCTCGTATTGTGCTAAAGGATCTCTGGGGAAGCACTCAACGTCAATTCCCCCTATAGCCCACATCATAAATAAAAGACACTATGGAGAATACCTTCCATCAATTCTCCACTTGGTCTCGCATCATGATTAAAAGACACTCTGGAGAAGCCCTTCCGTCAATTCTCCCTTTGGTCTACTACTCTAGGTTCTCACTGTCCTGAGTAAAAAAACTTGCTCAGCATGTGTATACCGTCTAATTAAACCTCAAGAACTACCTGACTATCAACTAAGGCTCAACGGCAATAATAAAACAACAGTTCCACAATCCTATGACTAGGCATGGCAACTGGAAAAACGCCAAACAGGCAGAACAAGCATGGTAAAGAAATCTGAGCACAAAAAAAACTCTAATCACAAGAAATAACCTCTACTAAATCAATCAAGCAAAGCAGGCAAGAAATAAGGGAAAAACAGGAAACACACAATTCCCCGTTCAAGGGTATTGGTGGAATTTTCACAAAATACTCAATGACTTTCTATAAAGAGGCACAAAGCACCTACCTTGATCCTAGGAGATCGATATACATGAACCTCGATGACAGATTCCCCTTAGAACGACGTAGATCTGAGAAAATGCACAAAACGTTCATCCCACGATAACTTGAAAACAGGGAGGAATCAAGAAACAAAGCTCAAGAAGAAGGAAGAACTCACCGCTGCAATTCCAACACAACTGACCATGCTCGAATCGGAGAACGGACGACGAGGTAGGACTCCGTCGAAGATCTGGCCGTACGGTCACTCTCGGACGGTCGAAAACTGAAGAATAAGATGAATATGAGGTTTAGACGCGACCCCGGTCCATTTAATGAAAAAAAAGAAAGTACATGGCATGTACTTCGAATTTTCCGTACTCCGAAATAATCGGCCTCCACCTCAGCCTTACACACCATGTGTGTGGCCCGGACATGGCCAGCACACGGCTTCGAGCCGGGGAAGAGTACACGGTGTGTACTCAGAAAGTACACTGCGTGTACTTCTGAAATTTCCAGAAAATTAAATTTTCTCAAAAAAACTTCAGAAAAAGGAAAACGTACCTGAAAAGAAGATCTGGGTTATTACATGAGCAGCTTAGTAGTCTTGGTAAACTAGACACATACATGAATTTAAAATACATTTGAAAAATTAAAGTACACAAAGTGTTTTATTTGAGAAATCCATTATTCCCATTAGAATATCCCTACATGTTAATACAAAAACATTTCCTAGTATTGTGAGGAAAATAGAACATAATAAAGGTGTGAGATAAGATATTAAGTAGGGTAAAAATTCAATGAAATCTATTATAAATTAAAAAGAATGATCAATACAACATGTTGAATAATTTAAATAAAATCCATTTAAAAAATAACATGAACATAATATGGAAGGAATAAATGAGGATCAAAGAAAGCCATATAAATAATAATATGAGATTAAAACTTATACATATATATTATAACTAATAAAATAATCACATGGACTTCAATAAATGATCTCATAATGAAGGAATTCATCATGTTGGATATCATAAACATACTCTAAAAACCTTTTAGAAGATAGTTTAAATCAATGGGTAAACCCAAATCCAAATTGGCCAACCGATTTTTCTCATCAAACATATTGATGGATCGAGGGGCTAAGTAATTCTAGGACCCACCCATAAATTAATATATACAATTCATTCCTCATATGAAATTGGTTAATCCTAATCATCAAAAAAATTCATATTGAGAAACAAACATACAAAATGTTAATACTTACCCCAATCAATAAACATAATCATATACCATGAAGAGTAATATGGTGAGAGGTACATCCTTTTTTAAACTGGTCATAAACCACTAAAATAAATAATAAGGATGATATCATTATAAAATATCCCTACAGGATCATAAGTAAAATAATGTAGTGATTTTGTTGATGATTAAAAATACCATAAAAATTCTGTTAATTTTTCTTTGAGGGAAATAACCTTTTCACATGGGTTTTTTTTAATAAAAATTGAAAAAATATGTTAAAAATATTTTTAATTGAATATATCCTTTAAAATTTTTTAAAATAATATTTAAAACATTGAATGGTCATGATGGAAGAAAACTATATTCATGTTGTACACGTTAAAACAATGAATCATTTCTCATTTTTGGTAAAATTTAAATAGACATTGTTTGGGAAATGACATGAAGATTCATTTTAAAAAAATTATAAAAAATTAAAATATGGGTAAAAATGCCTTTATAAAATAATTTTGAGAATTTATATTACATTTCCAAAATAAATGGTTTTGGAAAAGAAATGATTTTTCACTAAAGAGAGAAATAAAGTCGAATTTTATTAAAAATATTTTCCCAATAATTTTAAGCACCAAAGAGTGAGAAAATGGTAATATTAAATAAAAATTTAATGAAAAAAAATTATAAAAAATATATTAGATTTATAATACAAATAAAAATTAATTTTACCAAGTGAGACTTAAACAAAAACATTCACGAATAATGATCAGATTGTCAAATAAACCATTACCAGTTTGGTTACATTTAAATCACAGGCCCCATGAATGAAATGAAATCAAATTAAAATTTTAATATATAAATATGGGAAGTATATACACCATAGAAAGTAATAATAGATAAATATGGACTATGTCTCACGAAAGTAAAAGTGATACGAGAAACCCTTTGCTCATGTTTAACTTCCTTCATATGTGTTCAAAACTAATGTTTAATAAATATTTGTTTATTATACATATTTAATAAAACCATATCAATATATATCATACCATATGTTATTTACTAATAGTCTTTTATAACTAATTTAATACAAATTCTTCATTAAAATCACTATTTGAGGTGAAAATTGCTTCGTTTTTCATATATGTTTTGGTTTAGTGATTTTAGTCATTTTAAATTGATCATGGTTACACAGTATAAATAAATTAATCATGATATATTTATCACATATATTCATTAAATATGTATTTATAATAATCTTTAAATTTTATATAATGAAAACGGATTACACCGTTCATGGAGACGGTATGTCATACGTACGCATGAATGCTATTTCCATTTTCTCGATTAATGGAAAAAAAGAAAAATAAATATTAACTAAACTTTATAAAATAATTATTATGTTATATATATAATTAATATAAAATAAATACATCCTTATTACCATCCTTGTAAAAATAAAATGAGAACCATTTCACATCACTACCTGGAGGCAGCAGTCAACACGTATACACGAGCAATATTATTATTTTCCAATGGATTGTAAGGTAATAATATAAATGTTATATTATATTTTCAGAATACTTTTAGATCATAAATATTTCATATATTTATTAAATATATCCATTATACCTTCCATGTAAAGCATAATTGAAAAAGTAATCACATTATTTCGTGAGGCGGTAGTCCACCGTACACATGAGGGACGTTATCGCACCCCCCACAAAATGGAAGGTAGGAAGGTATATATGATATCATAATTATATAAGTATAATAATTTAATAATTTTTATAGACATATTTTAAATAAATAATTACATAAATTCCTAAAATATGGTGATGGAAAATGAATTACACCAATTCACGAGGCAATAGGCCGCTGTACACACGATTAATGGTTTAATTTTCTATTTCATAGGAGTGGAGATGAATATATGTTATAAAATTTACATAATAACATTATAGTATATGGAATATAATGGTTTTATTACATTATCATGATTAAATAATATTTTAATGAGGTTTAAGAAGAAATAAAACAAATACACATGTTAATAATTTTACCTCTTCTTTGGAGAACTCTTTTAGGTTCATACCAAATCATTCCTTGATTGGATTTATGATAAAAAGTTTACCTATATGATGTTTTAGAGGATTAAAGAACTTATTTTGGTAGTTATTTTAGAAAAATGGCTTTTAAATTTTGAATAGAAGAGGAGAGGGAGTGACCTTTTACAAGTGGGGGAGATGATACACTTGGTATTTTTGGAAAGAAAAAGTGGTAACCACATTGTTTTAATGAGAATAAATTAAAATGGGCCATTATATAATATTACCAGTAAATAGATACAAATATTTCTATAAAATGGGTCTTCTTACAATTTCTAGGCCATTTGTAAACCTTATCTTCTTATTTTAACACCCGGTAAACCCATTATTATCATAACTACGATAATTAATATTTAATGTTTTCACTATTAATTATTTTAACAAATTATGTTAACCTTATTAGATAATATAAATTATTATGATTCAAAATATTGTATCAATTTTTTAAAATAAAATTTCAATTTTTTTATAATTAAATTTAAATTTAAACCCGCAGGTGCGTCGAAAAAATGAGTTTTTTGATTAAAAACATTCTAAATTTTAAAATGTTATAATATCACAATTCAATATGAAATTGACTCCGATGAACTAAATTAGTTAATTTTTAATATAATTGAAATAATTTTTCCTTAAATCCAATTTTAAATATAATTTATCTTGAAAATAATTTAGCACAAAATATGTTTTTTGATAAAAATCATTATTTTCACTATTCATTAAAAAAAATATTTTTAGAAAAATTAAAAAAATTTAACACAAAGATAATTATTACATGCAGATTTCAAAATAAAGTTTTTTTCAAATAATATTTCTTAAATTTTTATAAATTAATTTTAAAATAAGTGTGAAAAGCGCAACAAAACACCCTTTTAAAACAATACTATTTTTTAGAAAAAAAATCATTCAAATGATTCATATTTTATTTCAAATTAATATATTTAAATTTATTTTATTTTATACATGTGTAAACCATATAGTTTTTAAAAATTTAGTTGTTAATATTTATACCCTCCAACTTAATGGCTAGGTTATAATTTTCATATTTATATAATAATATTTTATCCGAGTATCACATTTCGTTCAAGCCTAGTGTTTCATGCATTCCAAGATATCATAAAGATTGAATTTATTTAAAAATAAACATATCATAAATCCTTTGGGTGTTTCATTCTCTTTTATTCTTGGTGTTTTGTTTCGTATACACCATTGAATATTATATTAATCTTTTTAAAATTTTGGGGTGTTCCAACAGAAGTACCCACATCCATTCTTAATTGAACATATGAGTTGATATTTCAAGGATGAAATTTCTAAAGTGAAAGGAATATAAAGACCTTGATTTTTAATATCAAAATTTCATTCTTAATATATGCATGTCATATTTATTTATATGTTATAGTAAAAAAAATATATACATGTAATAAAACAAACAATACTCTATTTCATCAATATAGAATGTTAAATATGAGTAATATACTCTCCCCATAAAATTAAAAATATTACAATGGGATAAAAAAATCAACATAAATGGAATTTAAAAATCCATAAGTTCATGGTCACTTATAAATATGTCACCCATAAGAAATACTACCAATAGACAACAAAAATTTAAAAATATGATTGGAATTTTAAAAAATATATAGTAAAATTTTAGAGAAATCTATGTGACTAATTAATAAAGTAAATAATTTTTTATAGGAATTATAAAAAAATATAATCATTGTAATAGTTATATGACCATTGAAATAATAACCCTCTTATTGTAATTATAACTAGTTGTTAGAATAACAACTTGACCATTTGAATAGTACAATGACTTATAAATGATATTTTCTATAAATAATGTAATTAAATATAAATATTATAATTCTAAAAAATAAATATTCAATTTTAAAAACTTATATAATGTATAATTGTATAAACTTTAAAAAGTTTATTTTTACTTATTTTATAATAATGTTAATTTTTATATTAATCTTTTATTATGAAAATTACCTATGTTTGAAAATTATTTTTATAAATTTAATTTCAATTTTGGAATTATATTTTAGAAATGACCCTAGAGTGATTTTTTTTACCTTTATAGAAAAATCAATTTTTAGGCGAATAGTAAAAGTTTATCTTTTCAAATACCATATATTTGATGACATAATATAAATTTAATAGTGACCAAATAAATTATAAAATGGGTTTATCATCCAAAAATGAATATAATAAGATAAATAATGTATTTTAAAATAATCAATTCAATTTCCAATCCTAAAAATTAATTTACAAACTCTGAAAAGACAAATTATTATATTAATATATTTTTTCATTTTTTCTTCATTTGTTTTGAATAAAATAATAAATTTTAGATGGAAGGAATTAAATGTAATAAAATTATGTTTTTCAATTACATACTATAGTTAGTATAATAAATATCAGTATTGAAATTCTTACTCTAGGAATAATTTTTTATTAATTATTTTAACCTAAAAGAACCCTCCCCTTCAAGTATAAATACCCACCTCACACCCCTATGGAAAATCACATTCCAAATTAAATATATTAAAAAATTATACTATATTAATATATTCTAATCTTATATAGATACATACAAACATTTTGTTCTAACCTCAATCCAACCCCAAAGACCTAAGTCTCATAGAAAATGAGTAAGATTTAATGAATCGGTAACATAATCATCCTCTTTATTTCCTTCTTGTTTTTCTAATATAATAATATATTATTAATTTTCAACCTTAATAAAATATTTATTCAAAAATTATATAATACATTAATGCTATTATTCACTAGTGCAGAAAACGTTTTTTACGTCGTTTATTTTTAATTTTTTACGTCGGTTTCTAGCCGACGTTAATACGTGCGACGTTATAAATAAGGTTTTTGACGTCGGTTATTTAAAAACCGAAGTCAAAAAGCATAAAATTGCGATGTTTATCACGTCGGTTATTTTAGAACCGACGTGATAAAGGGCCTGGAGAATGGTTTATCACGTCGGTTATTTTAGAACCGACGTGATAAAAGGCCTGGAGAATGGTTTATCACGTCGGTTTTCGAAGAACCGACGTGATAAACGGCCTGGACAATGGTTTATCACGTCCGTTCTTAAACAACCGACGTGATAAACAGGGGGTGAGGGGGTTTATCACGTCGGTTCATATAGAACCGACGTGATAAACTGGGGTGAGGGTGGTTTATCACGTCCGTTCTATAAGAACCGACGTGATAAACCGGGCTGAGCGTGGTTTATCACGTCGGTTCATATAAAACCGACGCGAAAAACCGGAGGAGGGGGGTTTATCACGTCGGTTATTCTATAACCGATGTGATAAACCTTTGGGAGGGGGTTTATCACATCGGTTAGTCAATAACCGACTTGATAAACCCTTGTCCAGGCCGTTTAGCACGTCCGTTATTCAATAACCGACGTGCTAAACCATTCTCCAGGCCCTTTATCATGTCAGTTATTAAATAACCGATGTGATAAACCATTTTCCAGGCCTTTTATCATGTCGGTTATTATATAACCGACGTGATAAACCATTTTCCAGGCCTTTTATCACGTCGGTTATTAAATAACCGACGTGATAAACTATTTTACAGGCATTTTATCACGTCGGTTATTAAATAACCGACGTGATAAACCCAATTTTTTTTAAACAGAATGCAGTGATCTTCTCTCCACCAGAATCAACCAGAAAATAAATCAAGAAATCATACCACAAAAACAGAAGTACATAAAAAATAAGCATGTAAATAGATAACATATAAAACTTACCCACTAGACAGCATCCACCCTCATTTATACCCCATGGACAGCCCTCCCCCACCCCGTTGGAGCCCTCACCCTCATGTATACCCCCTGGACAGCCCTCCCCCACCCCGTTGGAGCCCTCACCCTCATGTATACCACCTGGACAGCCCTCCCCCACCCCATTGGAGCTCCCACCCTCATGTATACCCCTTGGACAACCCTCCCCCACCCCATTGGAGCCCCCACCACACTCCTGGACTGCCCCCCCGACCCCCGGACACCCCCAAACACCCCTTGACAACCCCTACCCGCCTGAACAGCACCTCCTCACCCCCTCACCCCACTTGACAGCCCCCACCACACCCCTGGACAACCCCCCACCCCTGGACAGCACTCCTACACCCCTGGACCGGCTTCCCACACCCCTGGACATCCCTGCCACCCCCAAGACTGTCCCCCCACCCCACCGGACAGCCCTCCCAGACCGCTGGACACCCCCAACCCCACTAAACACACCCCCACACCCTGGGAACCCCTCCCCCACAGACCCAAATCTATACCAGAAGAACCATCAAAAGTAGACCAAAACAAGAAGTAGAGAAAAATTAAACATTCACTTATATAACATTCAAAACTTACACTGTCAACTTCAAAAAAAAAACTAAATCAAACCTAAACAACTACCAAATAGACAATTAAAACGACAATATTCAAAATTACATTTTACATTACAAACAACTAAAATTCAATCAAACCTCTAAAATAATTTGACCACTCCACTTGTACGTGTTTGATGTCTTCAGCAGTATAGGGTTGAGGGTCATCAAAAAGCTACAAATGAAAAAGAAGATAGTTAACGTGTATAATGAATAAATCAAATTGAAATATGATGGCAAAGTTTAAGAGGAAATCGTACCAGGTCAAAATTCACAACTGTCCCAGTTGTTATTATTTCATACATAAATCTTAACATATAATATCCGCATTCGATGAGGCCTTGTTGTTCATGACAATTCTGTTTTGAATGAGTGTAAATTCAATATATTATTTTTATGTAATAAATCAAAAAGTACAAATTATAAATGGAAATTTACCTTTGCCTTTACATATTTGATCTTTGTATTTCTTTTCTTTGTGTTTTTTCAAAAGTAGGCCCATGCACTATTAGAAAATAATACGAATGGGGTAAATTTAAAATTTATTATAATATATAAAACTATTGAGAAATTGAAACTTACTTTTCCAATATATTCTTAAAACTTGCCCGCACATCACCATGAACAGAGCATATCCAATAAAGAGCTTTCTCCCTTGGGAAAAAAATCCCTAACATCCAATGATTACTGATAAAAGGAAATTTAATGTTAGTGTTTTTTTATGTTAAAAGATAATTAACTATTTGAGAGAAATGTGTTTCATACCTCCCACAAAAAGGCATCATCCAACGTTGTTGGATTATATTCTTTTCAAATCTTTCAGCAATATAAACCATTCTTTGTTCCTCAGTCAATGCACATGCTTCAGGGGAATTCAATTGCGGGTCCATGAATCCATATACTTCTGTCAGTTCATTCCTCTCACAAATTTTATAAAGATACCTAATACAAAACATATATAAGTATACATTTTTAATAAATATAACGCAGGGAAAAGGTGTTAAGACTTACATGGAAAAAATTTGCACCACGTTGATGCCCAACTTATCTCCAGTAACAAGCTCCATGATATCAGATTTTGTAATCCCCACACTTATTTCACGTCCACAAACATGAGATTCCATTGGAAACTCATAAAAACTCAACAAAAAATGTGAATATCTTGACAATCTGTCAAGACCACTGGAATATGTATCTGATGTCATAGCCTGTTGTCTTTGTTGTTGTCTATACAGTATTTCTTTACCTTTGAAGTATTCCTGTGAAAAAAAATTGAGAATTATAGTAGTTTTCAAATGATAAAACAACTTTAATAAAAAAATAAAATAAAAGATATAACATTCATACCTCTATGGTAATGAGTCGAAGAAGTCTGGATGGCCAAACTAAAAAATGGCCGATACTCTGTCCAACTGTCGCCACCTCATCTGTAGGTATTGGTACCCTAGCTAATCTATCTATAATATCCTATACAGTGACCCTCTGATTCTCTACCTCTAATTGTTGATGATGAACTGTATCTCCTATACAATATACCAACCCGTATGCTACTATATGATGTTGAGAATCATAAACATACAACTCGCAATATGTCGGAAGCTGCGGCGGAGGCGTAGGATAAAAAATGGGGTCCGCAGGCTGAGGTGGGGGAGTGGGAGCTACTGGCGGAGGTGGAGGATAAATAATGGGGTCTGCAAGGGGAGGTGGAGGAGTGGGAGCTGCAGTCTGAAATTGTCTTTGCATTTCTGCAAACATAGACTGCACCGAATCTCTAATCTTGTCTTCCATCGTCGCATTAATATTTTGAACTTCAGCCTCCAAGGATTCTATTTTTTTATAAACCACCTCAATGTTAGAAGTTTAAGAATGTGGAAACACTTTTCTTACCGATACACCTGTCGGATATCCTCTTACACGACCAGGATATTCGGGCCTTCCCAATGCTGCAAATAAAATATCCTCCCTCCCAGTAGCTGTAAATGTCCCCTATGAACTTTGCTCCTTAAGAGAGTCTTGTATTAATTAATTGAACATTTCTATAATGATTGAAACTTATATGAAGAAAAAAGTTAACTTTTATAAATTAAATAGATATCTTACAATCCTCTCAGCTACGATTCTCTATTCTTCCGAAAGATATTGCCCTTTTTTTACCTTCCGAACTCTCTTCTATTTTTCATGTCTAGATGGAGGGGATGGAGGGGCCACCTCTCCAGAGCTTGAAGACTCTGCTCTAAGTTGTTGAAATTTTTCCGATATCATTTTTTCTTCCAATAATGTATACCCTCCCCGAGATAAACTATGAGGGTATACATTTTTATATTGGATCTCCTGATGAGCTTTCCTTGTTTGCTATAATTTAAGAATAAGAAATCATTAACAAAACATTAATAAAATCATTTATATAAGAAAGTATATAAAATTTTACATTTCCCTTACCAGAAATGACTCTTTTTTTCTACTTTCAAAAAACTGTCTCCATGTGTCTTCATCTATAAAAGGATATATACGACATGGATTGTCATGACTCCTATGACCATAAATGAAATCAGATGTGAGGGTTGATTTGAAATCCCTCCATCTCCTGGCAGCCAACGATAAGCATTTCTTCCTGACTCCTCCAGTGTCAGGAATATCAAATGTCATCTGATAAAGAAGAGGTTAAACATATTATATATACAAGAAACATTAAAAGAATGGCCAAACAATGACAAAAGATCTTACCAAAATCGTCTCCCACAACTGAGAGATAATCACTTTATCCACACCTCTCCAATCATCATACAGAATGCTTACTTTGGTCTTAGCCTGAGTTGCAACAAAACTCTTAAAATATTTGGCATTCGGACCTCTAGGAATATCATCATCATCAAACTCAACTACTATCCTCTGATCCTGCATACGGGCAAGTGATAATTTTGGTAAACGTGTGCAACCACGTTTACCAACCTTTGAACTCTTTGTCGTAATAGGAGCATGTGAATGTTCATCCCCAGAGGTATGACCAGCAATATGCTCCTCCCTAGAATCATGTGGTTGATCATCTGAATGATCTGTCATTATCCTTCAAATCAAAAAAACAAACGTCAGTTCATAAATATACAAATTCAAATATTTTAATACTACTGTAATCAGAAAATAGAAAAGTGTACTAGGTTACATAATAGTAAACATTGGTAATATGGTAAGCATGTTAAACAATGGTAAAGATGGCAAAGATGGTCAAGATGGTCAAGATGGTCAAGATGGTAAAAAATGGAAAAAATGGTAAACCTGGTAAACATTGTAAACATGGTAAAGTAATTGTCAGTGAACAAATATACAAATTCAAATATTTTAATACTACTGTAATCAGAAAATAGAAAAGTGTACTAAGTTACATAATAGTAAACATTGGTAATATGGTAAGCATGTTAAACAATGGTAAAGATGGAAAAGATGGTCAAGATGGTCAAGATGGTAAAAATGGTAAAAATGGTAAACCTGGTAAACATTGTAAACATGGTAAAGTAATTTTCAGTGAACAAAAATAAGCATTTTAAAATTCATGTAATGGTTATAAACATGATAAAGTAAACTAAACAAACTTAAAACAAACAATAACATATACTTATTTTATTTTAAAACATGTTTTAATAAATAAAAAACTTACAATATCTAACATTTATGGAAAAAATAAATGTAAACAAGAAATAAACATATGTTACCTGTAATTTTAGGAATGTACAAATGGATTGTTTTCCCAAATTCCTTCGTCGTGATCGTTCCTTATGGAACAAACTATGTCTTCAACATGATCGTCATTATGTTTTGTTAATATTTCCATTGAAGTAGGGATCTCACATAAATCAGCATATTCATCAAGTTCATCCTCACCAACATATTGTTTTTTACCTTGTAAAACAACAGCCCACTGCATATCTGATTGATCTACTACATAAAAAATTTGTTTTGCATGTGTTGCCATTATAAAAGAATCAGCTGTGTCTTCCAATCTATTCAGATTAACAAGTGTCATTCCAAATTCATCGTGTCTGACACTGTTGTTACCGTTAAACCATTTACAGTTAAAAACAGGAACTTTAATTTTAAAGTAATCAACCTCCCATATGTCTTCAATCACTCCATAATATGCATTTGATGAAGAAATTGGGTTTTTGTCCTTAGCACTCGAAAAATGCATTGCTTTTGCAAACACCAATACACCAATATTATGAACTGCACTTCTGTTGTCCTGATCTTTTATATGAAATGTATAACCATTAATGTCATAACCAGACCATGTTATCACATTTAAACATGGACCACCCACTATCCATTTTAATGTCTCTGATACATCTGATCTACCAAGCAAAGTCTTTTTAATCCATGACAAAAAAGTTCTGTTGTGCTCATTCAAAATCCACATTTCTTTCTTCTTTGGATGACATTGTTTCAACTCATTAATATGAAATGTGATATATGGTTGAGCATCAGCTATGTTCTTCAAGATGTATGATTCTAACTTCTTCATCTGTTCAGCTGACAATGATTTTACTTTCAAGCCGCGAATCCCCTTTCCCTCATTATTAACTCGTTCATGGCGAGATGGAGGCAAACCTATGTGTTGTGCCGCAGCCAAGTAGCTCGTACAAAACTCTGCTACCTCCTCAGAAATATACTTTTCAATAATGGAGGCTTCAGTTCGATATAGATTTTTAACATACCCCTTTAATATTTTCATATACCTTTCAAAAGGATACATCCAACGAAGATATACAGGTCCACAAAGCTTTATTTCTCGAACCAGATGAATCATTAAATGCACCATTATATCAAAAAAAGTTGGAGGAAAATACATTTCCAATTGACAAAGTATTAAAATTGCATCCTTTTCCAAAATGTTCAAAGCATTCACATCAATCGCCTTGTTACAAATTTAATTGAAAAAATAACACAACTTCATTATAGTCTTTCTGACACGAATGGGCAATATTCCACGCAATGCAACTGGTAGAATTTGTTGCATCATGACGTGACAATCATGTGATTTCATACCTATCAACTTCAAGTCCTTCAATGAGACAAAATTTTTTACATTAGAAGAATAACCTTGAGGCACTTTGGTATCATGAAGACACTGACATAAGCTAATTTTCTCCCTCTTCGATAATGTATGACAAGCCGGGGGAAGAAATGTTCGTCTTCCTTTAGGAGTGGGAGCTAACTCCAAACGTATTCCCATTGATAGTAAGTCTAATCTTGCATTAAACCCATCTTTAGTCTTTCCTTTAATATCTAACAATGTTCCAATCAAAGAATCACAGATATTCTTCTCCACGTGCATGACATCAATATTATGTTTAACTTCATGATACCTCCAATATGGTAGCTCAAAAAAAATTGACCTTTTCTTCCAAATATGTCTATCATTACCAGATTTCTGTGTCTTTCCCAATGTCACGTCAAGATTTTTCACCCTCTCAAAATAAAGATCATGGGATAAAGGTTTTGGAGTAGTATCAAATTCTTGTGAGCCATTAAATGCCTTTTTTAGTCTTCTATAAGGGTGTTCCATAGGCAAAAACTTTCGATGACCCATGTACACTGTTTTCCTCCCATGGTGCAATTGACAATAGGACGTCTGTTGTTCGCAAATTGGACATGCTTTATGCCCTTTAACACTGTATCCAGACAAATTTCTATACACTGGGAAGTCATTTATAGTGAACAGAAGCACTGCATGCAGTTGAAAATATTCCATTTTATAAGAATCATACACCCTAATACCATCAGCCCATAACAGTTTCAAATCATCAATCAACGGTGACAAGTAAACATCAATATCATTACCGGGTTGCTTTGGACCAGAGATCATTGTACTCAACATGACATATTTGCGCTTCATACAAACTTCAGGAGAGAGGTTGTAAATTACCAATAAAACAGGCCATGAACTATGTGTGCTACTGAGTGTTCAGTGTGGATTCATTCCATCTGTGCACAACCCTAGTCTGAGATTTCTTATTTCATTTCAAAATGTAGAATACTGCGCATCAATTTTCTTCCATTGTGGACAATCAGCTGGATGACGTATTTTTCCATCACATACCCGCTCTTCAGCATGCCATCTTAACCTTTTTTCATCATGTGAATTAGCAATCAAACGTTTGAAACGATTAATTATTGGAAGATACCAAAATACCTTTGAAGGGAGCTTTGTAATCTCTACATCACCCTGTGATTTTTCTTTCACCTTATACCGTGATGTCCCACATTTTGGACACTCTGACAGAAATTCATATTCCTTCCTATATATAATGCAGTCATTCAGACAGGCATGTATTTTCTTGTATCCCAATCCCATCGGGCATAATATTTTCTTGGCTTTGTAATGTGAATATGGAAGATCGTTATCTTTTGGAAGAATGTATTTCATCAATTGTAGCAGCTCTGTAAAAATTCTGTCACTCCATCCATGCTTCGCCTTTAGGTTAATCAATCTTAACACCGCCGACAGAACTGTAAAATCTGTACAACCGGGATATAATGGTTTTTCAGCATCACCATATAGATGTGCAACTGTCGGTTCTATCTCAATTTGTTCTGCTACAATATCACGAATCATTTCTTCAATTCCATCGGAGTTACCATCTTGCGAATCATCATCATCAGTGACATTCCGTCCAATTTCACCATGCCAAATCCAAGGGCTGTAACTCGGATTAAAACCATGACATATCAGATGATCTTTTATCTCTCTACTTTTCAACTTCTTCATATTCAAACATTTCTGGCATGGACAGAAAAAAATGTCACTACTTGGAACATTTCGTTTTGCAAATTCCAAAAAGGCATCAACACCTTCCTCAAATTCATTGCTCATTCGATGTTCTGTAATCCAACTTCGACTCATTATTACCTATAACAAATATCAACAAAAAATATATATTTTTAAGATAAGACAAAACATGTTTATATGAAAAAAATCATAATTTGAATGTAAAACAATTTAAAATATAAAACAAATCTTGAAAGTAGTAGTAGTTTTCATAAGTACCCAACACCAAATAGCTATACATCGTAAGTGTCATGTTAAAAATATGAATATAGACCATTTGTTTTATGTTTAATAATATTGTCATATTATCTGATCATTCTGATTATATATTAGAATTACTATATCCTTTTGATCCGATATATAATCTAAGGACATTAATATTTCTTTAGAAAAAGTAATGTTAATATCATGGTAATGTAAAAAAAAGTATATGTCGAACTATATATATGTAATACCAATAAAAAAATGCATATGTGTTTGGCCTGGGTTTCACACATAAAACAACTCATCTCATAGATTAAATTTTTGAATCATCCTACATAATACTTATTTTTATAACTTAGGGAATGAAAATAATAAAAGTTTGGATTTATGATACTCATTATGGGTAAACATGATATATATAAATATAATATCTAATCTCATAAAAAGATATCCATGGGGGTATAAGAGCATACACAAAGCACATGATCAAAAAGATAAGTGAAACAGTTCTATATAATCATAGATCATAAAACCTGAGTCCAAGTATAACAATTTTAGCATAACATAAGACATGATTTATATGATAGTGGGAACATGATTTAAAAAACCTTATTCACAAGATCACAACATTGGTATGTGGAATAATATAAGAGTGTGGCACAAACATAATCATATAAGTCATAACATATGTCAAGGGAAAACATAGTTTCATTCACCTCATATTGGGATATGTTAATCAGATTTCCTATAATTTATTATAATATTTCTTACCAGGCACTTCACATAACACATTGGACATGGTATAACCATCTGTATCCCATATTGATCTATGATATATAATGCATTGTCAAATGCATTAGAAGGATATTATGGACCCAAATTTCACATAATGACTAACCATATATATGGGTGAATCGTGATCATAAAATCATTTATAACACTTTCGTAGATCAATTAACTAACAAAAATGAAATGGGGGTCATAATTGTTTTTACAAAACATAATAATTATTAATACATAAAAATGTGTTTGGATGGTAAGATAAGATAATATACCTAATTCAATCTAATTATCATTAAATTATTTCTACCTAGATAGAAAAGACCTTTATAAAAAATATAATTTAACTTGAGAATGAAAAGAAAGTACCCTTTACCTTTTTTATAATGAAAAATCTGAAAAGGATGATAATAATATTTAGGTATTATAATTTTTTTATGAATTATTAATAATAAAAGAAATCAACTCACTTGGTTTTTTTGAAAATCGGACATACCATCGTATTCAAGAAATCAGATACACTTTGCATGAAAAGGTCCATCATTTTTAGGAGATGACTGAAAGAAGAAATGTATTATCAGACTCACCATGAGTCCAGAATGAAATATTTGATTGTAATAGGTATGAATTGATATTTTTATGAATGCAGATGAAAACAGATGATGGTTTTCTGATCTAAGAGTTCTAAAAATCATAATTTTTTGAAAAAATATTATGATGTAAGAATGTTGAATGAAATTTTAAGGATAGGTATTACCGATTGTACCTGGTCCAATTTCATTCATGAAAATAATTTTCTGGACAATCATATTGAAAATATGATTTTAAGAAAATAGGTACTACCAATCTTCATCCAGAAAGACACATTCCAGCTAAGTAGGAAATAATAATGTTGCTGGAAGAATGGAACGTTACAGTACCACACATTATTTTTCAGATTTTTCTGAAGCTAATCCTCAATGTTTTAATAACCATTTGTGAGTTGAATGTTGCGAGTTGAATGAACATAATAACCATTTACAATAAAAAAAATTCCACGAGATTCAAAAACGAACGAAAATCACATCAAGAATCGAAATAAAAATGAACGAAATAAATTTATGGAAGGCTTACTTGAATGTCGCGAGTTGAGATGATAGATCCGAGAGCAGTGAAGAAGATAAACAATGAAGCCAAAATGAGTGTAATGCAGGCGATCGACGAGCCGATTAGGGTTTACCACGAGAGAGAGAGACGAGCCGGCGACTGTCAATCGAAAAAATCATAAATGACAGAACACAGGCTTTAATTTTTTTAAATGCTTTATAACGTCGGTTATATAATAACCGACGTTATAAACTATTTTTTAGCTTTTTTACGTTGGTTATCTTAAAACCGACGTAAAAAGGCTCCCGCGCTTTGGTTTTTTACGTTGGTTATTTTATAACCGACGTAACAAACGCGTAGATATAGGGTTTTTTACGTCGGTTATTTGGAAACCGACGTAAAAAACCAATGCACGGGGGGTTTTTTACGTCGGTTTCCAAATAACCGACGTAAAAAAACCCGATATCTATGCGTTTTTTACGTCGGTTATCAAATAACCGATGTAAAAAACCAAATCCCCCGGGGGTTTTTTACGTCAGTTATAAAATAACCGATGTAAAACACACTGCGCTTTGGTTTTTTACGTCGGTTACAGAATAACCGATGTAAAAAAACCCCCGCACATTGGTTTTTTACGTCGGTTATTTGATAACCGACGTAAAAACCCAACAGGCGCGATTTGTAACGTCGGTTATTAAAATAACCGACGTGAAAAATCTACTCGCCGCATTGTTACGTCGGTTATATATAACCGACGTAAAAAATGGTGACGTAAAAAACGATTTCTGCACTAGTGATTATATAATAAAACTACTATAATCTAATTTTAATGTATATATTCTCTCCCCTTTTTTGAAACATCACACTAATGGTTGGATTTAAAATTGGGTAATTTTATGAAATTTTATGTTTATAGAGCCAATTTAACAAATTTCCAAATAAAAATTAATCAAAACCATGAAACCCAAATGAATACAGGATAATATAAACAAATATACCATCAAAACATTTTATGACCAATGAAAAGGTTGTAAATGAATTCCATTAATTTTAATTTATCAAGAACAAAAAAATGAATGTATTATAATTTAATATCAATTTTTTAATAAACAAAATTTTGTTATACATGAGGTTTAAATGTGATGAAAAAAAAATACACGAGGGTATGAGGACTATCGAACTCATTAATTTTCTTTTGGTGTTATCCTCTTGTATCTCTAATTCTATATGGTACTTCTAAACCCCTTCTATTTTTTATTTAAAATTCCATTCCTTTTTTCTTAGAATATTCATGTCCATATTTCCTTATGATATTTTCCTCTCCATCACCAATTACTTTTTATAAAAAACTTGTTTTACAAATATATGATTGATTATTATTGTATTATTTATTCTTCTCTCTATGATCTATGATATTGGTATACTACTATTTAGTATCTAAAATAATGTTTTACCTTTTTATTATGGGAACCTATATGTTTATTCCTAGACTAATTCTTTATGAGATTGTTATGAAACCTATTAATTTCTCATGTGTTTATTTCATGCTTACTCCTGATGTATATTTATTTTTTTATTAAGACACATTATTATGATAATATTAAGGTTTTATAGTATACCATGATTATATATGACATGAAATGACCCACTAGGATCTCACTTGGCTGATAGTGATCTGAGTGTGCCTCCTTAATCAAACCTTCATTATGATAGGGGAAAGTTATTAGCATTGAATAGGAATATCACACATTATGTGAGGTGTAGTATTAATGAATTTGTATACAACACAGATCTATGTTGGATATAAAAATAATTTAAACCTAATAAATAAAAAACTAGAATAAAAATGAATTTTGTAAATGCTAAGATTCAAAAGGGTAAAACTTGTAAATAAACTATAATGTAGAGGGTAAAAATATTAACCTAGAAAACCCAAAGGAAACTAACCTAAAATGACTTACGTGAAGGGATATCTATAAAAAAATATCTTCAAACCAGAACTTTTTTTCTAAAACAACATATGGGTACTACTAGGCTCCACCAACATTGTGTCAACCAATGTCACCGCTGAATTATCAATCATTTTTATAAGACATGACACATGCAGGAGAAACCCCCATGTATGGGTGGGTATATAAATACCCAATAGGATACCCTGAAAAATGAATGTAAATATATTGATATGATTCATCTTAGAGTCACAAAGGACAAATAACAAGTAACCCATATATTATTAAAAGCTATAGAAACCCAATACACCAAACTGATATGAACTCTACATTACCCAACCATATACAGGGAAGTCCTTGGATGAAACCCAATAATATGAAAAACCCAAGCTATAATGAAATTTCCCCTATCATAATATGTAATACGGGACTCATAAAACACCCTAATACATTACAATATATATATTTTAAATAAATTCAATCTCTTAGATAACTTGCTGTACACCAAGTGTAAATAAACCATATATAATATAAAATTATAAACTAGCCGTTAAATTAGAGGGTATGAATATGACTAGTTAAATTATTAATATTATATTTTTTAAACATGTATATAATAAATTTAATTTATATGTATTTATTATATTTAAAATAAAAACCATTAAAAAAAATATTCTATGAAAAACACTATTTTTCAAAAAGGAGGTTTCGTCACTCTTTGTGTACATAAATTAATAATAAATTTTACCACTTATAGATATTTTATTTTTAAAATATGAAATTAAATTTTGAGATCAACATTTAAAAATTTTCTTAGAGTGCGTTTTTGAGAATGTTCTGAAGATATTAATTATTGATGAATAGTAAAAATACTGGTTTTTATTAAAACTTTCTTTTAATTTAATGAAATTCAATTTTCAATTTTGATAAAAAATTAATTTAAAGGTAAAATAAGTTCAATTATATTATAATTAAAAAAATTTATGTCATTTTAATTAGTTTTATAATTAATTTTTATGTTAAAACTGTCTAAATTTATGATAACTTTGTCTTTGGAAACCCACTTTTTCATCGTGTATAATGAATAAATTTTAAATTAAAATTTCCCTATTTTGTTAATAGAATTTTTAAAAATGGATTCCATATTTGGAATCAGAATAAATAATATTATAAAATAATTTTAAATTAATTTTTTCACAATGATAAGTAATATCTGTGATAATTAATTATCGAGGTTATGGTTAAAACATATTTACTAGGGGTTAAACTAAAATGATAAGGGTCATAAGGAAATAAAAACCTAAAAATTAATATTTTATGGAAATATTTGAACCTTATATCATCCATAGTTCTATAATGAGCCATTGTTTTGGAATTTTTCATGTGAAAAATGTGGGTATCACATTTTAAAAAAGATTCCATGTGTGTCTTATAACCCACTTATAAAAGGATACCCCTATCCGATCCTATTTGGTTAAGACAAGGCCTACCCAAATATATTTATGGCATCCCTAAATAAAACCTAGAGGACTTATTTTAGTCATAAATACGATATAGTAATGATTTAGGTACAAACCTAAAGATTTATTTTCAAAGAATAAGATGTACAGACAGGTATGATAGAAATTAGACCTATGGTAAGGGTTTCCCATCTCACTTTTACTTTTAGGAGACATATTACTTATTCACCACTTATTTATTTTTTGAGGTGTATATATTTCCAATTTGATATGTTATATCATGAACTTATTTATATTCATGATATTTAATGATTCATTTGAGATTATTTATTTCATGGGGATTATGATTCAATAGTTACCAAATTGCCAAGGGTTTATTTCACAATCTCACCATTATTATGGATTCATTACGATTAAGTCTCCCTCATGGTAATTATTTTTTATTTAAATCCCAAAAATCATTCTATTTTGTTCTCCTATGTTTATTCATGGAATCTATAATTAATAGTAAACTTTTACTTTATTTGGTACTTAAAATTTTTACGATTTGTTTTTAGAAAAACTATAATGCCCCGACCCTAGTTACCCAGAGTTGGTGCATTACTTTGTAACATTGGCATGATCACAAAAGATCAAGTCTTGGAAGACCGATTAGTTTAGTAGCCTTGGAAAAACTAGATACATTCATAAATGTTACATTAAATCATAAATTGAAAATCTACAATAACAAAGTTTCCATAGTCCGCACTCACATCCTCTTATGACTATCCCTGCAGGTCATTCATAAAATACTTCTTCACATCCTGGAAAATATTAAAACATTGAAAGGGGTGAGCTCAGATGCTCAGTACGGATAACAATATAGCGGAAGCTATCATCAATAAACATAAACATTTAAGGAAATGTATAACTAAAACAAAAGCCTCTTAAACTTGAACTTCAACATAATATGGAAAAAGTAAAATGAGATAATTCCATTTAATTCTTCACATGGACATTCTACTGGTCGAATAATCACATGCAATATCAATAACCATTTTCATAATGATAGAATGCATAATGCCAGACTATCATAACCATGTAGCCAAGGCCTCGTGCCAAGACTACAAATTTGATTTTGTCAAGGCCTCGTGCCAAGACACTAGTTTGTCTCATGAGACCTACCGATTCATTGAGGAGCTATAGCGGGCTCCACCCATCACTTATTAAGTCCAATGCATTCCTCATATGAACAGGTTTAAAGATATCATAAACCATAACATAATTGTATCACATAAAACATACATAAAGGAAACATAAGATTTCCACACTTCAATCACAAGATATCAATACAACACATTGATATAATAAAAACTTTATCAAAACCATTTTCAATACCAAAATAAAAGATAAGTAAAACATGGTATTAATTTTTCTGTAAAAAAAGTTATGGCTTATAGAGGAAGCCAAAACTCAAATAATAGTCACGGCGGCAGAGAATTTGTTGTCGCTGCATACGTAAGAAAAAACATACCATTTTTAATTTAGTAAAAACTCTTCATATAAAAATATTCCTTTTGAATAAAAGTAAAAGTCAAAGGGGTTTATACACCGTATAAATGAAAGTTGTGTATAAAACCAAATATGCCTCAATGAAAGGAGATTAAGACGAAGTCCTTACAAAAATCATTTTTAAAATAAAATAGATCTATTATGTGTATTCCCTATAAGTACACATAAAGAAAGTACAAATAAAAGATAGTACATAATAATATCATGACATAATTTGAAAGTAGGATATTAACCCAAAGAATGGAAATTGGGTTAAGAAATTCCCTTACCTCATGTCCGACTTGAATCAACCGCTCTTTAACCTCATGAATAATAAACTAGAGTTAATCTCTACCTTCTTAAGAACCTTTTTCAAGTTAATTATTCCTTTTATATCACTTATTACCATGTCATGAACATTATGTAATTATTTATGTTTATAACGGTTGTTTTGTCGATCTTAGGTACTTGAGTCAAAAATAAACTTCCTATAATTACACTTTGTTCATGTGGTAATATATCCATTATATCCATAATTATATTCATGATGTATATATCATATACATCATATATATCCAGTATATACATTCATTTATAATATTACATAACATTTAGAGGTAATAAATGAAATGCACCGTTCATGGAGACGGTAAGCCGTACGTACGCATGAACGCAACATTCATTTCTATTTCGTATTTAATGGAATGAAGTTATAATTATATAAAGGTATAATATAATTACAGTATAATATAATGTATAATACCATTTACTCCATCCTTTATACATCCCACATATGGCATTAACGATTCAAATCACTTTGAGGGGGCGATAGTCCGCACTTCCTCAAATGAAAATATCGCGTTTACCCATAATGGAAACCATAAAGGTATGCCATAAATGAAAAATAAAGAAGCTTAAGTAAATCATAAACATATTATATATCATATATAAATATAGTGACATCTTAATGTCCACCTTTGAAGGTGTTATATGAGTGTTGAACAATCATCGTTTCGTGAGGCAGAAATTCACCATCCACAGAAACAGTATGTTCTTTAACCATTAGATGTAGGTGTGTGTAAGTTTAGATCTAATACATAGTATAACAACATCCTAGTATATTGAGGATACTGGTGTTGTTACAAAAGAAATTAATAAAAAGAGTTTAGGGGGTTGGAGAAGCAAAATGAAACAAAATAACACAAGAGAAGACATTACCTTAAAACGGGTAACTATTTTTGATTTGAGATCAAAGGCTTCCTTGGGAATACTTCTTCCCAAAGTGAGGCTTCTAGGAGTAAGATAGGGAAGTTGGGAGATTATTTGGGAAGAGTTTGTCCGAGCCAAAAGGCTTTGAAGGTGTGAGTAAGATGGTAGTGGTGGGGGCCTTTTATAAGAGGAGAGAAGGGCCACTCTTGGAAATATTGAAATGTTACTTTATTATGAAATGCTTTTTTCGGATTCAAAAGGTCAAAAACATATATATTTAGAGGGTAAGGTGATAAGGGTTCGAAATATACTCATCCAATAGGTTTTTGACAAGCGTAAGTCCTTTATTTTACATTATCTTTTCATTTTATTTAAATCGTTAATTAATGAGGTAATAGTTGCATCATCATTGTGTCATAAAATTTTAATTTATTTAATGTCTAAAAATTATAAAAAAACTATCATGATGTAGGATATCCTTTTAAATTTCTAATGAATATTTATAGTAAAAAATATGACGTTTATAACCCAATTTAAAAATTTTTTTAGTAAAAGAACTCATGTTTGTGACATTTTTATTTTAACATTAAATAAAATGTTTTTAATATCATTTTCCTACCAAAGTGGATCCATGGGGTCCCCAAGTTGACCCATGTATTGTATTGGTAGTCCATGAATCATCCAATATGGTTTGGACAAGTGTAAAGGTCATTTCATATTATTATATCATTGTATTTACCTTAAATTACACTAATTACCTTTAATCGCGATTAATTAAACTTAAAAGTTACTATTTACCCAAAATTATTTTAATCCCATTGAACCACATTTTACTTCTTAATGACAACCATGTATGTCGGATTTTTGAAAATCAAATCACAGAAGTGGTAATGTTTCATTTAAACGAAAAATCAGTTTTTTAACTACCACTTAGTGGTTTCACTATTCATCAAAAATTGAAGTTTTTCAGAACAATGCCAAAATTTCACCCTAAGCTATAATTGATATTCCGAATTCAAAAATTATTTCTATTTTACAAAATTCCAAAAATATACGTTGCATTAATTAATTTTATAATTAATTCCAGCTGTCACAACAAATAGCTAGTTTTTAAGAAACAATATATATCAAAATATTGACAATTTTTTATGTCCGATTTCAATGTGAAATTAATTCAAATGACCACTATTGGATAAAATGGTAAAAATATATTATAATTACATTTTAAAACCACTCAATAGTATAATTTATCACTATAAATTATTTTTATTAAAAAAGTTGTTTTTAAGTATTTTTCACTATTCATAAAAAATTGGAAGTTCTCAGAAAAATACCAAAAATTCAACATAGGCTAATTTCGATATTCCGAATCCAAAAATGAAGTCCATTTTGAAATATAAAATATATATAATTTCAAAAATTGGGTATTACTATTCATAACTGCTACTTTGATTGGTCGCGGTGTGTTAGAATCTCGAACTTGCGTACAATGCAAGCTATTGCATTATTGAAAGAGTAGCGTATTGTGGAAGCTAGGGGTGTTACATTCTCCCCTCCTTCAATAAATTGCGTCCTTTCAATTTGAAATTTTTGTTTGAAAATAAAAGGTTGAAAATATAAAATACCTTTGTGGAAAACCCACATCAAAAATAAGGTTAATAAAAATATAACTTTAAAAGAAAGAAAGATAAGTACAATGGTCACCCAAGATAGCCCATACTAGGATTATATGAAAATATGGATATGGAAGAAAAAAAACCATCATGGTTTGATGGAGAGTTGTAGAAAACATAATTAGGAGAAAGTTAACAATAAGAAAGTCACAAACTTGTGATTGGTTGAATGATCATTGAATCCACAGTTGGAAAAGTTAACCGGCAACGTTTTTGTTTTAAGTTACCTTTCATAAAGTTAAGGAATTTATTTAAAAGATTTACTAAGAATGTAAGAAAATATATTTATTTGTCATGTATACTTTCATTCTTTAATAAATTTTTAACACAAACTCATCTTTCAATCCAAATGGTAACATAACTAAAAAATATTCTATTTATCCTAATTGTATAAGGTTCTAAATATTACCACATACCATTTAGATTAGGAAAACTATTTGTAATAACCAGGGACTTCCTATAGGATAGTGGTAGGTAATAGAGGCCTGTTACAATATGGTTGTGGGTTCGATTCCTGCAGCTTTGTCCGACGTGACGGGTTATGCCCCACCCTGCAGGTTGTCCTTTTCCTAAAAATATAGTATTATAATATTCCAAAAATAATCTTCAGAAATGTTTTAACCTTAAACAATACTATCCAATGTTCATCTTAATTCATTCCATCCTTTATAGTTATCCAAAATACCTATATCCAGACTTTCTCTAAAAGGTCTCTAAATTCCAAAATCAATTGTAACATCAGATTCCCCAAACAATGTAAAGTTTCTCTTATTGTCACATACTAAAAATATGATTACCTTCATTATATTAAATCCTTAATGAAAACAACATGTACTGTAGTACAATACTTATATATATCACATTATTCTTATAACTAGAATATAATCCTTGAGTCCAAAAGCACCAATACATTAATTATTCTACTTGAATTGTAGTAACAGCATAAGATTGTCCTTGATCCCTTGGACTTTTCTGAGGTAAGTTTCCCTGACACTTAGGACATTCATTTGCATAATGCCCCATTTCCCTACAATTGTAGCATTCAACATTGATAGCCTCTTTCTTTCCCTTACAATCACGAGACTGGTGACCTTTTTCTCCACACTTATAACAAACTCCCATTCCTTTTAGGAAAGCACCGAGGTGATTCTTCCCACAATTATCACATAATGGAAAATCATTCTTTCCCTTTTTCCCTTTATCCGTCTCTTGTTCTATCGTTCTCTTCTTCTCTTTCTTTACTTTGTTATCATAAGACTTAGAGAATTCCTTTTCTGTCTTGATAGCACACGAGACAATATCTTCGTACGATGAGAAGGATTGTGATACTAAAGCTCGATGGAGAAATGGTTTTAACCCATCAAAGAAATGATCAATCTTACTTCTTGGGTTACGTATATAATCTGCAGCATACCTCGCTAACCTTGTAAATTTGGCCTCATAATTTGTGACATTCTCATCCTCCTTTTGTCTCAGACTCAGAAATTTCATTTCCATATCTGGTCGATGGTCATGTGGAAAGTATTTTTCTAAGAAAAGCTCTTTTAACTCTCTCCATTACATACTTGATACTTCTTCATCTTACTTCATGTTTTGAATCAGTGACCACCATTGATCGGCATCTCCAGTGAGGCGGTAGACTGCCATGACAACCTTCTCCATTTCGCTACTCCCCAAGGCATGAAATATTTTTTTCTAAGGAGTTTATCCATTGCTCAGCTACTAATGGATTTGTACCCCCATTAAATGTCAGTGGTTTTTGCCTCATGAAGCAGTCTAACATTGATCCACCACATTGCGGATCAGGGTGCTCCATACGAGTAAGGTTATTATTCATAACCTGAGTGAGTTGTCCCAGTATGGTAATAAGTTCATCAGCACCAGTTGTATCTCCAGATCCACAATAATTATCTTGAGCAGGAGGGAAATCCCTACATGGAGTGCGTGCATTGATACAGTTTCCATTCCTTCCACTAGGTGCCATTTTTAAACAATGGCATAAACTAGATTAGTTTATGAATCAAAATACATAATTCCATACTTGTAAAACAATTAACATAAATTGAACTATTTATGGATATAATCCATAATCGTAAAAAGAAATGTTTTCTTTGAAGAAGTATATACTCATAAACCCTTCATAATGGTATGTAAAGAAAACAAGAATTATCCTAAGCATATCCCCCGGGAGTCTCGTATCCAAGAGTGTCGCAAGGCCCATTGTCGTGCACCAGTTCTCGTTCGAGTCTAGCTCAAAGCGGTGTTTTTGGGTTTTACCCCTAGGTACATCTGTGCCAGAGCTTCCTCTACCTGCTCGTATCCATACAGGAATGTATTGCTCTAAAAACTCACAAAATCTCTATAATACCATAATTCTAGGAAGTTATTCTATACTAATCCTCAAAGTCTATCTTTGGGATATGTTCTCTAATCAGAGTTTATCTAAATCTATCTTCCAAGGTTAGTACTAAACTGCCTCTGATACCAACTGTAACGCCCCGACCCCAGTTACCCAGAGTCGGTGCATTACTTCGTAACATTGGCATGATCACAAACGATCAAGTCTCGAAAGACTGATTAGTTTAGTAGCCTTGGAAACACTAGATACATTCATAAATGTTACATTACATCATAAAGTGAAAATTTACAATAACAAAGTATCCATAGTCCACACTCACATCCTCTTCTGACTATCCCTGTAGGTCATTCATAAAATAATTCTTCACATCCTGGAAAATATTAAAACATTGAAAAGGGTGAGCTCATATGATCAGTAAGGATAACAATATAGCGGAAGCTTTCATCAATAAACATAAACATTTAAGGAAATATATAACTAAAACAAAAGCCTTTTAAACTCTAACTTCAACATAATATGGAAAAAGTAAAATGAGATAATGCCATTTAATTCTTCACATGGATATTCTACTGGTCGAATAATCACATGCAATATCAATAACCATTTTCATAATGATGGAATGCATAATGCCAGACTATCATAACCACGTAGCCAAGGCCTCGTGCCAAGACTACAAATAAGATTTTGTCAAGGCCTCGTGACAAGACACTAGTTTGTCTCATGAGACCTACCGATGCATCTAGAAGCTATAGCGGGCTCCACCTGTCACTTATTAAGTCAAATTCATTCCTTATGTGAACAGGTTTAAAGATATCATAAACCATAACATAATTGTATCACATAAAACATGCATAAAGGAAACATAAGATTTCCACACTTCAATCACAAGATATAAATACAACACATTGATATAATAAAAACTTTATCAAAAAAATTTTCAATACCAAAATAAAAGCTAAGTAAAACATGGTGTTTATTTTTCTTTAAAAAAAAGTAAAAGTCAAAGGGGTTTATACACCGTATAAATGAAAGTTGTGTATAAAACCAAATATGCCTCAATGAACGGAGATTGAGACGAAGTCCTTACAAAGATCATTTTTAAAATGAAATAGATCTATTATGTGTATTAACTATAAGTACACATAAATAAAGTACAAATACAAGATAGTAAACAATAATATCATGACATAATTTGAAAGTAGGAGATTAACCCAAAGAATGGAAATTGGGTTAAGAAATTCCCTTACCTAGTGTCCGGCTTGACTTGACCGCTCTTTAACCTCCTGAATAATAAACTAGAGGTAATCTATACCTTCTTAAGAACCTTTTTAAAGTTAATTATTCCTTTTATATCACTTATTACCATGTCATGAACATTATGTAATTATTTAAGTTTATAACGGTCGTTTTGTAGATCTTAGGTACTTGAGTCAAAAATAAACTTCTTATAATTACACTTTGTTCATGTGGTAATATATCCATTATATCCATAATTTTATTCATGATGTATATATCATATACATAATATATATCCAGTATATACATTCATTTATAATATTACATAACATTTAGAGGTAAGAAATGAAATGCACCGTTCATGGAGACGGTAAGCCGTACGTACGCATGAACGCTACTTTCATTTATATTTCGTATTTAATGGAATAAAGTTATAATTATATAAAGGTATAATATAATTCCTGTATAATATAATGTATAATACTATTTAATACATCCTTTATACATCCCACATATGGCATTAACGATTCAAATCACTTTGAGTGGGCGGTAGTCCGCACTTCCCCAAATGAAAATATCACGTTTACCCATAATGGAAACCATAAAGGTATTACATAAATGAAAAATACATAAGATTAAGTAAAACATAAACATATTATATATCATATATAAATATAGTGACATCTTAATGTCCACCTTTGAAGGTGTTATATGAGTGTTGAACAATCATCGTTTCGTGAGGCAAAAATTCACCATCCACCGAAACATTATGTTATTTAACCATTAGATGTTGGTTTGTGTAAGTGTAGCTCTAATACTTATTATAACAACATCATAGTATATTGAGGATACTAGTGTTGTTACAATAGAAATTAATAAAAAGAGTTTAGGGGGTTGGAGAAGCAAAATGAAACAAAATAACATAAGAGAAGACATTACCTTAAAACGGGTAACTCTTTTTGATTTGAGCTCAAAGGCTTCCTTGGGAATACTTATTCCCAAAGTGAGGATTATAGGAGTAAGAGAAGAAAGTTGGAAGAGTATTTGGGCAGATGTTGGCCGAGCCAAAAGGCTTTGAAGGTGTGAGTAAGGTGGTAGTGGTGGGGGCCTTTTATAAGAGGAGAGAAGGGGCACTCTTGGAAAGATTGAAATGTTACTTTATTATGAATTGCTTTTTCGGATTCTAAAGGTCCCAAACTTATATATTTCTAGGATAAGGTGATAAGGGTTTGAAATATACTCATCCAGTAGGTTTTTGAAAAGTGTAAGTCCTATATTTTACATTATCTTTTCAATTTATTTAAATCGTTAATTAATGAGGTAATCGCTGCATCATCATTGTGTCATAAAAATTTTAATTTATTTAATGTCTAAAAATTATAAATAAAATATCATGATGTAGGAAATATTTTTAGATTTCTAATGAATATTTATAGTAAAAAATATGACTTTTATAACTCCATTTAAAAATTGTTTTAGTAAAACAACTCATGTTTGTGACATTTTTATTTTAACATTAAATAAAAAGTTTTTAATGTCATTTTCCTACCAAAGTGGTTCCATGGGGTTCCCAAGTTTACCCATGTATTGTCTTGGTCGTCCATGACTCATTCAATTGGGGTAGGACAAGTGTAAAGGTCATTTCATATTATTATAACATTGTCTTTACCTTAAATTACACTAATTACCTTTAATCGCGATTAATTAAACTTAAAAGTTACTATTCACCAAAAATTATTTTAATCCCATTGAACCAAATTTTACTTCCTAATGAAAACCATGTATGTAGGATTTTTGAAAATCAAATCATAGAAGTAGTAATGTTTCATTTAAACGAAAAATCAGTTTTTTAACTACCACTTAGTGGTTTCACTATTCATCAAAAATTGAAGTTTTTCAGAACAATGCCAAAATTTCACCCTAAGATATAATTGATATTCCAAATTAAAAAATGATGTCTATTTTACAAAATTACAAACATATAAGTTTCATTAATTAATTTTATAATTAATTCCAATTGTCACAACAAATAGCATGTTTTTAAGAAATAATATATATCAAAAGATTGACAATTGTTTATGTCCAATTTCAGTGTGAAATTAATTCTAATGACCAACATTGGATAAAATGGTAAAAATATATTCTAATTACACTTTAAACAAATCAATAGTATAATTTATCACTATATATTATTTTGATTAAAAAAGTTGTTTTTAAGTATTTTTCACTATTCATAAAAAATTGGAAGTTCTCAGAAAAATACCAAAAATTCAACATAGGCTAATTTCGATATTCCGAATCCAAAAATGAAGTCCATTTTGAAATATAAAATATATATAATTTCAAAAAATGGGTATTACTATTCATAACTGCTACTTTGATTGGTCGCGGTGTGTTAGAATCTCGAACTTGCGTACAATGCAAGCTATTGCATTATTGAAAGAGAAGCGTATCGTGAAAGCTCGAGGTGTTACAAAAACCGACTTCACTTCTCCCTTCAGTCAATTTTTTTTTACTTTCATATCAATGTTTTCTTAAATGAGTTTCAAAAATGTTTTTAATATAATCCCTGTGGTTAATTAAACATATTTTTACCCATTTTTTATATTTTACAAAATGGTTTGAAAAGAATCATCTTTTCATTTTTTGTTTGAGACAATTTTAACCATTTTACAATAGTGTTAAAAGAATGATTTCTTAAACTTATATGACATGTAGGAAATTACCCACCCTTATTGAAAATCATTTTTTTAATATTCCTTTACATGTTAACATGGTTATTTTTATATAATTTTCCCTTATATTATGTATTTTTTAATGATATATTTTTCTTGAAACATGAATTTTCCCTAATAATATTTTTAATGAAATTAATATTTTATTTATATTAATAAAAAAACCCCCTCATTTTATATTATGATCCATTTGGAAATTTTTTAATTATACTATAATAATTATTTCTCAAGATTGATTATGATCAACTTGACTGGGGATGTATTATTTTTCTATTATTATTCTTATTACTCAAGATAGTTTACGATCATGTTTATAGTTTTGGAAAAGTATTAACATTTCATAAGATAGTTTTTCAATATAAATTCATATTTTTATTATGTTTCACCCCTTTATATGAGAAATTTATTGGTCTTAGTAAGTGAAAGGTGTAACCACTATATCCCCTTGATGAATTAGTAGGTGTCATGAGAGGGACTAGCTTGGGTATTTGGTTGAGGCCTTTCCCATTTAAGTTAGATTTCTTTGAAAGAGGCCATGATGGAATGGTTATGGTTTTTAGTATTATTAATTCCTGCATCATGATATTAGTTACTGATGTCCATGTTATTATTCTATTAGTTATAATATTTATGGATAAGTTTTAATCTCATGTGATTATTTATGTGGAATCATTTAATGAATATTTATTCCTACCAGGTTATTCTTCATGTTCAAGTTATTGACTAAATATCATGTGTTTTAGTTATTTAACTTTACATATTGACTATTTAGTATTTTTTCATGATATATTCCATTGTACACATACCCTTATTGAGAATTATATCTCACCCCTTTGTAATGTTTTCATTCCCTAGGATTCCAAGAAGTGTATTATGATTGATATTGAGGGATATTCTAAAAGGAATAATGATTTAATAAAATAAAATAAAATATTTTATTTTATTTTTTCAATTTTAATTTTAGATTCATATATGAATATAGTTTACCATGGCTATGGAACTATTCATTACTTCAAGATGAAATTCCTTGGGTATAGTTTCAATGTAATAAAGAAACCACCGACTCTGGGATATTAAGGCTAGGGCCTTTAAAACTCATGCCTCACTAGGTTAAACATATAAGATAGAGTATTATGAAACCCTGATAAATTACTTGTTCATTGTCAAGTGGTATATATTATATAAGGGAGTACCTAACTCCACTGATAATAGACCAACACCATGAGTATGCGGTGGAGTACTAAACTCTATCATTTGCATGAAAGAAAATCACCTTGTCGCTGAAAAGGGGGTATTAAACCCATGCTGATTTGGAGTACCCAAATCTTGAATATATGTGTGTATAAAAAATATTTTAAGACTATATAATACTTTTTCCTTATCATCTACACCTCACCAGGGGAGATCCTAAACACTTTTACACTTCAATAATCCTTCAAGAGTATAGTCAATGGCCCAAAAAAGAGATGTAAAACTAATATGAGTGTGTCACCTAGTTTATATCCTTTGATGCTTAGAAGTGTTGTACCATCATAACATACATTAAAAAAATGCTGATTATGTACTAATCATGTTCCAAAATATGAGTCTTATGAAAGGATATATAAAAACCCAAAATGATGGAAAAGTGATTGAAATGCACTATAGGGGAACAAAAAATATATAACATATGGGGAAGAATAGTCATGTATTTTCACACACATGGTGTGTATGGGATGACCTATAAAGTGATTAAGGTAGTATATATTACATGTGGGTAAAATGGAATACATGATTTAATCTAGATCACAATGAAGTAACTTTGATTCACTCCTCCACATACTATATGGTGTCTCCTGGGAAGGTTACACATCATATTGACTTAAGTAGCTCAATAATCCTGTAATATCAGCAAGTTTGATTTATGTACATCCCATGTTACACAAAAAGTGGTCCAATCCGCACATTGTGTGTTCTAGATAGAAACATGGTGGGTAATCCACAAACATTCCAATTTTATTATCATAGGGTAATATGATGTTTTAACCAAGGTTACTCAAAATTTGATCCTCAACCCCTCTAAATCCTAATCATCATTTCTTGGATGATACATGGAATTTGGCTCCCGATAACATTCCATGTGATCATGTATTCAATTAGAGAATCTTGGGGATGCATAGAATCACCCTTCTACCAGCATTCCCAATTCAACTCCGGCCTGAATCACTGCAAAAACCCTCATCATTCACAACCATTTATTTAGTAGTCATATTTTTTGTTGTCCTTAAATGATAATTTTTTTAAATGGTTATTGATGAAACCCTAATACCACCACATGCCACCCCCCCAAAAATAAATGGTTTCCATGCTTCTAATTGATCATAAATAACCTATCATTGATTCTTCACACCCCAATCTCCATTTCCATTTCAAAATATATAGACTTTATACCAAGATCCTAATCATGTTGTGATTCATTACAAGAACCATATAATCCCTTTCCATAGATAAGTCCAGTGGTGAATGAATTAATAAACATGCAGTAAAAGAGTAATAATTATATTTTATAGGATCACTAGTGTTCATATGAGGGATTTGAAAACTGTCAATTAGGTTTTTATTTTCCAAGGATGAAGAAAACAATAAAGATGTTTTAAAAATCGAAAATAAAAATGAATAAAATATAATTGGAATGGTTTGGTGAACCAGAAATTTAGAGAAAAAAATTTTCATCAAAAAATATAAATAATTGATAAAATAATTTAAATAATGATTCCCACTACATGTTTGGCTCATTTTTGGTGAATATTGTGTATACATTGGCTGTTATTGGAGATTTTTTAAACGTAATGTTCATAGGATATCTGGTTCTCTCCCCATTACTCTTCTTAATTATAGTGTTTAGAGTGGATAACTCTATATTATAGAGTTAGAGATGTTAGATAATTTTATTTATGGTTTCTAGAATATATAATATGGACTGCATAATTTTTTTTTAAATTAATTTTTAATCAAACACTCACAATGTGCAATGACAAAACCTCTATTTAAAACTATAATTAAATCACTTATAGGGTGAACCACTTATTATAGACACAACTAGGGCATCAGTTCCCCCATATGGTACTCCTTTTAAAGGAAAATTTCGTTTTCCCAGGAACCCACATGCATGGACCAAAAATATATATATTTTTTAATATATTATTAATGAGTATTCATGATGCTCAAAATTAAACAATGAGTTATTGACACATCTCAAAAATAATATTTGAAAAATTATAAAGGATCATACTAAAAAATGTGGGTTTTTTACCTCCTCCACACCTTCAAGGATTTTCACCCCCAAAATCATAACCTACTGGAATCTTTAAGTGTAATGAGCCCGCATCTTGTTATCAGGGTTCTATGAGATCATTTGAATTTTCATATGTTTCAAAAGGACGTGCATCAAAGGTATATACCATCATCAATGATTGTTTTTCCTACTGGTCTGCGATCACCACTGGGTACTCTAAGAAGGTGGAACAATATTAATTGTCCAGCTCAACCTAGTAAATGAAATGAAACATTCCATGTATGTATCTTCTTAGTAGTAGTTCATTGAAGATGTTTTACATCTAATAAAACTTCTTAGAACATACTAAGAGATAAGTAACTATTACCACCCAATATTGAAAATAGAATGGACTGATGAACCTAGGTATTGATTTCTCCTACGAAAAATATATGTAGACTACATCATGGAGAGACCATTAAGGTCACATGATATCCATCCTAAAACTCTAAAGGAATTAGACATCGGTCTATATAGGACATATAATAGCTAAAATCTATCCTCATCTTCTCGTATATTACTAAAAAATTCTCTTTTGTCACCAGAACTATCTTCAGTTCCATAAACGATATCTCTTCAATAATTTTCCAATATAGGGGTGTCCTACAAGGTCTCCCACATAGGGTCACAAAAGCCTCCATGATAATGGTAGAGTGGTAATTATTTTTTACATGAAATATACTAAAGTTAAGTGATCCTCCTATATCTAAATGAAATATAACTTCATATCCCTCATTATATCCTCAATAACCAAAATGGGTTTTATTGTATAGGAATTATTTGAATGTTGGAACACTATACTCAAATATAATTGAGACTTCGATGACTTTTAAAATAAACTAAGACTATAACATTAATTGAGAATATCAATCAAAAATGAAAATGGAGATTATATATTGAAACCAAATAATCTCCTCCATATACAAGTATACCAATCTCCCCACGTAACTTTTATCACGAATATAAAGGAAGTGGGTAATTTTTTTTGGGAACTCTATGATAAACCAAATAATATCATGAACTATAATTGATCATGTGAACCCCATAAAAATTATCTATATTACATAGAACTTGCACTCTATAATGACAAGGGGTTGGGCCAAACCTATTGGGATATATTACTCCACCTTAACTATTTTATAGAAAAAACAACAAGATATAAACTTGAAAACACTCTGCTTCATATTTGGACAAAAAAATATATACCTAAGGTATTTTTGAATATTTTTTACCCCCATATACACTACTATTAGGGAAGTATAAAAGTAACTTAAAATATCCTCATGATATGGGACTAGAACCACTATCTATCCTCATAGGCGGATGAAATTCTCCCCACTTTTAGAAAATCTATCTGGTTCATCACCTATGGATATCAAATTATACATGATATCATAATACTTTTCTCCAATTTAGGAATCCATTACAAGTTTAATATTCATAGGTTTCACTACCATGGAACTAATCTAGTTCATTTCTCATTTCTCCACTAAGGAAAACTACAATGTTGCAAGATGCTCTGATGCCTCCTCTAACATCTGATCATGAGACTTCCTACAAAGGGTATCTACCACTATATCTCCCATAACTAGAGAATAGAAAATAACAAAGTTATAGTCTGATTGGGAGTATAAACAATTCCACTACCTCAGGTTAAGGTCCCTTGGGGTGAAAATAAACCTAAGGCTCTTATTGTCTATGTAAACCCCCAACCACTCACAAAGAAAATAAGGTCTCCAAGTATTCTGGTTAACACATCCATTTATTTATCTAAATCATGGGTCATGTCATTCTATTTGTGAGGTATCGGTTGTTTAAATCTTTAAGAAATCACTACCTACCTCTACATTAACACAAAAATGATCCCATCTCTAGAGGCACCGCAAAACACCATGTTCTTAACTCCTACCTCTGAAAAACTTATAACATGATTACTAATAAATATCCACTTGAGCTCCTCAAAATCTCTCTAATACTGCTACTGTGATGCCCCAAACATGAAGGCTCAAATCAGGTGCAATAAATATATACCATACATATTGTCTTAGATACCAAGTATTGATTCACAAACAAAACTATCCCATAATTTCTTAACTTAGTGAAAATATTTCATTACATACATTCTTAATACCTTTTAGCTCAGATCATTATATAATTAAGAATATAAATATACTAATAAATACTTTATATTTCTCAACTAATGGGCATTTTTACCACTATATAAGAACTCCATAATCCATAACAAGTCTTCAACATCTCCCAAAAATTATCCATACAACATATCCAATAAGACATATAATTTTAAATACATTCCTTCATAACATGGGAAAATTTAAACATAATAAGGGTTAATCTCAAATGATTAGTAAGGTAAAACATATAACTAAGGAAATCATGGAATAAACATGACATAAATTTCATGGTAGTTATAATTAGTCATTATAATGTCATAATCAAAATAAAAAGAGAGCATATTACATCCATGATAATAAATTCAAACACACATACTAATAATTACTGTCAAATACTGATGGATTGCATAATTTCATACATAAAAACATGTTTTCAAGGATTTGTGATGAGATACTATAATGATATGAGGAGAGGTATACACTAACAATCAACCTGTTTTGTCCCATTATACTTGTTGATACATCTAGTGGTCATATAAATCCATAAACCACCCGTAAAATTATTATGTCCTATTTATTAATCATATGAAAAATATGTAAATAAATCATACTCACATTTTCCAATAATCATATTTACTATAATAATAACATATAGAACATCAATAATTTTCCTCATACCAATACAAGGGATAACGTGATCATAATATATCTTAAGAAATACAATAAAATTTTAAACAATAAATAGTTAAATTTACAATAAGCATCTACATTGGAATAAAAATACAAGAAATTAGAATAATTTTGTCCATGTAAATAAAAATTATTACATGATCATAACCCATCATGATAAATAATGTTGATGGATTAATAATACTTAGTCAATATGACAACAATTATCCATATTGTAATACTAACATATGTAATACAAATAATTTTCCACATGTCAATAAAAGGGTTAAAATTATCATAACCCATCTAGAGAAAGAAGGTGGATTCTCAAACAATATATAGTAAAATTTCAAAGAATCATCTATTTTAAAATAACAACATACTGAATGCCAATAATTTTCCCCATACTAATGAATGGTATAACACTATAACAACCCATCCAAAGACAAAGGTTGATGATTAAAAAATATACAGTCAGCTTTCCAAAAATCATATATATTGGAATAATAACTTATGAATCATCAATAATTATCCCCATGAAAATAAATGATATAACATGATTATAACCCATTTAAAGGAATAAGGTGGATGGTTAAACATTAGATAATCAACTTCCTAAGTTATCAATAAGGATATTTATTAGAATAACAAATTTATGGATTTTCATTACTTCCCTAATCAATAAATAATATATATTTATATCTAATAATCCCTCAAGATACAAATATATATAGTAGTGGTATATTATTAAAATCAATGCTTGAATTACATGATCATAATCTCCTGGAACAAGGTTGATGGTTAAAAAAGAACATAACATAAGAAGTGAGAAATATTTACAATAGGTTTATATGGTAAGAATTTATATCCTTAGAAAAAAATGATTAAATACCACATTATACAATTAAAGGGAATAAATTAACCAACTGATATGAAATAATTCCAAGATAATGATCAAAACTCAGTGAATAAATTTCAAATTACCAAAAATCCTTATTACTGGGGAAACAACTGATATAATAGAAATTTTTATAATGAAACATAATTTTAATTTTAAATATCACGAAATACAAGGAGTGTGTTAAAAATAAATACATGTGTAGTAAATACACTCTAAAAACGAAATCATGGTTCATAACATAAATATATCTCAAGGAATTAATGTTTCAGACAAAGAACCCTTACGACTTGTGTAACATTTTTATCAAAACACATTGAAATAGATAGATTATAATTGAAAATTAAATAACATTATTAAATAATAAATCATGATATGAGAACTCAAATAGGTAGTGTATACATGATATTAATGAAATTAGGTACATAATACCAAAATGTCTAAAAGAGAGGAATTTGAGATGAAAACCCTTACCTTGTTACATATTCATTCTACACATTCTCCTTAATTCATGAATGAAAAAAATATTTTTATAAGATACCTTCTTAGAAATATTAAAAATATTAATTTAATTTAATATAAACAATTTATTATCAAATTATATTTATTTATTATATAGTGTTTTATTATGATTGTGTGAAAATGGAATCGATGTCTGATTATTTTATAAAAATTTTCCATAAAATATGAAATTTTAATAATAAGATAAATAGTCAACATAACAATTACAAAAAAAAATTAATTTAATATTTACTTATAATTAAATTAGTATTTATGTTCCTTAGTAAATGATTAAAGGTTTTTTTATTCAAGTGGGTTGTTAAACTATCCTAAACATGAACACATTATATTTAGATCATTGAGTATGGTTAAGTATGTTTATAATATCATTATAACCAAATAATAATAATAATATTTAGATATTTTTATATATTTGAATCATATTTTATGTTTTTTATACTGAAATAAAATCATGATCATACATGAAACATGTTACTTCATGGAGGTGATAGGCTGCACAACACATGGATAATGTCATATTATTTTTATAAGTTGATGAAGATGAATAAATAGAGTTTATTATGTTAATATAAAAACACTTTAGTATAATAATTATATTTAGGTTAAAATATTACTACGATAAGGATTAGTTTTGAAAATAAAAATTAAAAAGAAAATGTAATGGATTACTTAATACTCACTTTGGGGATTTTATGTTTCTCAAAAAATTTATATTGGAAATGATGGGATTAGGATAAATAATTAAGATTAGAGGATTATTAACATGAGTTAAAATTATAGGATTATAAAAATGGTAGAGTTTAAGGAATAAATTACAAGTAATGGCTCTCACATGAATGATTAAAAGTATCCCCTTTTATAAGTGATGAAAACCCAACTTTTGAGAACACCCTTAAATTTTCAATGACGTAATTACACTATTAAAGGGTAAAAGATTCAAAATGTTATAAATAATGATTTTTATGTTATAATGGTTCAATAAATTCTCAACCAAATATTTACACACATGTTTTAAATAGGTTTGAAGTCATTATTTCTTAGGTTTTTACCTTTACCTATTTTTTACATTGGTAACTATTTTTTATCATAGTGATTTTTGTTTTAGTAAAAATAAAAAAAATATTTACAAATTTTTGGGTTATAAACCTAAATTTAATATTCATTTAATATAACTAAATTTTAAAATAAATTAATATTAATATTTTATATTAATACAATCTCTATATAGAAAAATATTATTTTTATAGAAAAAACTTTTTTTTACCCATTATGTGTTCTTAATATTATTTATAATTGGTTACCAATTAAATGTTTTTAAATACCATTATATATTTTTTTAACAATAATATTGGAGTCATAATTTAAAATAGGTAAATTTAAATGAGTAGATAAAAATTATTTAATTTTAATAAAAAAGTTCTTTGAAAATAACAGTTTTACCATTATCAGGGTCATTAAATTTAATCTTAGTAATCATACTTTAATTCGAAAAATTAAAATTAACCTATGACATAACATGATTATAATGATATTAAATGTTAAATACATTAAGATATTTTTAATTTCTTTGAGTAATAAAAAGTAACTTTTAATATAAGATAAAAAACAATTTTTTAGTATAAAATATTACTTATGTTTCCTAAACAATATACAGAGGTTTTATATAAAAAAGTGCAACATTAAAGGAATTATTTTACATAAAAATAAATACATATCCTAGAAAAGGCTTATAAAAAATTTAATTCATCATCATTATTATTATGTTATAAATCTAATTTTTTTTAGCGAAATCGGTATTTTTTCAGTTTTCACCTAGAATGCATTTGTTTCAGAAAAGTGAAAAAAATTAATCTAAAGGTAATATTTTTTATTCTAAATAAAAATTATATTAATTTTATTAAATTAAAAATATAATATTTTTAAATTAAAATTTTGAATAAAATCATAAAATATAATGAAAAATTGTTTTTTTGAAAATAATATTTTCAAAAATTAACGATTATTATTCTTGATTCATATAATTAACCCACATTATTGGTGGTAAAAAGTTATTAATATCAAACATAATATATCATTATTAATCATATTTTCCTTGAAAAGGAAATTAATACAGTATAAACAAGTTATTTTTTAGAAAAATTATTTTCTAAACAATAAATTATCTTATTATTCATTATAGGTAAACAAATTGAATTTCAATCATATTAAAAGTTTTATTTATTTATTTATATATATATATATTTTATAAATAGGTTACTAATATAAATTCCTTATAATTAAATGGATAGTTTTAAATATTTATACATTACTATTTATATTTTATCTAAATATAGTGTAGTTTCGTTTATGTTCAACACTACATGTGGTGAAAGATATCAAACACTTTTGGCTCATTAAAATGAATTAATATTTTAAAATGGGGTTAAATTATTCCCAATTGAACATTTTTCCCTCAAATTTTAATCATAAGATTAGTATAATTTCTACAGGGAATTTATAATTAATCATACAGTGCTAGATGATTATGTGTTTAATTAGGATGTGGAATGCAGTTTACCAATATGAAAAATTATTATAATTGTGTCATAAATAGAGATAAACCATTTATAATTTGACATAGAATTATATTAAGGGAATACTATATAGATACATAATAAATAACGTCCTATAAACCTTAATAGATATTTATATGATCATCATATCAGTATGAGATTCTATTTATAACAAAAAATCTATTTGATTATAATGACCCAAAGTTTTATTAATGAAAATTACTATTGATCTAATTAAATGTATTATTATGTAAAATGGTTATATAACATATGAACTTATTTTGTTTTATGATTTTTGATTTCAAAATACCATTATGAATTGTTACCATTGCTAATATTGGTATTGAACAGTGATCACATGATTAGTATAAATATAGGGTTTTAAAAAATCCATTTTACTCAGACAAAGGAAGTGATGGCCTCATCCAGTAGAATTGCTCCAAACGAAGCCCATTTGTCAGATCTTGTAAAAGAGTTTGATTCATTTGGCTTCTCTCTTGACCAATCCCAAGCCGAGGTTCAACATGTTAAGCTTGAACGGAACCGCCTATGGGAGAAGTGAAAGTTGATAGAGATTACAACCCGAGCGGTGTTATCTGAGCCACCCCAAGAGTCTATCACCATATCACACATTACCCTCAGGTAATATATGGTTGTTATAAGTGGTTATGTAAAAAGACTTTAGAACTATTATTATTTTCATTATTTTTGTATAGAATAAAGAATATACATTCATTTTATTATTGTTACTTTGTAAATAGTTTTTAAATCACAAATAGTATTTTTAGTTGATATTCAATTAAGAAATATATTTTGATGAATTAATGGATTTTTGAGTTAAATAATATTTTAATAAAATATTATTACTAAATTACTTTTTATTAAAAATAAATGATCATATAATTTTTATGAATACAATTGTAATTTTTATTATGTTTTGAAAGCTATTTTTGACAAAACCCATCAATTTTTGATAAATGTTGGTTTTTATTTTAAAAGTAAAAATTTACATATTAATAAAATTATTTAGATAAAATTAATATTATTTTTTGAATCAGGACTTCGAAATTATCCAACGGTGAATTTTTCATTATTTTCTAAGATAATTGAATTTTTGGGTAAAAAAATACCATTTTAATATATAATTTGATTTATGGCATCATATTGACCCAATAGTGATGTAATAAAATACTATAAATTGTATTTAAGGCCAATATATGTTTTAACTTTAAAATAATGTGATTTTATATTTATGTGGATAATTTTATGGTGCCTTAGTGGACCCTCCAAAACTTATAATACATTTTAACTTATAAAATGATTTCCTTGAAAGTGTGAATCACCTCCACATAATCAAGCCAAATATTTTAATATGTCTTGCAATTGAACTTATAAAATAATATTTTCAACTCCCATTTGTTAAAAACTATTATTAAAACCATGGTTTGGTTTGTGGTTTTGATTATTTTAATGTGTGGTGCCCAAACCCTAAATAATAAAGAATTCCATCTCTTTTCCCATATAAACCCACCCAAGCTCCCACTTCCTCTTCACTTAAATCCTTCAGAGCTCGACCCAACCATACCCTCCTCTCTCTATAATCTTCCCAAGGTGCCCCAAGATCCCAATAAGCCTCTCTCAATCCCCTCTAAAGCCTTTGGTATCACACTTCCAAGTAAGGGATTTCTTCCTTTCTCATTTCTGTCCAAATTTCATTATGTTGTTATACCCTTTTATTTTCAATTAAAAATATTTGGGTATGAATTATAACCTCACCAATACTTCCCTATTTATATTTTAAGGACACGATACCCCTTTATCCCTCATTAATGCCTCCTAAGTACACACGTTACCATGCCAAAATTCTGTAAGGTATTTCTTCCTTTCTCATTTTTGTCCCAAGCTTCCTTATGTTGTTATTCACTTTTATTTTTAATTAAAAATTTTGGGGTATGATTTATCACCTAACCCATACTTACCTAATTATGTTTTAATGATGATAGACCACATTATCTCCCATTAATTCCTCCCATGTACATCTATTACCATGATGAAATTACATAATGGATTTCTCTCTCCTCATTTACATTTAAGCAATTAATTTGTTTTATGAATATAAATTCCATTACATATTTTGGGACATGTATCCATATGACCCAATTACTGTATATTTAATTTACATATGATGAGACACCCATTCCACTTTCACCAACAATTTTTATAAATTCTTATGTCACGTCGTTATGCTGCTGAAATTGCACTGTGATTCTCCAAGCCAAAGTCATTGTGTAGTGAATACCGTGCCCAATTATATATCAAGGGTATTAAAATTTATGCACATTTACTTATTGATTATATAGTTTCATGAATGAATACTATTTTCCTTTATTGTGTAATAAATTATTATGTTTAATTAATCCATGTCTTATGATCTATGTGGCACACTTTTGCGTGAAATGAAATGATTAAGAAGGGTGCACCCTGATAGTGCTCTTATGAATTGGGTAAAGATTAGTATCATGATAAGTCAAGTTAAATGAGGGTTTACTCATGATAATTCAAGTGAAATGAGGGTTTACTCATGATCCATGTGCAATGAGACATGGATCATGCTAATATCATGTTAAATGTTGTTGCCACATTTCCATGTTATGATAATCATGCTATATCATGACTTTATGTTCATGTTTATCTTGTGCTCCATTTATATGAATATTTCCTAACATGTAATGTATTATTCATGTTATTCCTTGTTTACTCCCTTAATGGGCTTTATATCTTACCCTTTTCTTATAAATTTCCACAGGTTATCCCATGCAATGCTAAGTACGAAGGAATGTGTGTGGTCATATAAAAGATGTTTTCAATAAAGATGTGTATTTCATGTTTTATGTTGTTATGTAATGTTCCTAATCCACAAAGAAACTAGACCTCTAAATATTCATTGTTGTATCAAGTTAATAGTTTATGTAATAAATCATGTTTAAGTGTGTAATAAAGAACAGATTTGTTATATTTGGTATTAGAGGATAGGTTTAGTTATTTTTGGGATTTGGATTAGAAAACCCCTATGAAATCCTTAGGGATAAGACTAAGTATAATAAAAACATACCTAAATTTCGGTGAGTATTATTTAATTGTTTTATCAAGAAAATACACCCCTTTATGGATCTGAGTAGGTAGAGGTGGATCTGACACAAATGTATCTAGGGGTAAAACCTGAAAACACCACTTTGAGTAAGACTCGAACGGGAACTGGTGCACGAAAATTGGACTTGCTGTACTCTTGGTTACAACACTCATGGGGGATATGCTATGGTAAATTTAAAAGCTTAGTATGAACCATTATTAAGGTGGTAATTAGATCATGGATAACATAGATTGAAGCCAATAAATTCACAAGTTAAGAAAATAAATACATTTTATAAGTTATCCTTTTTTTCATTGGATTCCACTTTATCTATTTAACTTTTTAAGATAATCATCCCTAATTTTATATTTGTTAGAGTAGAACTAGAATAAAAAAGTTAAAGGTAGGGGTATCATTCATAGTTCAATGCATTCTTTTATATCATGAATGTTTAGTAGAACAATCCCAACACGTTAAAAAATAATGGAAGTAAAGATGTCGGTGAAAACAAAAATTTGGGAAATCACTGAATACAACTAATATAACTCCTCCCCTATCATAATTTGTGGATTGAACTTCCTGATGAACCTCATCATACTTCCTTTGGTGGAATTTTATGCAATTCTTGGCATGGATTGGCTTTCATTATAAAGATCCAACAAAAATTGCCATTTGAGGGAAATCACTCTCCAAATGGAGAATTGACCACCTATTATGTACAAGTTCAAGGAGGAGGATGAATATTATTTAGAAACATCATCTCAAGCATGGATATTAATACCTTATGAGAATGTGTATCTAGATCAGATGATTGATTCTAAGGAAGAAACCATCCCTGAAGACATGCTCATTGTGAAGGAATTCACTGAAGTGTTTCTTGAGGAATTGCTTGGTGTTCCTCCTAGAAGATATGTTCTATTATCAATTGATTATATACCTAATTCATTTCCTATATCTAGGACTCTATATAGAATGACTATTCTATAACTTGAGGATCTGAAGAAACAACTACAGGAGAATCTGGATAAAGGGTTTATACACCCAAGTGATTCACCATGGGGTGCACAAGTCCTCTTTGTCATGAAGAAGGATGGGTCAATATGAATTTTCATTGATTATCGTGAGATCAAAAAAATCATGATAAAGAAAAAGTATCCTCTACCACAAATTGATGACTTTTTCAATCAGCTACATGGATAACAATACTTCTCCAAAGTGGATTTGCAGTTGGGATATTACCAAGTATGGGTGAAGAAGGAGGATATCCCCAAGACTGTTTTTTTTACAATATATGATCACTATGAATTCATAGTAATTCATTTCAAACTCATTAATTCTATAGAAATATTCATGTACTTGATGAATAGAGTCTTTAGATATTACCTCGAAAAATGTTTGTTAGTCTTTATAGATGATATTCTAATATACTCCAAAACCAAAGTGGAGCATGAGGAGGATTTAAGAACTATACTAGAGACCTTGAAAAAGGAGAAGCTATATGAAAAGTGCATCAAGTGTGAGTTCTAGTTCAATTAAGTCTCATTCATGGGTCATATCATTACAAGCAATGGGATATCTATGGATCCCTCTAAGATAGATGAAATTGAGAGATGGCTGAGGCCAACATCGGTGACGGATATCCATAGCTTACTAGGGTAAGATGGATATTATCGCCGATTTGTGAGAAATTTATTATGATTATCAAACCATATTACCAAGATAACTTGGAAGGGAGTCGAGTTTGTTGGAGTGATGAATGTGAAGATAGCTTCAAGGAGATAAAAAGGAGGCTTATCACTGTGCCTGTTCTCACACTACCCCCAAGTGGATAAATTTTTGTGGTATTCAGTGATGCTTAGAATAAGGGCCTAGGTTGTATGTTGATGAAGAATGACAATGTCATCTTCTATGCTTCAAGGAAATTGAATGTTCATGAGAAAATATATCAAACACATGATCTGGATTTGGATGCTGTAATCTTCTCTTTAAAAATTTGGAAACATTACCTCTTTGGGGAGAATTGTGAAATATATATGGACCACAAAAGCCTCAAGTATATATTCAACCCTAAATAGTTGAATATGCACCAATGAATATGGATAGAGATGATCAAAGACTATGAATGCTCAATCCATTACCACCCTGGGAAAGAGAACAAGGTGGAAAATTCTCTATGTAGAAAGGAGCGATCGATTCCATCATTGATGAGAATTTAAAAGGATCAAATCTTATTAGATTTGATGAAGATGGACATGGGAATCATAAATAAGGGAACATCATAAATCCTTTCACAAATGATGGATAAAATTTCTATTTTGGATATGTTAAAGGATGCTCAAAAGGATAATGTGGGAATTTAGAAGAAAGTATAAATAATCAGAAAAGGGAAATCCCCAGAGGTAAATGTTAATAAAGAATGAATTGTCAGATTTGAAAAACACTATTTTTTCCATCAAGTCCAGAGTAAAAGAAAGAAATTTTTAATGATGCAAATAGTTCAAATTTCTCCATTCACCCGGGAAACACAAAGATGTATCAAGATCTTTGAGAGAATTATAGGTGGAATAACATGAAGAAGGAGATCACTGAGTGCACATCAAAGTGCCTAGTATGTCAGCTAGTGAAGGCTGAGAGGTAGAAGTCTAAGGGGATGATGAAACAATAATCCATACCAGCATGGAAATGGGATAACATAACCATGGACTTTGTCACCGGACTTTCGAATACATCCAAAGGAAAAAATGCTATCTGGGTTGTTGTGGATCATTTTACAAAGACTGCACACTTCATTTCAATTCAAGAGGATTTTTAATTGGATCAACTGACACATATATATATATTAGACAAGTGGTAAGGCTGCATGGAGTACCACTATCTATTGTATTTGATCGAGATCCAAGATTCACCTCTAAGTTCTAGAAGAGTATTCCACATGCTCTGAATACTGATCTGAACTTTAGTATGGCTTATCATCCTTAAAGTGATGGCCAATATGAGCGGTCTATCCAAACACTTGAGGACATGTTAATAGCATGATCATTGGACTTCAAAGGAGGATGGGATTAACATCTTCATTTGGTTGAGTTCTCTTAAAATAACAGTTCCCACTCAAGAATCCAAATGGCTCCTTATGAAGCCATTTATGGGAAGAGGTGTAGAACACCAGCTTGTTGGGATTAATTTGGGGAGAAAATACTCCTAGGTCCAGAAATGGTTGATGAAATAGTGGATAAGGTTAAGACCATCAAACAACACATTAATGCTTCTCAGAGTCGAAAAAAGATCTATGATGATAATCATCGAAGAGACCTAGAGTTTGATGTCAGAGACATTGTATTCCTCTGCATATCACCATGGAAGAGAGTTATGAGATTTGGGAAGAAGGGAAAGCTTTGACCAAGTAACATTGGCCCTGTTGAGATCCTTGATCTCATTCGAGCAGTGGCCTATATACTAGCACTCACACTGAACCTATCTCAAGTACATGATGTATTCAATGTATCACTATTGAAGAAGTAAATACATGACCCATAACATGTACTCAATCCAAAGGTCATACCATTGGAGAATGGCCTCTCTTATAAAGAGAAGCCGGTGAAGATTTTAGATTATAGGGAAAAAGTTCTACCAAATAATACAATGCCCCTTGTCAAGGTGTTGTGGTGAAACCACAAGTTTGAAGAGGAAACATGGGAATAAAAGAAGGTGATAAAGTAGAGTTACCATTACCAGTTTTAGTGTGGGAAAAGGAAAATTTCGAGAGAAAATTTTCTTAAGGGGGGAAGATTATAACAACCCAAGCCTTTATTAATGAAAATTACTCTTGATCTAATTTAGTGTCTTATTATGTAAAATGGTTATATAACATATGAACTTATTTGGTTATATAATTTTGGATTTCAATATACCATTAATAATTATTACCATTACTAATATAGCTTTTGAACACTAATCAGATAATTAGTATAAATATAGGGATTTAATAAATTCATTTTACTCATACAAAGGAAGCGATCGCCTCATATAGTAGAATTTCTCCATACAAAGCCCATTTTTTGAAGTTTGGAAAGGAGGTGGAGTCATTGGGCTTCGCTCTTTACCAATCCAAATCTGATCTTCAACAAATTAAGCTTGATGGGAACTGCCTACGGGAGAAGTGGAAGTTGATAGAGATTACCACCCGAGCGATGTTATCCGAGCCACCCCAGGAGTCTGTCACCATCAAACACCTTAAACTTAGGTCACATGCAGGTGTTATAAGAGGTTATTCAATAATATATTACCACTATGATTATGTTCATTATTTTTGTATTGAATATAGAATATACATTCATTTTATTATTGTTACTTTGTAAATAGTTTTTAAAGCACAAATAATATTTTTAGTTAATATTCAATTAAGAAATATATTTTTATTAATTAATGAATTTTTTAATTAAGTGATATTTTAATAAAATATTATTATTAAATTAATTTTTATTAAATATAAATGATCATATATTTTTTATGAATAAAATTGTAATTTTTATTAAGGTTTGAAAGCTGTTTTTGACAAAACCCATGATTTTTCGATAAATATCGGTTTTTATTTTAAAAGTATAAAATTCACATATTTATAAAATTATATAGATAAAAATAATACTATTTTCATTATCAGGACTTTGAAATTATCCAACAGTGAATTTTGCATAATTTTCTGAGACAGTTGAATTTTTGGGTAAAAATTAAACACGGTTTTAATATATAATGTGTTTTATGACATCATAATGACCCAATAGTGATGTAATAAAATAATATAAATGGGATATTCGGAAAATATATTTTTTACTTTTAAAATAATGTGATTTTAGATTTGTTTTGTCAATTTAATGGTGCCTTAGTGGACCCACCAAGACTTATAAAACATTTTAACTTTTAAAATTATTTCTTTGAGAGCGTGACTCACCTCCACATAAGAAAGCCAAATATTTTAAGAAGTTTGGAAATTGGAATTATAAAATAATATTTTACACTCCCCTTTGGAAAGAGATCATGGGAATAAACCATGGGTTGTATTGTGTTTTTGATTAATGTAATGTGTGGTGCCCAAAACCTAAATAATAAAAAATTCCCTCTCTTTTCCTATATAAACCCACACAAGATCCAACTTACTCTTCACATAAAGAATTTTTAGCTTAACCAAACCCTACCCTCTTCTCTCTATAATCCTACCAAGGTTCCCCAATCTCCCAATAATCCTCTCTCAAACCCATCCTAAGCCTTTGGGACCACACTTTCAAGTAAGGGATTTCTTCCTTTCACATTTTTGTCCAAATTTTATTTTGTTTTTATAACCTTGAATTTTCAATTAAAAATGTTGGTCTATGATTTTTAAACTCCCCCATACCAACCTCGTTATTTTTTAATTATGAGATACCATTTTCTCTCTCATTAATTCCTCCCAAGTACACCTGTTACCATGCCGAAATTCAATTAGGGATTTCTCCCTTTCTCATTTTGGTCAAAGTTTCTTTATGTTTTTATTCCCTTTTATTATCAATTAAAATTGTTGGGGTATGATTTTTCCCCTCCCCAATACTACCCTAATTATTTTTGAATTATGATATACCCCTTTATCTTTCATTAATTCCTCCCATGTACACCCGTTACCATGCCGAAATTCCGTAAGGGGTTTCTCTCTCCTCATTTACATTCAAGAAATTATTTTTTTTATGAATATAAATTTCATTACACATGTTGGGAAATGTATCTATATTACCCCATTAATGTCAATTTCATGTACATATGATGAGGCACACATTCCACTCTCATCAACCATTTTTATAAATTCTTATGTCACACCGTTATGCTGCCAGAATTGAACCGCGATTCTCCAAGCCAAAGTCATTGTGTAGTGAATACCATGCCCATTTCTATATCAAGGATATTCACATTTATGCACATTTAATTATTGATTATATAGTTTCATGGATGAATTAAACTTTCTTTTATCATGGAATAAATTATGATGTTTAATGAATTCATGTTGTGTGATCTATATGGCACACTAATACCTAAAATAAAATAATTAAGAAGGGTGTTACCAAATAGCACTCTAATGCATTGGGTAAAGATTAATATCATGATACATCAAGTGAAATGATGTTTTACTCATTCCAATTCAAGTGAAATTATGGTTTACTCATGCTCCATGTGTAACGAGCCTTGGATCATGCTAATATCATGTTAAATGTTGTTTCCATATTTCCATGTCATGATAATCATGCTATATCATGACTTTATGTTCATGTTTATCTTGTGATCCATTGATATTTCTATTTCCTAAATTGTATTTTATTCTTCATATTATTCCTTGTTTACTCCTTTAATGGGATTTATATCTTACCCTTTTCTTATGAATGTCCTCAGGTTATCTCATGCAATGCTAAGTACGAAGGAATGTGTGTGGTCATGTAAAATAAGTTTTCAATAAAGATGTGTATTTCATGTTTTAAGTTATTATGTAATGTTCCTAAGCCAAAAATACACTCTTCCTCTCAATGTTATGTGCTATATCAAGTGAGGAGTTTATGTAATAAATCATGTTTAAGTGTGTAATAAAGAGCAGTGTTGTTATACTAATGATGAAATAATACATGACATAGGAAACTAGAAACTTTAGAGTGAAGACTAATTATCCATTATATTAGTAGTAGTTTCTTAGGTTTATACTTTTTATGGATTTTGGTGACTGTTTCCTACATTGAACCTTGGATTTGAAAATGGAGTCTCATAATGCCCAACTCTCATACAATTAAAGTAACAAATTTTTGTATCTTCTCTCTTTCCCTTGCACTTTTGTGTCTGATGACCTTCATCTCAAAACATATATCATTTATGTATCCATTTAAGTAATTTTATTCCACAATTCTTCCTATATTTTTTATAGGTATTAGATTGAATATTCTTTCCTTTTTCATCTTTTCACACTAATTTCTTTGATATCCCATATTTCACTTGTTTGATGTGATTGAGATTTATAAATTTTTCTAAATGTGAATTAAAAATTCTTGATAGTTGGTTTGGTATAATAAAAATAGTTCTAACTATATCTCATAACCTCTTTGGTTGTTTATTGGGGTAGTTTCTGCATTATCTGTGGAATCTATTATTAACTTAGTTCCTTTATGATTCACCCATTACTAAAACCAAAATATTTGACATGAGTTATGAACATTATAAGATAATTATCATAAATAACAATTGAAAATTTTAACCTCATGATTACTCACATTATAACACAATCATCTCAGTATATGGTTCTTAAAACAAAACTTATATGAGAATCGATTCAACTTATATTAAACTTAGTTTAACCTATATAATTCTTTATTCATCCTAGGTTAATGTGAGTTGGTTTCTTTACTTATTATTAATATAATCCTCAAAATATAGATCCAAAATTACAATAAATATCATAAAATATTCTAAAATAAAAAATCAATGAAATCTATGCTCTCAAAATCAAAATTATCCCTTATCTAGGAAAGAACATATCAATTAATATGTACCTTAACTTATGAATCTCTACCTTTAAATCTATTTTATCTATTATAAATTTCTTATTTGATTTTCTAACCAAAAGTTTTTCAAATATCTCATGATTATTCCTAAAGATAATGTGAACCAACCAATACATATCCCCTATGAGTGTCTAGCAAGGTTTTTATTTTTCAACCCACACATCATGTGTAATTGTAATGATTAATTCAATAATTGACCAATGTTTTTCAGGATGATTAACCATGGGTGAATCCATGTAGCAACCACATCCACTTTATAGTATTCAAATAGGGATTTATTTATTTGAGAATCACCTACCCAGGACTTTATCCATATTTCAAAATATCATTCTATTATTAGAGATATATTTTCGGTTTTCACTAAGTTTCTGTAACTAAAATTACCAAATAAAATTTGGATTATTACCTTAATATTAAATCATTTAATTAACAAAAATGGTTTTTTATAACTTTGAAAATATGATAAACCTTAACTTATAAAACCTCAAAGCAAACCTCACATTCTGGCTTTGATGCCAATTGTAAAGTCATGGGAATAACAATCCCATTATTATATTTATTAAGGAAAACATTCTATTATATACATCACAATGACCTTTTAATTTTAGAGCTATAGAGAAATAACACTTAACATAAACTAATAAATCCATTATATTTCTCAACTAATGATTTTTTTTTCATTATATAAGAACTACATAATATATGATAATTCTTCAACATCCCTAAAACATTTTCCAAAAAAGGTACCCTATTAATCATGTCATGTGAAATAATTTCCTTCATGTCATTTTTAAATGGAAACATAAGAAGGTGTGAGATCAGTTGATCAGTATGTAAGACATTAAACTAAGGAAATCATGTCATAATCATGGAAAAATATTATGGTAGGAGTAAGTAATTATTATAATTCCATAATCAACTGAATATGAGAGCAATATATATCCATGAAAATAAATGAATACATAGATAAAAATAATTACTAAACACTTGCTGATGGGGTGACTAATTTTGGGCATCAAAACATGTTGTTAAGGTCTTTTCCAAGATACTATACTAATATGGGGAGGTGTATACCCTAAAACCCAACTTGTTTTATCTCATGAGACCTATCGATACATCAAGAGGATATATACTACAAGTTTCCACCTATCAATTTGTTTGTTAAATTGAATTCATCATATGATAATGGGAATAAATAATTCATAATTTTCTTTTCCAGTAATGATATACATTGGAATAATAATATATGAAATTAAAATACATTTTGTCATGCTAATAAAAGATATAACATGATCATAAACCATCTGGAGAAAGATGGATGATCAAGAAACACATAATAAACTTTCTAATAGTCATTCATATTGGAATAACAACCTATAGAATTACAATACATTTACCCATGACAATAAAAGGGATAACATGATCATAAATCATATAAAGAAAGATGGTGGACGGTTAAACAACATGTATTCACCTTTCCAATAATCATCCATAGTGGAATAATACATATGGAAAGTCAATAATTTCCCCTATTTTAATAAGAGGGACAACATGATCATAAACCATCGAAATAAATATCAGGGATGGTAAAACAGTAAAAATTCAACTTTTCAATAATCATCTATATTATAATAACAACATAACATTCAACAATACTTCCCCCCATATTAATAAAATGGAGAACATGATTATAAATCATCCATAGAAATAATGTGAATGGTTAAACAATACATAGTAAACAAACCAACAATAATCCATACTGGAATAATAACATATATAATTATAATACTTCTCCTCATGTATTTAAAATAGATAACTTGATCATAACCCATCCAGAGGAAGAAGGTTGATGGTTAAACAATACACATTCAACTTTTCTGACTAATTATTTTAAATTTATATCGAGATATAAAATATATGAATTTTCAATAGTTACCCAATAAATAAATAGAATATATTATTATATAATCATCACATAATATAAAACTTATGGATTATTGGAATGTGGTTAAGTTAATGATGAAATAAAATGTTTAGAATTCATTTAGAGGAAGAAGGTGGATGCCTACAAAAGAACTTTACCCAATATGTGAGAAGTATTTGTCAAAATGATTATGTGGTAGGAATAAAAATCCATAGAATATAATGATAGGATACCACAAAATACAATCAAATTGAATAATGTACACAACATATATGAAATAAGTTAAATAGAATGATCATAACTCAATGAATGAATGTTGAGTTTCCAAAAATCCTTCCTAATGGGGAATGAAAAACTTAATAGATTCATGAATAAGGGAACATGATTAAATATAATAAAATAAAAGTATTATGGTAAAGGTATATCCATGGGATTTAAGTACAAAATTGAAAGGAAAACATGGTGTATTACATAAACATATCTCAATGAATTCAATTTCGAGACAAAGAATCCTTGAAGATTGAGTAACATTTTAATAAAAACACCTTGAATGAGTTATTATATAATTAAACCTAAGACTATATCATTAAAATATAATTCATTATATGATTTTTATTCACTCTTGTTGTGGTGTGTGGAAAAACAATATTTAAATTTCCTATGTATAGTATAATAGTTAACTACAGGTAGTCTCGGGACAAGGATTTCACACAAAACAAGGTTGTTACTTTTTCATGGATTTCTAAAAAAACTAGTTTTAATTGATTTTTTAGAAAGTGAAATAAAGAAATTGTTTTATTAAATGTATTTTTAAAACAAATTTGAAATATGCTGATCAAAGTAGGGTTTTCTAGACCTACTGTTGTGCTATTATGGTTTCCAAAATTTACCCCTTTTCCTTATACTGAATCTAAATAGAGATATTCTTCTAATGAGTCCACTCTCACTCTTGGATAGATAGTTATGATAAGAATATTTTTTTTTGGAAAACTGATATTGGTCCACCCACTTTCCTGTGTGCATAGCGGTGTAGTATTTGTTCTTGACTAATTTTGGAAAACCATGAATAGGAATTATTGTTTCCTAATAAACCAATATTTCAACATACAATCTTACATACATGAAGATGACCATTGAGAACTCACCACCTAACTATAATCTATTTCACCATATATAGAAAATAATTGGGTGGAGGGAGATATGGATCATCAAAAAAATAAATTTTAATTAATAGAATAAAAAACTAACACAATTGAATTCAAAATTTAAAACTAAATTATGAAGTGAAACTAGACACAGAAAAAATAAATGATCTTATTAAAATGAATAAAAACTCAATAAAATCACATAAGTTCATCCCCCATTTCCCGATCACTCAATGAGACTATCCCTCCATGGATATGGAAGTCGAGTCTTTGTGGGTGAAGGGATACATCTTCAAAAAAAAGTAAATAAAAGAAATGAAAATAAAGCAGTAGGGAAATATAGCAGAAGGGCATCATCCTAGGATTCCCTCATCGATCTATCTTTAGTAAACCCCTATCCTCATATTTATATTCATGGAAGAGGATTTAGGGCATTATAATGGTCCATTTGTGGGTATCCTCTCATAATGAGTCATCTAAGGTAATCTTTATGAATTTTTCATCAAAATCCATTCACTAATAAAACTTTCATAAATATACATGAGAATTTACATGTTGCGTAATAGGTTTACAAGAAATGTATTATGTGGGTCTGTGATTTCTCTCTACACTATTCAATTCTCTAAGTCCTATAAATCTTTCCAGTTTCACGTTGTATTGATTACTTAAACAATGAATAATTCTCATTTCTAGAAGGTTTCACCCATTTTTAGTTTGGTTCATCATTTTTGAGTTCTGAGATTGGTCCTTGAATATGTTTCATCTTGAAAATATCTTAAAAAATCTAGTTTCATGATACTTCACTTTGCAGTGTGGCGATAAGTGTTTGTAGCACAATATATTTTTCTCCTTTTTCTAATTTTTATCAGACTACTTATTCTACCACAAAGAATAGAAATGATTAGATACCATCAATATTAATCATCTAAAGTATAAAAAACATTGTGTTTGATATCAAAAATGTATCAAGGGGAAACAATTTAGACATAAACCCTTAAATGTTTCTGTTTCATTTGGTGAATGTGTCTGCCTTCCTAAATAATAAAATTAATTTTATTATATACCTTCTTAGGAAACCAATTATTCTCTATTTAATTTAATATAGACTATTTATTATCATATTCTATTTAATTATTATATATATATTTTTCTTTTATTTGTGTGAAAATTGAATCAGTGTTAGCTTGTTTTGGAAATTCTATCAATAAAATATGATATTTTAATAATATGTTAAATAATTAATATAACTTTTAAAAAATTACAAGCCAGTATTTATTTTTTTATTAACTTTTAAAAACATTAGTATTTAAGTTCTCATAGTTATCCAATAAATAGTTTTATAACATGATTCTAGTATGCGGTTAAACCAACCCAAACATAACCACACTATATCTCGATGAATGAGTATGGTTAAGGAAGTGTATAATATCATTATAAACAAAGATAGATAATATTATTTATATTATTTATTGTTTTTGAGAGGAATTTTATGTTTTTTATAAATAAATAAAATCAATAAAAAATTTAAAAATGTTACTTCATAGAGGTGGTTGTTCATAAAATGCATAATTAACATTGTTTGTTTTTCGTAAGAGGATTGAAATGAATAAATAAATAGTGATACATTATTATAATGACAATTTATTATAATAATTATACTAAGGTTATCATATTTCTTGGCTAATTGTAGGATTCTAAGAGAAATATTAATAAGAAAATGTTATGGATTACGTAATACTCACTTTGGGGATTTAAACTTTCTCTTGAATGTCTCCTTGGAAATAATTGGATTTGTGTAAATAATTAAGACATTAGTCTTATAAAATTGAGAGATACATATCTTAGAGTCAAAATGAAATATTTTAACGAAGAAATTAAAAGTAATGTGAGTTGAATTAAAGGGTGGAAGCAACCCATATTATATGTGCATAAAAGGGACCTTTTGAGAACACCCACTAATTATCAATGACATCATTACACTATTCAAGGGTAAAAGACTCAAAAAGTCATAAATAATATTGTTTTGATCGATAATGTGTCAATAAATACATATAAAATTATTTAAAAACATGTTTTAAACATTTTTGTTGTCATTTGTTCTGAGGTCTTTTACATTTACCTTTTTTTATTTTTACATTGGTAACTAGTTTTCAACTAATAAATTTATGTTACACTAATGATATAAAATAAAACCACTTAAATTTTTTTGTTTTCCTGAAAATAAATTAAATATCCATTTAATTAAATTCAATTTATATATAATGGAAAAATAACTTTTCAATCAATTTTTTTATATAGAAAAACACTTTTTTGTGGAAAATGGTGTTTTAACCATTATGTGTTATTAATTTTATTTATAATTTGTTACAATTATTTTTTATTTTAATATAATTACATATTTTTTGATATAATATTATTTTAATCATTTATAATTTGTTAATTTAACTTATATGACCATATGTACACCATATTAATAAAATAATTATTTTAAATTTACAGTTTTACATGGTCATTAAATTTAATCTCCATAATCTCAATTTGTTACAAAAAATTGAAATTAAACTTAATATATAATATGGAAATTTTTTTTAACATATAATATCCATTTTTATAGATTTAATTTCTACTATTGAGGAAAATTAATTTTTAATATAATAGAATAAAAACAGTTTTTAGAATAAAAGATTACTTTGGTTTCCAAAACAGTATACATGAGTTTTATGAAAATGAAAAAAGAAAATTTAATTGATTATTTTATATATATATATATATATATATCATATAAATTATTTAAAACAAATTTAATACATTATTTTATTACGATAATGTCTTTAAAGTTATTGTTTTTAGAAAAAATCGGTATTTTTTCATTATTCGCCTAAAAAACAAGTATTTCTAAAAAATACCAAAAAATTATATTGAGATAAAATTATTATTCTAAATAAAAAAATGATATTAATTTATTAAAATTAATATCAAATAAATATTAAATTCAATTTTTTAATAAAATTAAAAATATAATGACAAACAGTTTTTACGTGAAAGTGACAGTTTCAAATATTAACATTTATTATTGTTATTATTTGACATCATTAATAAAAAAATTTATTAAAAAAATTAATCATATAAAACATAATTTATCATCATTAATCACATATTTATTTAAATAAGAATTTATATCACATAAAAAGGTCATTTTTATAAAAATATTTTTCTAAAAAATAAATGATCTTATTAGACAATTTAGGTAACCTAATTGAATTTCATTTATATTAAAAGTATCCATTATTTTATTTCAATATATATTTCATAATGAAGTTACTATTATTCAATATTTGTAACTCAATGGTTAGGTTTTAATGGAAATTCTTAAATATTTATATTTTATGTAATTATATTTTAGTTTCGTTTTGGTTTGGTGTTACATGTGAATAAAGCTATAAAGAATATTATATCATTTAAAGGATGTCATATATTAAAGTCCTCAGGTGTTACAACTTGGAATATCTAAAGAGTACCCCTTTAGGGTAAGGATATTTTTTATATCTTTTATCATGGATAAGTCCTCCATGAATCTATGGTCATAAAATATCATACCATTGAATATATGCACCTCTAACACACTCTTTGGTGGATCCCATGAAAGAAAAACCTTGATCTTTATTGGGTATTCATGTAAACCAACCACGGAGATGAAATAACTCTATAAAGTGGGACTCAAAAATATAGAACTAACAATTCAATAGAATTATATACAACTAGTGGTTCAAAAGAAGGTACTTGATAATCCTCATATATTTATCATGCACATATTTTTATGATGAGTATATGAAGATTTCAATTATAAATAAAACCATGAAAGGGTCCTGGAAAGGATTAAAACTCATGCTCATGATGCCCATGTAAATATCCAAGACCTTTTTCATGATGAATGGAATCACTAGAAACTAATGATATATATAGTCGAATCATAATTCTATCTTTGGGATATTAAATTCATGGGCTCAAATTTATTGATAATCAAGCATAAGATAAATTATTGATAAAAATTTCAATTATTTTAGAAAATCTAATATGTCATCAATACTGGGTAGAGGTTACTTTTTCTTGGTTTCCAACTTGTTATTCCAGTGATCGTTAATAAAATTCCATATTCTCATATATACCTATTTAGAAAACATCAAAAGTTCTACCCAAGGGGATAGAGTGGGTTCAATGAGACCCTTATCCACAAGATAGTAAAAATACACTGTTAACTCCTCAAGATTGGTTGAGGCCATTTGATTTGTTTAAAATATATTTAAGTGGTCCTAGATAAAAATCAGTATAGAATTTGATATTCTAATAGGAGAGAAATCACAGGACATTCCCAAGAAATATGTTTATGTACTCTCACAAAATAATAGGAAGTTTCTCATTATAATTCTCCCCTCACATATATCCAAAACCACCATCTGATTGGTTATCGATGTAATGCCCCGACCCCAAAAGCCCAGAGTTGGTGCATTATTACATATCATTGTCATGATCACAAAAGATCAACTCTTTAAAGACTGATTAGTTTAGTAGCCTTGGAAGTACTAGATACATTCATAAGTTTTACATTACATAATAAAATAGAAAACTACAACAACATTTTTTCCATAGACAACACTGAGATCTCATATAATATCCCTACAGGTCAATCATAATATACTTCTTCGCATCCTGGGAAAAATAAAACATAGAAAGGGGTGAGCTCAGATGCTCATTAAGGATAACAATATAGCGGAAACTTTCATAAATAATCATAAACATTTAAGGCAATGTATAAGACTAAAAAAAGCTTTTTAAACTTGAACTTCAACATAATATGGAAAAGATAAAATCAAATAATTCCATTTACTTATTCACATGAATATTCTACTAGATGAATGATCACATCAAATATCAATATCCACTTTCATAATGATGGAACGCATAATCCCAGACTTTCATAACCCCATAGTCAAGGCCTTGTTCCAAGACTACAAATAAGATTTTGTCAAGGCCTTGTGCCAAGACACTAGTTTGTCTCATGAGACCTAAAGATGCATCGAGGAGCTATAGAAGGCTCCAACCATCACTTACTAAGTCCAATTCATTCCTCATATGAAAATTTTGAAACATAACATAAACATTTGTATTAAAACTAGCATATGAAATGTCAATACTTTATCCACAAACCATGAATGGTATAAAATTATCACATCCACAATCAAACATAACTCATTAAATACAATATGGAAGATTTTATTGTAACAGATTAACCTCAATTGAGAATAATGAAGGATATTAACATAAATGAAAATAATCATCAAAACTATTTGAGAGAAATATCACCATTTTTCTTGAAATCATTTAAAAGTCACACTATTTTTCACGAACCCGTTTAAAATAGATTTTTGAATCAATGTTTCCCATACCACTTTGAAACATTTAAAAGGAATTTTAATTTTAAAACATTAATTTCCATATAAATAAATCATTAAAACCATTTTTAAAACATGGACATTAATGAGAAAGATTTAGAAGAATGAATTTTTAAAACATTTAAAATGATATTTTAGTTAGAGTTCCTAACCAAATGAGAGATGCTTGAATAAGAATAATTGAGGTAATAAAAACTTTATAATATCTTGAGAATAAAGTATTTCAGGATTTACTATGTCAAAGGACAGTATATACACCATAGAAAAGTGAATTGGTTCATAATAACAATAAAGTCTCAAAGGAATGTAAATTGAGATAAAATCTCTTATAAAGACAGTGTCATTAGGTAAAGGATAAATCAATGACATAATTATGTGTGAAAAATATAAATACACTCAATATTATTGGATATTTAGTGTAAATCAATCAGAGTACATTCACACATATTCTTGTAAAAACAACACCAATGACTTGGTTGTTTAACTAAATGAATGGAAATTGAGTTAAGATTAAGTTTATATCAACGACTTGAGAAATTATAAATGGGGTGATTATGTGTATCAAATGTATATCCACACAAATAGGAGTGGAAATTACTACATAAATAATAAATAGATATTCCACACATAATCTTGGAGTAAAATAATCAATGAAGTATGCGTAAAGGCCACTGAGTGGAAATTGAAATTTGAAATTCCCTTACCGATTTGGTAACTTATGAAACATACAACCCATGAAATAAGGATCATACAATGAAGATGTAAATACCCATAAATTAAAGTATATTACACCAATAATACAATCATGGACAATACATACACCACACAAAAGGAAATAGTGGCCAATATAGCGTGAATCCCACGAGAATAAAAAGTGATATGAAAAACCCTTACTTCATTGTGATCAATCGAGTCATATGACCAAAAGTTAATAACCACCAAATTAATCACAGAATAACATGAATATAAAGAGAATAATGATAATATATATCAAATGGCAGTACACAATACACCACATCCAATAAATAAGTGGCGAACAATGGAAATCTCACAGAATTAAAAGTGAGATAAGAAACTCCTTACTTTGTACTTTTCCTTGGTAGATGTAACACCCCGAGTTTCCACGAATACGCTTCTCATTCAATAATGCAATAGCTTGCATTGTACGCAACTTCGAGTTCTAAAACACCGCGACTAATCAAAGTACCCGTTATGAATAGTAATAACCACTTTTTAAAATTATAGAAATTTTATATTTCAAAATGGACTTCATTTTTATATTCTTAATATCGAAATTAGCCTATGTTGAATTTTTTGTAATTTTCCGAGAACTTCCAAATTTTTATGAATAGTGAAAAATACTTAAAACAAATTTTTTAATCAAAATAATTTATAGTGATAAGTTATACTATTTAGTGGTTTTAAGGTATAATTAGAATATATTTTTACCATTTTATCCAATGGTGGTCATTAGAATTAATTTAACATTGAAATTGGACATAAACAATTGCCAATCTTTTGATATAAATTGTTTCTTAAAAACACGCTATTTGTCGTAACAGCGGGAATTAATTATAAAATTAATTAATGCAACTTATATTTTTGGAATTTTTTAAAATAGACATCATTTTTGAATTCGGAATATCAATTATAGCTTAGGGTGAAATTTTGGCATTGTTCTGAAAAACTTCAATTTTTGATGAATAGTGAAACCACTAAGTGGTAGTTAAATAACTGATTTTTCGTTTAAATGAAATATTACCACTTCTGTGATTTGATTTTCAAAAATCCGACATACATGGTTGTCATTAAGAAGTAAAATGTGGTTCAATGAGATCAAAATAATTTTTTGGTGAATAGTAACTTTTAAGTTCTTAATCGCGATTAGAGGTAATTAGTGTAGTTTAAGGTACAAATAATGTTTTAATAATATGAGATGAGCATGAAACTTGTCCTACTCCTATTGGATGAGTCATGGCCGACCAAGACAACCCATGGGTCAACTTGGGGACCCCATGAAGCCACTTTATTTGGAAAATGACATTAATATATATTTATTTAATGTTAAAATTAAATTGACACAAACATGAGTTATTTTACTAAAACAGTTTTTAAGTGAGGTTACACAAGTCCAACTTTTGATTATAAATATTAATTAGAAAGATAAAAAGACTTCCTACATCATAGTATTTTTTTTATAATTTTTAGACATTAAATAAATTAAATTATTTATAACATCATGATGATGCAGCGATGACCTCATTATTTAACGATTTAAATAAAATGGGAAGATAATGAAAAATCCAAGGCTTACACTTGTCCAAAGCCAATTGGATGAGGAGATTTCGAAACCTTATCACCTTAGCCTCTAATTATATAAGTGTGGGACCTTTAGAATCCGAAAATCATTGTGAAATAATGTAAAATTTCAATCTTTGCAAAAGTGCCCCTCCTCTCCACTTATAAAAGGCCCCCACCTCTCCCACCTTATTCACACCTTCAAGCCATTTGGCTCGGCCAACCTCTGCCCAAATACTCTCCCAACATCCCCCTATTACTCCTAGAAGCCTCACTTTGGGCAGAAATCTTCTCAAGGAAGCCTTTGGCTCAAATCAAAAAGAGTTACCCGATTTTGAGGTAATGTCTTCTCTAATGTTGTTTTGTTTTATTTTTCTTCTCCAACCCCCTAAACTCTTTTTATTCATTTCTTTTGTAACAACAACAGTATCCTCAATATACTAGTATGTTGTTATAAGAAGGATTCGAGCTACACTTACACACACATACATCTAATGGTTAAAGAACATACGGTTTCTGTGGATGGCGAATTTCGGCCTCACGAAACGATGATTGTTCAACACTAATATAACACCTTCAAAGGTGGCCATTAAGATGTCACTATTTTTATATATGATATATAATATGTTTATGTTTTACTTATTCTTCTGTATTTCTCATTTATGGCATACTTTATGATTTCCATTATGGGTAAAACGCGATAATTTCATTTTAGGAAGTGCGGACTACCGCCCCCTCAAAGTGATTTGAATCGTTAATGCCATATGTGGGATGTATAAAGGATGGAGTAAATGGTATTATACACTATATTATACTGGAATTATATTATACATTTATATCATTATGATTTCATTCCATTAAATATGAAATTGAAATGAAAGTAGCGTTCATGCGTACGTACGGCTTACCGTCTCCATGAACGGTGCATTTCATTTCTTACCTCTAAATGTTACGTAATATTATAAATGAATGTATATACTGGACATATAAGATATATATGACATCTAAATCATGAATATAATTCTGGAGATAATGTATATTCTACCACATAAACAACTTGTAATTATAAGAAGTTTATTGTTGACTCAAGTACCAAAGATCGACAAAATGACCGTTATTAACTTAAATAATTACATAATGTTCATATCATTGTAAAAAGTGATATAATAAGGATAATGAAAATGAAAATGGTTCTTAATAAGGTATATATTAACTCTAGTTTATTATTCAGGAGGTTAAAGAATGGTTGAGTCAAGTCAGACACGAGGTAAGGGAATTTCTTAACCCAACTTCCATTCTTTGGGTTAATCTCCTACTTTCAAATTATGTCATGATATTATTATGTCTTATTTTGTATTTTTTACTTTCTTTATTTGTACCTATAGTGAATACACATAATAGATCTATTTTATTTTAAAAATGATCTTTTTAAGGACTTCCTCTCAATCTCCTTTCATTGAGGCATATTTTGTTTTATACACAACTTTCTTTTATACGGTGTATAAACCCCTTTGACTTTTAAGTTTATTCAAAATGAATCTTTTTTATATGAAGCTTTTTTCTAAACGACAAAAGGGAATGTTTTTCTTTCCGTACTTATGCGGAGACAACGACTTCTCCACCTCCGTGACCATTATTTGAGTTTTGGCTTCCTCTACAAGCCATCATTTTTTTAATGAAAAATAAATACAAAGTTTTAACTATCTTTTATTTTGGTATTGAAAATGGTTTTGAAAACGTTTTTATTATATCAATGTGTTGTATTGATATCTTGTGATTGAAATTTGGAAATGTTATGTTTCCTTTATGCATGTTTTATGTGATACGATTATGTTATGGTTTATGTTATGTTTAAACCTATTCATATGAGGAATGTATTGGACTTAATAAGTGACAGGTGGAGCCCGCTATAGCTCCTCGATGCATCGGTAGGTCTCATGAGACAACTAGAAGTGGAATTGGCCGAGGCCCTTTCCCAATTTGATTTATGGTTTTGGATGAGGCCTTAATCATTTTAGACGTCTTAGCTGAGGCCTTGACAAAATGTTTCAGAATGTCCGGCATTATACATTCCCTCATTATGAAAGTGGTTATTGTTATTGCATGTGATTATTCGTCTAGTAGAATATCCATGTGAGTAAGTAATGGCATTATTTTATTTTAATTTTTCCATATTATGCTGAAGTTCAAGTTCAATAAGGCTTTTGTTTTAGTTATACATTGCCTTAAATGCTTATGTTTTCTTATAAAAGCTTCCGCAATATTGTTATCCTTACTGAGCATCTGAGCTCACCCCTTTCAATGTTTTAATATTTTCCAGGATGTGAAGAAGTATTTTATGAATGACCTGCAAGGATAGTCCGAAGAGGATAGAAGTGTGGACTATGGAGACTATGTTATTATAGTTTTTCACTTTGTGATGTAATGTCACATTTATGAATGTATCTAGTGTTTCCAAGGCTACTAAACTAATCGGTCTTTCGAGACTTGATCTTTTGTGATCATGCCAATGTTACGAAGTAATGCACCGACTCTGGGTAGCTGGGGTCGGGGCGTTACAGTTGGTATCAGAGGTAGTTTAGTACTAACCTTGGAAGCTAGATTTAGATAAACTCTGATTAGAGCACATAGCCCGAAGATAGACTTTGAGGATTAGTATAGAAGAACTTCCTAGAATTTTGTTATTGTAGAGATTTTGTGAGTTTTCCGAGAAATACATCCCTGTCTGGATACGAGCAGGTAGAGGCGGCTCTGGCACAGATGTACCTAGGGGTAAAACCCGAAAACACCGCTTTGAGCTAGACTCGAATGGGAACTGGTGCACGACAACGGGCCTTGCTGCACTCTTGGTTACGACACTCCCGGGGGATATGCTTAGGATAACTCTCATTTTCTTTACAAATCATTATGAAGGGTTTATGAGTATATACTTCCTCAAAGAAAACATTTTTATGATTATGGATTATATCCATAAATAGTTCAATTTATGTTAAGTGTTTTATAAGTATGGGATTATGTATTTTGATTCATAAACTGATATAGTTTACGCAATTGTTTAGAAATGGCGCCTAGTGGAAGAAATGGAAACCGTATCAATGCACGCACTCCATGTAGGTATTACCCTCCTGCTCAAGATAATTATAGTGGGGCTGGTGATGCAACTGGTGTTGATCAGCTAATCACCATACTGGGACAACTTACTCAGGTTATGAATAATAACCTTACCCGTATGAAGCACCCTGATCCACAGCGTGGAGGATCAATGTTAGATCGATTCATGAGGTAACAACCACCAACCTTCAATGGGAGTTCAAATCCTATAGTAGCTGAGCAATGGATAAATTCCTTAGAGAAAATATTTCATGCCTTGGGGAGTAGTGAAAGGGAGAAGGTTGTCATGGCAGTTTACCGCCTCACTGGAGATGCCGATCAGTGGTGGTCGCTGATTCAAAACACAAAGGAAGATGATGACGTATCGAATATGGAATGGAGAGAGTTTAAAGAGATTTTCTTAGAAAAATACTTTCCTCGTGACCATCGAGCAGATATGGAAAGGCAATTTCTGAGTCTGAGGCAGAAGGAGGATGAGAATGTCGCAAAGTATGAGGCTAACTTTACAAGGTTAGCGAGGCATGCTTCCGATTATATACGTAACCCAAGAATTAAGATTGATCATTTCTTTGATGGGTTAAAACCATTTCTCCGTCGAGTTTTAGTATCACAATCCTTCTCATCATACGAAGATATTGTCTCGTGTGCTATCAAGACAGAAAAGGAATTCTCTAAGTCTTATGACAACAAAGTAAAGCAAGAGAAGAAGAGAACGGTGGAACAAGAGACAGATAAAGGGAAAAAGGAAAGAAGGATTTTCCATTATGTGATAATTGTGGGAAGAATCACCCTGGTACGTGCCTAAAAGGAATGAGAGTTTGTTATAAATGTGGAGAAAAGGGTCACCAGGCTCGTGATTGCAAGGGAAAAAAAGAGGCTGTCAAAGTTGAATGCTACAATTGTAGAAAAATGGGTCATTATGCAAATGAATGTCCTAAGCATCAAGGAAACTTACCTCAGAAAAGGCCAAGGGATCAAGGCCAATCTTATGTTGTGACTACAATTGAAGCGGAATAATTATTGTATTTGTGTTTTTGGACTCAAGAACTAGATTATGGTTATAAGAATAATGTGATATATATATATGGATTGTACTGCAGTACTTGTTGATTTCAGTAAGGTTTTAATATGATTAAGGTAATCATATTTTTAGTATGTGACAATAAGAGAAACTTTTCTTTGTTTGGGGAATCTGATGTTACAATTGATTTTGGAATTTAGAGACCTTTTAGAGAAAGTCTGGACAGAGGTATTTTGGATAACTATAATGGTTGGAGTGGATTAAGTTGATCTTTGGATAGTATTGTTTAAGGTTAAAAAATTTATGAAGATTATTTTTGGAATATTATGATACTATAGTTTTAGGAAAAGGACAACCTGCAGGGTGGGGAATAACCCGTCGCGTCGGACAAAGCTGCAGGAATCGAACCCACAACCATAGTGCGACAAGCCTTTATTTCCTACCACTAGCCTACAGGAAGTCCCTGGTTATTACAAAATAGTTTTACTAATCTAAATGGTATGTGTTAACATTTTGAACCTTATACAATTAGGATAAATAGAATATTTTTGAGTTCCGTTACCATTTTGAGTAAAAGTTGGGTTTGTGGTAAAAATTTATTAATGAATGAAAGTATACATAACAAGTATGTATATTCCCTTAAGTTCTTAGTAAATCTCCTAAATAAATTCCTCAACATTATAAAAGGTAACTTAAAACAAAAATGTTGTCGGTTAACTTTTCCAACTAGGGATTCAATGACCGTTTAACCAATCACAAGTATGTGATTTTCTTGTAGTTAAACTTTCTCCTAATCCTGTTTTCTATAACTCTCCATCAGACCTTGATGGTTTGCTTCTCCTCTATATCCATATTTTCATAGAATCCTAGAATGGGCTATATCGGGTGACCTTTGTACTTATCCTGCTTTCTTTTAATGTTATATATTTATTAACCTTATTTCCGATGTGGGTTTTCCTCAAAGGTATTTTCTATTTTCAACCTTTTATTTTCAAAGAAAAATTTCAAATTGCGAGGACACAATTTATTGAAGGAGGGGAGAATGTAACACCCCGAGTTTCCACGAATACGCTTCTCATTCAATAATGCAATAGCTTGCATTGTACGCAACTTCGAGTTATAAAACACCGCGACTAATCAAAGTAGCCGTTATGAATAGTAATAACCACTTTTTAAAATTATAGAAATTTTATATTTCAAAATGGACTTCATTTTTGTATTCGTAATATCGAAATTAGCCTATGTTGAATTTTTTGTAATTTTCCGAGAACTTCCAAATTTTTATGAATAGTGAAAAATACTTAAAACAACTTTTTTAATCAAAATAATTTATAGTGACAAGTTATACTATTTAGTGGTTTTAAGGTATAATTAGAATATATTTTTACCATTTTATCCAATGGTGGTCATTAGAATTAATTTAACATTGAAATTGGACATAAACAATTGCCAATCTTTTGATATAAATTGTTTCTTAAAAACACGCTATTTGTCGTAACAGTGGGAATTAATTATAAAATTAATTAATGCAACTTATATTTTTGGAATTTTATAAAATAGACATCATTTTTGAATTCGGAATATCAATTATAGCTTAGGGTGAAATTTTGGCATTGTTCTGAAAAACTTCAATTTTTGATGAATAGTGAAACCACTAAGTGGTAGTTAAATAACTGATTTTTCGTTTAAATGAAATATTACCACTTCTGTGATTTGATTTTCAAAAATCCGACATACATGGTTTTCATTAAGAAGTAAAATGTGGTTCAATGAGATCAAAATAATTTTTTGGTGAATAGTAACTTTTAAGTTCTTAATCGCGATTAGATGTAATTAGTGTAGTTTAAGGTACAAATAATGTTTTAATAATATGAGATGAGCATGACACTTGTCCTACTCCTATTGGATGAGTCATGGCCGACCAAGAAAACCCATGGGTCAACTTGGGGACCCCATGGAGCCACTTTAGTTGGAAAATGACATTAATATATATTTATTTAATGTTAAAATTAAATTGACACAAACATGAGTTATTTTACTAAAACAGTTTTTAAGTGGGGTTACACAAGTCCAAATTTTGATTATAAATATTCATTAGAAATCTAAAAAGATTTACTACATCATAGTATTTGTTTTATAATTTTTAGACATTAAATAAATTAAATTATTTATAACATCATGATGATGCAGCGATGGCCTCATTATTTAACGATTTAAATAAAATGGGAAGATAATGAAAAATCTAAGGCTTACACTTGTCCAAAGCCAATTGGATGAGGATATTTAGAAACCTTATCACCTTAGACTAGAATTATATAAGTGTGGGACCTTTAGAATCCGAAAATCATTGTGAAATAATGTAACATTTCAATCTTCGCAAAAGTGCCCCTCCTCTCCACTTATAAAAGGCCCCCACCTCTCCCACCTTATTCACACCTTCAAGCCATTTGGCTCGGCCAACCTCTGCCCAAATACTCTCCCAACATCCCCCTCTTACTCCTAGAAGCCTCACTTTGGGCAGAACTCTTCTCAAGGAAGCCTTTGGCTCAAATCAAAAAGAGTTACCTGATTTTGAGGTAATGTCTTCTCTAATGTTGTTTTGTTTTATTTTTCTTCTCCAACCCCCTAAACTCTTTTTATTCATTTCTTTTGTAACAACACCAGTATCCTCAATATACTAGGATGTTTTTATAAGAAGGATTCGAGCTACACTTACAGACACATACATCTAATGGTTAAAGAACATACGGTTTCTGTGGATGGCGAATTTCGGCCTCACGGAACGATGATTGTTCAACACTCATATAACACCTTCATAGGTGGCAATTAAGATGTCACTATTTTTATATATGATATATAATATGTTTATGTTTTACTTATTCTTCTGTATTTCTCATTTATGGCATACTTTATGATTTCCATTATGGGTAAAACGTGATAATTTCATTTTAGGAAGTGCGGACTACTGCCCCCTCAAAGTGATTTGAATCGTTAATGCCATATGTGGGATGTATAAAGGATGGAGTAAATGGTATTATACACTATATTATACTGGAATTATATTATACATTTATATCATTATGATTTCTTTCCATTAAATATGAAATTGAAATGAAAGTAGCGTTCATGCGTACGTACGGCTTACCGTCTCCATGAACGGTGCATTTCATTTCTTACCTCTAAATGTTACGTAATATTATAAATGAATGTATATACTGGACATATAAGATATATATGACATCTAAATCATGAATATAATTCTGGAGATAATGTATATTCTACCACATAAACAACTTGTAATTATAAGAAGTTTATTGTTGACTCAAGTACCAAAGATCGACAAAATGACCGTTATTAACTTAAATAATTACATAATGTTCATATCATTGTAAAAAGTGATATAATAAGGATAATGAAATTGAAAATGGTTCTTAATAAGGTATATATTAACTCTAGTTTATTATTCAGGAGGTTGAATAACGGTTGAGTCAAGTCAGACACGAGGAAAAGGAATTTCTTAACCCAACTTCCATTCTTTGGGTTAATCTCCTACTTTCAAATTATGTCATGATATTATTATGTCTTATTTTGTATTTTTACTTTCTTTATGTGTACCTATAGTGAATACACATAATAGATCTATTTTATTTTAAAAATTATCTTTTTAAGGACTTCGTCTCAATCTCCTTTCATTGAGACATATTTTGTTTTATACACAACTTTCTTTTATACGGTGTATAAACCCCTTTGACTTTTAAGTTTATTCAAAAGGAATCTTTTTTATAAGAAGCTTTTTTCTAAACAACAAAAGGGAATGTTTTTCTTTCCATACTTATGCGGCGACAACGACTTCTCCGCCTCCGTGACCATTATTTGAGTTTTGGCTTCCTCTACAAGCCATCATTTTTTTTAATGAAAAATAAATACAATGTTTTAACTATCTTTTATTTTGGTATTGAAAATGGTTTTGAAAACGTTTTTATTATATCAATGTGTTGTATTGATATCTTGTGATTGAAATGTGGAAATGTTATGTTTCCTTTATGCATGTTTTATGTGATACGATTATGTTATGGTTTATGTTATGTTTAAACCTATTCATATGAGGAATGTATTGGACTTAATAAGTGACGGGTGGAGCCCGCTATAGCTCCTCGATGCATCGGTAGGTCTCATGAGACAACTAGACGTGGAATTGGCCGAGGCCCTTTCCCAATTTGATTTATGGTTTTGGCCGAGACCTTAATCATTTTAGACGTCTTGGCCGAGGCCTTGAAAAAATGTTTCAGAATGTTCGGCATTATACATTCCCTCATTATGAAAGTGGTTATTGTTATTGCATGTGATTATTCGTCTAGTAGAATATCCATTGAGTAAGTAATGGAATTATTTTATTTTACTTTTTCCATATTATGCTGAAGTTCAAGTTCAATAAGGCTTTTGTTTTAGTTATACATTGCCTTAAATGCTTATGTTTTCTTATAAAATCTTCCGCAATATTGTTATCCTTACTGAGCATCTGAGCTCACCCCTTTCAATGTTTTAATATTTTCCAGGATGTGAAGAAGTATTTTATGAATGACCTGCAAGGATAATCCAAAGAGGATAGAAGTGTGAACTATGGAGACTATGTTATTATAGTTTTTCACTTTGTGATGTAATGTCACATTTATGAATGTATCTAGTGTTTCCAAGGCTACTAAACTAATCGGTCTTTCGAGACTTGATCTTTTGTGATCATGCCAATGTTACGAAGTAATGCACCGACTCTGGGTAGCTGGGGTCGGGGCATTACAGTAGAGGGTAGGTTAACCTCCTATATAATGGTGAAATAATTTTTATTATATTATAAAATAATCATATACATTAATATGATATCATATATGATCTTTTAACAATGCTTTGTTAATAATATCTTAGTATTATCGTCGTTTCGGGTGTCAACAGATTCATTTTCATTTATATTCTTTGTTATGTGAGTCATATTTTTTATGGATGGAATGTATATTATTCATATACAGAATTATATAAATTTTCTAAACATTTTTTTAATCATCAAATAAAAATTAGTCTTGAATAGATACGATGGGGAATGAATCTCATCGCGTTCGTGGAGACGGTAATCCGTACGTACGCACGAGCGACAAAATCATTCTTTTGATATTAAAATAATATATAATTGGATGTTATATCATATATACATAATCATTAACATTTTATATTTATTATTTACATCAATTACACATCATTATTATACCCATACAAATAATAATGTATTGAATAACAATTACACCACGACTTGGAGACGACAAGCCATACGTACGCACGTATAATGACATGTCATTTAAAGGATGGATAGAATAATGAATATGGTTGTAACATGTTTATAATAACATAAAATTATATAGAAGATACTGGAGTTATTATTTAATATTGTATATAAAAGAGAAAGAGGAAGTGGAAGAAGAAAGGAACTTGAAAGAGGTGATGAAATATTTACCTTTTCTTCGGGTTCTTCCTTTTTATTTGATCAAAAGGGCTCACTAGGTTGGCTTTTTGACTAATGTAAGTCCCCTAGGATGAATTTAGGATAGTTGAGAGGGTATTTGGGTAGGGTTTGGCAGATCCAAATGGATTTGAAGGTTTGAATTAGAGAGAAGGGGGAGTGCCCTTTTATAATAGGGGTGAGGGGAACCTTTAGAAAAGCTAGAAATATTATTTTATAGTAAAATAATTTTCGGTTTCTAATGGCTCAAAAATTTATTATTTAAATTATAAGGTGGGTATGGGTCTAAAAACACTCAACAAATAGGTTTTAGATAGGTTTGGGTCACTATATTATCCTTATCTTTTAGATTTAACTCTTAGTTAAATAGTTTGACATTTACCATGTCTCTTTGTATTTTTTTGTTGTACGGTTAATAAACTTACTATATACTTCCAAGAGAACACTAAGTGGTTAATTAATGATATAAATATCATTATATAAGTATTTTGGCCTATTTTTAGATTTTTAGTAATAGAATATCAATTAATTATATAATATTTGTTTTAAAAACTCATTTATGTCAATTTTGAAACTATTTGGTATTTTGTTTTTTCTAAATTCATAACAACATTATTACTTCGAATAAAATTCATCTAACCAACCATAACATGCCATATTAACTTATAAAATTAGTTTAATTCATAATAATTCTCAAATTAAATTTATTTAGATATTTATAACATCAAATATTTTAATATTTCATTAATTTGGTAATTACTGCATCATCATTGTGTCATAAATAAATTAAATTATTTAATGTCTAAAAAATATAAATAAAATATAATTATGTAAGAAATATTTTTATATTTCTAATGAATATTTATAATCTAATTTATCTTATGTATAACCTTGTATTAAAAATGGTGTATTTATTAAGCTTTGAATTTAACACTTTTAACTCTTCTTTGAATTAAATAATAATAAATTTCCTAATCTAAATTAAGTGGACCTAAAGGATCATATTTTATTACTAAGGTTTTTTTGTTCTAATTACACTTATCTAATAGAATTAGGACACGTGTTAGGGTAATAATAATATCATTTTTACCCTAAATTACCCTATTTACTTTTAACCATGGTAAATACAAGTCAAAAGGTACTATTCACCAAACATTATTTTTATCTTATTGAACCATATTTTACTTACTGATATCAAACGTGTCTCTAGGATTTTTGAAATTCAATTCACCGAAATGGTAAAATTAAGTTTTATTCAAATTTGCGAATGCTCCTAGGAGGTGGGTAAAAGACGGTTAAAAAGTTCAATAATTTTTTTTATATATCTAAAATTATTATAAAATAACTCCAATGAATTAAATTGAACTTATATAGGTATTATGTATCTATTTTGACCTAAAATAAATTTAAATAAGATAAATAATTATTTAAATAAAAATTCTGTTTTAATCTATAACTCAGTGTTTTTCACTATTCATAAAAAATTGAAAGTTTTCAGAAAAATACCAAAAATTCACCCTAATCTAATTTCGATATTCCAAATCCAAAAATGAAGTCCATTTTGAAATATAAAATTTATAAAATTTAAAAAAATGGGTATTACTATTCATAATGACTAGTTTTATTTGTCATGGTGTGTTAGAATCTCGAAGTTGCGTACAATGCAAGATATTACATTATTCAAAGGGAAACGTATCATGGAAGCTTGGGGAGTTGCATTCTTCCACCCTTTTGGAAATTGCGTTCTCGCAATTTTTAAAATTGGTCTTGGGAACATAATTGAAAGTCCCACATCGGAAAAAGAGTCAATAAAACTATCACTTTAAAAGAAAGAAAGAGAAGTACAAAGGTCACCCGAGATAACCCATACTAGGATTCCATGTATGAAAACATGGATATAGAAGATAAAATAAGTGTCAAGTTCTGATGGAGGGGGATAGAAAACATGATCAGGAGAATGTTAACTACAAGAAAACCATAAACTTTTGATGCGACAAATATTCATTAGTTTTCCAGTAGAAAAATTAAACAGACAACATTTTTTTAGTTTTAAGTTACATTTAATAAATATGAGGAATTTATTTATGAGATTGAATATGAACATAAAGAGATATACTTACTTTTTAATTATATTTTCATTCCTTAATAAATTTCTACCACTAACTCATTTTTTTCAAACGATGAGTATTGAAGATGACTTGGTCACACCGAAAGAGCTAGAATCAACTTTTAGAGAATCAAAGGATCCACAAAGGATAAACTATGTATTTAACTTGTGTTTAGAGATTAATCAAAACCAAAATGGTTAGTACACGATCAGATGATCCCCCAAAAGTATATTCCTTTAGTGAAAGAAACACTAATCTTAATTTCTAAAATTAAACCAGCAATACACAAAGTTAAATAAATACCATTCAATAAACAATTGTCCTTAAAATCCTTCAATATAATCCACACAAATATTGAAAACCAAAACTTAGAAGAATTTGGTTATGTAGTCTTCCACGTTAAATTGTATCTCCAAATGACATCGACTACTCTTAAAGTCTCATATTTAAAAGTAATTAATGTAAACACATATTCTCTATTATTGGTTAATCGTTTCCATAAATAACCCAAATCACTATAAATAAAAAATAATAACATAGATAAAAATCCACCATTACAACTCAAATGAAATCTCATAGTATTCTAATTTCCTTAGACATATAGTGTTCCCAACAGAGCGAACGTCTTCCAAAATAACATTTAACACTTAATCACCGAATCATTTTTCTATACTAAGGGTATTCATTTGACAAGACATAAGATCCCAAATCAACTTATTATTGATCAATAAAATCATTTAACTAAAAATAATTAGTCACACTAACCAGAGACTTCACTTAGTCTGGTGGTAGGTGATAAATTCCAATCGCACTTTGGTTGTGGGTTCAATTCCCACATCTTTTTCTGATGTGACGGGTTTTCACACGGTCTGCGTGTTGTACTTTTTCAAAAACTATAATTTATAAAATTACCAAAATGAGATAAATTCCTAAAAATAACCATAACATAATTTAACCACAAATGTTATCTCATACTTTCATTTTCATTCCAAAATATAATAACTTATAATTTCCTCAAACCCAATGATCATATAAAACCAAATGGTTTTTTATAACTATATCCACAAGAGAAAAGATAATTCTTCCTCAAATATCATTTTCACATGACAAACTGCAGGGTTACAAATACAAGAGGAAATTATTCTAAAGTAATCCCATCAACAAGGAGCACTAATACTTTTAAACATTTCTCCAACTATTTATTTCCCCATAGCTTCCTCTTTGACCAAGAAAATATCCTATAGAATAGGGCATTCACTCAGGTAATGGCCAGGTCCCCTAAATTTACAGAAAATGATTGTAAATGGATTCTTGGGACCAGTTTTATTTTATTCCATAGAACTCTTCAGTTTTCCTTGGCTATTATTTACTTTATCTTTTTCTTTCCCATGCGTAAAGCATTTCTTTGTTCCATTGAGACACTTTCCTTGGCGTCTCCTTCCACATTTCCTACCTGATGAAAATTGAATATTCTTTTCTCCATGGTTTTCACTGATAGAGCTCTTATCATTCATCACCTTTATCTTCTTTGTTGAGTTAAGAAGTTAGTTAATATATATGTTGTTGATCATATTTTTGGAAAACTGATTTGGCATGAACACGATATCTTTTATGCCTATCAACATTCCATTTTGTTTCTCATTTCCACCACCATTCCCACCTTGCACATCATGCTCAAAGCTACTATTACTTACTTGGAATCCATCTATTGACTAAAACCAGAAAGTATTGTGTGAGTAATATTAGTCATAAAACCATTTAGAGAATATCATGACACCATATTTTCAATTTGAAACACCTTAGGATTAACCAAGTTCATTTATTATCATCTTATATTAAAATCCTTAAAATCAGTTTATAAAGAAAATGTAATTATCCTAAGCATATCCCTAGGGAGTGTCATAACCAAGAGTGCAGCAAGGCCCGTTGTCCTGCACCAGTTCCCATTCGAGTCTAGCTCAAAGCGGTGTTTTTGGGTTTTACCCCTAGGTACATCTGTGCCAGAGCCACCTCTACCTACTTGTATCCAGATAGGGTTGTATTTCTAGGAAAACTCACAAAATCTCTACAATACCAAAATATTAGGAAGTTATTCTATACTAATCTTAAAAGTCTATCTTAGGGATATGTGCTCTAATCAGAGTTTATCTAAATATAGTTTCCAAGGTTTGTACTAAACTTTCTCTGATAATAACTATAATGCCCCAACCCCAGAAGCCCAAAGTCAGTGCATTATTATGTATCATTGGAATGATCACAAAAGATCATGTCTTGAAAGACCGATTAGTTTAGTAGCCTTGTAAGAACTAGATACATTCATAATTTTTACATTACATCATAAAATGGAAAACTACAATAACATTGTTTCTATAGATAACATTGAGATCCCATAGAATATCCTTACAGGTTAGTCATAAAATACTTCTTCACATCCTAGGAAAAATAAAACATAGAAAGGGGTGAGCTCAGATGCTCAGTAAGGATAACAATATAGCAGAAAATTTCATAAATAAGAATAAACATTAAAGGCAATGTATAAGACTAAAACAAAAGCCTTTTAAACTTGAACATCAACATAATATGGAAAAGATAAAATTAAATAATTCCATTTACTTATTTACATGGATATTCTACAAGTCAAATGATAACATGCGATATCAATAGCCACTTTCATAATGATGGAATGCATAATGCCAGACTTTAAAAACCACATAGTCAAGGCCTTGTTCCAAGACTACAAATAAGATTTTGTCAAGGCCTTTTTCCAAGACACTAGTTTGTCTCATGAGACCTATCGATACATCAAAGAGCTATAGAAGGCTCCACCCGTCACTTACTAAGTCCAATGCATTCCTCATATGAAAAGTTTGAAACATAACATAAACATTCGTATTAAAACTAACATACTAAATGTCAATACTTTATCCACAAACCATGAATAGTATAAAAATAGCACATCCACATTCAAACATAACTCATTAAACATAATATGGAAGATTTTATTGTAACAGATTAACCTCAATAAAGAATAATGTAGGATATTTACATAGATGAAAATAATCATCAAAACAATTTCAGAGAAATATCCCCCTTTTTCTTGAAATCATTTAAAATTCACACTATTTTTCATGAAGCCGTTTAAAATAAATTATTGAATCAAAGTGTTCCATACCAATTTGAAACATTTAAAAGGAATTTTAATTTTAAAACATTAATGTCCATATAAATAAATCCTTAAAACCATTTTTAAAACATGGACATTAATGAGAAAGATTTAGAAGAATAAAATTTTAAAACATTTAAAATGATATTTTAGTTAGAGTTATAAACCTAATGAGATATGCTTGAATTCAAATAATTGAGGTAATAAAAACTTTATAATATCTTGAGAATAATGTATTTCATGATATACTATGTCAATGGACAGTATATACACCATATAAAAGTGAATTGGTGCATAACAACAAAGAAGTCTCAAAGGAATATAAATTGAGATGAAATCCCTTATAAAGACAGTATCCTTAGGTAAAGGATAAATCAATGACATAATTATGTGTGAAAAATATAAATACACTCAATATTATTGGATATTCAGTGTAAATCAATCAGAGTACATTCACACATATTCTTGTAAAAACAACACCAATGACTTGGATGTTTAACTCAATGAATGGAAATTGATTTAAGATAAAGTTTATATCAATGACTTGAGAAATTATCAATGGAGTGATTATGTGTATCAAATGTATATCCACACAAATGGCAGTTTAAATTACTACATAAATAATAAATAGTGATTTCACACATAATCTTGGAGTAAAATAATCAATGAAGTATGCGTAAATCCCACTGAGTGGAAATTGAAATTTGAAATTCCCTTACCGATTTGGTAACTTATGAAACATACAACCCATGAAAGAAGGGTCATAGAATGAAGATGTAAATACCCATAAATTAAATTATGTTACACCAAGAATACAATCATGGACAATACATACGCCACCCAAAAGGAAATAGTGGCCAATATAGCATGAATTTCACGGGAATAAAAAGTGAGATGAAAAACACTTACTTCATTCTATTCAATCGAGTCGTATGACTAAAATTTAATAACGACAAAATGAATCACAGAGTACCATGAATATAAATAGAATCATGATAATACATATCAAATGGCAATACACAATACACCACATCGAATAAATAAGTGGCGAACAATGGAAATCTCATAGAATTAAAAGTGAGATAAGAAACTCCTTACTTTGTACTTTTCCTTGGTAGAGGGTAGGTTAACCTCATATATAATGGTGAAATAATTGTTATTATATTATAAAAGAATCATATACATTAATATGATATCATATATGATCTTTTAACAATGCTTTGTTAATAATATCTTAGTATTATCATCGTTTCGGGTGTCAACAGATTCGTTTTAATTTATATTCTTTGTTATGTGAGTCATATCTTTTATGGATGGAATGTATATTATTCATATCCAGAATTATATCAATTATATAAACATTTTTTTAATCATAAAATCAAAATTAGACTTGAATGGATACGATGGGGAATGAATCTCATCGCGTTCGTGGAGACGGTAATCCGTACGTACGCACGAACGATAATATCATTCTTTTGATATTAAAATAATATATAATTGGATGTTATATCATATATAAATAATCATTAACATGTTATATTTATTATTTACATCAATTACACATCATTATTATACCCATCCAAATAATAATGTATTGAATAACAATTACACCATGACATGGAGATGGTAAGCCATACGAACACACATATGGTGACATGTCATTCAAAGGAAGGATAGAATAATGAATATGGTTGTAACATATTTATAATAACATCACAGTATATATAATATACTGGAGTTATTATTTTATAATGGAAATAACAAATAAAGAGGAAGTGGAAGAAGAAAGGAACTTGAAAGAGTTGATGAAATATTTACCTCTTCTTCGGGTTATTCCTTTTGATTTGATCAAAAGGGCTCCTTAGTTTGGATTTATGACTAATGGGCAGGACTATAGGATGAAGGTAGGACATTTGATAGGGTATTTGGGTAGGGTTTGGCCGATCCAAATGGCTTTGAATGTGTGAATTAGAGAGAAGGGTGAGTGCCCTTTTATAAGAGGGGTGAGGGGCACCTTAGGAAATTTTAGAAATATTATTTTATAATAAAATCATTTTCGGTTCCTAATGGCTCTACAATGGAATATTTAAAGGGTAAGGTGGGGATGAGACTAAAACCACTCAACCAATAGGTTTTATACAGGTTTGGGTCACTATATTAACCTTATCTTTTAGATTTAACTCTAAGTTAAATAGTTTGACATTTACCATGTCTCTTTGTATTTTTATATTATATGGTTAATAAACGTACTATATAATTCCAATAGAACCCTAATTGGTTCATTAATGATACACCTATAATTATATAAGTATTTTGGCCAAACCATATAGTTTTATGAATATAATATCAATTAATAATATAATATTTGTTTTAAAAACTCTTTTATGTCAATTTTGACACTATTTCGTATTTTTTTCTAAATTCATAACAGAATTATTACTTCGAAAAAAATTCATATAACCAACCCTAACATGTCATATTAACTTATAAAGTTAGTTAAATTCATATAAGGTATCAAATTACACTTATTTAGATATTTATAATATCAAACATTTTAATATTTCATTAATTAGGTAATTACTGCATCATCATTTTGTCATAAATAAATTACATTATTTAATGTCTAAAAAATATAAATAAAATACCGTTATGTTAGAAATATTTTTATATTTATAATAAATATTTATAATCGAATTTATCTTATGTATAACCCTCTATTAAAAATGGGTTAGTTATTTAGCTTTGAATTTAACACTTTTAACTCTTCTTTGAATTAAATAATAATAAATGTCCTAATCTAATCCAAGTGGACCTAAAGGATAATATTTTATTTATAAGGTTGTTTTTGGTCGAATTACACTTATCCAATAGAATTAAAACTTGTTTTAGTGTAATAATAATATCATTTTACCCTTCATTACCCTATTTACTTTTAACCATGCTAAATAAAAGTCAAAAGTTACTATTTACCAAAAATTATTTTTATCTTATTGAAAAAAATTTTACTTACTGATATCAACCGTGTATCTTGGATTTTTAAAATTCAATTCATAGAAGCGGTAAAATTAAGCTATATTCAAATTTGGGAATACTCCTTGGAGGTGGGTAAAAGACGGTTAGAAAGTTCAATAAAAAATTTTATATATCTAAAATTATTATAAACTAACTCCAATGAATTACATTGAACTAATATAGATATTATGTATCTATTTTGACCTAAAATAAATCTAAATAAAATAAATAATTATTTAAATAAAAATTATGTTTTAATCTATAACTCAGTGTTCTTCAATATTCATCAAAAATCAAAAGTTTTCAGAAAAATACCAAAATTTCACCCTAAGATAATTTCAATATTCTAAATCCAAAAATGAAGTCCATTTTGAAGGATAAAATTTAAAAAAATTTAAAAAGTGGGTATTACTATTCATAATGGCTAGTTTGATTGGTCGGGGTGTGTTAGAATCTCGAAGTTGCGTACAATGCAAGCTATTACATTATTCAAAGGGAAACGTACCGTGGAAGCTTGGGGTGTTACAATTGATTAAAACATCCCTTGAATCAGTCCATCTTGTCTTCACTAAATACCCCACTTGGAAATAAAGGAAAATCATGACCCATCAACTCAAAATCACATAACTCCCTAGTGGTAGTTTTCTATCAAGATATATAGTAAAGATATATAGTCTATATAAAGTATTATGTTTTAGGGTCTCATTATAGAAACTATAACGTCTAGAAAAACCTCTCTTCATTAAGTGAAATATTGCATCATCGAAAGTTGTGTGTGAGCATGTGATGATTTCTCATAGGAGTCTCTGGTCACATTGGTTGGGATAAGGGATCTACAAAATACTCCAACTCTCAAAATAGGGATGAAACTCCTAAAAAATAAATCATCGAATAATATTCAAGTATTGGTTCTATTATATAGTAATTATTGATAGTTCATTGGATCTTGTCATGTGCTACCTGGTCATAAACCTCTATAGTCTATATCTAGTTGGGTTCTTAGACTCAGTCTGATAAATCCAAGTATGAAATGCCTGAGGATGGAGGTGGTGGAAGTGGTTCATAGATACATCCACCACTATATCCTCGTCATGGTGAAATTCCATCTTTTCATTCATGTATGCCTCTCTATAGACCAAAATTTTCCCCTTGGATGGTCCCTGATCACATTTTTGCATATGATATAGGGTCCATCTACTACCTAAATACCCTCATATACAAATGATATTATGTAGTGACATTCTAAAGTAACACATCCTTCATAGTAATAGAAAATCCTATGTAATGGTTTAATATATAATCTACCAGACTCCTTAGCTAATGATCCTTATGACTATGACTATTCACGTGCATGCCTCTAGAATATTGACCATAACACCTATCACAAGACAATTATTGTTGAAATATATAATCCTAGGAAACCAATACCAGCTCCAACTACCTACTACTCCCTTGATAAAAATATCTCAATCACAAGGGCCCTTTCCAAAACCCTAACATAGGTGGATAAATAAAGGGGAACAACACTTAATCATATCTCTCTAAAAAGGGATCTCTTAAACCTCCTTGCTTGAAGGAACCCATCTTAGATCATGTAAAGATATTATCTCATGAGATTAGTGAATATCAATGGCTACTCTTTCACATACACACTATCCTTATATAGCTCCAACAACTCATGGATTCATATAGATCTCAACGTAGCTAGGTAGTACTCCTCAAGAAAGAAGTGCTCAAATGCTTACCGTAGAAGAGTCTCCTCATAAGGGGTATAGATAATCAATTCCCACCAATTAATTTATATTCCTTTTAGGTAGTTGGGTGATTGAACCAATATTTTATCAGTAGGTGTCTGAACTATATAAAACACCTAGATCATTTCCCAAGGTCTATCCACTACTTCTTACGATTCAATCTCACCTAAGAACCTGAGTGGTCATCACCACTATAACTCATTAAGTGAACTCAACCAACATGTGTTCTTACCCTATCCTATAACTATGAATTTATTCCACATTAGTGGAGGAATGGTGAACTTTTTTATAATAGGTGGTTGTTCTCATTGCATAATGGGTGTGGATACAACTCCTCACATACCTGATGGGGGAATCTCATGATCCAGTCCTTGAATAGAAGCCTCATAGATCAGGTGGTCAATAAACAGATACTTAATCATTCTAAAAAACATTCCATGATCCAACCTCAAGACTCTTCCTCAGGACTCTAGCTGGCCGACTAATGAATAGATATATCAACCACTACACATACTAGCTTCACTGGATTGAAAGACAAACTCACGAACCATTAACATAGTCTACCTAAAAACCTAAAACAATCCTTATTAGAAACCTTAATACAATATACATACTTAATATAGACCCACTCAGATATTACATTAAAATAAAACATCCCATCAAGACCCAAAAAAGTTTGCTGTGAGTCAGGTGTGCCAGACCAAACCCCCTCCAATAGGCCAGGGGTTGGTGACTAGCACTGAGTAGGCATATCAAACATGATTAGAGGCCATATCCTAATTATCATATATATAATACACATGTCCATGCATTATACAAAAATATTTAAAATCTTATAAATAACTAATTGGAATAAAAATTTATGTGATACAAATAATGATCCACAATGTAAGGAATAGTGCATAATCTATAATGTGAAGGGAAAAACACCCAATAAACCTAATGGAAACTAACCTAAAATGACTATGGTGAAGGGATATCTATAAAAACTAACTCTAGACAAGAAATCCATCTGTTGCAATAAAATTAGGGTAATAATGAGATCCAAAAATATCATATCCATTAAATTTACTGGTGAACTATTCATCATAAGTATAAAATATGACATGTTCGAGTAAAACTCCCATGAAGAGGTGCTTATATACATACCCATTAGGATAACCTGAAAACCACAATTGATAGATTGGAAGGTTAATAAATTTAAAAACCTTTAATGAATGTTAATAAGAAACTAAGGTATGTTTTAAAGGTATATAAACCCAATACATATAAGCATGTACCTCTCTACCTCACATAACCATATAAGAAGCATCATAATAATAAACACATAAATATGAAATAAAAAATATAGAAACCCACATCACCACTCAAAATTGATTATATATGACCCAAGACTCATTGATATAAACATATCATATGAGGGAATATAAAACTGTAATGGAGGAATCCTAACGCATCGGGAAGTGTTCTTCAAAAGTGGGATTACATAAATCAATGGATATAAGACTCATTTCCAAAGTGTGCAGGGGAGTACCGAACTTTATCAGTTGTGTGGGGGACACATACATTGTTGGTTCCAAGGGATTATAAAACCCAAGCCAGTATGGAGGATCCACCCATGAATATGGGATATAATACAAACTATTATAAGAATACAACAGTACTATTACTTATCATATACACCTCTCTAGGGGATATCTCAACCCTTTGTTTTCTCCAATTATGTCTTGTAAACCAATTCAATGAACCTATAGAGATATGGAAATCTTATCAGCCCACATAACCTCATGCATTACATCGAATAACAATAAGGGATTTTCCATTATAGACTACAAGGAAAAATTCCTAGATTGACTACCAATGTTGCCAAATAAGATTCGATAGAATGGATATATAAAAAAAACCCTTTTGATAGAAAGTTACATTATGTGTATTATAGGGTTACACGAATTGTATCCCCTTCAAGGAATCCTGGTCATGTAATATCACCCTCATAGAATGTATTGGTTTACCTACAGAACATATTATTTATTATACATGGCATGCTGGACCAATGAGGTACACAATTTAGTCTCATGCACATAGAACAAACTCTGATTCACTCCTATATATAATACATGGTGTGTCCTAGGTTGGGTATATAGAGTGCAGACCCATCTACATCACTCTTCATGAAATACTGGGGAGACCAAGTCTTGTATGGCCAAGGATATATGACATATGGTCCCGAACCCCATGTAATGGGTGGGAATAAGATGACATAGATATGTACTCACTGTAAACATCATGTTTATCTACTTTGGGGAACATAATGTGTCCAAAAGAGTCACAAACCATGTTATCCATAACTTATTAAAAAAATCATTCCATTGTTTATTGGATAATACAAAAAATGTATAGTTATAGATAATGGGATGTCTAATCATGACTTTGATACCAAAATCTATATAATTCACAAAATCACCCAATCATAATTGTTCATTCCTCCACATGGACCAGAATCTATTCCAAATCCTTTATTCTTTGTATCCATGTCTCTATTGGCCTTTTTTAGTATTAATTCATCATAAAAATAGTTTATATTGGGTTGAGACAAAACTATGATGTCTCCAAACATCACTACCATGAATTTCCTAAATTTTTGTACATATATTCATCATTCATCTCCAATCATAAATTATACAATCCATGATACCCACCAGCATGTACAAATCCATTGATCATGGAACCATGTCCCAATTGCACACCGATCCAGGCTAAGAACCATCTAACCAGCGATTAAGGTGAACCCATATAGAAAATATAAAAATAAGTAGGAAGAAACAATGAGGAATGATTTTTTATTGAATAACCAGTGGTTAGAGAAATAATCTATCCACCATTTATCTAGTGTAGACTCACCAACGATGAAGAATGCATGAAAGTAAAGATCAAAATCAATAATAAAAATAAAAAACATTGCTGGAAAACAATTTGACGAACAAAAAATTATGAAAATAATTATTTATATGAATATCATAAATAATGAAATAAATAGTCAAACCTTTCATTTTTATCATATATTAGATAATATCATATTGATGTTGGGTGTCATTGGAGATTCCTCAAAGTGAATGTTCATTAGATCACAAGTTAACTCCTAATTCTTCTCTCTAATTTTTATAGTCATGGTATCTCACAATAGATTACATAGATAGAGATACATAAATTAGGGGATTTAGAGTTTTTATTGTATATAGAATTAATTTATTACAAATTAATTAATATAATTTTAAATCTCACACCCATAATGGATAATTTGGAGACCCTAGTTGGAATGTAAAATTACAACACTTCTAGGGTAAAATCTCTTCTCTAAACATAACCATGAAACTAGTTTACCCATATAATTATCTGTTTATAGGGAATTTTAATTTTCATATGAATACATGCGAATACTATAAAAATAATATATTATTTTTAATATATTATTAACTTTGATTTATGATAGTCAAATATTCATAAAAGAACAATAAACCATCTCAAATATAATATTTTAAATATTTTAAAGCTTTAGTTGAAAAAATTTGAATCTCTGCAATATATCCCTAAAATGCATTGGGTATTGTATTATATCTCAAGATATTAGTATGTGTATACATGATAAAGTTGTCTTTGTCTACAATGTTATATATGGTTATATTGCAGTTACATTTATCCATAATGTCATGTAGTCATGATAAAAATCTTTGAATTATATTTATATTGTTTCATTATTATTCATTTTCCATATTCAAGGAATTATATATATGTTTATAATGATTATTATTTTATTATTATGATATGAGGATGATGAAAATTATCACCCAAGTACACATGTTGATTCATGTGTCATGTTCCTACCCATTATTCCTCCCCTTACATGGCTCTCATCTAACTCATTCTTTTATGTATATTCCTATGTGATTATATGTTTTGAGAAGATTATGGAATCCTATTGAATTAATATGATAAAGTATTTAAATAAAGTCTATTTTTATATGTTTTTATGTTATATCTACTGAAATATATTAGAAACCTAACCAATCAGTATTAGAAGTTATAATATTTTGTATTTTTTATTTATAAAAGATAAAATAATCATGTATGTAAGTAACAAATTACTATAGTTAGTGTTTTTACAATGATCGGTAAATTTATAAATTAGGCTAGTAAAATAAAACCTAGGCTAAACATATTAATTTCATCACTTAAGACCTTAAAATTGATTTACACATATGAATAATTTTTTTATCAATAGATTATTGATTTTTGTGTTTTTAAAAATATTTATATTCTAGAAAATTATAGGAACTAAGAATAATAAAGATAATAACCAATGTGACAATAAATGTAATGGTTTTCCAAAAAAATTTCAAATACAATTGGAGAAATAGTTTAAAACATCTTTGTGATACTGATACAGTAGTCCAAGGTTATGAATAATAAACTAGTACATCCATTTCACCCAATAAGTAGGAATTAGCTATCAATCCATTCACACAAAAATGAGAACTGATATTTTGTGAATCTTATAATCCACTTATTTATTAAAAATGGGTTAACTCTATAGAAGTGATATATTTTATCTTTATTGTTCTTATCAATAGAATATTACTCTATCCATTTAATAATTATAAGAATAATATGATCAATATTGTACTTCTATTAAAAATAAAATGTTAAAGGATGAAATTAAACGAATGGAGTAGGAAGACTTTAAGAAACTGCTACTTAAAAATTATTTTCTCTATATCATTTTTATTAAAATAGAGTTCCAAGTTTTAGAGCATAAGAAAAAGTAAAATGAATATATTGTAACATATGTGGTTAATTTCAATGGGGTTTTCACATATGACTCTGTTTTTCTTATCAACCACAATATAATTATAGATTGAATATTTAGTTTTTTATAACCATATCCCTAACAAGATATTGTTAACCAAGACTTTGGGATTTCTGAATAAGTAATTTGGTGTAATCTCAAAATAAAGATTGAATTTGGTGAATAACCCCATATTCATAAAGAAAAGAAATGAAGGGCAATGTTTCCTTCTAGAAGATAAGATAGAAAAGGACATGAAGGTAAAAAAAAATCCAACCACCCATATGTCAAAAATGTTCCAACAAAAAACTAGAACTAGTGGATTTTGAGAAGAAACTATAATATCATTTTGAAGAAAAGGATTATTCATCAAATTCTATGTTCTTAGTGTGCACCGTTGCTCATTTATAGGAATAAGGATGGGTCGATGTGACTTTACATCAATTATTGAGAGATAAAATAGATCAACATAAAGATTAACTATCCATTACCATGGATTGATGACTTATTTGACCATATTTATGAATATTAAAAACATCTAAAAATAGTATATTCAATCCAGAAATCATCAATATAATGTGAAGAGAGAAGATATTCAATATATAGAATTATATATAATACATGGAACTATGATTTCATAGTGATACTTTTTGGACTTAAAAATTCCACAATGATATTCATGGACATAATTTATAGATTCATTAGATATTATAATGATAATTATTTTGTAGTATTTATTAATGAAATTGTCATATAATCCAAGTGAAATAAATAACATGAAGAACAACCAAGGATTGTGTTGAATACATTAAGGATGAATAAGTTATACACTAAGTTTATCAAGTGTGACTTTTAAATGTAGGAAGCTGCACTATTGAGACATGTTATCAAAAGAGAAAGAATATTTGTGGGTCCATCAAAGTCAATTTAAATTTTATATTATCCTACATTAAAAAGAATCATAAATTTCCATAGTTTTTTAAAATTATCTATGTGCTACTAATTCATTATGTGGAACTTATCAAAATTTTATATCCCCTAAACTAAGTAAACATTGAGGGAAATAAAGTATGTATAAATAAAATATTTGAAGAGAGATTTATGAAACTCAAGATGAGGCTAGTCACTGCACCTATATTCACACTACCCTCTAGTACATAAGGGTTTATGACATACATAGATGCTTCAATGAATGGATTTGGTTGTGTACATGTGAAAACTAATAAATTGATAGACTATACCTCATGATAATCGAATATCTATGAATAAAATTACCAAAGTATGATTTTGAGTTAAAGACTATGAAAATTTCATTAATGATATGAAAGAATTAAAAATATAGAGAAAACTGTGAAATATATACTCTTCAAAAGTGTTTAAAATATATATTCCCACATATGGATAAAAATATGCATTAATTAAGATGGTTATAATTAATCAGAGACTTTGTGTTAGATCTTAATAGAGGATATAACCCGAAGAGGGGGGGGGGTTAAATCAGGATATCTAAGTTTTATATAATTCCTACATGTATGAGGATCATGTTCTCTCATCTTAAAAAACACTTAAATTTCTATTTCTCTCAATGAGCGATGAAAGAAGTAAATACACTAAGCTATTTTACTTGGTCTACTTGTATTGGATTACATCCAATAAGAATGCATGAAAATTTTTATTTAATTTTTTTACTAAATATCACTACTATACATGTACAATTTGGAATGTTCTCACTTATCCTCATAGTTCACTACCATAAAAATTTATAGAAATAACTACTCTCCTTCAATAAATAACTCATTGCTTCATTTTTTTAATATTTTCTTCTTTACATGAAGACGATGTATGACCCAATGACGGTATTTCTCTTCGATACATGGAATTTTTACTTTTAGTGAGTATATGATCCTAGAATAATACATTATTGAACCATAAACCTTATAGATTAAATAAAAAATAACCATTTGAAACTCTACTCCAGAGATTATACTTTTGTCTACCACTTTAACTCTTAATTTTTCAAAACAACACTACCCCTCCTATAATCTAAATATAGTGATTAGAATTGATTATTATTTCTCCATTATTTTTCAAGGTATTCCCTATAATTAATGGGGTCATAGTAAACTATTAAATTTTAATTGACCATTTGGATAATCAATCCATAACTCCCGCTCTTTCTATTTATAACTGAAACTGTTATCAAACTAAAACTACATGGTTTTGGTGTGGACAAGTATTCTATAGTGCAGTGTGTCCAATTTTTAAATAAATATGGTGTGTCTACATTAAATATAATGAAATAAATAATTCCTTAGTTATCCCTATGGTGTGGTTAATTTCATTATGATGTGAAATCTTTTAGATAACAAGGTACACTTCTATCAGAGTAGTAACCCCTCCATCAACCCATGCACAATCTATGGCGTGATCTTATCTAACATCTTATCAAACTGAGTTGAATGTGGTGCAGACATATAATTGTTTCACAAGGTCCTATATGGTATAATATCCCAGATTATTTACTCTTGTTAAATCAATATCTTCCATAAAACAATGAAAATTTGTGGCATGGACTTCTTCTCATCAAAAGAGTCTGGGGCATGGAAATCTCTCTATGATGTGGCTAATACCCTTATGTAATCTTAGGATTCAACTTTATGGGATATTTTTACCTTATATAGGAACTATTATGTATACTTTTTTACCATTATTCATATACTAATTTACCTTTATAAATAGGGTATCATGATGTGTACACTTATATAGCAGGTGATATACCCTTAAATGTGATCTACACATGGTCCTGTGTCATGGTGTACCTAGTTATGGAATGGATAAGAATATACAGTATAGATGAATGAAATACAACATAGGATTCTCAAATTCAAAAAATTCTATAGTTTTGAGCATGACCTAAGGAATGGTATATATCTTCTAAATAATATTCTTCTTCAACACCTTCCACATAGCAAACTTTTCAACAAAAAACTCATACAAAACTCTAATGGGGTTTTAGAAAAAAATCTTCCCTTTTGGGTTTGTTGAAAATATTCCAAACACATAAATATATACTTTCAAGATGTGAATCAATGACCTACTATTCATCAATTTTAATCCCACGTGATCCATTCTTATTATGAAAAATAATAATTGAATGGAAATATTTTCATGATCACCTTTGGATACTTTCAATAACAATATATATCACTCTGATTTGTGATCGATATAATCTCCTACATTAAAAAAATTCTACCCCTTCCAAACACACTTTTACATTTATCCCCCCTTTTTCAATAAACCCAAAGAGATCAATTCTCTAAAATAATTATAAGAGAGGGTTAGATATCCTAAAAATTAAGGTGACAAAACATACCTTTCTCTTGAACGAAACTATATAGAGTGGGTTTATTCCTTTAATTTGATCATGTGGAAAGATATGGTTATAAATAGATATCTAACTGATACTTATCAAACACTACTTTTAGTAGTGCATTTTTCAAGATATCGACAACTAGATCGTGAGTTAACAAATACTTCAAAACCAAAAATTCTTTCTCCAAATTTTTTTATGATGTGATATTTGATCATAATGTTCTTGGTCCATGAATTTC